>OU696530.1:47858497-49108497 GCA_916048285.2 Bellardia pandia
TTGAGATCAGGACTGCATGAAGGCCAGTCAAAAACAGTAACCAAAATGTTAAAAAACTACTGCTTGACATGATAAGCCGCATGCTTCGCATCATTATATTGTTAAATATATTCATGCTACTGGCATGTTCTCATCAGCATACGGCATCATTGTAGCGCTTACAATTCTTGCATACTGAAACTTATCCAATACCAATACCACGTGACGTGACGACATAGCAACACCAATACCTCACTTTGCGTCGGGGTTACGTTAAAAAAAAAAGCACGACACAAAGTGAATTAAGATTTTCTATAGCAAACATAGGTTTTAGGGTTGCGAAAATACTAAATCGTAGGCTTTCTTTCACAAAAAATTGGTCCAATGTTTGCTGAACAGACAACGCAACTTCGAAAATCTAACGACACACAGTGAAAATTAGTCCTAATTAAGCAGCGACGCAACTTCGAAAAAACGCAAAACGAAACGACTCAAAACAAGGTATTGGTGTATGAAAACACTCTGTCTAATCTAACTAACCTGAATTTGAAAATATCCATAAATTTATCACTGTATTTAATTTAGTGCATGATTAAATCTTTCATAAATTATAAAAAAAAAGCCACAAAGAAAAAAAATAAATAAATAAAAGTGTTAAATTTTAGCGTTTTATTTAATAAATATTACCTTTAACATAACGCTTTAAATATTGAATACCACTATCCTTAATTAGTTTCACACAACTGTACATTAAAGAAGAGTAAAAATTAAGGTTACTTAAATTAAGAGCTGCTACCTAAAAGTATGCAACATACAACTAATTGTTTTTACGTTATACGCAAACATACATTCCACACTTTCCTGCACATAGCAGGACTGAGGTCATATGAACTAGTGCATTCATTTTAACTTTGTATAAAAGAAAGTGATAAAAATTCTGCTGAAAAAGAATAGATGATCTCTCATATAATACACTAGGTGTAGGGTAATAAAACAGTTATTCATAAATGGGCGTTATATGGGAGATATCACCTATTTTGGACCAAAATTAGTGTCATGATTTCTGTGAATATATGTGTTAAACTTTATCTCGATATAAATACTTTTGAAAGATTTATGGAGGTTAAAGTGAATTAAGGAGAGGGTCTTATATGGGAGTTTCGCCTAATTATAGACCGACCATTATGAAATTAGGTGTCATTATACCGAAATAATTTGTGTCAAATTTTATTTGTATACCAACATTTTTAAGAGTGTTATGTTCTTTAAAGTGATTTTCGGAAGTGGGCTTTATATGGGAGCTACGAGTAATTATGCATAGATCTGCACAAAATTTGTTGATGTGATTTGGCTTCATCTACCACTCATTTGTGATGAAATTCTTTGGATACTTGCATAATTCAAACATTTATGTTCGGTAAACCCCAATTTCGGGAGGACATTTGTATGGGGGCCAAGTGAAATAAAAAACCGATTTCCACCAGTTTCAATCCCATCCGTCCTTGGGCCGAAAAAATATCACGTACCAAATTTTATCAAAATGTCCATGTAAACTTTGTGCGCAGATTACAGGTCGCAATTTTGAAGATATTTCAATAAAATTTGGTACGTGATATTTTTCGGCTCAAGGACGGATGGGATTGAAACTGGTGGAAATCAGTACGATATGCTTTATGAATTGCATTCATTGGCCATAAGACTTGCTTGGTCGCGACGACAAGGCTCATATAGTCTCAGTATGACTGACTTCAAACCGCAGCATATAAGAACATTCCGTGAAATGTCATGGCTGTGATAACAACTCACTGTTTGTTCGGTATATAAACTAAAGGTTGAATCTCCCATTTAATGACTTTTGTAGAAATTGCTATTATGAAGTAGAGGTGGGGACACTGAAACATCGTTTCTGCCACCCTTAAGATTGGAAATTATTTGTGACTTCTTCCTTTAGGATATTTTAGGTATGCCTTCATACGTGCAAAAAGATGAGTTGGATGAGGGCTCAAATTCGTCAGATATAGAATTACTTTCTAGCTAACCCCTTTCTACCCAGATATTACCCATGGGGAACCCACATGTGATACTCTTAAGTGTTTACTGTCTGTTAAATATAAAAAATCATTAAATTAAGTTAAGTAATTTACGTATACCATCACAAGCCCCGACATAAAAAATTCAAACTGCATATGTTTAAAAACAAAACTAAAAAACCAACGAAATATTTTCAAGACTTCAAATGACAAGCTTTATTCATTAAGTGCCCCCTGCGAACAATGAACTTTACCACTCGCACCAGTTGAACAGTTTTTTTTTTTGGATTTTAACCCTTCCTCCCGGAAATGTTAGTTTATAATAAAAACAACAACATTAACAGCAGCTACTAAAAAAAGGATTTCACAAAATAACATACAAAATAAACACACAAAAAACAAAGACTTTGAGTGACAACTTAATACAATTTGTAAGTCAAGTTGACAAAGAAAAAGAGCAAAAACGATGGTAACGACAAGGACAAAACAACAAAAAAAAACATAATAAAATAACCATAAAAATGTACAAATTTTACTGTGTCTTTTTATGTGTCGTCGTGTAGGATTTTGTTTTTATTTTCAGATTTGTTCATCTTCTTTTTTTGGCATAAAACTGGACGCCTACTCAAATATAATTAATGACTTGTACCAAAAGTAAATGCATACAAAATACAAGAGAAATGTACAATGTTAAGAGATACATTTAGCCGACATGGTATACATGAGAAAAAATATAGTTGTACAAGTTTACCACAAACATTTCAATATTTTTACAATCTTTTTAACAATGTTATGGTCACTGCAATTATAAATATGATTGCGGTAATCATAATATGGTACGATTGTAGTAACTATGACTATATTTGTTGCAATAATGTTTATAATCTATTTATCATAATTTGTTGCTCTTTTATAATGATAGAGAACAACATAATATGGTATAACCTTTCATCATAAAACGAATTACCGTAAACATTACATAATTGCTGTAATCATATATATGATTATTATAGTAATATGAATCGTAACTTATTTTAAAAAAAAAATATTGTTAAAACATTTTTATAAATATTGAAATAGTTGTGCTAAACGTGCACAACTATATTTTTTCTCTGCGTGTAGTGTTACCTTTACGTTGTTGATCAGCAAGGATAACAGCGTCATCAGTTCTTTTGCTATTTCTTTTTTGGCTATTTTTGGTAAAAAATTGTCGTTATTTTCAGTTTTTTTTTTTTTTGTGACTGTTACTCGATTCCTTGTCTAAAGGCAAAAGCACTTAACACTGTTTTTTTTTTATACAATGACCTTATTTTTTTCTTTTGTATCTTTTGCTCTCTGTTACTGTTTTGAAGGGATCAGCACCATGTGCTTGAAATATAGTTGGAATTATTGTGGTTTTTGTAAAGTGTAGTTGTTCTAGTTTTATAAAAGATTTGGGCAAAAGTTTGGTCTCAATTCCAAACTTGAGAAAATATTTTTCTTAAGTTTTCTTAAAATCTGTTAAAATTTTCAGATTTAGATTTAGATTATTTTCTTTAGTTCTAAATACTTAAAAATCGATGACTTTAACTTGGTTGTGAAAAAGTTAGTATTACTTAATTTTGTTTGAAATTTTCTCAATATTTATAACATATTATATTTTCATTTTCAAGTTTCTCTATAAATAAGAACTTTAGAGTGTCTCCCTTATTCGACTAAATCCTACACTATTATCCAGATTATTTCATGACAACTTTTACAGAATTCAATATACATGAAATTTAAGTTTAAAGACAAAAAGAAAGACATCATTGACTAAAGTAATTACGTACCAGCAACATGAAGAAGATGCAGCATCATGCCGTGGAGTATCGTAAAAAAGGGCAAGAATACTGACTGACTTGAAGGAAAGTAACAAAAATGCGATTAAATTACATCTCAAACGCAAGCACTTACAAAGACAAACAAGCAACTTTTATTTTGGTTTGAAAAAAAAATATTTTTTTCACATAATTTTCTTAAAGAATTTGTTATTTTCTTTTAGGGACTAAAAACCAGAAAAAAATTATTAAAAATAATAAAGTTAAAAACTATATAAAATTAACGAAAATTGTAGTCTACTTTAAATGTTACAACAAAACACAGTAAGTGATGTCTACTTTGCGGTTTAAAGGCAGTAAAATGAGGTTTTAGAGAAAATTGAATGATTTCTGAGCTTGTTTTCATTTTCTAAAATTTAATTGACCTTCAAATTAATGTTAGCTGCATGTTTTGACTGTATGATATAATTTCATTAAATTTAACATCATTTAACATTTAATTGCCGATTTAGGTTGACTAGAAACAAAATTTCAATTAGAAGCGGGTATGTGGATAAATATGTGCAAAGGAATGGAAATACATTGATTAAAAATTAAATCGCCATATATCTCGTTACGATGATTTCTATATATGTGACCCGGCCTATGAAAAGGTGGCTTATGACTCAAAATAGAAATTGCGAGACACAGCTGTTGATTCTGGATTTTCAATAAAATTCTGTTTTTCTTTCATTTGTGCTCTTCTTTCTCTAAATTTTTAGTACATTTCTAAGCAAGTAGGACTTTCTCAAAAACTATCGAAACCATAAAAAAAGTGGAAAATTTTTTTTTTGAGTCATAAGCCACCTTTTCATAGGCCGGGTGACATATGTGGATTATTTGTGTTGAATTTCAACTTGATAATGATGTTTACAAGAGATTTAGATGATTTTCGAAAGTGTGCTTTATATGTTTATAATTACGTACATTTTAGTGTGAAACAAATCGCGACAAATCCGTAATCTAAGCTTTTTAACAAATCGATTTTTAAACCAATTAAATTTTATTTCACAAAGTGACTTAAATTTTGATATCTAGACTTTTGATCGCTTTGCTTTATGTCCTCGAAATTAGTTTTCAATTATAAATGTGCGAGTTTTAATTTTTAAGTTTTTGCATGATTTTTGACCGATTGTCATCTTTTTATATCTAAGTTTTGCTTAGATCTACTCGTATGTATATGACTTCCCTCAAAATAACTTGTCATCTCACCCATGAGTTAAATGTTCGATCAGTGTTCATCCTGTGATAGTTCTGTAGACCGTTTTCTGCCTTTTTGATAGCTGATACTTTGGCCTAAAATAAATCTCAATTATAAATTCCTTAATGAAAATGTTAATACGAAATTTCTTTCCATTCTGTATTTACACAGACTGGTTCCGTCTGAAGAAGAGAGTGAGAATATAAAACACAGAACTGAACCACAAATATATTTTTTCTAATTGCACAATATTGTATAAACCAATTATGTAAATGGTATTTATTTCCTCCAACTTGATAACAATCTTCCCACAATATTAACGACACTAAAGCCAAGCTATGATTTTTAAAATGTTTTTACCTAGCTGCTCTTGTAGCACCAAATATCGAAATAATGAGCTTTATAAATCTTCAGAAACAAGGAATATGCTACATCTCCTTATTCCAACCCCTTTTTAGTTCCTTTCCACTCTCTCTGTCTTTGTTTTCGTCAGCATTTCGAAGGTTAAAGTGATTGATAGCAATGTCTAGTGAGTGGTTAAAGAAAACTAGACACTAACAGCTCCCCTCCGGCATTGGGACAGGGACGGATTGTAATATTTTAACTAATCCAAGTACTACTACTATGGATTCAATTAGTAAGCAAGAGAAACAAAAATAAACTACGAAATTTATATCTGTGCTCCCCTAGAGTCATGAGATTGCGAAGCCTGAGTACCAAGAATCAAAGTCTAAACGCATGAGATATAAGAGTCAACAAGACATTCTAATATCCAATTATTCCAAAGAGCTTGTTATTTTGGTTAAGATATTCGAAATCTTGCGTACAGAATCACGTATTAAATACCAGCCTGTGGTAGATGAGTATCTTAAGTTTATGAATTTCACAACCAACACTTTCTTCGCAGCAGCCCAAGAGCCTAAAATGCAAATGCTCTCAGAATTTAGTGGTTGAAACGCCGAAAAGGAGAGTAAGGAAGACCCTTTTACGAGGTTGTTTAAGAGAACATGTTGGTGGCTCTCGCAAGCGAAAAGCATGGCTATATTACAACTGCATGAATCAATTAATAAAGATTACACAAAGAATGTAAACATAATTTCCTCTCTCTGCATAACGTCACATGTTATTTTTTTCGTATAATCAACATGTAAAAATTAACTTTTGTAAAAATATTTAAAAAAAAATTATTTTTCGTAACTTTTTTGATTTAAAATAAAACATTTAATTGTTTACTATTTTATACAATTTAAAATTTATCAAAAAAGTGTACTATAAAAGTGTACTATAGTTTAAATAAAATAGCAGATAACGATAACTTTAGTTTTAGGATTTGAATACCTATTGTTAGTTCATTTTAAATGAAGATACAATAAAAAAGAATATGCAAAAAAAAAAAAAAAATAAATAAATGAAAAACAAGACCAAATCAACAAACAAGAAATCGAAATATTTAAATATAATAAAACGCTTTTTAATCAAGAAATTAGTACAATATTAAGAAATTATGAGAACGATGATTTAAATAATAAAGTTTATAATTTTGACTCGGCCATTGAAAACACTATAAAGAAATTTACACACAAAAAAATAATAAAAAACACAAAAAATAACGTCAACAAATGGTATAACAGGGAACTTAAACTATTGAAGAAAGAAAAAATTATTAAATATGAAATAGCTAAGGCAGAAAATACAGTAGCAGCATGGAGCAATTATAAGATAATTAGAAATACATATAAAACCAAAATAGAAGTTGAGAAGAACAATTACATTAATAAAAAAATAAAAAATGCCAAAGATCAGAAACAAATGTGGAGACAAATCAAAGACTTAGTCCTTAAGAAAAATAAAACTGTGATAAAAAATGTTATATTTAATCAAATAGAATATAAAGATAACTACCAAATTGCCACCCAATTTAACCATTATTTTGTGAATAGTATTAAGTCAATTAATAATACAATAGAAAATGTGCAATATATAAACAATATACCTGTGATAACGAATAGATTTAGATTCCGGGCAATAACAATTCAAGAACTTAAAAATATTTGTAAAAATATGAAAAATAAACCAGATTTCAATAATGTTACAATTAAACTTATTATAGATAATTGGAATATTATAGGAGAACCGATGCGTGATATAATAAATAGATCACTTAAAACAGGAATTTTTCCAGATAGCTGGAAATACTCAATGGTAACACCAATAGAGAAAATTGCAAGAACAAATAAATGTGACGAGTTCCGACCAATAAACACTCTTAAAACATGTGAAAAAGTCATCGAAAAAATTATTAAGGAACAACTGGAAACATATATGGAACAACAAAACTTATTTTCAAAATATCAATCTGGATTTAGAAAAAAGTTCTCATGCGAAACAACGGTTAATTATGTGATAAACAGATGGAAATTTATAGATAGAAAGAAAAAAATAATGGCAATGTTTTTGGATTTTAAAAGAGCATTTGAGACAATTGATAGAGAAATACTGATTCGGAAATTATATATGTATGGTATAAGAGAAGTTGAATTAAATTGGTTTAAATCATATCTTACTAATAGAAGGCAAATTACAAAGGTGAATGGTATAAAATCAAAAGAAGTAAACAATGAATTTGGAGTTCCACAAGGTTCTATCCTAGGCGCACTATTATTCATAATATACATAAATGATATGCCAAATATACTAAAAAAATGCGAAATAATTCTGTACGCAAATGATACATTAATTTATGCGGAAGGAGACACTGATGAACAATGTAGGGAAAACCTAATGCACGACATAAACAACATAAATAACTGGCTTAAAATGAATAAATTAAAACTTAACGAACTCAAAACTAAAATACTTGAAATAAATATGAACAGTGAATATGTGATTACAATTAATAATGAAACAATAGAAAAAGTAAATAAAATTAAATACCTCGGATTTATAATAGATAAAGACTTAAAACTAAAAGAACACATTGATTATATATGTAAGAAAATTGGTAGAAAAATTGGTTTCTTTAAACAGGTTAGAAATAACGTATCTCAAATAACGGCAATACACATATATAACACAATGATAAAACCACATTTTGAATTCGGCTCCACAATTTTATACACCTGCTGCACAACAACACAAATAGAAAGACTACAAAAAATACAAAATAAAGCTATGCGGTCAATTTTAAAATACAATATATATGCTCCAATTCAACTAATGCTAGAAACACTGAAATGGTTAAATATTCAACAAAGACTGGAACTAAATACACTGCAATTCATTCTGAAAATGAAAATTGGAAACGCACCAGAATATCTTACCGAACAACTTGGCTATGTGAGAGAAGCACAACCATACTACCTTAGAAACGAAGAGAATTTCAGACTACCAAGGGTAACAACAACTGCAATGCAACGATCGCTATTCTTTAAAGGTCTTAAACTATATAATTACCAGAAAATATAAAAAAAGAAAGAAATATTAATATATGCAAAAGAAATATAGTACAATTTTTAAGAAATAATATTATCTATAGTAATTTGTAAAAAATGTAAAATAATTATGTATATGCGAAAAATTATAAAGTATTATGAATACTACTAAATAAATAAATAATAATAATAATAAAATATACATGTATACATATATGTGTACTTACATATTTTTGTATTATCAGTTTATTATTTTTGTTTGTTTCCGTTTGTGTTTTTTGTCTCATGCTCTAGGAGTTGATTTAGTTTTCTTATTTGAGAAAAACATTCTCGATCGAAAAAAAGTGTTTTAGCTTTAATATCCGCATTTATAGTGTTTGACTCATTTACATATATGCTTTTTAAATACTCGTTGCACATCAAGAGATTTCCACCAATCAAAGATTTGAATACAGTGGCCAAATTACCACCGCATTCGTGATCGAATGAGCAATCGTATCGACAAATGATTTCGATATCGAAATTATGATAAAATATACTAAATTTCTTCTCGATATCGAATGCCATAATCTCAAATAAGAAAATTACGATCAATTTTACTCGATATCTAATGCGGTAATTTGGCCCCAGCTTACAGTTTTTTAATTTCACACACAAATTCTGCAGTAGGCTTTTATAACCTAACATAAGGTATCTTAAACGCGTTTCAATTATCCATCTTTTATTTCATATCTCCTTTTATATCATCTGCCTTGAAATGTCACATATAAACTCTATGGGACATTTTTAATATTTTTTCATCAAGGTGGCAAAATTGTGCCCTTTTTTAATTTTTTTAAATTTATGTTATTATACCCTTCACCATCGTGAGAAGGGTATATATAAGTTTGTCATTCCGTGTGTAATTTCCACAAAAAAATTTTCCGACCCTATAAAGTATATATATTCTGGATCCTTATAGATAGCGAAGTCGATTAAGCGATGTCCGTCTGTCTGTCTGTCTGTCTGTCTGTCTGTCTGTCTGTCTGTCTGTCTGTCTGTCTGTCTGTCTGTCTGTTGAAATCAGTTTTTTGAAGTCCCCAGATATTCTCGGGATCCAAACCTTCAATAATTCTGTCAGAAGTGCTTTCGAGAAGTTTGCTATTTAAAATCAGCAAAATCGGTTTAGGTCAACCAGAGTTATGAACCAATATGTGAGACCACCTCTATAAAAATTTGATATTTTTCGTCCATTTTATTGCAATATTTTGAAATATATTGGAGATAATACTATGAAATTTTGTATACGTTGTTTGTATGACAAAAGAAGAAAGTGTGCGGAAAATAGTAAGAATCGGTCCATGATTTCTCATAGCCCCCATACAAATATATATATTCCCGAAATATGGCTTAATGATAAATAAATGCCTATAAAATTGGAATATCAAGACAAAATTCAGCAAAAATAAGTTTTATACAAAAATAAATCTCAAAACGAAATTTTTTTTAATTCGGTCCATATTTGACCATAGACCCCATATAAAGTCCACTTCCAAAATTCATTTAAATACGTATAAAACAGATATGAATAATGCTAAACGGCTAAAATTTGACATAAAGACTCTTTATAGACAAATAAATTGTTGTACTAAATTTTATGGTGGTCGGCCCAAAATTGGTCATAGCCCCCATACAAAAATCTTCCCGAAATATTGCTCAATTATACATAAATGCCTATAAAATTGGAATATCACGACAAAATTCAGCAAAAATAAGTTTTATGCAAAAAGAAATCGCAAAACGAAATTTTTTTTAGTTCGGTCCATGTTTGACTATAGACCCCATATAAAGTCCACTTCCAAAATTCATTTAAATACGTATAAAACAGATATAAATAATGTTAAACGGCTAAAATTTGACCTAAATACTCTTTATAGGCAAATAAATTGTTGTACTAAATTTTATGGTAGTCGGCCCAGAACTGGTCATAGCTCCCATACAAGGACCACATCTGAAAAAGACATTTTTCCCTATATATATTGTATAAATATCGGTACCGACTCAAAACTTTGCACAGATCATTTTAATATATACAAAAATCATTTCACAAAATTTTGTTAATTTCGGTCTATTTTTAACTGTATGCCCCATATAAAGCCCTCTTCGGAAAATCACTTTAATACTCATAAATCGCTTATAAATAAGGGTACCAATCCAAAATTTTACACGGATCATTTACATACATGCCTAAATCTAACTGCTGGATTTTGAGAATATCGGTCCATATTTGACTATATCCCCCACATAAGGTCCACTCTCGAAATCCACTTTAATACTAATATATATCTTAAATATAGCGTTATTATGTTGAAATTCGACGTGAAATATCCTCATATGCATGAAAATAACTGTTCCAAAATTTAAGAAGATCGGCCCATAATTTGTCATAGCTGCCATATAAGAACCATTTCCAAAAAACAAATAAATTCGGGTCTAAAAATATTTTTTTCGGATTTAACCCATATTCGGTCTATATTTTATAATCATGATATATATCGTTGGAAAGGTATTTTTAATACCTTTCATTTAGTGTATTACAAATTATCAAGCACCCAGTAGTTCCCGAGATATAGGCCTATATATTTTCAACTTTACGGGCCCGCCCCTTCGAAAATAGGCGTGACCGCCAATAAATTTTTTTTTTGCTGGTATCTCCTCTAAAAGCCCTATTTCATTTTGTTTTTTTTTTTTTTTTGAGCAAAATCACTAAAATCGAATTGTACCCCTTTTTTATACTCTGTTTGTTTTTTTTATACTCTGTTTGTTAAATTACACTGAAGATTATTATGAACATCAGACAGACTCTGAAAGTTATGGTAAGAATTGGTAATTAAATCAATTAAAAATGGTAAAAATTAGACAAAATTTCAAAATATTTAACATAAATTATGTTGGTCGTAAAATTGTCTTTCAAACAATATATCAAATACTAATAAAATTTGCACTAACACTGAATAGAAAACACAGAATTAGGATATTCTAGTCTAGTGTAATTTCTGTATTTCTTATTACGCTTAGGTGAAGGGTATTTAAGATTCGGCACAGCCGAATATAGCACTCTTACTTGTTTATACTCTGTTTGTTTTTTTTATACTCTGTTTGTTAAATTACACTGAAGATTATTATGAACATCAGACAGACTCTGAAAGTTATGGTAAGAATTGGTAATTAAATCAATTAAAAATGGTAAAAATTAGACAAAATTTCAAAATATTTAACATAAATTATGTTGGTCGTAAAATTGTCTTTCAAACAATATATCAAATACTAATAAAATTTGCACTAACACTGAATAGAAAACACAGAATTAGGATATTCTAGTCTAGTGTAATTTCTGTATTTCTTATTACGCTTAGGTGAAGGGTATTTAAGATTCGGCACAGCCGAATATAGCACTCTTACTTGTTTTTTTTTTATATTTCTACAATTAAACACGGCACACTTCATTTTAAAACTTTTATTTGCATTAAAATTTTTATAGAAGTCAAGCAAACATAAAAATATTTTTGACTTGTGGCGTAACAAGAAGAAATTTTGCTCTCAATTTTACTCTCACAGTTTTTGTAAAATAACGCATTGCGTAATCTTTATCATTTGATATATGCTACAACTGTATTAACGGAATGAGCTGCCATCGAATCCAAATTTTCTGAGCCCGCTATATACTACGTACTCCGAAATTTACAGGAGATACAGTGTGATTAAACGCAAATGTATTGCTACATTTGATACGTGGGAGATGGGTTAATACTTAAACTCATTTCGTTTGAAAAAAATCCTTTAAGAATTTGGACAATGTTTTAGTTACCAATAATGTTTACAAACGGCAACAATATGGTGGAATGTCTGAAGCTTTAGAATCACAACATGGATGATTGGTCTGCCACCTGTACTGAGGAAGTGCTACTTGATTATTGTCTGAAACCTTCTCAGTTGCGCTGGAGAAGAGGTACTTCGAATTGTTCTTTGCTATTAAGATAGATTAGGTGTGGCATCAGGAGATAATGATAGAGATGCAGTTGATAACAAAAATAATCTCCTGATAGAAATTAAGCATTTTGAACATCCCAAAATTCCATTCGTAAACGCTGAAAATCATGCTGAAAACATAGTTTATTTCATTAATTCCATTAATCCCTTGATCGTATTTAGTTTTGTTAGAGAAATTTTGTAAAACGGGTTTGGGGTAGCTTTAAAGTTGTATGTATATTTTACGATTATTATTCCTAAGAATGTTCTATTGAGCCCTGTGTATATTAAAACCTTTCTAGTCAAGGCTTACTTTTGATTTATCCTGGCTTAACCAGTAAAGACTAGAGACTTTTAACTTCATGTGATGTACATATCTCAGCTTTTATATAAATAAGCCAAGGAGGTCAACTATCTCAGTGACTACCAAGGTCTGTTACACTATGTATCTGTTAGTTACCCTTTCAATCGTAACATCGTTATAATTATGTTTATTTTTGCTCAAACTGTGATGATGGTGACTTTATCAACAGCAGGTAAACCAATTTATACCCTTTAAAAACTCAAATTTCTTGTCTTAACATTTGCTCTTAACAATTTTCTTAAAATTTATTTTTGTTTGAAAATAATTTATGCAAAAAACTACCCATTCAAGCCACTCCAACCACTTAACTGCTAAATAAAGTTTCACAGGTTTTATGGATATCCGTCAAAAATAAACTTTCTTGTAGACAAAACCGCATATACAAGTATTAAAATTGATGTAGTATGTATTTTTAGACATCTGCTTGTTTTTGACTTGTGTATTCTAACTCACTTGTACACTTTCAAACATTCGCTAACCAATTATTTTTCCAAACATTTAGCTAAAGCAGCTTTCTGCTCTTTCTAACGACAGAAAGTCAAAACACTAAAACTGCTGGCGTAGTTGAGTTGTTATCCTACAAATTGTTTTCAGCGAAAACATGCAACTTCAGTCGCTTTCATAGCTGCAGCAAGGTAACTTTCTTTATTGCAACAAGCACTAAAGAAAATGTGTTTGTTGTTTGTTTTATTTATTTCAAAGAAAAACCCTGAAGGAAAACTTAAAACAATGTCAAGTTGGAAGAGCAAGAAGAGGAACTGCTGAAAATCACGTTAACGTTGTTTAGAATAATAATGTGGGCAAATTTTAGCTGGCTAGGGAGTTTAGGAACTCTAGAGTGGGCAATAAAGAAATTATAAAAGAGGAATTGGTGTAAGTCCTCTAGAAAATTGTGCTGGCAACCAAGCGCCTTTATCAAATTATAAGTCTTGTCTGTGTTACAAATTTAAAAAAGTTTGTTGTTTAAGTAATGGATGAACTCTGAACTATTTCTGATTCTACTCTACTCTAAAAAATTTTAAACTAATTTTAACATTTCCAACCCTGTACAATTCATAATATTGCTGTCAGAACATGTAGCATAAATTATTAAAACTTGGCTAAACTAAACTAATGGCAGTTATTATAGAAATCTGCATCTATGTACGTACTCTCCAACAAATGCCCTCATGACTGAATCTACATAAATTAAATATTACATAAAATAAAATAGAGTACAGTCAAACAGTATTTTAAAGCAAACTGAAATTTATATATCGTATATTTCTTTACACTCATGAAAAAGTATTGATGGCAAAATTATAAATACTCAATGACTTGATTACCTTAACCTTGACAATAAAAGCGACACAAAAAAGTGCCTATTATTAGCAGCAATCTACGAGTTTTGCTTAAAAACTCACAAATAATAAATAAAGGTTTATGAACCCAAGTATCAGACGGCTGTTGGATTTAGTCAAGTGTATACATATAAAATGTTAATGTTAAACTCAATTTGTGTCATTGTACAGGCAGACATTCACGTAATACTTGCAACACACGTACATATGTAGAGACAAGGTACTTGGAGTTCAATCAAATAACATTATCATTTACTTACTAAGTTATTTAATTAGCTATTATTTTCTATTTATATTCTTATAAGAAAACCCAATGAACAATATAATTAAGCTGCACAAATGATAAAGACAATCAATTGCCAGCAAACACACAACCAAGATAAACGAAACTTGAAAATAAAAACAAAGATTTTTTTCAATTTGCAGCCAAGACGTCATTAAATGAAATCATTTACTTGTAAAGCAAATTATTTTTGTGATAAGAAACATACAATAAACCAAACAATAATACAAACTAAGGTATTTGTTTTATAATTTTTTTTTTTTTTTTTTGCATATTCTTTTTTATTGTATCTTCATTTTAAATAAACTAACAATAGGTATTCAAATCTTAAAACTAAAGTTAATTAAGATAAGTCCAGCCAATGCTAGGCAAAATCTAGTTTTCAAATTCGATAGGATATAATGAGCAACTTGTATTTATTCATCTGAGAGCGGTGGTGTCCCTCCTTCTCAAACGGCTATGACCGGGATGTTGTAAGATGTCTCGAGCGAGGGGATTTGGATGAGTTTCCAGCTTACCCAAATAAAGGGCCACGTGTTTAGTTATTTCCCATTTGACAAGTGGAACATCAAGATCGTTGTGTATGTTGTTGTTTTTAATATACCAAGGAGCGGTAGTTATCATTCGTAGAATTTTGTTTTGACGGCGTTGAATTTTCTCAATATTGGAGTTGGAGGCAGTGCCCCATAACTGGATACCATAGCACCAAATTGGCTTTAAGATTGAGTTGTAGAGTAGAAGCTTACAATCGAGCCGAAGGACGGAGTTTCTGCCGATGAGCCAATGAATTTGGGCTGCTTTCAGTTTCATTTGAGTCAGCTTAGCATCTATATGTGGTTTCCATGTGAGGCGACGGTCCAGATGAATACCAAGATATTTCACGTGTGAGTTTTGAGGCACTATATGGTCATTAATACGAATAGGGGGACAAGATTCCCTACGTAGAGTAAAAGTTACGTGGGTGCATTTCTGTTCATTTATTTTTATTCCCCATTGTCTTGCCCATTTCTCCACTTGCGTTACGTGGTGCTGTAATTGAATCGAGGCATCTTTTGGATCTTTGTGAGTACTGAGAAATGCCGTATCATCAGCAAATGTTGACGTGTGAATTTCATTGTTTGTTGGCATGTCTGCTGTGTACAGCAAGTATAGAATTGGTCCTAAGATACTACCTTGAGGGACGCCAGCACCTATAGGTTGAGGACGGCTTAAATAATCACCTTCTTTAATCATAAACTGACGGTCGATTAAGTATTTCCATAGTAGGTGTTGAAGATTCACCGGCAAGTTCTGCTTTAATTTAGATATCAGGCCTTCATGCCATACTTTGTCGAAAGCTTGAGAGACGTCAATAAAGAGTGCCGAACAGTATCTCTTTTCCTCAAAGGTTTTTCTTATGACTTGTACCAATCTATGTGTTTGTTCTATTGTACTGTGTTGACGTCTGAAGCCAAACTGGTGATTGGGAATGCAGTTGTTTTCATTCAAAATCGGAGTCAGCTTGGTTATAAGCAATTTCTCGAATAATTTGGACATAGTTGGTAATAGACTTATTGGCCTATACGACTCAACTTTGCAAGGATCTTTTCCCGGCTTAGGAATCATCTTTACTAGTGCAATTTTCCAAACCGGAGGGTAGTACTCAAGCCGTAAGATGGCATTTTATAATGATAATGTTTTTTAAGGTCATTAAGGTTTTAAGGTAAGGAAGTAAGAGAATTGACATTCTTATAAATGATCCGTGTCATTTACATACATGCCAAAATCAAACTGCTGGATTTTGAGAATATCGGTCCATATTTGACCATAAACCCCTTATAAGGTCCACTTTCAAAATTCACGTTAATACTAATATGTATCTTATATATACCCTTATTACGTTGAAATTCGACATGAGATATCCTCATATGTATAAAATTCATTGCTCAGAAATTTAAAAAAAAATCGGCCCATTTCCGGAAAACAATTAAACCCATAAAAATGTCTTATAAATATCGGTACGAACCAACTTTTATACAGAACAGAAATTTGTAATCATAAATCATACTAATATCGGTTATACAGCAATTATGCTACTGGATTTTGTACCTCTCAGTCAATAATTAGCATTAGCTCCCGAATTAAGTCCACTTCTGAGCATACTAAACAACCATACAACTTATGTACATAACGTTATTGAGATGGATTTCAACCAAATCATATTACTGGATACTGGGTTTAGAAGTTATCATTCCATAATTGGCCCACTTTTTTACACTCTGTTTCTTAACTTGTTGTGAATATGGAAAAATGTTTTTTTAATTTTATAAATTGTTAAATTACACTCAAGATTATTATTAATATCAGACAAACTCTGTAAATTATAGTATGAATCAATAATTACATCAATTATAAATAGTCAAAATTAGATAAAATTGAAAGACATTAAAAAAAATAAGGTGGTCGTAAAATTGTCTTTCAAACAATAATAATGAAATTTGTACTAAGACAGAATAGAAAACACAGAATAAGAATACACTAGTCCTATAACCAGTGTAGTTTTTGTATGGCTTAGTACGTTTAGGTTGCTGGTATTAAAGATTCGTCACAGCCGAATATTGCACTCTAACTTGTTTTTTCATTTTTTAACTCATCTGTATTTAAAAATTATATATATATCGCACCTGTTCAACAAAAGGGTAGTAACTCTAAATTTTCCATTTTTCAGTAGAGGCAAAAAACTGGTGATATATGTCATGATTTCTGTGAGTATAAATATTATGTATGTTATACTTTATCTCGATGTAAATACTTTTTTTTTTTTGTTTTAAATAATTAACAAACAAAAACTGCGAAGCTTTTGGCTTATCTGCAGGAAACACCCAGAGTCTTTGGCGGGAATCGAACCCCCAACCCTTTAACTGATAGTCCGGCACTCTATCGCCTAGTCTATATATAAATAAGTATATTTACTATAGTAACTCTGATTCATTCATGTTCTATAAATCATTTTACACAATTCTATTTAGTTTTACATGAATAAATATTTAAATTTAACACAAAATATATTCATCAAACATTTTATTAGTTTTTATACCCACCACCAAAAGGATGGGCAATATATTAAGTTTGTCATTTCGTTTGTAACACATTGAAATATTGGTCGTAAAAGCAAAAAAATATAATATATTAAAATTTTTCACACTTTATTTTAAATATAGAAAGTCAAGTCCTGTTGGAAATGATAAGAATTGATTCGCGATTTCTCATAGGCCCGGAATATCTATGATACATAAATGCCTAGACAAAAGCAGTATCCATACAAAATGCAGCAAAAATAAGTTTCATGCTAAACAAAATCTTAAAACGATATTTTGTTTGCATTTGTCTATATTTGAACATAGCTCCCATGTAAATAAAGTCCAATGCCAAAAATCAATTAAATGTTTATATGTCTTTTATATAATCCATATGCATATACATACATATATATTTATATTAAAATCCTTGCAACCAAATTAATCACAATCGGTCCATATTTGAATATAGCAGCCAGAGAGTGGACTTCCGAAAACCTCTTAAATACGCATAAATCTCTTATAAACATAACTATCAAGTTAAAATTCGCCACAAATAAGAAAGTGATTCTGAGTCGATCGGTATACTTTAAGGTTATACCAATATAGGCGTTACAAACATCAGCAGAAATCCAATATACCCTCCCCACTATTGTGGTGTAGGGTATAACAAATAAAATTTTGACTTTTCATAAAGTTTACAGTTCATCTTAACTTTTATTAGAGTTTCAAACTATTTTAATTATATACAGTGTACTCGTGAAAATATGAACACCCAAAATATGAACACTTTTTCTCTGGCATTGACTACTCCAAAATATGAACTTTGAATAAAAGCTTTAATATATGAGCATTTATTTTTTGATTTTAAAACGGATTTTAGTTACATAATATGCATAAAAATTAGGGAAAACCCCGAGCTGTATACGAGTATTAACATTTGAATGCCAAATGTCAATGGTCAAACAAACAGGTACACTTTTTAGTTAGTTTTTACATATACGCAGATGCAAACGCATGTTTGGTTTTTAAGTGTTAATAAAAAGTGAACAATTTGTATAATATGCCTATAAAACAACATAAATTTCTAACTTTAAAGGGAAAATATGAAGGTTTGGAGAATTTACAAAAAGGTGCAAGTGTTACTAATATGGAGTGACAAAGTTCACAGTATCTGGAATAAAAAAGAATAAAAATGCAATTATGTAGTGGTCTTTGATATGACAACACTAAACATATTTACATATATGTTTATATGTAAATATACATATATTATAACACATATACATATTTTTATTTCCGCGCCTTGTGTGGCATTGGCTTGAAAAGGTTGAATAAAAAAGGTTACTACAATTCCAAAATTTGTCAACAATACATTCCTCGGACCTGGAAAAAGAAAAACTATTGGTTTTATTAAAATTGTATACCATTTGTTAATATGAACAATTCCAAAAATTTTAACTGCCCTTGTTTTCATTAGTTTATATTAGCGCGAGTGCACTGTACTATATACACATGTGCATACATATGTACGAGTAGACCTATTTCTGTTTTTAGACGGTATTTAGTTTTGGAAAACTTCGAGTTGAAAAAAACTGTGTATGCATTGATCGTATGCAAAATAGGTGATTGCTCCCTTATCTCTAAATCATATTGAAATTAGTGAAAAACAAAGATTTTTTTTAAGAACAACTAGTACATATTTCACAGAAGACCACTTTCTTTTAGCTTTTCCTTAAAGCTAAAATATGCAAAAAACATCTCTTGTTTAAAATTCAAAAATTAAAATCTTAAAGGCTTTTGGTTTGACCCAATTTACACCAAGCAATTCTTTAAGCTAAGCTGATTACTTTTTAGACATCGAAGTGAGGGGAAGAAAAAACGAGACATACTTTTTTAGACATCGAAGTAAGGGGAAGATAAGACGAGACACACTTGATTGTACTTGCAATTCGTTTTATTCTCTTATACGTATTACATATGTATGTATACTCTCAAATAAAAATAACAGCGTTTTAAGCAATAAGAATTGTGCTGTGTAAACACCGAAGAAATTTCAAGAAAGAAATTGTACCAGTCTTTTCAATAAAAATTGCTTCGTGTAAATTGGGACTTGGAACAAGACGAATTAATATTAATTCGCATGTTTTACAAAACTAACAGCGTTGCCGTTTTTGGTTATTTCTAACCAAAATTGGTTATTTTTTTGCTCAATGTGTACATGTGTAGATTTTTTCTGTTTTGGTTATTTTTTTTTACTGAAAATATGTACTATGTGAATTTACAAACATTTTTATTTTTTCTAATTAAAAAAAATAAAAAGTCCAATCAGCAAAATTGTTGCATTGGCAACACCCATTAAATTACTTTAATATAACATAATCAACTCTGAGTGTAAAAAATTACAGTGCTGTGTAATGGCGGCATTTCATAAAGGAATTTAGTTACATATATGGTTTTGTTTAGTTTTGTTTGTGCTCGAAGTAAATGTAGTGAATTTTTGAAAATTATTTTTTAGTATTAGGAGTTGTGTTGTAAAATACGTTGTTTTATGTTTTTTTTTTTGTTACCTTAAAGTACAAATTATAGTTAAAATTACAAAAAATAAATAAATAAATTTGGTTATTTTTTTTTAATTTGGTTATTTTTTTCATAAATGTTGGTTACAAAATATTTTTTTTCGTGGCAACACTGAAAACTAAAACTAAACACCGCTAAATACAACAACAGCAATGGAACTGTTGAATTTTTGCTAATGGTATTGCATCATTGCATTTGCAAAAAGTTTTAGCATATTTTTGCTTTACACTAGCAAAATACACAGCAAGAGCAAAAATATGAAGTATTTGATTTTTATTGATATATTACAAATTATCATTACACACAGAAGAGTCATTTTAGATGCTCGATATAAACTCGCGTCGCCGTAAAGAACTATCTCCCCAATTGGCCACAATCTACAATTCCACTTTGCCTGTATCGGAAAAAAAGAAAGATTTATTAGATATGCTGCCATTAATTGGTACAAATTACCACAATTTTTATTAGAATATTAACGCGGAAGGTGATATCCCCATTGAAGTTCGCCCAGACCTTGACGAAGATGAAGGTAAAATAATAATATTAGAGTTACAGTTGTTATTTCCTTCCTTTTGTACGCTTTTTTGTTAAACTTAAAATTTGCTTCCCCTACAGAAATATAATTTTGTACCAATATTGTCTAATTGAATTCAAGTATTTACATATGATATGTTAAATATATAATATTTTTTAAAATAGCCTATTTCTACTTTTTTTATTAGTTCCATTTTAACAAAAAAAACTTGCCTTGAGATAAGCGCAAAATATGAATCACGTTTTTGTTTAAAACCATTTTAACAAAACAACTTGTGTTATGTAAGTTAATTTTTTATTCTTAATTTTTCTGAAAATCTGTTGGCATTAGAATAGAATTATTGAAATCTTCACTTCAATTTAGTATTTAAATTTAACACTAAGCTTTCACCTTTTAAAATCAAAGTTGTTAGATATTTTATCAGTTTTTTCGTTATCCTGTAAAATTGCAGTTTTTGAAAAAGGTTGTTTTGTCAAAAGTCCACAGATGTTGAATAAATACCAATTTTATCTATATATATAAAAGTGATTGTGTGTATGTAAGAATGTATTATTATTAGTTTGGGATCTATAGACGGCTAAACGGCTGAACCGATTTTCACAGTATATTTCTGTATGTCTGGAAGGAGCTATAGGCTACTTTTTTCTGAAATTTTAAGTGGGCGTGGTACTTCCCATACAAAGTTAATTTTAATAATCAAATACTTAGGAAAATATGATAGCTATAGTACTTAAATTTTGCATGAGCAATTCCATTGTTTGTTTAAATATTTGCGGAAAAACTGGGAGTATGATGATAATTAAAAAAAAAATCAAACATGTGGTATACAAAGTTTGTTTAAGTTTAACGTAAATCACCTGCCTTAAAGGCTTATCTTCACGACGCACTTAAACGCAGTACGGACTCGGCCCGTCAACCGCATTGTGTGTCCTACCAATGACACAGGAATAGCCTCTAGGAGGACTACTTTGTGTGCCTTACCAGGGCCACACAATTAGCAATTTCTCAATACTTGACTGCAAGATCACAGTAAAGATCACCTTGCTTAAGAGATTGGGCTATCTAATCCCTGCCGTCAGTAACGCAGCACAATTAACATAGCCCAGGAAAGCAACGAAAAGCCAGAACCAACGCAGCATTGCAGTGACCAAAGCTGAGTCAAGGTCTATGATCTGATATGCATCGAACCAAGTCCAAAGACCCGGTCGACATACATGCTACGAAGGCCCCGCCCTCCATTACTTCCTGAGCACAGAGCTAAGAGTCTACGCTACATTTTAACAGCTCTGTTGAGTTCGGCAACAGCACCTAGAGCAAATTGATAGTCTGAAGTATTGCTACATCGGAACTTTAATCAAATGCCATTCTCCCCGCTTTGGGTATTAAACCACAGCCACTGCGTGGACACCGAAGTGACCTCAACCAATCATCAGTTAGGGGACGGTCACCCTAATAATAAAACTAGGGATATGTCCCCGGGCAATAACTGATCCCGCAGCACCAGATAAAGACTCCGGTCGGCTTCGACCTTCCTCTAGTAAACCAGATTTCACTCTATCTAGATTCGAATTCTTGCAAATTCATGGAGCTAGTATCCACCTAATTTTGAACCCTTGCGGGTTCATGGTACTAGTAACCACAGCGACCTTCCTCTGGTAAACCAGATTCCAGTCTATCTAGTTTCGAACCCTTGCGAGTTCATGGGACTAGTAACCATTATCTAGGCCGGTAGTGGGGGTGTGGTCTAGGTGGTGTGTACACCTACACCTGGCCCCCCGGCCAATACATGTGGTATACAATAAGATATATGGTACGGTTATTTTACCATCAATATTAATATTTAGGACAAGAATGGGCGGACTATCAATAGTGGGCGTGGCACCTCCCATAGATATGATGACAAATTATATATAGGGAAAGCTATATCAGCTATCAATATTAATATTTAGGACACCAATGCTCTGACTAGCAACAATATTAGGTAAATGTTAAAATTTGTATACATTTGAAACCCTTATCTACATATAAAAGTGAATGTGTGTTGGTTGTTTGTTTGTATATTGTAAATCATAGTAAGATAATATAATAAGAATTAATTTAAAAGGAAAACTGTAGATTTTAATAACTCTAAACTTTTTATTTCACTACGATACGGGTAGCGAAGCACACCGGGTTTTAGCTAGTACTAAATAAATTTTATAATAATTTTTCTTTTTAGAAATTAAAAAACTAATTTATAAATTTAAAAAGTTGTCCAACAATTCTATATTTTATGTTTATTTGGAGATCAATTCTAATATACATATATTTACACAATTTGTAACAAGAAGAACTTTATAATAGGAATATTTACTTTGAAAGATAATTATTTTACGAAATACTACAGATTTTTCTATTATGTATATCTTTTAAATACATGAAAATAAAATTTATTACTTCAAATGAGTATAAGTTATTATCAATATTTAAATATAACACTTAAAAAATTTGTATTAAAAAGAGAACTTCTTATATCTTTTTCTTAAAGATTTGTTAGTAAAAATATATATATATATATGTATATAAAAATTTTAATTGCATAAAAACTTACCTTAAATACAAATTAAATTAACTTATTACATATCTTTAAATTAAACGCCCGAACCGATTGCCGTTTTATTTACACTATTTATATAATTGAGAACTCTACCACGCACAAATATCAAAAACATAACTTCATTTCCTACATGAAGTTTACTTTTTCTTGCTCTGCTCTGCTTTTATTATTTTAATTTTGCTCTTATTTGCTCTTATTTGCTCTTTATTTTTTACTAGCAACAAACAAAACAACAACACATTTTAATACACAGAATTAGGCGACATCAATTTTAGATACACACAAAATCATGTGCAAAAGGCTTTTGTATAGAAAAACAACAATAACAATTGAATACAACAGTTAAATACAACCACAACAACAATAGAATTATTGCAAACACAATGATTTATGTATGTGATGATGGCTATTTTTTCACTGATTTATTTGAATAAAATCTTGATTTTAACACTGATTGTTATAAAAGTGAATAACTTTATTATTCAGTTACATTAGGACGTTTATTATTTGTTTAATTTTGCAAAATTTACCACACTTTAACTATTATAAAAAGCATTAAAAGGCGAAGCGAAATTAAGAACAACAGTTTTAAGAGGCGTACGCGTAGAAACTAAAGATTTATTTAGCTGCTAGAGCAGAGTTGCCAGTCATTTGGGGGTTTATTAGACGAACGGTGTTTTATTAGTTGGTAGTAAAAGGATTTAGGTAATTAAATAGGATTTTAAATTAATTGCTAATACACTGGTAATTATTTAATAATAATTCAATTATATATTTATTTATTAACAGCCTTTTGAAATCATTTGGATAAACATAATAACACTTTTTGGAATATATAACAGATGGACAGCCAAAAGTTCTAAATAAGATTAAATTCTAGTTTATGAGCACCAGTCCGAATCGTTATTTTTACTAAAGGTTATTTTTACTAAAGGTTATCCTTAACATAATGTTATAGTTTGCTTTTATAACCGACCCATAGTTCCTGAGATATGGGCATCCAAATTTCGAATATTTAATATGTTGTACTTTTGTCATTTTTTATTCACTTTGGTCGATATATGTACATACATACATATTCTTCATTTGATAGATTTTTAAAACAACTTTTACATAATACATATACTGGGTGGTTAAATTTCAAGGGCCGATGTTGATTTTGAATAAAACACAAACTATTTAGGAAATTATTGTAATTTTATTTTATTATGATATATTGGTATTACTCAATTATGTATGGAACAAAATACCTCCATCCGATGGTCCAAATTTTCGATGACCCTGAGGCATAATGGAGGTTCTATGCCGTTAATGTGCCGAATTATCTCATCCTTTAGCTCTTGAATTGTTGCTGGCTTATCGACGTACACCTTTTCTTTCAAATAATCCCAAAGAAAAAAGTCCAACGGTTTCAAATCACATGATCTTGGCGGCCAATTGACATCGCCATTACGTGAGATAACACGGCCATTGAATTTGTTGCGCAAAATCACGAAGTGCACGATATGCATTTTGATTTGAACGCCCATTTTCATAATAAGTCTGGATAACTTTAACACGTTGTTGGATTGTGTATCTCTCCATGGTTCAAATTGAGTAAAGGTAGAATTAGCCGAACGTCCACGTATCCGTACTGTAACGTACCGTACTGTAAGCACGTTTGTGTACTTATAGAAAATTTAAAAACGTGCCATACGTTAAACAAAAAAGTAAAAAACACATAGTACAACGATATTGTGTTTGTGTTTGTTTGTTTTCCACTTCAGTTCAAATTATATACATATGTATTTTAAAACTGAACTATTCTCAATTATAATGGATTCGGAGGATTTATTTACTTATTTCATGTTTTTAAAATTACTAAATATTTTCAAGAAAAAAAAAAACAAAACACAATAAATAAATGAAATAGAGAAATGTCAAATAAAATTCGGAAAAAAGCTTGGCGTTTAGGTGTGGTTCACATTCAACATCGGCCCTTACAATTTAACCACCCTTTATAATTTTAATATTTTTAAATTCATTAGGGTCAAAATTAAAAATATTTTTTTTTTTAAATTTCAGTTTACTCAAAATATGACAGATTAAATAATATACCTATAATAATATATTAATTACAATTGCTCTGACCAGTAAATTTGCTTGTATCCACAAAAAGAGAATTCCTCTTAATTTGTTATATGTGCATACCTACATACATACAGTAAGGTACAAAACTGTTCACGAAATTAAATTGATTGACAACTAATTCAAAATTTGTTTGTTTAAAAAAAACTTTTGAACTAAATTAAAAACATAATTTGTTTTTAATACAAAATCGAAAAAAATTCAAGTAAATCAAAAAACGTTGTGATTTAAAATATCTTTATATAAAAATTCAAGTGTGAACAATTATGTCCACTGTGGAAAAATTCTCTTTTTTACGACCACTAACATTGAACCATTATGTCCACTAAAGAAAAATTCTCTTTTTTACGACCACTATTACTTTGTATATCCTCCGTGTGCCTTTTGTATCCATTTTGGCATACTATTCACAAGGTTATTAAGAATTTCTGGATCGATGCTTTCCCAGGCGTCAATACAACGATTCCAAAGATTATCTACCGTTTTAGGCGGTTCTTTTTTTTTTGAAAAATTTTTCTTTTTAAGATGAACCAAAGATGCTGGATCGGGTTCTAGTCTGAGGAATGTGGTGGCCAATCTAAAAGCGTAATACCGTTTTCTTTAAAACACCCTTTTGTTACTTTTGCCGTGTGTTTTGGGTCGTTATCTGACATAAATGATCATTTTGTCCCGGTTCAAGCCCAAATATATTAAGACTTGGTAGGTAGGAGTCTTCCAAAATGGTAACTCCAAGCTGATTTCCACGAAAACATCCCCAAGTCATCAATGATCGTTTCAAAGCCACTTTTAAGTGAGAAGAACTGTAAAAAACGGCTCGATTTTGCAAAGATTTTACAATCGAAGACTGGATGCGGGTTACATGGTCAGATGAGACGAAAATAACCCGAATCGGATATGTTAGACGGCAATGGACATGGGTTGATAAACGTGTTGGGCTAAAGGAAAGAAACATATGCCAAACAATGAAATTTGGAGGTGGATCATTGATGACTTGGGGATGTTTTCGTGGAAATCAGCTTGGAGTTACCATTTTGGAAGACTCCTACCTACCAAGTCTTAATATATTTGGGCTTGAACCGGGACAAAATGATCAAATGTCTTTCGTAAAAATTAAATTTAAGAAAAAAATGTATGCCAAAAAATTTTGAATCGTGCTAAATGGAATCGTGTAAAAAATGTAAAATTTGTTTATTTTCAAACCGTGTTATCAAAACCGTGTAAAATTAGGTGTATACTCGTATGTATAGTAGTAGTTTTTCTTGGAAAACAGTTTTCGCGACCTTAAAACAATCATGATTTGTTTTTCTGAAAAAACCCCGTTTACAAATTTATATTTTTCATACAAATTTGTTATTTGTTTTAATCCATTTTAACCACTTTTTTGCAGTCTTAAGCACTTAAAATGGCATAAACGAATGTGCATACTAAAACAGGTACTAAATAAATAAAACGAGGGTGATTTTTTAAAGCTGGCAGTTAAATAAGAACCAATTCAATCTAAGTTACAAGTTTTTACTTATTACCATCACAACTGTGTTAAACTCCCTCGTATTAAATTTTTTTTTGTATCTTTATTTATATTTAAAGCCACTAGTTGATAATTTGTTTCATAGATAAAAATGTGCGATATTAACCTGTCCGAATTTTGTTATTTATGATGTTAGCGTACGAAAATTTTATGTTTCAATAACCATAAATTTTATGGTTAAATAAAAAAGTAGAAAAATCACACCATGTTTACAATAAAATTACTCGTAGCTAACAGTATAGAATTATAAAAAACGGATGTATAATAATAAAAACAAACAAACAAACAAATAATCATTTTATTTTTGGCATACTACAATTGGCAATTGCTGGATTTTTTAGTTTTTTTATACAAAGGCCAAAATTACTTTTCATATTATTTGTTCAACACAAAGGAATTTTTTATTAAAGTTTCTAAAGCAACAATGTTTAAGGTTTTAGAGCATTGTTGGTTATTGTGTGGTTAGTTTGTTTATAGCTTGCAATTCCCCTTAATAGCCATACAAATTTTGAGCTTTAATTAAACTTTTTAACTCAGCACAGATTTTTCGAAGTTGTTTGCCTATTAATAAAATAAAAGATGTTGTAGCTATTTGTCCTTACCTTCATTAATTAAACCTCTAAATAAATTATTAAAAAGTAGCTTCAATCACCTCCAATATACAACCATCAAAATGTCCTACTAGATGAAAATTCATCTCCAACCAACCATATCTCGATATGATAGTGTAACGCCGAGGTCTCTACCTGAAAATTAATTTAAAACAAATAAAAGTGTTTTATAATAAAAGTGCGCTTTTTGGATTTCAAATGTATCTAATTTTAATTTAATTTCAAAATGTGTTTTTTTGGAACAATCAAAAACGGGAGTTGTATATTCTTTATATATTCTCACTCATTCAGAGCCATTAACTGCATGTTTATCGGTCCATTATTGTAATAAGTATGTCTGTAAATGCGTAAACGAACAGGTTCAAAAAGGAATGTCAAACAAATAAAATATAGTATACATACTCATTGTCTTCTCTTATTATCTTTTGTACTTATAACCGAGACGTCTAGAACAACGCATCATTTTATAATTATCGAAGAACTATAAAATAATAAAATTAAATAAATTATTAAATTATTTAATAAATTGTTTTAATAAATAAATTACACAATTAGTTGTAATTAGTACATGGTGTCAGAAGTAAAAAATTTTACAAATCTAATTCCTGACGACTTTTGTAAGATTTCTTTTTTTCAAAATGGCGGATGAAGGGCAAAGCCGGACACCACGTTCTTTGGATTGCTCGAATATTGCCACTGAATGGCCGAAATGGAAGCAAAATTTCATGGTTTGGATGATTGCCACTGGAAAGATGGATAAACCGGAAAAGAATAAAATTGCAACTTTCATATGGTTGATTGGTGAGCAAGGGGCCGAAATTTATAACACTTTATTTCCGAACGACGGCACACAGAATTCGATGCTTGGGGAAAAACGTTTGGCGTCAGATAAAGTTGAACAGCGACCATTAGATGAAGTCCTAAAGAAATTTGACGACTATTGTTTACCACAAAAAAACGTTGCTATGGAATCTTTTAAGTTCAATACAATTCTACAAAAAGAAAAACAGTCAATCAACGAATTTGAGACTGAGTTGCGGAAGCAATTGCCCTTTTGCGAATTCAAGTGCTCTTGCGGTGTTTCATATGAGAACCGAATGCTGCGTGACCGAATCATCATTGGTGTCCACGACAAGAAGCTACAATTAAAATTACTCGATGGCAGAGACGAGACATTGGTAAAAGTTCTTGAAACTTGCAAAATTTATGAAGCGGCTAATGCTAACAAGTCCATTTTGGAAGCAAAAGCAATTGCAAGTATTTCAACTGAAGAGAGCAAGCAGCCAGCAGAAATTGATACCATTAAACGCTTTTGCTTTAATTGTGGATATTCATGGTCTCCAAAACATGTAAGTGAATGCAAGGCGAAGGATGCCAAGTGCCGCATCTGTTCTAAAATTGGACATTTTGCCAAAATGTGCCGCCAAAAGGGAAGAAAGCTGAAGTATCAACAAAATAACAACAACAATGATGAGAACAGCAGTAGTAATCGATACAACCAGCGAGGAATTGGCAGCCTTTCTTGGGGTGACGTTCAAGGTAAGTCAAAAGATAGTTTTGAGAAGATAAGGAATATACCAAGTAATGGACATTCTTTTAGAATAAATGTAGTAGACGTGAATCGGGCGAGATGGACGAAAGAATATCGTGTAGGTGGGAGAATAATAGAATTTAAAATAGATACTGGAGCTGATGTGAATTGTATTCCTTTAAGTTGTGTAAAAAATTTAAATTTGGACATTAATAATAAACGGATTGAATTCCCTGTTTTTGATTACAATAATAATAGGGTTAACATTTTTGGTACTGTGAAATTGAAGTGTATTGATTTAAAGTCAAACCGTGGAAAAGAGGGTTTATTTCTGGTTGTTGATGATAAACTTGAGCCGATACTGGGATTAGAAAGCTGTATTGAATTTGGGTTAGTTAAACGGATGGATATAGATAAAATTACATTACCAGATGTTGTAGAATCATTTGTTAGAAAGTACAATGATGTATTTCGAGGATTTGGAAACTTCCCGGGTGAATATAAAATTTATTTAAAAGAAAACTCAAAACCAGTGCTTCACTACAAGAAACGGATACCACATGCATTAATGGATAGACTGAAAAAAGAGTTAGATGTTTTGGCAGAGGATGGCATAATTTCGGTGGTGAACTACCCTACAGATTGGGTCAATAATTTGCAAATTGTTGAAAAGGCGAATGGTAGGCTACGTATTTGTCTCGATCCTAGACCTCTTAACGAATGTATCAAGCGGGAGCATTTTCTAATACCCACAATTGAGGATCTGACATCAGGTCTGGCTAATGCGAGGGTTTTTACAGTAATTGATCTTACCAGTGGGTTTTGGCATATGTCATTGGATAGGTCTTCATCTGAATTAACAACATTCATGACCCCATTTGGAAGATATAGATTTAACCGTTTGCCTTTCGGTCTTAACTGTGCTCCGGAAATGTTTCAAAGAACAATGGTGCAAATTTTTGGGGATATTCCAGGAGTTTATATTTATTTTGATGACATTCTGGTTGGTGCACCAAATATCGCGGAACATGATAGAATTTTGCAATTGGTAATGCAACGTGCTAGGGAGAATAATGTAAAGTTTAATGAAGAAAAAATTCAATACCGAAGGGAATCAGTGAAATTTATGGGACATACTGTATCACACAATCAGATTAGAGCGGGTAGAAAATATTGTGATGCTATTCTTGGTATGGAAAGGCCTATGGATAAGGCGGGGGTTTTAAGGTTTCTGGGATTGATTAAATATTTGGCACGATTTATACCGAATTTGTCGAAAATAACGGCAGGATTACGCAGTTTAACAAGGCTAGATGTAGATTTTAAATGGCATGAAGATCATGAGACGGAATTTAGAAGTTTGTTAAATATTGTTGCTTCTGAGCCTGTTTTGGCGATTTATGACCCGAAATTAGCTGTAAAAATTCAGACAGATGCTTCCAAAGATGGATTGGGCTGTGTCTTGATTCAAGAAGGACACCCGGTTGCCTTTGCATCACGAACATTGACCAAAAGTGAGCAGAAGTGGGCTCAGATTGAAAAGGAGCTTTTAGCCATTGTATTTGCGTGTCAGCGGTTTCATTATTTCGTATATGGTCGTGAATTCACTGTTGAGAGTGACCATAAACCGTTAGAATCTTTGTTTAAACGAGATATTGATGACGTTACGATGCGTCTTCAACGTATGTTTATGTCGTTATTGAAGTATCCCCAGATGACCATTATTTACAGGCCAGGGAAGGAGATGCTAGTTGCGGACTGTTTATCTCGAGCACAACTGTCTGAAGAGGAAGAGTTAGAAGGTATGTCAGGCATAATTCATAGGGTTAAAGAATTAGTTTGTTTATCCGAAGAGAATTACGATTATTATCGGGATATTTTGCATAAAGATGCACACTACAGTCAAATTTGTAAGTACATTGAGAACGGGTGGCCAAGTTTCCACCAGTTAAATGATCTATGTCAACACTTCTATAAACTAAAATCGGAACTCCATGTTGAGGGCGGTCTGCTATTGTTGAATCATAAATTAGTTATACCGACAAAGTTACAGGAGAAGATTATTAAATGGTTACACGGGGCGCATCTTGGTATTGAAAAGACATTGGCAAGAGCTAGGGGATTATATTATTGGCCTGGAATGAGCGGAAGAATTAAGGAGGTTCTTCAGTCCTGCAGGATTTGTGAGAAATTTCGGCGAAATAATCAGAAAGAGCCTTTAGTACAAGAGGAAACACCGAGATATCCGTTTCATGTAGTAGGAGTGGATTTATTTGAATACGCTGGTCGCGATTTTGTTGCAATTTTTGATGCATATTCCAACTATTTGGTTGCAATACCTTTGAGTAATAAAACGTCGAAACACATTATTGAACAAATGAATCAGATATTTTTTAAAATAGGGTTTCCGACATTGATTAAATGTGACAATTCCCCATTCGGATCAAGAGACATTGATCATTATGCCTCTGAGTTTAATATACAATTTCATTTTTCTAGTCCGCGTTATCCACAGAGCAATGGTTTGGCTGAAAAAGGTGTGGCTATCGCAAAGAACATATTAAAACGATGCTATGAGGCAAATGATCTAAGCTCATATCAATACAGAATTTTAGAATATAATACGACTCCCGTTGCAAGTATGCAGATGTCGCCATCCGCATTATTCTTTGGGAGACTTATTAAAACTAAGTTACCAGTATTAGGTTCAATGTTAACCAGAAATAAGCTTACGGAGGATCATGTTCAGGAAAAAATTAAAAAAAAAAAGGAAAGACAAAAATATTACTATGATCGAACCGCGAGATCACTACCAGCACTTGACATAGGCGAGTTAGTAATTTTCAAGAAAGTGGGAAAAGAATGGCATCATGGTGTGATAGTAGAACGAGTTAACAGTCGATCATACATTGTTAGGGATAATTTTAATAATTTTTATAGACGTAACAGAAGGTTCATATCACGCTCTAGAAATGCCGATTTTAGAGCAAGTGATTTACTGTTTGAAAATAATATTGAAGATAGAGACCCACCAGAGGTGAACATAGCGTCACCACTGGATGCAGGCTGTGATCAGACGAGTAGAGATTATAGTGAGGAGAATATTTGTACTGACGGTAGTGGGACAGTAACACAGGAAACAAGGGGTGGAACAAGTCAGTCTGAGATAATGGAAGTTGATACTGATTCTAATGCTGAGGTACCCACTGGGGAAGTCAGGACGAGAAGTGGTCGTGTAGTGCGGCGTCCAAGAAGATATTGCAATTAAAAAAAAAAAAAAAAAAAAAAAAAAAAAAAAAAAAAAAAAAAAAAAAAAAAAGGAAAGCGTGTAATAAGTATGTCTGTAAATGCGTAAACGAACAGGTTCAAAAAGGAATGTCAAACAAATAAAATATAGTATACATACTCATTGTCTTCTCTTATTATCTTTTGTACTTATAACCGAGACGTCTAGAACAACGCATCATTTTATAATTATCGAAGAACTATAAAATAATAAAATTAAATAAATTATTAAATTATTTAATAAATTGTTTTAATAAATAAATTACACAATTAGTTGTAATTAGTACAATTATTATAGAAAATAGAAAAAATAGAAGTAAGACAAAGTCTCCCTTTGGGAAGTGTCTCCCATTGTTTCAATAATTTTAAATAAAATAAGTAAGAAATCATAGTTGGTCATGCCTAACCTTATAATATCCTACACCTAGTATGTGAGCAATAACAGTTTTCAGAAATAGACACTGCATGGGAAGTATGACCTATCATAAAATATACAAATTATTTGCATTAAATTTTATCTCGAAATTAACACTTGTAAAAGATTTTTGCATGTTAAAGTGATTTTCAGAATTGGGTATTATATGGGAGCTCGGACTAATTATGGGCCTACCATTTACATATGTATAATATTTCGAGAAGATTTTTGTATGGAGGCTATGAGAAATCATGGACCTATTTTTACTATTTTCCTCACACTTTCTTTTTTATCATAAAATATACCCTACACACAGTATATGTATAAAACGTTTTTCAGAAATGTGCGCTCTAAGCTATTATGGACCGATCATCCAAAAATTTAGTGCTATGATTTCTGTGAAAATATATATTATGTATAATATACTATATCTCGAAGTAAATACTTTTAAAAGATTTATGGAGGTTAAAGTAAATTACGGTCTCTTATATAAGAGTTTCGCCTAATTATGGACCGGACTGACCATTATAAAATAAGGTGTCATCATTTCTGTATATATGAAACTTATTTTTGTTGAATTTTATTTAGATGCCAACATTTTTAAGAAATTTATGGTCGTTAAAGTGATTTTCGGAAGTAGGCCTTATATGAGAGCTATGACTAATTATGGACCGATCATCATAAAATTGTACAATATCTTTTAAAAGTATTTACATCGAGATAAAGTATAACACACATAATATTTACATTCACAGAAATCATGACACTAAATTTTTGGATGATCAGTCCCTAATAGGTTATTTCTCCCATATAGCGCCCATTTCTGAAAAACTTTTTATACATATACTGGGTGTAGGGTATTATATGGTCGGGCATGGCCGACTATAATTTTTTACTTGTTTTTTGTTTGCAAAATGAAAAAAATGTTAAAACTCTTTGCTAATTTGCTTATTTTAATTTCAAAAGGAATTTTTCTGCTCATCTGTAAAAAACATATTTGTTATTTCTTCAGCCAACGATGCCTCGCAAGTGTTACAAGGTTGTCGTTATTTTTATTTTTTCAATTCTATTTTATACTTAAAAGAAAAACAATTTTGCAATAAAAACTCATAATATTTCTAAATAAAGCTACATAACACACATTTGTAAACAAAAGTATGTAGGTATGTATTTATAAAACATTTTTTACGCCTGTTTTGTTTCTATTTATTCTAAATTTATCTCAATCATAAATTGCATTTATTACGTTGCGTGCACTTAGTAGAGCATGCAACTGACTCACTCACATTTATATACGACATGATATACAACAAGATGTTGCACATATTTTTGACGCATACATATTTGTATGTGGGTGTAGTGCGAACTGCAGTATCAAGATGTAAAAAAAATATTTTTATTTTTATTTACTACAACATAAAACGTATAAAAAAGTTCCCTCAATTTCAAAATATAGGTAATAACAGTTGGGGACACAGTTAAATTTTTAACATTTCGGTGCGTTTCCTATTAGGTTTATTACTCCGTTAAACCTTGGTTTTCAAATTTAATCTCTTTGCTAAAGTTATTCTAAAGATTAGATTAATTAACTGATCAGAGTAATGAAGAGCAACTGCAACTCTCACCAACGAATTTATCGGTAACAGGCTTCAGGGTTCTGCAGCGCTGGGCTATTAATGTCTATACTATCATTGGTTGGTCTTTGGTGAATTCCACTGATACCTGCTGCTTTAATAACTGATACATGCTGCGTGCAAATTACCTCAGAACAGAACATAGTCATCTTGACAGAGCTCATCCTTCTGGTATGTTATCGGAATAGTTCTACAAACTACAACTTCATACAGTTAGATTCTTTCCAAAGCATGTCCGGAAGAATCTTCGTATGTAGAACATCATGCAAGGACCCACTCAAATCGGAGTTTGTATACGAACACTTAACGACATTCATAGAGACACAATCAATTGCGGTGTCGCAAAATACCGTATGCATTTCATACTTAAAAGTAAGATTATTTTTAAAAAATGATGATTCAATAATAAAGTACCCGCCAAACAAACAAGACGTGTTTTATTTAAAGCGACTATAAATATTATTAAAAAACAAAATTATTTAATTAATTTAATATTTTATAGGAACTTTATTAATATGATGTAAGTAAATACATATGTATATAAAAATGCAATATAGTTTTCTAATATAATATTATTTATATTATTATTATATTTTAATAATATGTAGTGTTTATTTTGTGGTGTTTTTCTTTTAATAATATGTAGTATTGACTTTATTTTGGCACTCACAGTAGTTATAAATGATATGTTTAAAATTTTGGATTTATGGTTTGGGGTTATAGTCAAACATGGACATTTGCTGTATTTTGTATTGATATTGTCGTTTTAACCATTTAGCCATAATTCGATAAGAAATTTTTATGGAGGTTATGAGAATTTGTACTTGTAACATAAAAAAATAACTTCTGTAAATTTAAATAGATTTATCTTCACAATATTTACACAAATTAGCAAAAAAATATGTAAAAATATCAATTTTATTTGAATTTGTCTCAGATTTTGATTTATAACTCTGGTTCTACTCGTGCTAGTCCGATATTACGGATTTGCAATACCAAACCGCTTAGGGGAATTGTAAATGGATTTTAGATATGTATTTTGAACGTGATAGAGTATTACAGAGACAGACGGGCATAGCTCAATTGACTTAAGCTATGTGTCCACGATCGTCAGATATTACAACGTTGTCATATCTAGCAATGTGCTAGCAATGTACTGACATTGAAAAATTTTTAGCAAAAGGTAAATTGTCAGTTTAGACGACTGTAAGAAAACTAACAATTTCATTTGCACACAATTGTCACACAATGAATTTATCTGTCAACCGAAATTGTCAGTTTACACGGTTGTCAGATTGTTGTGTGGCATTGTCAAATTCGTTTTGCAGCTCTGTGTGTGTGTTTAAAAAATTTATTAATGCACACTTTAATTCTTTAATTTTCTTCCACTTTTTTCAAAAATTTTATTAATGCACACTTTAATTTAATTCTTTAATTTTATGTATATACAGAGTTGCATTTAGAAATGATTTCTATGACAATGCTACCATTGGCAGGTGCATAAACTTTGCACATATGACAATGAAAAGTGTTTGTCAATTGTCTTAAAACAATGACAATGACAAAATTGTGTGTTTACACGATTGTTAGATGTCTGACAATATTTTTGTCTTCCAATGTACTGAAAATGCTTTTTCTTACAACGTTGGAAGGCAAAAGTTTTAAGTTTACACGGTTGTTAGACATTTTCTGAACATTTTTCAGACAACGTTGTAATATCTGACGATCGTGGACACAGCTTTAGAATTTGAAAACTATCAAGAATATATATGTACGAGTATATACTTTGTTGGGTCGTAATTATATAACCATTTCTCAATATTACACATGGTATGATAAACTTATATATAGTGGAAAGCAAAACTGTCCGGATGTTTTGCATTAAGGAAGGTGCATTTGGATGCGCTCATGCGGCATATGCCAATAGTATTCTTTTCCATCAGACTGGTATCGGTTGACTTTCGTTTCGTCGCTCCAAATAACCCGTTTTTAGTCATCTACTGTCCAATTTCTATCGGAAAGTGCTGGCTTTTTCTTTTTCACACTGACATCCTTACCAATACTTTTTACAGCATTTTTCAGGGAGATGATATCCTTATTATGCAGCAAACGGTCATCACCATCAGAAAGCAGTGTTGGTCGACCCCCTTGGTTATTATTGCAAGCTATATTACGCCGTTTTTTATATCATTTATCGTGGATTTACTTAAATTAAATTTTCAGCAATTATATGGCATAAATAATTATTTTGCAACAAATTTATCACATTGTTTTCAATGTCAGTTGGCGTTTTTCTCATTTTTAAAGATCTTTTAATTTTTTATTTAAAAATTCAAGTTAATCGCTTCACAGGTCAAACAATAATGCACAAATAGAGCAATAAATGCTTGATAACGAGATCGCAACAAACAAAAAAACCTAACGGGTCAAATACCGTTACATTTTAACAGAGCAATATTGTGATAGTGTTTATTAGTGTTTATTAGGGTCGGTCGAATAGTGAATTTTTTGTTTTTTTTTAAAGCAATTTATGTGAGTTTTTGTGTTTTTTAATTTAGAATAAGGTTCAATTAAATAAAAAATACATACTATATATGTTTTATTTGTATTATTTTCATTATATTAATTCCTTAATGCAAAACATCCGGACAGTTTTGCTTCCCACTGTATGTATACCCTCATTCACCACTTGTGGTGGTGGTAGTTATAAGTATGTAGTTATAAATGCCAGTAGATATTTATATAAAAGAATACCTGCAGAAGCGGTCTATTATTAGACGTTACTACTTTTCAGTAAAGTTTTGAACCACTTTAGCCCCTGTATCGAATAAATCAGATTAATGTAATATAAAAAGATATAAACTCCTAATTGTTCCATACAATAACCTGTGATTGTCAGTTTTCTTAAATAATATGTTAGAATAAATTATTGATATATTTCTTTAGTCAGGCTCGAGTTCATTATATTTAATTTTCATTAAGTTATTATTTTTACTGAAGGTGGGAATTGTTTTTACAACATGAAATCTTATTAAAAAAATTTTGATAATTTTTCTTGGCTGAGCTGGGGATTGAACCTGGGTTGAATTTACATGTTTCGAGAATCACCACATTCTCTCATCAGAATTTTTGAACAAATTATTTTGACTTTGTTTATTCTTACAATTAGTTATATACATACTTCTAATGTGATTTGGCATTATTAAAAAAAAAAGATTTACAAATAAACACATCAATTAAAATAAATCTTATTTATTGTTACATATCATTAAAAATTCTATTACATTTTATATAATTTTATTGTATCATACTCGAACAAAATTCTTTTTTGTTTTTAGAGCAGTCAGTCAATTGTATTTTTTTTTATTAACTTTTATGTTTTTCTATGCAGTTCTTTATTATTCGATGTGTTTCCTTTTGTTTTCAACAATTTTGCCCTCGAGAATTTTTCAAAAAGTTTTAATTGTTGCTGTTGCACTATGTATTGTTTTGAAAAGTGTGTATGTCAGGGATGAGAAAACAAAAGTTACAAAAAGTAGCAATGGAATTAGAAAATTTTCATTGCACAGCAGAAGTGGTAAATAGAATAGTAATACCAAATAATTTAAATCGGTATTTATAATCTGTAAATCTGTACGCATATGTGCATATGTGGGAGATAAATAATATTTAATTCAATTTTATATTTATTTAAATTCAATTCTTGATCTTATATAAATTTCTTCACTCAGCGAATAATTTCTGGTACCCACATGAATTAATCTCGTGTAGACAACCCCAGTTGATGTTATGTCCTGACAACATCGATCAAACAACTATGTTGATATCTGCCATCGAATATAATTTTCACATAAAAATACAAAGAAAATTATGTATGTATGTATGTGCATGAAGAACATGAAGAAATTATGGCGTTTTCTTTTCTGGCAAAAATGTTACACGTTTTTCCCATTTTGCAACTTTTTTTAATTTTTTTGTGTTCTTTTCTGAAAAAATATCAACACTTCTAAAGTGTAGTGTATTCTTTTCTATAAATGTTACACTATAAATTTAAAAAATGGTGCACCTTTCACACTCTGTATTTTTAGAGGGGGAGAAACGCACGATAAAACAGCTGACATTTGTTTTGTTTATGATTCTGTATTTGTGTTAAGAAACAAAAAAAATATACAAAATGGAAAATATTATTACTTTTCTATGTGCTGAAAAAATTTTGGATGACTTGATGGATTCATCTTCATCATCTGATGATGATGAAAAATTTTATATGATTATGGAAAGAAATCCACAACCGCGAGTGAAAGGCTTTTAGAGAACGTAATTTATGAATACTCTGAAGTTGATTTATGTACATATGTAAAATTTCATAGGACAATATATGTATATAATTTTTATAGTTTAAGAAGAATTTGCATATTAGTCGGGAAGGTGTCATTGGTCTTTTTGAGAGATATTCATTGTCTTATTTCAAGCGATCTTACCGGGGAGCTATATGCTTCTGCTTTTTTAACAAAAAAAAAAAAAAACAAAAACAGCTGTGCATGAAAAAAAAGTTTTACACTGTTGTAATTTTATGTTCTATTCTGACCATTAAAAATGCGACATCTTTAAAATGTAGGGTAAACATTATAAAAATGTACATAATAAAGGTGTAACATTTTATTTCAGAAAAGAAAACACCATTAGTGTCTTTAATTATACCAATGTTTTGTTCTTGTACTCAAGGGATTTATTAAAATGGTAAACCTAGAGATGAATATGTTAAAAAGGTAAATGAAGAAGAGATGCGACTACAATTCGGCTTTAAATTGTATCAAATACAATTGTAAAACCATTTTGTATCCCTGGTTCATGTTTGTGCATGTTACATACATACATACATATGAGTATGTGAGGGTTTTGTTCTGCTCTTTTGTACTTTATTTGCCGGTGATTTGATTGGGGACCAAAAGTAACAGTAAGAGTTGTTAGTTATTATTATTTTAGCTGGAAACAAAAACACTGTCGAATTTATTTAAACTGCTTTGTTGGTTGTTATTACTGGTGGTTCAAAATTGGTTAGCTTAAAAAAAGTTTTTATAAGTTCTTAAATAAATAAAATTTATTTACTTTAAACAAATTTAAAAAAAATGCTAAGATTTTTGTCAACTTGGCCCCATTTATGAACATTTCAAAACCCTTGCACAATTTATTTTCAATGTTTAAATATTTTTTAATTTTTCTCTTGACCATTTGCCATGATTACCGCAGTTTGTCAGAGTGATATTCAAGTTTAATTAGCCGGCGCTAAAATTTTTGGTTGTAACAAAAAAACACAACACATTTCCAATTTCTTTTGCAATAAATATGGTCCGTAAATATTAACGGCGGCGATAAAGAGGTGCCAAAAATTTGCCACAAGACTAAAATGATTCACAATTATTGTGTTCATTTATTGTATAATTAAAGCCACATATTATTAAGTGTTATATTTAAGTTTTTTTTTTGCAGATAATGACTCACATATTCCACTTAATTATATGTATGTGTACCAAAGCGTTGTTGTCCTTTTATTTGTGCTTTGAACAGAAAAAACATAGCTGTACCACACAAGAATGACAAAAACCAGATTACACAGAGCCCAAAAAAAAACCTCATAAAATACTCTTTTCTGACATTATCGAAGAGCTCTTTCAGAGCCCAAAAAGCCCTTATAAAAGACTCTTTTCTGACATTAACTAAGAGCTTTTTCTGACGGACCATTTTCGAATGTAATGACCCTCTTTTCTGAAGGTTTTCGGAGCAAATATGATTGTTTTTTGGGCTCATAAAGAGCGTTAACGCTCCGAAAAAGGTGTCAGAAAAGACTCTTTTCGGACTCATATTGCTTGCTGGGAAGTAGTAAAAAACGTATGTATTGGAACCTAAATATTATGTCGCTTATTATGGGTCATTATTAGGAATTTATAGGCATATACGATATGTACTTGTATGTACATACATACATGTTTTTTTAGAAAATTTTACAAAATACAACAATTACCTTACCTGAAACAGCTGCCGGGAGCAAAATTTTATATTTCCGCGAAAACAGGTAATGCCGACCAAATATATACATATCCCACCGTAAATACAAAACGGTCACAACTAAAAATACTAAAATGTTTAGGTAATTTGGCCCCTGTATTTTTCCAGTTAAAGAAGATAGTGATGTGAAAGAAATTTTTGCATTAAGGCCCAACTATAATATGCATATGCTAGCTTAAGCAAATTGCAAAAGTTAACGAAAAGGCTGTCAAATGCATAACCAGTTCAGAGTTAACTTTCAGGTGGCTACAATGACTTTGAAACTTTTTGTCCACAGTTGCTCATTTATGTTAAAAAAAATGTTTTTATTTTAACAAAAAGCCATTAAATGACTTTATTTTATAAATATTATTATATTATTTTATAATTAAAAGAAAACTTCGTACCCGAAACGCATAATTTTTCCTTTTTTTAATTTATCGGAAAAAGTACTAAAATGTACAGCTGTGGCAGCACTAAATTGTAAATAATAATAAACGTTTACATATGTTTTGTTAATTTTCGTATTGTGTTTGCAAAAATTATGAAAAAACTTAAAAATTTAAATAATATAAAAATATTAAAGTTAGCGCTTGAAGGCCTGTGCACATTAAAAGAAATAAGTGAACTACACTGTAAAAGAAGAAGACGTCATAGAAATAAACCACGACAGAAAGACATTTTTGTTAAAATAAAAAGTGTCCCTTTTATTATAAAGGCACTTATTTTTTCCACATTTTCTATTAAATTTAAAATAAATGCATTTTCTTCTTTCTCCATTTTGTTAAAAACACAAACAAACAACAAACAGCTGATTCCGTACGGAATATGCGATCAGTTTCGCTTTTTGCTTAAGCAAATGACAGTTGAAAAACTTAACGAAAAGTTTCGTTAAGTACATTATAGTTTGACACATACAATTTATATGTATTCGCAGAGTTGCTTAAGCTAGCATATGCACATTATAGTTGGGCCTTTAGAGTTGTGCACTCTGAATTAATTTATGGAAAAAAGTCAGTTTTGGAAAATTTTGAGTTGTGACCCTTTTGTATTTAGGGTGCGATATGTATATAAGTACAGTGTAGAGGACAAATGAGTATATATTTGCACTTTAAGGCCCAACTATAATATGCATAAGCAAGCTTAAGCAAATTGCAAAAGTTAACGAAAAGGCTGTCAAATGCATAACCAGTTCAGAGTTAACTTTCAGGTGGCTACAATGACTTTGAAACTTTTTGTCCACAGTTGCTCATTTATGTTTAAAAAAAATGTTTTTATTTTAACAAAAAGCCATTAAATGACTATATTTTATAAATATTTTTATATTATTTTATAATTAAAAGAAAACTTCGTACCCGAAACGCATAATTTTTCCTTTTTTTTAATTTTTCGGCAAAAATACTAAAATGTACAGCTGTGGCAGCACTAAATTGTAAATAATAATAAACGTTTACATATGTTTTGTTAATTTTCGTATTGTGTTTGCAAAAATGGAGAAAAAACTTAAAAATTTAAATAATATAAAAATATTAAAGTTAGCGCTTGAAGGCCTGTGCACATTAAAAGAAATAAGTGAACTACACTGTAAAAGAAGAAGACGCTCTTGTTCTGTCAGAGAAATAAACCACGACAGAGACATTTTTGTTAAAATAAAAAGGGCCTCTTTTAATGTAAAGGCACTTATTTTTTTCCACATTTTCTATTAAATTTAAAATAAATGTATTTTATGGATTAATATTTTGTATTGCTGGATTGATTTTATGGATTAATATTTTTTAGCTTTTATTTGGTGTTGCCTCTTTAAATCCGATAAATAAAAAACATTATTGTATTTTTTTACAAATTAGATCAATATATTTCGAACATCTTCTGTTCATCTTCAGGATCTATAAAATTTTTTAAATACAATAATAAGTTTTTTATTTTTAATTTATAATACATATAATACATTTTCTATTAAATTTAAAATAAATGCATTTTCTTCTTTCTCCATTTTGTTAAAAACACAAACAAACAACAAACAGCTGATTCCGTACGGAATATGCGATCAGTTTCGCTTTTTGCTTAAGCAAATGACAGTTGAAAAACTTAACGAAAAGTTAAATAATTAAAATAATATAAAAATATTAAAGTTAGCGCTTGAAGGCCTGTGCACATTAAAAGAAATAAGTGAACTACACTGTAAAAGAAGAAGACGCTCTTGTTCTGTCAGAGAAATAAACCACGACAGAGACATTTTTGTTAAAATAAAAAGGGCCTCTTTTAATGTAAAGGCACTTATTTTTTTCCACATTTTCTATTAAATTTAAAATAAATGTATTTTATGGATTAATATTTTGTATTGCTGGATTGATTTTATGGATTAATATTTTTTAGCTTTTATTTGGTGTTGCCTCTTTAAATCCGATAAATAAAAAACATTATTGTTGTTGACCAAACATTACTAAATCTTAATATGTCTCCTTTATTCTGGTATTCGTATGTGGATGATCATATTACAGCAATTCCAAATAAACAAATACATAATGTATTAAATAAACTAAATGAATATGATGATAAGATTAAGTTTACGGTAGAAGTTGAAGAAAATAATCAGCTGAATTATCTGGATACTACTATTCACCGTAAAACTAATGGAAAAATCATAACCAATTGGTATCATAAAGAAATTGCATCGAATCGCATTTTGAATTACTATTCAGCTCATCCATCACATATGAAACTTAACACTGCAAAAAATTTCATAATGAAAGTGTTAAGTATATCACATAAAGATTTTTGGTCTCAAAATCTTATTAGAATTAAAGAAATTCTTATCAAAAATAATTTTCCACATAAGGTTATTAATCGTCTAATTAACATAGTTCAACATCGTAAGCGTATTAATAATAATAGTAATTCAAATGAAACACAAATTAGTTATGCGTATCTTTCTACTAATGAGGAAGATATATTAACCACTAATAAAACAGCATCATCATCAGTTAATTTTGCATCAATGACCTATGTTCCGGTTTTAACTGAACAATTATCTAGAGCATTTAAATATTTCACACCTAATGTTAAACTTGCAATGAAACCACCAATAATGGATAATACTAAAAAATTTTTCAAGAACCTTAAATATAAATTAAAACCTGGGCAAAAATCTGATGTTGTATATAAAATTAATTGTAAAAATTGTAATATAGTTTATATTGGAGAAACAACTCAAAAGTTGATGAAAAGATTGAAACAACATGAATATGACTGCAAATGTTTAACTGAAAAAGTTAATTTATCAGCATTAGCCAAACATGCTAGATCAAAAAAGCATGAGTTTGATTTTGACAACGTAAAAGTTTTAAAACAAGAACAAAATAAATTGAAGTTGCAAGTTCATGAAGTGAATCAAATCGTCAAGTATGAGCAAGTTGCTTGTAATTACAAAAGCGATAAAAAGGATTACATAAACACATATTGTAATTTAATTACTCCTTTAAGATAGTAAATATTATGTACTTTTTTATAAATGTATTTTTAATTTGATTTAAATGTTATTTGAAAAAATTTTTCATTTATATTATAATTTTCAATCAATTCAGGTAATTTTTCAATTTTTGTTCAATTTTTATAAAAATTATATGTATTATAAATTAAAAATAAAAAACTTATTATTGTATTTAAAAAATTTTATAGATCCTGAAGATGAACAGAAGATGTTCGAAATATATTGATCTAATTTGTAAAAAAATACAATAATGTTTTTTATTTATCGGATTTAAAGAGGCAACACCAAATAAAAGCTAAAAAATATTAAATGTATTTTCTTCTTTCTCCATTTTGTTAAAAACACAAACAAACAACAAACAGCTGATTCCGTACGGAATATGCGATCAGTTTCGCTTTTTGCTTAAGCAAATGACAGTTGAAAAACTTAACGAAAAGTTTCGTTAAGTACATTATAGTTTGCCACATACAATTTATATGTATTCGCAGGGTTGCTTAAGCTAGCATGTGCATATTATAGTTGGGCCTTTATGCACTTGTTATTGCGTAAAAATTAAACTAATAAATAAAATTAAAAAATTTTCTTTTCATTTATTTTATGTTTAATATTTAACTAGACAATCTTATTTTTCGAGATTAAGGTCAGTTTTTTATTTTTATTTTTTTATTTTTCTATTTTTTCCAATATTTCGCTACACAATGTGTAGCATCTTCAGGGAAACAATAACAAAATTAAGAAATTTAATAACAATAAAAATATTTTTCAAAAAATAACAGTAATTGTCAGAATTTAAATATTACACAAACAGAAATATTGATATGAAAAATATTTTAGTTTTTAGTTTTTGTGTTTTTATAAATTAACACCCCTATTCTGCGTTTCGACTCGGATCGAAATTTTCTCCGTTTGGCAACTTTGGTATTCTGTGTTACGTTTTGTTTCATTTTCATTTGTTTCTTCGATTGTATGTATTCTGCGTTACAATCGTAGCTACGTTTTTTTAATTTCTGTATGTGCTAACGAAAAAGTTTTCAATTATTTGAAAAAAGGTTAAAATTAAAAAAAAATGTAAGTAAAAATTATAATAAAGAAATTTTAATAATTCTTGTAGTTTATTTAACCTTTTTTTAAGCAAATTTTGTTTAATTTAAATTTTAAACCTTTATTTAATTTATTACAGGTCGAAAACAACAACACCTACAACAACACTAGTACGAAAATCTAATAAGTTTAATGGAAATGAACAACGATATTGCTTGTGGTTACTACAAGCGTCCTAAGGAAGAAGTCAAGGCATTCTGGGAAGAAGTTGCAACTACACTTAATGCCATGGGACCACCAACACGAAATGACGTTGCTTGGAAGAAAGTATGAAATTTAATAATCTGTTGTATATAAAGTATACTAAATATTATATTTTTAAGGTTTGGATTGACTGGAAAAGCTACATCAAACGGAAGCTATCAACAAACAAAAAAGAAATGATGATCTCGAATGGATTACAATTGTCTCTCAACCGCTGCTTTTCAATTCTTAACTCTGCATTCTGAAGTGCGTTGTTTTCCTCTTCCAACAACAGCGCCGATGCTACCGATTCCATTTTCTTAAAACAAAGAAATTTTATTTTTCGGCCGCAATGAAGTAAAAAATTAAAATATCGCCTCCGGCGCGGCAGGATTCTTCACACTAATATTTTGACCACAAATTCCTCTTACTCACGTACATACATATGTATGTATATTCCCGCACTTTGTTTCTTTTATCTTCATCAGCATCAGTAAGCTTTATTTAATTGTTGCTCTCACAATCATTAGATTTTATTTATTTAATTATTTTATTTATTTCTTTTTATGTGCACTGAATTTAACTTTTTATTAAAATGTTTACAAAATTGTTTATGTTTTCTGTTCCTTTTTCACATGTTTCACAGTAAAAATGGTGTCATTGAACATACTCTTCTCTTCTTCTTTTTCTTTCGATTAGGTTTTTTTGCAGAATAGCACTTTTCGATTCGAGCGTAACTGAAAGCGGGAACGTAATCGAAACGCAGAATAGGGGTGTAAGTGTCTATAAGTTTGAGCAACATTATCTGTATCTACTTTAAAATTGATTCTAAGATTTTTTGGTACATTAATAATTTCTAACATTTCTAACATATAACGACGTTTATAATTATTTTCTGTTTTCAAAACTGAAATGTTCTCAAAGTCGGGATAGTGATTCAAATTTTTACAATGTGATGATAATGCTGTTTTTTGTGACGATATATCTCTATATTTTTGATCAGATTTGTGTCCAGCTATTCTAGTTTTTAATTTATTTTTAGTTGTACCTACATATACTTTGCTACATTTTTCATTGTTATTACCATTACATGATATTTTATAAACTACGTTTGACATTTCTAATTTAGGTATCTTATCTTTTATCTTACTGAATAATCTACCTACTGTATTATACATTTTTGAAGCCATTTTATATTTGGTGTTATCAAATATATTAGATTTTTCTATTCTTTCGGATATTTTAGGTACATAAGTTAAAGATTTATATATTTTAGGTTCAGAAAAACCTTTTGTGTTATTCATTTTATTTTTGAATTGTCTTATTAATTTACAAATTATATTAATAGGGAAATTATTATCCTTTAATATCTTGTTAATCGTTTCTATATTTTTCTTGTGAAATTCCTTCTCACTTATTGTCAATATTCTCTCTATAAGATTTTTAGCTGTATTGATAATAATTCTCTTAGGATGTTTTGAATAGTAATTAATGATTCTTCCTGATGATGTAGGTTTTTGATACCAGTCTATTAATAATTTATTACCTCTCTTTATTATTAAAGTGTCTAAATAAGGAAGTATAGAATTACATTCTTTTTCCATAGTAAATTTAATATTTGGATGAAAAGAGTTAAAAATCATCAATATATATTCTATTTCACTTTCTGAAATTATGCAAAACAAATCATCTACATATTTTGTTAAAACTTTTGGTTTTATAATCAATTTTTCAATACAAGTGTCAAGTAATTTTTCCATGACAATATCAGCAATAATTGGAGAAGCTGGTGATCCCATTGGAAGGCCTATTTTCTGTTCATATATATTGTTATTGTATTGAAAATATCTGCTATCAATTATACAAAATTTTAAAATACGTAAAAATAGATCTTTAGAAATATTTGTATGTTGTTCAATTATGTTCCATTTTTCATCTATAATACTTATTGCTAAGTCTACAGGTATGCTAGGGAACAGTGATACAACATCAAGTGAAATAAGTTTTTCATTCTTATGAATTGTTACATCCTTTATCTTATCTTTAAACTCTAATGAATTCTTTACATTATATTTAGAGTTTAAAGTTAATTTTTTAAGAATGTCAGTAATATATTTACAAAGTTCATATAATGGAGAGTTAATACACGAACAAATTGGTCTTAAAGGAAATGTCTCTTTATGAATTTTTGGTAATCCATATAATTTAGGAGCTGTTGCCACATTTGTTCTAAGATTGTTTCTCTCAAAAATTGTAATTATTTTTAATTTGAAAAGATCATCAACTATATCATTATTTATTTTCTGTAATTTGTTTGTAGGGTCCTTATTTAATATCTGATATGATGTAGTATTATCTAAAATGTCATTCATCCTTGATTCATAATCAGTTTTATCAATAGCTACAGTAGTATTTCCCTTATCTGAATTTAAAATAATTATATTTCTATTAGATTTTAAAAATTTTTTAGTAAAATTTACCTTATCAATTATAAATTTGTCTCTATCTGATAATCTCATTTTATTGAGTTCATTATCAATAATTGTTGTCATTTTAGACCTAGCGATTTCCTGTTCATCTTTCTTATTTATAGTTTGTATAAAATCTTCCCCTTCTGCTAATATTTTCTTAATTGGAAATTGTTCCCTTTCAATCGGTAATGCATGTTTCTGACCTAGAGAAAGCACCCATTGTACGTCTATTGGAATATCTATGTTAGTTTTATTTACTAACCAATTTTTATTAAATTTTATATCTAAATCCTTCCTTTGTAAATTAATAAGACAATCAAATTTCTTCTTATGTACCTGTTTAATCCGCTCTGCAAATGTATTTGCTAATCTATTTTGATAATCTAAAAATTTGTGCATTTCCTCATCTGTAAAATCTTTTCTTATATTAGTTCTTAAAAATAATAATTCTTTTTCCGCTTGTTTTAATAATTCATGTTTTTGTTTAATCTCCAAATTCAGAATCTTGTTGTGTAGTTCTTGAATATATCTCGAAATCGATTGTTGGATTGATGGTAGACCATTGACATGAAATATATTAAAAATATTTTTAGTGGAGTTTTTTATAAATTTTGGAATAATACCCTTATTTCGGCAGCGAATTAAGAACGTTATTGCTGATGTAAATTTAATTATTTTATCTTGAACAGTCTTATATCTATTTATATTCCTATTTAATCTTCCATTCTTTTTAAATATATTGTAGTTCATCTTCTTCTTCTTCTTCTTATATAAATTTGTTCTCACTTATTTTTGATTCTTTAACTGATTGTTCGACCTTTTCATTAATTAGACAATCTTATTTTTCGAGATTAAGGTCAGTTTTTTATTTTTATTTTTTTATTTTTCTATTTTTTCCAATATTTCGCTACACAATGTGTAGCATCTTCAGGGAAACAATAACAAAATTAAGAAATTTAATAACAATAAAAATATTTTTGAAAAAATAACAGTAATTGTCAGAATTTAAATATTACACAAACAGAAATATTGATATGAAAAATATTTTAGTTTTTAGTTTTTGTGTTTTTATAAATTAAGTGTCTATAAGTTTGAGCAACATTATCTGTATCTACTTTAAAATTGATTCTAAGATTTTTTGGTACATTAATAATTTCTAACATTTCTAACATATAACGACGTTTATAATTATTTTCTGTTTTCAAAACTGAAATGTTCTCAAAGTCGGGATAGTGATTCAAATTTTTACAATGTGATGATAATGCTGTTTTTTGTGACGATATATCTCTATATTTTTGATCAGATTTGTGTCCAGCTATTCTAGTTTTTAATTTATTTTTAGTTGTACCTACATATACTTTGCTACATTTTTCATTGTTATTACCATTACATGATATTTTATAAACTACGTTTGACATTTCTAATTTAGGTATCCTATCTTTTATCTTACTGAATAATCTACCTACTGTATTATACATTTTTGGAGCCATTTTATATTTGGTGTTATCAAATATATTAGATTTTTCTATTCTTTCGGATATTTTAGGTACATAAGTTAAAGATTTATATATTTTAGGTTCAGAAAAACCTTTTGTGTTATTCATTTTATTTTTGAATTGTCTTATTAATTTACAAATTATATTAATATTTCACAAAATTTAGAATTTGGTTTTTAAATGCTCATTTATTGTTTATTTCTTAGGTTTATTTTTAAACTTTGGGAAGACTGTCGTAATCCAAGGTGAAGGTAACCATACATGATTCCAAGCGCTAAAGCTCTGTGGGCTTAATATCTATGTATATCATTATAAATTAGAGAAAGAGTTTATTTGAACTCTAACTCAAGATTTTCACAATATTAGTAATAGTTTATTTCATTCCTATATTGTTAAACGTTCCAAAAAATGTTTCATTCTTAGGGTTTTAATAACCTTTTAACTAACTGTAAAAATACCAGATGTAGAGTCGTAATACGCCATTAGTTCAGACTGAATGACAGTATTGTGATCTAGAAGATGCAAGTTTTAACCCAGTATGTACCTATACGAGGTAAAAAAAAATTATAATAAATCTATAAAGTGCAAGCAACATGGACGGAAATTTCAAGGCACTGTTAGAGCAGATGCAAGACCCAACCGAAGCAAAACGACGAGGATAGCAAATTACTACATCAGCTTATGGCTCAAATACTTTCAAAGGAGACTACTGATTCCATATCATCACAAGGGGTTATAGCTAAAGCAGATAAGGGTAATGAATTTATCCTCGAGGCACTAGCCTCCAACATTACTGAATTTTGTTACGATGTCGACCTTAACCTCACTTTTGATACGTGGTACACTCGATATGAAGATTTGTTTGAAGTAGATGCAAAAAAGTTAGACGATGCTGCTAAAGTCCGACTCCTACTACGAAAAATGAATGTCGTAGTGCACAACAAATATATCAATTATATTCTTCCAAAGCACCCCAGGGAATTCAATTTCAAAGAAACAGTTGCGAAATTGAATCAATTATTTGGCAGTCATATCTCAATATTTAATACGCGTTTTAAATGTCTCCAGATAACAAAAGATGTGAGCATGGATTTCATTACATTTGTAAACAGGCAGTGCGAAAATTTTAAATTAAATGATCTGACCTTAGATCAATTTAAGTGCCTAATATTTGTAATGGGATTAAAGTCAGCAGATGATTTCGCTGTACGCACAAAACTTTTAAGTAAACTCGACAGTGAATCTAATATTATAAGCCTTGATATTTTATCTAGGGAATGTCAGAGAATCATTAACTTAAAAGCGGACACTGCCCTCATTGAAAATCCAAGCAATGTTACTTTTATGGGAAATTTGTGGACAAAATGCACAAACTCCGTGGCCCGTTAGATGAATTATTGAAAGCTAATACACCATGGGAGTGGAATTCAAAGCGTCGTAGCAGTTTTACGAGGCTGAAGGAAATTATTATATCAGATTTATTCCTAACGCATTACGACCCAAACAAAAAAATCATTCTAGCAGCCGATGCATCAAATTAGGAGCATGTATATTCCATGAGTTTGAAAATGGATCAATAAAAGCCATTCTACATGCTTTCAGATCACTCACTCCGGCGGAAAAATCATAAAATGATTTTCGGCAGAAAATTCAAGTTAAAAACAGACCACAAACCATTATTAAGCATTTTCGGTAAAAAAAAATATATATGTATAAACACACATCAAGCTAACCGGCTTCAAAGATGGGCAACCAAATTATTGGCTTATGACTTTGAAATCAGCTTTGAATCTACAAGCAGTTTTGGCTACGCAGATGTTTTATCTTCAATACAACTTGAAAGCGAAGTTAGTCAAGTTTTAGTTGACAATATTGAAAAACTTCCTGTAACACATGGAATGATAAAAGAAGAGTCTGCCAGAGACCCAACTTTGAAATTAATAAAACAGGGTCCAAATTACAACATTCGATATCGAGTAAAATTTATCATAGTTATCTTATTTGAGATTATGGTATTCGATATCGAGCAAGAAATTTAGTACATTTTATCATAATTTCGATATCGAAATCATTTTTCGATACGATAGCTTATTCGATCACGAATGCGGTAATTTGGCCCCTGTATTTTTCAAACGCGTTTGTTTTATTCAGTTGTTCCATTTCGGTGGTTTTCTTTTATTCTCTTAAAAGAAACAAAAACAAAAAATCTCACTTAAATCCTAATATGTATTTAGGATATTCTTTGGCTTCAATAACAGCTACACTTCTTCATTAGAGCCATACACCGCTCTTTTGGACTTAATTCCATAAATCGGTGAAATTCTTGGGTCTTACTGCCGTTATATGTTGGACCAACATTCCATGGGTTCTCAATTGGATTGAGATCCGGGGATTGGAATGGCTTTTTTAACACATCTATATTTTCTGATCATGAGGTGTATTTTGGATCGTTGTTGTGCATAAAACGTGACCTAAGAGTAACATATTGTCTTTAGTGTATGGAACTATTGTATTTATTTAGTATAGTTTAAGAGGCATACTGATCCATACGTGCATAGATCTTATGTATATAAACAACACTATAGTTGGAGGATACCATACGTATCATTTTGCATCAGATCAACCTAACCTAAATGCTGATGGACAAAAAAATCTCTTTATAGTTCTAGAAGAGATGTCAATACCGAATTTTTGAAAGATATCATTGAATTGTGGTGAATGAAGCTGTTAAATGGGACTGCAACTGAGGCTTTGTAAATTAAGTCATCAAATTGATTCATCTTTACGGCCATAGGTCCCATAGGTTTACAAAAGTACATTAGCTACACGTCAAATTTTCCGTATGAAAAATTAATGTGCTCAACATATTTCCCAAATTTGAATCGTTGATCTCTTTTTAAAAAGTTAAAAAAAGAAGAAATTAGTTTAGTTTTATTTTTGTTAAGTTTTTATTTTTTATAAAAACACTGAACTGTTGAAGACTGTTACAATACAAAAATATATATTTTTTATTATGTGAATTTATTTAATAAACTTTTATTAAATAAAAAAGAAAATCTAAATTTGGTGTGATTTTTTTTCAAATGGCGCGTTTTTTTCTTTATGTTGGTGCGTTTTGAAATTTCAAAGTTGACAACGCTGATTCCACAATATTTAACAGGCTATTATTAATTAAAGCACACTTTTAATTACGTTTATTAAGTACACAAGACTTAAAAAAATACAGTAAATAATAAATATTTAACAAAAAAATTATGTGACAGGACCAGGGTTGTCAGATTTTTTTGAGCTCCGTCGCCAAAATTCGCCAAAATCCGATTTTGTTCAGTTTTTATTTTTTTTTTTATTATTTAAAAGAAATAAATTTTGTTTACACAAAAAAACCTAGTTCAATTTTTAAGTCAGAAATCGCCAAAAATTGAGAAAAAACCAAAAAATCACCAAAAATATTTTTTTTTTAGTTTTTGTTAAATTTTTTTTATTTAATACATTAATTGTTACTTATTAAACAATAGTTTAGTAAAACATATACACATTTATATCCGTTTTTGTATTTTTTACTATTTAAAAATTTTTAAAACTTTGTTAAAAGAGAGTTTTAAATAACATAAAAATGGAGATCATATTTAAAAAAAAGTAAAATTAATTAGATAAGTCTAAAAGTTCGTAAACTTCATTCTCAGCGATTTCATTACTAGAGTCTTGACTTTCATACATAGTTGAGTTGAATTTTTTTATCATTTCATTAGTCGGTGTAAACGAATTGCAGTAGTCGAGTTTTTGTATAATTCATTATTGAAAATACCCTTTCAACGCAGACATTACTGTATCGTGATAATCAAACACTTTTGGCCAAAATTCAAGTAAATTTGTTGGAATTTCGTCATTAAAATAATTATTCCAATTTATGAACGGAAGTTTTCCACATTGAGTTTCATACACATTTACTACATTTGGATCCATAAATGGTCTTAATGTTTCTTGAACAACGCCAAATTTAGTTTGAGATAATGTATTCGCACACTTTGAAATAGAAAATTGTACAAAAGCTTTAAAAAAGTTCATATTTTCTGGTAATCTGCTTATCATCTGTTTTAAAAGTTTTTTTAACTACACAAAACAGTTTTCTTTAAGTACGATTATTTCTACTTCGCTCAATTTTGCATTTATTTATTCTGTTTCAAACTATGCAAAATCAATTGCATCTAGAGGCAAAAATGAATTTGAAGAATCAATAGCTGCATGTAAATCATTGAAAAATTTTTCATTGTCTTCAGTATTATATAAAACAGAAGGTTTGAAAACTTTTGTTGAAAACATAATATACATACATTTTTTCATGCATGCTTCCTGCATCCATGCTGTCCGATTGAAATTCCAAATTCAGATGATTCATTTCGTTGACAATTGGATTTATAAAAACCAAAAAAAAGACGATTTTTTCATCACATAATTCATTATAGATGTTTTGGGCAATTGGATTTATAAAAACCAAAAAAGACGATTTTTTTCATCACATAATTCATTATAGATGTTTTGGTGAAAATCGCCAGTGATATCAAAAATCGCCATGTCGCCAAACGGAAAATCTCGACGCCAAACACGTTTCAAAATCGCCACGTTTGGCGAGAAATCGCCATATCTGACATCCCTGGACAGGACCTATTTTAAAAGTGGTGTGTTCTTTTTCTTTCTATATGTTAGCTAATTCAGCAACCACCTCGTAAAACTGTAAAAAAATACCTATTGCCTACTTTTAGAGTAACAAATTTGCAATAAAAACAACAACACACTATTGTGAATGTTTTAAAATAAAAGTACCACTCTGTTGCAATTAACTGTAAAATATTTTTTCCTCGCTAAATTGTTATACAAAATAGGTAAATTAACATCATTGGTATTGGCATTTATTTGCGAACAATTTGCTGGTGCATCATTCTTGTTAGATTCGTAAAGGAATTCATTATAACTGTTTTAGTGATTGTAATTAAAATAGTTTTTGTGTTCTGTTCATTAATACTTACTGCAGCTAAAAGTTAAAAAATGTCTTATTCACTAGACAATTACAAATTGAGCTGTGAGCTATTGGGTCACAGTATGGATGTACGTTCCGTAGCCATAGGAGCAGTTTTGGATGATGTTGGTGGTCACGTGATTGTATCTGGTTCCAGAGATAAAACTACAAAATTGTGGAAACCTATAGATGGTAGCTACATTGAAGCGGTTACCTTGCAGGATCATAAAAACTTTGTATCCTGTGTATATTATAGCGAACGAGATGGTTGGTTGTGCACGGGCAGCAATGATGCCACAGTGTGTATTTATGAGGAGAACAGTTTGGTACCTCTACTCACCTTAAAGGGCCATGAATCGACTGTATGCTCTATATATAGAGGAGTTCATGATCGGACTTTGATAACCGGCAGTTGGGATAAAACCGCAAGAATTTGGTCTATAGATGGAGGCATCAAGTTTGTAGAGCTAAAGGGACACGAAGCAGCTGTGTGGGCCGTTACTTCTTTTACCGAAAGCAATAACTACGTGACCGCTTCAGCCGACAAGAACATAATTTACTGGAATGGCAAAGGAGAAAAGTTACGTATGCTCAAAGGTCACACAGATTGTGTAAGAGGCATACTGCCTTTATGCAACGGTGGCCTGATATCATGTGCCAATGATGCAATTATCCGTGTGTGGAATGAAGATGGTGAATGTGTAAAGCAACTAAGTGGTCATACTAATTATATCTATGCTGTGGCTCAACAAAAAACATTATCCAGCGATTGTATAGTATCCTGCGGTGAAGATAGTACCTTACGCATGTGGAATATAACAACAGGACAGGAAGCAGGAGCTCCTTTAGTGCATCCAGCACTATCTGTATGGTCGGTGGCTTGTCTAGCTAATGGGGACTTAGTTACGGGCAGCAGTGATGGTGTGGTTAGAGTTTTTACCAAAGATCCCAAACGTATGGCCAGTGAAGCATTGCTGAAAGCCTATGAGTTGGCTGTAGAAACAAGAAAACAACAAATGTCTGAAGAACTTGGAGGTGTAAAAAAGACTGAGTATAAATAAGATTTTAACGGATTTCAAATTAGTTTTTACTAAACTCTGTATTGTTTCACATTCCGTTTAGTCTTCCAGGACCAGAAGCTTTGCTTACCAATGGAACAAGAGAGGGTCAAACTAAAATGGTTAGACATGCGGACGGATCGGTAAAATGCTATATTTGGGAATTAGGAAAATGGAATTTAGTGGGCGATGTTATCGGAGCTTCGGGTGGATCCCAGGCTTCATCTGGTAAATCCCTATACGAGGGAAAGGTTAGTTTATTGAAATTTTTTTTAAGTTTTTTTTTTTTGTATACAGTTTTTTTTTTATTTTGTTAGGAATATGATTATATATTCTCTGTGGATATTTCTGATACAGAGCCCCCATTAAAGCTACCCTACAATCATAATGAAGATCCTTGGCATGCTGCTCAGGCTTTTATAAATCGCAACAATTTACCTCAAGTTTATTTAGACCAAGTGGCAAATTTCATTGTCAAAAATGCCAAATAAGCACCTGTAAAAGCTACAGCTACAACTATGTAAGTGCGCAAATATAATAGCATCAGCATTTCTTGTAGATATTGGAAAATATCCCGCTGCAATATACATATGTTTTATTCTCTTTTACGTGTATACTCTCTTCGATGTTGTCATTAATTTATTTTTACATTTTTTCTTAAACGCAAATTAACTTACATACATACATATATATGTACATTTTTTTTCTGCAAACCCTAATTTTTACAGAGGCTTTCAAGAGCTATTTACTGGTGGCAGTCGCTATGTGCCCGGCTCAAGTAATAGCAATTTCCAATCACTTGGTAATAACGTTTCAGTTTTAAAAGACGGTTATGTTCAATGACGAAATCAAATTAAACATTTATGCCCTTATTCACAAACAAATTAAAGTAGACTTCAAATGTACTTTAAGAAAATTTTGTATGAAAATTTTGGCTAAAAGCACACTTCAAACCTACTTTATTTTTTATGAATACGGCAGATATAGTATAAAGAAACTCGTACCTTCAGTGTCGAAAAAACGGGGAATACAAAGAAATAGTTTTTTATTTTAAAATATGGATTTTGTAATACAAAAAATTGCCAAAACTTTCTCAAATCCCGAAAAATTGTGAAGGTATAAAAGTGTTTAATTATGTTTTCGATATTTTTATAAAATATAAATTATTACTAACAGAAATTGGAAAAGACAAAAAAATAACTCCTGAAGAAGATTTCCAAAGGAAATCGAAATATCGAGTTAATTATATATAAAAATAAAAAAATCTTTTATAAAAAAAACAAAAAGTGACCTCAAGCTTAAAAATTATTTAATAAAGATCATAAAAAAGGTCGAAGAAAATAGAATAAAACTATTTATAATTGCCGTATCTATTGCAAAAAATATACATATTTTCACCATCTTTTACGTGTGCATGTGAATGTATGTATTAAATATGAATGAGAAAGGCGTAAGCATTGTTTTGTTATATATGTACTTTATGTGTTTTATGCCAAAAATTAATGGGTCGATTATGTATAGCAACCAAACTGGAGTTTGGTTGCCAATAGGCAACGCAACTGACGTGCAAGTTGTTATTATGTAAGGCAACTTTCGTTTTTAACATTTTTGTCGAATTTTCGGGTAGAAAAATATATAGTATGTACATATGTATACATACATACATATATATAAATAATTTAACAACAAAATTAATAACATTTAAAATTTACCAATTCAAATCAAAGCAAGCACAAATTCTCGGTTGCCATGTTCGGCAACTGAAGTTGCCATCTGTAATACGTTTTTGGCAACTGTCAACCGAACTAATACTACGTTTCCACGGTACATGCTTCGCTCTCTATTCATGCTTCACACCCCAATCCTGTGCGAAACAACTTGCTTCACCAAACAAAATTTTAAGAGCAAATCAAGTAGATTCATATTCAATCTACTTGCGAAGCACGAAAAATTGCACTCTTCTCTAATTTTTATCGCAAGTTTATCTGCACTAGCTGTAAAAATTTAATATTATTGTCAACAAAGCAAATTATTTTCTTGTTGCTGGAAGTAAAGAAAGTAAATACGTACGAATGTTTTTTTTTTCAAATAAGCTAACTAATTTCCATTCACTTTTTTTTGTTCATTAAAAAAAATTATTTTCCACAAATTGTAAATTCTGTTTTTTTTATTCTGTTTGTTTATTAAAAACTGTCAAATGGTGCTTTTTTACATTTTTGGTGCGAAATTCTTTAGTTTAGTTTAGTTAGTTGGTGCGCGGTGCGCTTTTTATACCCTACACCACCATAGTGGGGAGGGTATATTGGATTTGTGCTTATGTTTGTAACGCCCAGAAATATTGGTCCAACACCCACCTTAAAGTATACCGATCGACTCTGAATTATTTTCTGAGTCGATTAAACGATGTCCGTCCGTCTGGCTGTCCATGTGAAGCTTGTGCGCAGAGTACAGGTCGCAATTTTGAAGATATTTCGATAAAATTTGGTACATGATATATTTCGGCCCAAGGATGGATGGGATTGAAACTGGTGGAAATCGGTCCATTATTTCACCTGGCCCCCATACAAAAGTCCTGCCGAAATTGGAGTTTAACAATCATAAATGTTTGAATTATGCAAAAGTATTTATATCGAGATAAAGTTTAACATACACAATATTTATATTCCCAGAAATTATGACACTAAATTTTGGGATGATCGGTTCATAATAGGTCATATCTCCCATATAGCGCACATGTCTGAAAAACTGTTTTATACATATACCGGGTGTAGGGTATTATATGGTCGGGCTTGACCGACTATACTTTCTTACTTGTTTTTTTTTTTTTTTTTGTAATCGATGTATTTTTACTTATTGAACACAACTGTATCAAAATCTCAATTTCTAAAAAAAGTGGACTTAGATCCTTTACATGTTAAGCCAGCGATATGTAATAGTTCCCATATTATTATACCCTTCACCTTCATGAGTTTGTCATTCCGTTTGTAATTTCCACAATATAATTTTCCGACCCTATAAAGTATATATATTCTGGATCCTTATAGATAGCGGAGTCGATTAAGCCATGTCCGCCTGTCTGTCTGTTGAAATCAGTTTTCTGAAGTCCCCAGATATCTTCGGGATCCAAATCTTCAATAATTCTGTCAGACATGCTTTCGAGAAGTTTGCTATTTAAAATCAGCAAAATCGGTTTAGGCCAACCAGAGTTATGGACCAATATGTGAGACAACCTCCATAAAAATTTGATATTTTTTGTCCATTTTATTACAATACATATTTTGAAATATATTGCAGATAATTCCATGAAATTTTTTATACGTTGTTTGTGCTATAAAAGAAGAAAGTGTGCGGAAAATAGTAAGAATCGGTCCATGATTTCTCATAGCCCCCATACAAATATATATATTCCCGAAATATGGCTTAATTACACATAAATGTCTATAAAATTGGAATATCAAGACAAAATTCAGCAAAAATAGGTTAGGTTAGGTAGGAAGGCTGGTGTGAGTCACCTGACACCCTCACCCAGAGACCAGTATGGTCCATTGCGATGCCTTATACTATGTTTCCACGACGACTTGAATCACCTGCTTCGCCTTCTGAATCATGTTTATGAATCATGCTGTTTACATGACTAATAAACTTGATTCGATTTGACAGTTGTCTTTAATAAACAAACAGAATAAAAAACAGAATTTACAATTTGTGGAAAACAATTTTTTTTAATGGACAAAAAAAAAGTGAGTAGAAATTAGTTAGCTTATTTGAAAAAAAACATACATTCGTACGTATTTACTTTCTTTACTTCCAGCAACAAGAAAATAATTTGCTTTGTTTACAATAATATTAAATTTTTACAGCTAGTGCAGATAAACTTGCGATAAAAATTAGAGAAGAGTGCAATTATTCGGGCTTCGCAAGTAGATTCAATATGAATCTGCATGATTCGCTCTTAAAATTTTGTATGGTGAAGCAAGTTGTTTCGCACATAATTGGGGTGTGAAGCATGAATAGAGAGTGAAGCATGTTCCGTGGAAACATAGTATTAGATTCTCTACCAAAATGTCTGACTGGTCTATATATGTCTGACTCGTCTACATATGTCTGACTGGTCTATATATGTCTGACTGGTCTACAAATGTGTGACTTATCTCCATATGTCTGACTGGTCTACCCAGAGTCTTTGGCGGGAATCGAACCCGCAACCCTTTGACTGATAGTCCGGCACTCTATCGCCTAGTCTATCGGGGCACCCAACAGCAAAAATAAGTTTTATGCAAAAAGAAAACGCAAAACGAATTTTTTTTTAGTTCAGTCCATGTTTGGCAATAGACCCCATATAGAGTCCACTTCCAAAATTCACTTAAATACGTATAAAAAAGATATAAATAACGGTAATCGGCTAAAATTTGACATAAATAATCTTTATAGGCAAATAAATTGTTGTACTAAATTTTGTGGTGGTCGGGCCAGAATTGGTCATAGCTCCCATACAAGGAACACATCTGAAAAAGACATTTATCCCTATATATATTGTAAAAATATCGGTACCGACTCAAAACTTTGCACATATCATTTTTAACCGTATGCCCCATATAAATCCCTCTTCCGAAAATCACTTTAATACTCATAAATCTCTTATAAATAAAGGTACCAATCCAAAATTTTAAATGGATCATTTACATGCATGCCTAAATCAAACTGCTGGATTTTGAGAATATCGGTCCATATTTGACTATATCCCCACATAAGGTCCACTACCGAAATCTACGTTAATACTAATATATATGCATCTTAAATATACCGTTATTATGTTGAAATTCGAAGTGAAATATCCTCATATGCATGAAAATAACTGTTCCAAAATTTAAGAAGATCGGCCCATAATTTGTTATGGCTGCCATATAAGAACCATTTCCAAAAAACAAAAAAATTCGGGTCAAAAAATATTCTTTTCGGATTTAACCCATATTCGGTCCATAGTTTATATCCATGATATATATCGTTGGAAAGATATTTTTAATACCTTTTATTTAATGTATTACAAATTATCAGACACCCAGTAGTTCCCGAGATATAGGCCTATATATATTCCTCGAAAATAGGCGTGACCGCCAATAATTTTTTTTTGCTGGCATCTCCTCTAAAAGCCCTATTTGATTTTGTTTTTTTTTTTTTTGCAAAGTCACTAAAATCGAATTGTGCCCCTTTTTTATACTCTGTTAAATTACACTCAAGATTATTATGAACAGCAGACAAACTCTGTAAATTATGGTAAGAATTGGTAATTAAATCAATTAAAAATGGTGAAAATTAGACAAAATTTCAAAATATTTAACATAAATTATGTTGTCTTTCAAACAATATATCAAATACTAATAAAATTTGCACTAAGACTGAATAGAAAACACAGAATAAGGATATTCTAGTCCTATAACCAGTGTAGTTTTTGTATTTCTTATTACGTTTAGGTGAAGGGTATTTAAGATTCGGCACAGCCGAATATAGCACTCTTACTTGTTTTTTTAAAGTTCGCTATACATATATACAACGAACCCGGTTTTCTTTTAAGAATTTCAACGGCCACAGCAACCAACCAAAACAACACACACAAACAACGACGACGACCGACGGAAGAAGAAAATTAGTGAGTGCATGAGAAGGAAGGAGAAAGTGGGAAGAAGATAAGAAGAAAAAGAAAACAAGGCAGGGTGGGTGAGGGCGGGCTAGCTAGTTAAAAAAGGTTGTAAATTCAATTCTAGCGATAAAAAATGTGGTGAAAATATCGTGGTTAGTATAAAAAATGGTGAGTTTTTAGAAATTCATCACAAATACCGTTATTCTAAATTTTTCAAGTTCATTGAAATTTGTCATCCTAAAAGTAGGCAGTAGGCTTCTTTACAGAAAATTTCTACAGCATAACTTAAGGATGTCAAAATATATTTGAGTTAACCTGTAGCCAAAAAATCAAACAAGGTGATCCAATGTAAAGGTAAGTTTAGACGATATGTTGAATCAGCATATAATTTTAATCATATAATTTTAATCATATGGCTGTCAGCCATATGATTAAAATTAGCAGCAAATTCCTATCTCATTTGTTAGACGTTTACACGATATGTTGAAAGTAGCAAATTTTTTGATGTCAGCAAATGAAATGTCAACATAAGAGTTAGCATACGATTATTGTGTTTATACGATATGTTGAATTTTATGTGGTGCTACATATGCTGAGTCGTACAAACATTTGTTTGTGAAATTAGTCAGTTTTTTAATTATTATTCAACTTCTGTAATTTATGTGTAATTTTTGAAATAAAATTTAATAATAAAAATATCAATAAAAACACATAAATGATGACGTGGGAGGAAATTGGTCTAGCTATTGCTTGTACAGTGCTGATTTTGGATGACGATGAAGTGCAATTAAAAGCAAAAAGACGCAGAGTTTGGGAAAAGAAATGGGTAGAACGACGAGAGGAAGAAGGTTATTGAGTAAAATTATATAAGGAATTGGTATAAAGAAATAGAGCATATTTTATTGTAAAACACAGCAATAATAATAAATAATAAAATATTGCAGAACTTACCAACAAAATCGAGGTAAATTCTATACTAAATATGCAAATAATGCACGAAAACATGTAAAACATTTATAATAATTTACCCCCTTATTCATAAACGATTATTAAATTTAACAAACGTTTATTAAGCAAATTTTTATATGCAAATCTGTCTTAATAAGTCCCGTTTTACATTATGAAATTTTTATCGCTGCGATTCTTGCTTTGTAGGCGAGAGCGGTGAGTCATATTAAAATATGCAAAGTAAGAATCGCAGCGACAAAAATTTCATAATGTAAACCGGGACTAAATTTGGTACGATTTTTTCAAATAGCGCGATTTTTCTCCATGTTGGTGCGTTTTGAAAATTCAAAGTTGACAACGTTGATTCATTCCCACAGTTAAAAACCGGCTATTAAATTGCACACTTTTATTGCGGTTACACTTAAATAAATTACAGTAAATAAATATTTATAAAAAAAAATATGTGACAGGACCTATTTTAAATCTGGTGTTCTTTCTATATGTTAGCTAATTCAGCAACCACATCGTAAAACTGTAAAAAAAAGACCCATTGCCTACTTTTAGAGTAACAAATTTTCAATAAAAACAACAAAACACTATTGTGATGTTTTAAAATAGAAGTACCACCCTGTTGAAATTAACTGTAAAATATTTTTTCCTCGCTAAATTATTATACAAAATAGGTAAATTAACATCATTGGTTTTGACATTTATTTGCGAACAATTTGCCGCTGCATCATTCTTGCAGAAAGTAAAATTCTTTCTGTTTTTGTTAGATTCGTAAAGGAATTCATTATAACTGTTTTAGTGATTGTAATTAAAATAGTTTTTGTGTTCTGTTCATTAATACTTACTGCAGCTAAAAGTTAAAAAATGTCTTATTCACTAGACAATTACAAATTGAGCTGTGAGCTATTGGGTCACAGTATGGATGTACGTTCCGTAGCCATAGGAGCAGTTTTGGATGATGTTGGTGGTCACGTGATTGTATCTGGTTCCAGAGATAAAACTACAAAATTGTGGAAACCTATAGATGGTAGCTACATTGAAGCGGTTACCTTGCAGGATCATAAAAACTTTGTATCCTGTGTATATTATAGCGAACGAGATGGTTGGTTGTGCACGGGCAGCAATGATGCCACAGTGTGTATTTATGAGGAGAACAGTTTGGTACCTCTACTCACCTTAAAGGGCCATGAATCGACTGTATGCTCTATATATAGAGGAGTTCATGATCGGACTTTGATAACCGGCAGTTGGGATAAAACCGCAAGAATTTGGTCTATAGATGGAGGCATCAAGTTTGTAGAGCTAAAGGGACACGAAGCAGCTGTGTGGGCCGTTACTTCTTTTACCGAAAGCAATAACTACGTGACCGCTTCAGCCGACAAGAACATAATTTACTGGAATAGCAAAGGAGAAAAGTTACGTATGCTCAAAGGTCACACAGATTGTGTAAGAGGCATACTGCCTTTATGCAATGGTGGCCTGATATCATGTGCCAATGATGCAATTATCCGTGTGTGGAATGAAGATGGTGAATGTGTAAAGCAACTAAGTGGTCATACTAATTATATCTATGCTGTGGCTCAACAAAAAACATTATCCAGCGATTGTATAGTATCCTGCGGTGAAGATAGTACCTTACGCATGTGGAATATAACAACAGGACAGGAAGCAGGAGCTCCTTTAGTGCATCCAGCACTATCTGTATGGTCGGTGGCTTGTCTAGGTAATGGGGACTTAGTTACGGGCAGCAGTGATGGTGTGGTTAGAGTTTTTACCAAAGATCCCAAACGTATGGCCAGTGAAGCATTGCTGAAAGCCTATGAGTTGGCTGTAGAAACAAGAAAACAACAAATGTCTGAAGAACTTGGAGGTGTAAAAAAGACTGAGTATAAATAAGATTTTAACGGATTTCAAATTAGTTTTTACTAAACTCTGTATTGTTTCACATTCCGTTTAGTCTTCCAGGACCAGAAGCTTTGCTTACCAATGGAACAAGAGAGGGTCAAACTAAAATGGTTAGACATGCGGACGGATCGGTAAAATGCTATATTTGGGAATTAGGAAAATGGAATTTAGTGGGCGATGTTACCGGAGCTTCGGGTGGATCCCAGGCTTCATCTGGTAAATCCCTATACGAGGGAAAGGTTAGGTTATTGAAATTTGTTTAAAGTTTTTTTTTTTGTATACAGTTTTTTTTTATTTTGTTAGGAATATGATTATGTATTCTCTGTGGATATTTCTGATTCAGAGCCCCCATTAAAGCTACCCTACAATCATAATGAAGATCCTTGGCATGCTGCTCAGACTTTTATACATCGCAACAATTTACCTCAAGTTTATTTAGACCAAGTGGCAAATTTCATTGTCAAAAATGCCAAAAAAGCCCCTGTTAAAGCTACAGCTACAACTATGTAAGTGCGCAAATATAATAGCATCAGCATTTCTTGTAGATATTGGAAAATATCCCGCTGCAATATACATATGTTTTATTCTCTTTTACGTGTATACTCTCTTCGATGTTGTCATTAATTTATTTTTACATTTTTTCTTAAACGCAAATTAACTTACATTTTTTTTTATTTATTTATTTATGTGCCCGGCTCAAGTAATAGCAATTTCCAATCACTTGGTAATAACGTTTCAGTTTTAAAAGACGGTTATGTTCAATGACAAAATCAAATTAAACATTTATGCCCTTATTCACAAACAAATTAAAGTAGACTTCAAATGTACTTTAAGGCAGATATAGTATAAAGAAACTCGTACCTTCAGTGTCGAAAAAACGGGGAATACAAAGAAATAGTTTTTTATTTTAAAATGTGGATTTTGTAATACAAAAAATTGCCAAAACTTTCTCAAATCCCGAAAAATTGTGAAGGTATAAAAGTGTTTAATTATGTTTTCGATATTTTTATAAAATATAAATTATTACTAACAGAAATTGGAAAAGACAAAAAAATAACTCCTGAAGAAGATTTCCAAAGGAAATCGAAATATCGAGTTAATTATATATAAAAATAAAAAAATCTTTTATAAAAAAAACAAAAAGTGACCTCAAGCTTAAAAATTATTTAATAAAGATCATAAAAAAGGTCGAAGAAAATAGAATAAAACTATTTATAATTGCCGTATCTATTGCAAAAAATATACATATTTTTACCATCTTTTACGTGTACATGTGAATGTATGTATTATATATGAATGAAAAAGGCGTAAGCATTGTTTTGTTATATATGTACTTTATGTGTTTTATGCCAAAAATTAATGGGTCGATTATGTATAGCAACCAAACTGGTTGCAAGTTTATCTGCACTAGCTGTAAAAATTTAATATTATTGTCAACAAAGCAAATTATTTTCTTGTTGCTGGAAGTAAAGAAAGTAAATACGTACGAATGTGTTTTTTTTTTTCAAATAAGCTAACTAATTTCCATTCACTTTTTTTTTTTTTTGTTCATTAAAAAAAAATATTTTCCACAAATTGTAAATTCTGTTGTTTTTATTCTGTTTGTTTATTAAAAACTGTCAAATGGTGCTTTTTTAAATTTTTGGTGCGAAATTCTTTAGTTTAGTTTAGTTAGTTGGTGCGCGGTGCGCTTTTTATACCCTACACCACCATAGTGGGGAGGGTATATTGGATTTGTGCATATGTTTGTAACGCCCAGAAATATTGGTCCAACACCCACCTTAAAGTATACCGATCGACTCAGAATTATTTTCTGAGTCGATTAAACGATGTCCGTCCGTCTGGCTGTCCATGTGAAGCTTGTGCGCAGAGTACAGGTCGCAATTTTGAAGATATTTCGATAAAATTTGGTACATGATATATTTCGGCCCAAGGATGGATGGGATTGAAACTGGTGGAAATCGGTCCATTATTTCACCTGGCCCCCATACAAAAGTCCTGCCGAAATTGGAGTTTAACAATCATAAATGTTTGAATTATGCAAGGAATTATGCAAAAGTATTTATATCGAGATAAAGTTTAACATACACAATATTTATATTCCCAGAAATTATGACACTAATTTTTGGGATGATTGGTCCATAATAGGTCATATCTCCCATATAGCGCACATGTCTGAAAAACTGTTTTATACATATACCGGGTGTAGGGTATTATATGGTCGGGCTTGACCGACTATACTTTCTTACTTGTTTTTTTTTTTTTTTTGTAATCGATGTATTTTTACTTATTGAACACAACTGCATCAAAATCTCAATTTCTAAAAAAAGTGGACTTAGATCCTTTACATGTTAAGCCAGCGATATGTAATAGTTCCCATATTATTATACCCTTCACCTTCATGAGTTTGTCATTCCGTTTGTAATTTCCACAATATAATTTTCCGACCCTATAAAGTATATATATTCTGGATCCTTATAGATAGCGGAGTCGATTAAGCCATGTCCGCCTGTCTGTCTGTTGAAATCAGTTTTCTGCAGTCCCCAGATATCTTCGGGATCCAAATCTTCAATAATTCTGTCAGACATGCTTTCGAGAAGTTTGCTATTTAAAATCAGCAAAATCGGTTTAGACCAACCAGAGTTATGGACCAATATGTGAGACAACCTCCATAAAAATTTGATATTTTTTGTCCATTTTATTACAATACATATTTTGAAATATATTGCAGATAATTCCATGAAATTTTTTATACGTTGTTTGTGCTATAAAAGAAGAAAGTGTGCGGAAAATAGTAAGAATCGGTCCATGATTTCTCATAGCCCCCATACAAATATATATATTCCCGAAATATGGCTTAATTACACATAAATGTCTATAAAATTGGAATATCAAGACAAAATTCAGCAAAAATAGGTTAGGTAGGAAGGCTGGTGTGAGTCACCTGACACCCTCACCCAGAGACCAGTATGGTCCATTGCGATGCCTTATACTATGTTTCCACGACGACTTGAATCACCTGCTTCGCCTTCTGAATCATGTTTATGAATCATGCTGTTTACATGACTAATAAACTTGATTCGATTTGACAGTTGTCTTTAATAAACAAACAGAATAAAAAACAGAATTTACAATTTGTGGAAAACAATTTTTTTTAATGGACAAAAAAAAGTGAGTAGAAATTAGTTAGCTTCAGCGTTACCGTTGGCAAATTTGAGAAAGTCGCACAAAAAGGGGATTTATTAAAAAAAAGGGGCACCTCTTTTAAAAAGATGGAAAATAAACAAAACAAAAATAAAAATTGTATTTTTTTTTATTTAAATGTTGTATATGATGTATGTTTACGTATGCATATAATAAAAAAATTAATAAAAAAAACTAATATGTATCAACTAAAACAAAAAAAAAGTACAAAAAAAGTGGCAAGGCATCTGTAAAAGGGTCAAATTGCCACTTTAGTCGCATCAACGGTAACGCTGGTTAGCTTATTTGAAAAAAAACATACATTCGTACGTATTTACTTTCTTTACTTCCAGCAACAAGAAAATAATTTGCTTTGTTTACAATAATATTAAATTTTTACAGCTAGTGCAGATAAACTTGCGATAAAAATTAGAGAAGAGTGCAATTATTCGTGCTTCGCAAGTAGATTCAATATGAATCTGCATGATTCGCTCTTAAAATTTTGTATGGTGAAGCAAGTTGTTTCGCACATGATTGGGGTGTGAAGCATGAATAGAGAGTGAAGCATGTTCCGTGGAAACATAGTATTAGATTCTCTACCAAAATGTCTGACTGGTCTATATATGTCTGACTCGTCTACATATGTCTGACTGGTCTATATATGTCTGACTGGTCTACAAATGTGTGACTTATCTCCATATGTCTGACTGGTCTACCCAGAGTCTTTGGCGGGAATCGAACCCGCAACCCTTTGACTGATAGTCCGGCACTCTATCGCCTAGTCTATCGGGGCACCCAACAGCAAAAATAAGTTTTATGCAAAAAGAAAACGCAAAACGAATTTTTTTTTAGTTCAGTCCATGTTTGGCAATAGACCCCATATAGAGTCCACTTCCAAAATTCACTTAAATACGTATAAAAAAGATATAAATAACGGTAATCGGCTAAAATTTGACATAAATAATCTTTATAGGCAAATAAATTGTTGTACTAAATTTTGTGGTGGTCGGGCCAGAATTGGTCATAGCTCCCATACAAGGAACACATCTGAAAAAGACATTTATCCCTATATATATTGTAAAAATATCGGTACCGACTCAAAACTTTGCACATATCATTTTTAACCGTATGCCCCATATAAATCCCTCTTCCGAAAATCACTTTAATACTCATAAATCTCTTATAAATAAAGGTACCAATCCAAAATTTTAAATGGATCATTTACATGCATGCCTAAATCAAACTGCTGGATTTTGAGAATATCGGTCCATATTTGACTATATCCCCACATAAGGTCCACTACCGAAATCTACGTTAATACTAATATATATGCATCTTAAATATACCGTTATTATGTTGAAATTCGAAGTGAAATATCCTCATATGCATGAAAATAACTGTTCCAAAATTTAAGAAGATCGGCCCATAATTTGTTATGGCTGCCATATAAGAACCATTTCCAAAAAACAAAAAAATTCGGGTCAAAAAATATTCTTTTCGGATTTAACCCATATTCGGTCCATAGTTTATATCCATGATATATATCGTTGGAAAGATATTTTTAATACCTTTTATTTAATGTATTACAAATTATCAGACACCCAGTAGTTCCCGAGATATAGGCCTATATATATTCCTCGAAAATATTCGTGACCGCCAATAATTTTTTTTGCTGGCATCTCCTCTAAAAGCCCTATTTGATTTTGTTTTTTTTTTTTTTTTTGCAAAGTCACTTTGTGCCCCTTTTTTTATACTCTGTTAAATTACACTCAAGATTATTATGAACAGCAGACAAACTCTGTAAATTATGGTAAGAATTGGTAATTAAATCAATTAAAAATGGTGAAAATTAGACAAAATTTCAAAATATTTAACATAAATTATGTTGGTCGTAAAATTGTCTTTCAAACAATATATCAAATACTAATAAAATTTGCACTAAGACTGAATAGAAAACACAGAATAAGGATATTCTAGTCCTATAACCAGTGTAGTTTTTGTATTTCTTATTACGTTTAGGTGAAGGGTATTTAAGATTCGGCACAGCCGAATATAGCACTTTTACTTGTTTTTTTAAAGTTCGCTATACATATATACAACGAACCCGGTTTTCTTTTAAGAATTTCAACGGCCACAGCAACCAACCAAAACAACACACACAAACAACGACGACGACCGACGGAAGAAGAAAATTAGTGAGTGCATGAGAAGGAAGGAGAGAGTGGGAAGAAGATAAGAAGAAAAAGAAAACAAGGCAGGGTGGGTGAGGGCGGGCTAGCTAGTTAAAAAAGGTTGTAAATTCAATTCTAGCGATAAAAAATGTGGTGAAAATATCGTGGTTAGTATAAAAAATGGTGAGTTTTTAGAAATTCATCACAAATACCGTTATTCCAAATTTTTCAAGTTCATTGAAATTTGTCATCCTAAAAGTAGGCAGTAGGCTTTTTTACAGAAAATTTCTACAGCATAACTTAAGGATGTCAAAATATATTTGAGTTAACCTGTAGCCAAAAAATCAAACAAGGTGATCCAATGTAAAGGTAAGTTTAGACGATATGTTGAATCAGCATATATATGCTGACAGCCATATGATTAAAATTAGCAGCAAATTCCTATCTCATTTGTTAGACGTTTACACGATATGTTGAAAGAACAAATTTTTTTGATGTCAGCAAATGAAATGTCAACATAAGAGTTAGCATACGATTATGTATTGTGTTTATACGATATGTTGAATTTTATGTGGTGCTACATATGCTGAGTCGTACAAACATTTGTTTGTGAAATTAGTCAGTTTTTTAATTATTATTCAACTTCTGTAATTTTTGAAATAAAATTTAATAATAAAAATATCAATAAAAACACATAAATGATGACGTGGGAGGAAATTGGTCTAGCTATTGCTTGTACAGTGCTGATTTTGGATGACGTTGAAGTGCAATTAAAAGCAAAAAGACGCAGAGTTTGGGAAAAGAAATGGGTAGAACGACGAGAGGAAGAAGGTTATTGAGTAAAATTATATAAGGAATTGGTATAAAGAAATAGAGCATATTTTATTGTAAAACACAGCAATAATAATAAATAATAAAATATTGCAGAACTTACCAACAAAATCGAGGTAAATTCTATACTAAATATGCAAATAATGCACGAAAACATGTAAAACATTTATAATAATTTACCCCCTTATTCATAAACGATTATTAAATTTAACAAACGTTTATTAAGCAAATTTTTATATGCAAATCTGTCTTAATAAGTCCCGTTTTACATTATGAAATTTTTATCGCTGCGATTCTTGCTTTGTAGGCGAGAGCGGTGAGTCATATTAAAATATGCAAAGCAAGAATCGCATAATGTAAACCGGGACTAAATTTGGTACGATTTTTTCAAATGGCGCGATTTTTCTCCATGTTGGTGCGTTGACAACGTTGATTCATTCCCACAGTTAAAAACCGGCTATTAAATTGCACACTTTTATTGCGGTTACACTTAAATAAATTACAGTAAATAAATATTTATAAAAAAAAATATGTGACAGGACCTATTTTAAATCTGGTGTTCTTTCTATATGTTAGCTAATTCAGCAACCACATCGTAAAACTGTAAAAAAAAGGCCCATTGCCTACTTTTAGAGTAACAAATTTTCAATAAAAACAACAAAACACTATTGTGATGTTTTAAAATAGAAGTACCACCCCAAGGCATATTGATTATATCAATCTGCCTTGTACCACCCTGTTGAAATTAACTGTAAAATATTTTTTCCTCGCTAAATTGTTATGCAAAATAGGTAAATTAACATCATTGGTTTTGACATTTATTTGCGAACAATTTGCCGCTGCATCATTCTTGCAGAAAGTAAAATTCTTTCTGTTTTTGTTAGATTCGTAAAGGAATTCATTATAACTGTTTTAGTGATTGTAATTAAAAAAGTTTTTGTGTTCTGTTCATTAATACTTACTGCAGCTAAAAATTAAAAAATGTCTTATTCACTAGACAATTACAAATTAAGCTGTGAGCTATTTGGTCACAGTATGGATGTACGTTCCGTAGCCACAGGAGCATTTTTGGATGATGGTGGTCGCGTGATTGTATCTGGTTCCAGAGATAAAACTACAAAATTGTGGAAACCTATAGATGGTAGCTACATTGAAGCGGTTACCTTGCAGGATCATAAAAACTTTGTATCCTGTGTATATTATAGCGAACGAGATGGTTGGTTGTGCACGGGCAGCAATGATGCCACAGTGTGTATTTATGAGGAGAACAGTTTGGTACCTCTACTCACCTTAAAGGGCCATGAATCGACTGTATGCTCTATATATAGAGGAGTTCATGATCGGACTTTGATAACCGGCAGTTGGGATCAAACCGCAAGAATTTGGTCTATAGATGGAGGCATCAAGTTTGTAGAGCTAAAGGGTCACGAAGCAGCTGTGTGGGCCGTTACTTCTTTTACCGAAAGCAAAAACTACGTGACCGCTTCAGCCGACAAGAACATAATTTACTGGAATGGCAAAGGAGAAAAGTTACGTATGCTCAAAGGTCACACAGATTGTGTAAGAGGCATACTGCCTTTATTCAATGGTGGCCTGATATCATGTGCCAATGATGCAATTATCCGTGTGTGGAATGAAGATGGTGAATGTTTAAAGGAACTAAGTGGTCATACTAATTATATCTATGCTGTGGCTCAACAAAAAACATTAACCAGCGATTGTATAGTATCCTGCGGTGAAGATAGTACCTTACGCATGTGGAATATAACAACAGGACAGGAAGCAGGAGCTCCTTTAGTGCATCCAGCACAATCTGTATGGTCGGTGGCTTGTCTAGGTAATGGGGACTTAGTTACGGGCAGCAGTGATGGTGTGGTTAGAGTTTTTACCAAAGATCCCAAACGTATGGCCAGTGAAGCATTGCTGAAAGCCTATGAGTTGGCTGTAGAAACAAGAAAACAACAAATGTCTGAAGAACTTGGAGGTGTAAAAAAGACTGAGTATAAATAAGATTTTAACGGATTTCAAATTAGTTTTTACTAAACTCTGTATTGTTTCACATTCCGTTTAGTCTTCCAGGACCAGAAGCTTTGCTTACCAATGGAACAAGAGAGGGTCAAACTAAAATGGTTAGACATGCGGACGGATCGGTAAAATGCTATATTTGGGAATTAGGAAAATGGAATTTAGTGGGCGATGTTACCGGAGCTTCGGGTGGATCCCAGGCTTCATCTGGTAAATCCCTATACGAGGGAAAGGTTAGGTTATTGAAATTTGTTTAAAGTTTTTTTTTTTGTATACAGTTTTTTTTTATTTTGTTAGGAATATGATTATGTATTCTCTGTGGATATTTCTGATTCAGAGCCCCCATTAAAGCTACCCTACAATCATAATGAAGATCCTTGGCATGCTGCTCAGACTTTTATACATCGCAACAATTTACCTCAAGTTTATTTAGACCAAGTGGCAAATTTCATTGTCAAAAATGCCAAAAAAGCACCTGTACAAGCTACGGCTACAACTGTGTAAGTGCGCAAATCAGCATTTCTTGTAGATATTTGAAAATATCTCGCTGCAATATTTGTTTTATTCTCTTTTACGTGTATACTCTCTTCGATGTTGTCATTAATTTATTTTTATATTTTTTTTCTTAAACGCAAATTAACTTACATATATATATGTACATTTTTTACTGCAAACCCTAATTTGTACAGAGGCTTTCAAGATCCATTTACTGGTGGCAATCGCTATGTGCCCGGCTCAAGCAATAGCAATTTCCAATCACTTGGTAATACTGATCCTTTTACGGGAAGTTCCAGTTATACCACTGCGGCCGCTAATCAAGCTACGCCAAAACTCGATGTGAATTTTGTTAAAGGTTTTTTTTAATTTTTTTTTGTCAGTTTCAATTAATACTAATTGTATATTTGTCTCTTTCAGGCAATAAACATTTCCCCGTTAGCATATATTTAACTTTTGATAATTGTGATCCTTCTAAAGTTTTGGAAAAACTCAAGTAAGTATTACAAAAAAAGAATGATAACAAATTAGAAATAATAAGACGAATACACTAAAACAATTTAAATGTACATAATTAAATTTCGTGTGACTCATAAAATGTAAAAAAATATGATTGATTTGTGGTTTGAGTAATAGAGAAGATCCATGAAATATACGTGAATAGTACACGGGATATTTTTGATCGCAGCTCGTAATTTGACAGCTTTCAACGAGTTTCATAGGTCGTCAATGATCAGAATGATCAACAGGCTTTATCTCCTATACCCAACTTAGGCCCATCATATTGCCAGGTGTTTCATGACACATCCTCATATTTAACTAGTCAGCCAGTCCTTCTTTACTATGTTCCATAGATTTATAGACTCATTCTGTTGTAGCTGCACAATTCCTTGGACTTGATCTACATGTATGTGCATTGTAAAGTGTTTTATGCTGTTACAACAACTACAATAGATCTTGGGCTTAAAGATTGATAATATCTGGCATGAAGAAATTACATTCCTATTCACAAATGTCTAAATTACTTTTCCAACTGTATTCTTTGAATTAATAAAAAATTAATGAACAATTCACTCTAATATTAAATTTGTAAAAGGTTTATAAACAAGTTTTCTATGCAAATTTTGTTTGATAAAATTAATTTATAGTTTCACAATGTTACAAAGTATGCCTGCTATCAAATATAATTTTCTCAAAAAAAGACCGCCATTGTACAAAATAGCAAATAAAGCCTGTTCCCCATACAGAAGAACATGAACAAATATTTTTTCTCTAATTAAATGGTTATTCAATTAATTCCAGAGAATTTAACAATAAACTGCCAGCAACCAACGAAAAAGTATCTAATAATCTATTAGAATCTGTAATAAGATTAGCCGATGCTACACCGGATGTTGATCAAACTGCTATAGAGGCGTTGCAAATACTGTTAAGATGGCCAAGTGGTAAGAAATTTTATTAAATATTTCATACATAGAAAAATTTGAATACACCACCTTTTTCATTCCAGAATTACTCTTCCCCGTCATTGACATTGTCCGTCTGGCCGTACGTAGTGAAGCAGTGTTTTCCGTTTTGAATTCTATGAATTTTCTAGATGCTCTACTTCAACACTTAACCACTTCAGCTCCAAATCAGCTAATGATAATACGTTGCTTGGCCAACATTATGAAACATGAGGCGGGCAGACAACAAGTCGACGAACGTTTGGTACCCTTAATTGAGCACATTAATGGCATAAAATCGGGTAGTAATAATCTACAAATCGCTATAGCAACGTTCTATTTAAATCTAACCATAACCCAGATCATGGCAGTGGCAAATGGTGAAAAGTGTCGTATGGTTACAGAGGGTTTGGTTGAGTTTCTTAAATGGGCCAACGATTTGGAGGCATGCTATCGCTGCATGCAGGCTATAGGTAATTTAACTACCACACCTTTTGGTCAGGAGGCATCAGCTTTAGTCATATCGGTGGACTATGTTATGGACAAATTAAGAAAATTAACGAATACACCACAGACTGGTGTATTTTCTAAAATCAATTCTGCTGGTACAGCATTATTAGCGGCATTCTAAATGCTGCTCTTTAAAAACAGAAAAATAAAAAATCTAATAAATAGTTTTTTTTTGAATAATTTTCCAATAATCATTTTATGCCCATATTAAACATCAACATTATAATATAATCATCTTATTAACTTGGTTTAAATTAAATAAAAATAAAGAAATAATAATACATTCAGTTTTCTATGTGTTAAATTTCTTTTGGTTAACAGAGTGTTTTTATATATTATATAAATATAATGTGATTATAAGTAGTGAAATTAATTTTAAATCTATGATATAATCGGGTATGTGATGGAAAACGAAAACGAATCAGTTTTGGATATACATTTTAGTGCATTTATAATCTAATTTTTAAATTTTTGTTTTAAGATTCTCTTTAGTAGCCCAATATCTTTATCAGCCCAATCATGAATAAAAATTCCTCGAGTTTTTTCCATTTTTCCTATTCAATGTTAAAAAAAATAAAAAGGGAAAAACTCCCTCGGAATTTTTATTCATGATTGGGCTGTATATTTTATGTGATAAAAGATTTTCAGTACAGGGGGGTTACTCTCTATTGGGATGCGAAAGCAAATGCGATAACCGTACAATTTGTATGCTTATCGCATCGCATTTGCTTTCGCATCGCAATAGAGAGTAACCCCCCTGTACTGAAAATCTTTTATCAATAGAGATAGATAGATAGAGATAGATAGAGAGTAACCCCCCAGAAATATTACGAAAAAATTTACTTCTAAAACTCGTTCGTTTTCGATATCCATCACATGCCTGAATAACTAATTTATGTTTACTAGAACATCTACCTTATATGGAATGTTATTATCTAGTTTGATTCTTTGTCTACTTCCATGTTTGAGTTATTATCAGAAGTCTTTCTTTGCCTGATACGTTGTAGTAGTTCCTCCTTCCAGCGTTCTTCGGGAACACCAGCAGCCCAATCAGGCACAGCAAAATTGGGTAATTGAAAATTAGCCATAGCATTTAAAATCTTAAAAAGTAAAAATTTTTTTCAATTAAAAAAAGTATTCCAAAAATTAACTTGAAATTTCTGAAAAAAGTCATTCCAACTACATATGTATGTACGTACCTGTTGAGTTTTATTCCCATCCAATTCAATCTGTAATTCTTGAGGTCGTGGTTGACTCCAAATTTCTCTTTCAATTTCAGCATCCGTCGTTTCTATTTGAGGCATATGAGGATCACCATGCACCACTTCCACCGGTTCATTTTCATCCAAGTCTCTATTCTCTGGTATCCTAGTAAAACCTTCTCTATTATGGTAAGCATCATTATCTTCGTCATCACCTAACCGCATATGGCCATAATCTATATGATTCTCATCCATTGACAAGGGTTGATAACCCTCGTATGCACCTGCATCTTGTAGTGATTCATTGTCACTGTCGTCACTGGGTGCTGGTGGATGATGCACAATATGTGTTGTGCGTAAATCTTGCTCTCCAGGATCATTTGGTAATTCTGGAGCTCCCATAGTTTTATCAGATGTATTAAAGGGTTTTTCTTTTTTCGTAGAATTAATCACAGATTGGAAAAGTTCCTTTTTGTTATGATACTTCTTCTCGTTTGCATATGGCAATCAATAAGGTGTGTTGACATAAATAATTAGGCATTGCCAGATTCAATATACATATCGTTGGTCTCATGTAGAAAGGCCCTAACTCGCTATTTTTTCGAAATTAGTTTTTTTTTGCGATTCCAATGCATTTAACGCAATTACACCTCCTCACAAAAATTTATTGCAATAGTGTAAAAAATAACGCTTTTATAAGCAGTTGTACAAAAAAAGTTACATGTTGAATATTACAGTTTCTATTATGTTTTTACCTTCTCCTGTAAAGTTTCAAATATGCGAGTTAGGGCCTTTCTACATGAGACCATCGATATATAGCAGGCCGTTATAATATTTACTAGGGTTTTGTTGGTAGAGCCGTATAAAATTATCTTTCGTGGCGATTAAAATTTTGTACATCCCAGGTCTGACAGTTTTTTCACCAATTCGTTTTCTTTACAAGGACCTTAATTTATCACTCTTGCCTGGGTTTTATAGGTATAATGAATGAAAAATATACAATATTTAATCTGGAAGTTCTAAAAATTATTAAAACATTACTGCCCCTATTGCGGTTCACAACTTTTTTAATAATTTGATCGTCTTTCATAAATCGGTATTGCCATTCACAACTTAAATGTAGTAGAGTTAATGTAGAGTTAAAGTCGGGTTGACTGACAGACGACCAAACTTAGTTGAGTTGAGAACGGCAATAGGGGCATACAATTACAAATTAGTTGTAATAATTTTAGTCATATGTACATTATAAAAAGTTGTGTCAGTCAGCCTATCGTGAATAAAAATTCCACATGAAATTTGTTCCCTTTTATTTTTTTAACATTGAATTTAAATAAGAAAAATGTGAAAAGGGAACAAATTTCATGTGGAATTTTTATGACACAACTTTTTATATTATCAATAGTGGGCGTGGCACCTCCCATACATATGATGACAAATTATATATAGGGAAATGTTAAAATTTGTATACATTTGAAACCCTTATCTATATATAAAAGTGAATGTGTGTTTGTATATTGTAAATCATAAGAAGATAATATAATAAGAATTATTTTAAAAGGAAAACTGTAGATTTTAATAACTTAATAATTATATTTATTTAACTCTAAACTTTTTATTTCATTACGATACGGATACGACACCGGGTTTTAGCTAGTATTTTATAAATTTGCTTAATTATAATAAGCCAAGCTTTTGTGAAACCATTGACTTTTAATACACCGCAGATCTCAGACGCTCAACTCAGATAAGAATTTCCTTAATGCAAAATGTCTTAAAACTATATACTATAGATAAATAATTAACAATCAATTGTGAAAATTAATAAACAAATTTTCCCGCAGCATTTGTACTCGACACAGCTTGTGCTGTGGGATTCACTGTCTGCACTGGAACAGGAACTATAGATATTTTCAAATCCCTGTTGGAAGGTTTTCTCAACTCCAACGATGCATGTTTCAATTGTATGGTACATTCAGGATTAGCATTTACTGCAGCCAAATTGATTGCTTCTTTATCGAATAAAGTAGCCATAGCTTCTAAAAGTTCTATAAAACCTATAGATAAGGCTGCTCTACGTATACGATTTAGTTCCTTATAGAAATGTTGGGTCTTTTCAGGCATTTTCTTGGCATGCCTTAGAACTTTTTGTATGTCCGACTGTAAGCTAATACGGTTTATCCAAACCACACAACTTTGCGAATAGGAACGTTTATCCGCTTTGACGGGAAAGGCTGCAGTCTCACCGGGCTGCAGATCCTCAGCAAAGCCCAACATTTGTAAATCACCCAACCAAGGTATGACATTATTGCCGGGTGGTAATATATTTAACATTAAATTTGATTTCTTTTTGGTATCGGCGTACGAATAAATGAAACCGTACCAATTATCATTAAGCAAAACTAAGGCAGCCAAGTTTTCTGCTTTCAAGGCTCCATGTAGTAGCACACACATGGATTCCTTTTGCATTTCATATAAAACTGTCGGTGCGACTGAAGGTGTCTTTTCATTTTCTTCATTTGTCACTTCGCCCTCAGCATCTTTCACGTCTTTGGTATAGAAATCTCTGATATCGTGTTCCAGTTTCTCAAATTCATAGTTAACATTATTTACATCTAGTTTTGTAGATTTTTCTGTAAGCAATTTTGTAGCGGCACCTGATTTATCTGATGAACGACGACTTGGCTTCTCTCTTTCTATTTTAGGTATAATAAGATGGCGACTTAGAGAAGAGGGTGAGCCTATGTCCGTCAAGGCTAAATAACCACAAATTTCGAGTTTACTAGCTAAAGTTAAAGAGCTTATAGTTGATTTGTCGCTATCATTGACTGGTAACTGATAAGGCTGTGGAGGAGGCCAAAGTAAAACGGGACATTCTAAACGAAAATAGCCACCACATTTCAAAATTACTTCATAGGGTTTAAAATTTGCTTCACATAATTTTTCAATCATTTCAAACATGGCCGTTCGACCCAATTCACTTTTATGGCCCGGCAAAGAAGTTTTCTGTTGTTCATTAATTATAGTATCATTATTATCATTAACCTTGGGAGCTTTTGTCATATAAAGTTGGCCTAGAAAATTCACCATATTATTTATTACTTTATATAAATTTTTTTAAATTTTAATTAGTTACCTTTTATGCCAGTAAAATCTAACAATTGCTGATATACAGTAACAGCCCTTGTAAAATAAGCATCTCCATGAACTCCCAAGCAAATGAAATTCCATTTGACCGGCTTCAATACTTTTACCCACGAATATTCCGGTTCATGCTCTTTGCCCACATAATTTTGTAGAAACGTCTTTAGTGATGTCGATCCGAAGCCTAAACCACAATCGGTGAACACTACCACTTGACATTGGGACTGTGTTCCCCAATTGGTAGTAAATATTGTAGCAACACTTTTCATCAACGACATCAGACACAGTTTATCCCCCGCCTCAACCTTTTTCGCTGTCTGCTTTATTTGATCATAATCACGGGTAAAATCCACTTTTAGCTCACAAGTACTGCTGAATGTCAGCAATGCAGCAAATTCCAATTTGGAAGTGGCTGCCAAATGCTCCAAAAGTTGTGACATACCTTTTAGGGCCAATTGATGGTAGGTTATGGCATTCTCTTCACTCCGACCGGGTATGATACGTTGCATAGACAGAGATGTATCCAAAGCTATTATTGTAGGCATGATATTTCAATGAACTTTAATAATTTTAATAAATCTGTGTATATAAATATAAAAACAAGAATAAAATCTCCGGTTAAGAAAATATCAATACCAAGCCAAATTAATATAAGTTTTACAAAAACAAACTCTTAAAATGTCAACAACAGCTGTCGACACACAGCCAAAATTGCATTGAATCAGTGCTGCCATTTTGAAATAGTTTTAAACATGGTGTAAATATACAAGGTGAGTGCAGTAGCACAGCTGACTGACTTTGTTTATAATTTACTTAAGTCAAAAGTAATAATTCTTCAAGTGTTTTTGACAGTAGTACATTATTTTACACAAACAAAATGCCGGTTGTTTCTGTTTTGTGTTGTATTTGTTGTCGATTTGCGCCCACCTTGTATAATTACACCATGGTTTTAAATTTATTTGTGCAATAAAATTTAAATTTTTTCTAAATTTAACAAATATTTATTCTTTATACCAAATCACCCGGCATAAGTGTTAAAAACAATAGGTGACAATTAAATGTACAAACAATTATTTATCAATTGTTTTACTACTAACCCACTGTGCCATTACCTTGTATATTTTCGCCTTGCCAACTTGAAAGATACATATTTATTTATCGCCGTTAAAAACATAAATGTTGTTTTTAACAGTTTTGCTTAAATTTTCCTTTGTTCGCCAGGTTCTAACCTTCAGCAGTATAATTATATATAAATACAGATGCGTGCAAATAATTAAGGACAGTAATTTTATTTATTTTTTTCTTTTCTTTATAATATGTGAAATAAATAAATCGTGCACTCAATAAGGACATAGATAAATTTATTAACATTCTCAAATTAATGTACTTTTTAAAATTTAGATTAAATTCATGATGATTGCACAGAGTGTTTTTCAGTATATGAAAATTTCTTAATACTTGCTTAACATGAGCAAATGTTGTGATGTCAGTATTCGATTATTGTAAAAATGCATCAGGATGGAAACACTTATCGAGAAATCGCAACAGCCTTGAATGATTCAAAAACAATGGTTTTTCAAACGGTGAAATATTTCAGAAAGCATTCGACTGCTGCTATGTCGTCAAGTGGTGTTAAGCCGCTGCACAAAATTGAGGGAAATATGGATAAATTTCCGTGTGTAAAAATTTTAAGCGATACAATGATGACATATGCTGGTGAAAATATTCAAATAACATGAATATTTAAACAAGATTACGATCCCAAGAACACTGCTCATCACGTCAAGCAATGATTTTTATCTGATATCAACCCGATTGAGAACTTAAGCTGGAAGTCCACACCAAGCGTCTATGCGTTTTACGCGTTCTAAGCAACTGTCAAAAAAGTAGAATCAATGTAGTTGTATGTTTGAAGTTAAGCTGGTTGTATGAGTTAAGTTACACACTCAAAACCGTAGGACTCGCTGACGCTTGAAAAGCGAAAAGTTCGTTTACTTTCTACTTTTGAACGCGGTGCACGCAAATTTATTTTAAAGATGATGTCACCAGAAAAAATGACAGTTGAAATAACATTTTTTATATGAGTTTGACAAACAAATCGATAAAAAACTTCGTATAAAAAAATAGCTGGGCATACGGCATCACCTCCGAAAGTACAAACAGATACATATGTATATAAAACACAAATGATTAACGCGAAAAATCTTCGCATGTAACTTGAAATACTTGACGCTTAAAACGTTTAGAAAGCTTACAACGTGTTAACGCCAAAACGCGAGTTGTGGACCTCCAGATTTATGCCAAGTTGTACAAAATCCGTCATGTCGGTACATATTTTCTTTTTTGCAAATTTTGCACAAACCAATAAAAAATTTTTGTTTTATATTTATAAGAACAAAAAAGTTTTTATATTTGTATTACTACTGTTGATAAAATTAATTTATAATTGTAAAATCTTTCAAAAATTTTAATCGAAGTTACCTTCAAGTCAAATATACAATTTATTTGAAAACAAATTGTTACACTACATTTATTTTTGAATATTTGACTTAAAGGTAACTTCGATTAAAATTTTTGAAAAATTTGTTGATTAGTACTCGCAAGAGGAATAATTCTCATTTAATTTATAATTGTAAAATCTTAATTTTTTTCATTTAAAGAATTTGTGTTATATGTATTATAATAATAAACAAAGTTCTCAATGAAAACCAATGGTGTAAATATACAAGGTGAGTGCAAATCAGCAACAAATACAACACAAACAGAAGCAACAGGCATCTTTTGTGTAAAATAATGTACTACTGTCAAAAATACTTTTTCAAGTATTATTTATATTACTTATATTATTAATTAAAATTAATTTACTGTCAAAAATACTTGAAAAAGTAAACAGTGTCAGTCAGCTGGGCTACTGCACTCACCTTGTATAGTTGCACCATGCGCTCCAGTGTCACAAAGCCATGGCGAATTAAGGACATTTTGAAAATAGCCCTGCCAGACTTGGACATTTTTTCAAGACTGGAAAAATTCAAATTCTTAATAAGATTGAAACTATTTCGCATCATTTATTTTGCATTTTTATTATGTATAACAAAATTCAGCTGTTAATAGCTGAATAATTCCGGATTTTGTGTGAATTTTATTAATGTATTATTTGCTCAAAAATTTTATTAATGTATTATTGCCAAAATTTGCTTAAACCAAATTTAACTATGATTGTTATTTTTGTTAAGCTAATATGGCCTAGATTGATTCAATGTAAATAAAAATCAATTTTTAATTACAATATTTTACAATTATAAACAAATAAATAAAATAAATACAATAATGTAACACATAAACAATATAGACTCACAATATGAACTTATAACTCGCATTTATGTTGTTCGTGACTTCCTTCAAATTCATTGTTTTCTTAATTTGTTGTTGTATTCTAACCCCATTATTCAAAAGCGATTATTAAATTTAACAAACGTTTATTAAGACAGATTTCCATATAAAATTTGCCTTAATAAACGTTTGTTAAATTTAATAATCGTTTATGAATAAGGAGGTAAGGCTTTCAATTGTGATCTCTTTCTATCTTTGTTTTCTTTATCTAGAATTTTAACATCGTCGAACTTAATTGTGTGACCAGTATGTGGGATGTGTTGTGCTAGTGCTGTTGTCTCTTTTCTCCGCATTAAGTCCATCTTGTGTTCTCCCATTCTTGTCTACGTTTCGTTGTTCCCATGGTGAAATTAAATACCAGGTGACCGCATTGCTACAACAATTACAACAAGGCAAGAACAACAGGCATTTTTCTATATGAAAAACTTTCGTCACTGTCAAAAAGTTTTTTTTTTATATAACTTTTTGACATTTTCAAATTCACCATGAATAATCAGCTGGCGCTACGCTATCACGTAGTATTTAAATTCACCTTGGTTGATCCTATCTTTTCGAAAATTAATTAAAAGACAACATACCCAACAGTCGGTATTACGAACCATAATAATCCGGGTTCTCTCCGCCAATAATGATTTTCAAAACTAAATTTTTAAAAATCTTATGAATTACAAATTTAAGATTAATTTACAAGGAACTGTTTCAATTTCGTTTTTAATAACCAAAATTTAAATAAAAAAGAACATATTTGGGGATTATTGGAAATATTTGTAATTACGTCTAACAAAGAAAGTATCTGGCAACACTAGTTGTAAACAATACAGTGGTAAGCATAGCTGCCAGATTTGACGATTTATCGTCATATTGACGATTTTTTGTTACAAAAATAAAAAAATTGACGATTTGACGATTTTTTAATTGAAAATGACGATTTTCTGAATTATTAGAATTTTCTATAATTTGTTTGTTTTATTAATGTTTTTGTTACCAAATTCTCTCTTTTTTGGAGACAACTATTTTTCACAATTAATATCATAAATATTAAGTAGAACATGACATACGAGTATTTCAAAAACAAAACTAAGTAATAGTTATATTTTCTTAATTATAACAATTTTGAGTTTAAGTATAATAATTCCAAATAATATTGAGTCAGGATAGTTGAAATTATTTATTTATCTGTAAACACAAAAAGCAATTTTAAATGCTGAATACCATTTTTAGAGGAAATAATTTCTGAATTTCAACGTGAAAATTCTACAAAAACTTCTTCTATTTTAACAAAACGTCGAAAGAATATTCAGCCAAATAAATTTAAATAACAAAAATACCTGTATATGATGGATGAATTGGATTCTATATTTTTGACATTGTAATTTACTCTGAATTAATAAAATATGCTAAATTCATAGTACACTCGTCAGTTTTAGCTCACTAGTTTTTGTTCAATTCTCTTTTGAACTTACCATTTCATTTACAACGTCAAATTAATTTTCATGCTTTTCAATGCAAATCAATATGCATTGAAGAGTGTAAAAGCAGACTAATGGCGTTTTCTTTTCTGGCAAAAATGTTACATATATGTTACACTTTTTACCCATTTCCCATATAAAAATGGAAAAAGTGCAACATTTTTGCCAGAGAAAAAAACGCTATAAAATACTATAAAAATATTACACAAGTTGTGTTTAACAAATTTATGTATTTTGATATGTATTGTACGAGTACAAGAGTAAACCTATAAAATAAATAAATAAATAATAAAAATTTCAAAATGCTATTACAAATAGTGACTTTTTATAATCCCGATTTTTTTGACGATTTTTAAAATTCTAAATGACGATTTTTTTCTTTTTTATCGGGATTTTGACGATTTTTTCCAAAATTTATCTGGCAGCCCTGGTGGTAAGTTAAAGTGGCACAGAAAGTAATGCTACCAGATTTAATAATTTGTTGTTATTCTTATATTATTAATTAAAACTTAATTAATATTTAATATAACTATAATATTTAATAAACTCATATATAACATTTATTACAAATATTGAAATTTTACTTGATTTTATTTGTATTTGATAGAAGATTTAATATGAATATTTTCTTTTTAGAGATCTGGCACCCTTAAGCACCAACATTAAATTACAAGTTTGTGGCTGGCAAAATTTGCTTGCTTTATATTCGGGTTATTAAAAATTTTCAAAAGTATTTTTTTCCCATAAAATTCTTATTAAAATTAATAAACCCTGTTGAAATATGTAAACAAATGTGTAATTTATAATATTTTGTATAGTTTTAAATTGAAATTGGTGAGTAAAGCGTTAAAAATCGCACAAAAAAAAATTGTTTTCTTATGGTCGTCTTGTTCAATTGTGTCGTTGCAAATGTGTGAATTTTTTCCTGTTGAGGTATACAACATACACGAGTGTTCTGTGGTTAAGTAGATGATGTTTTTTAGCGAAAACGAATATAAATAAGTGTGCTCTACAAGCCAATTTCGTTTTGGAAATTTGTTAAGAATTTCGACAGAATGTTCATAAAATAATAATTTAAATATAAATTCTGAATACCGTATGTCAAAGTTCATATGAAAATAAAAAATTGAGAGCTGTGTGTTGATTTTAGCAGAGAAGAAATAAAAAAGTTTGTATAAAAAAAATATTCTTTATAATGCGTACGTACATCATATGTTTCTGTTAGATTTTTTGTTTAAATTTTGTTGTTAATTATTTTCATTTTTAAATTTTTAATTTTTTGTTTATTCTTTTTTACAACTACCTACCATATTTTTGCATTCTCTTTGCATTGTTTTTTTTTTTTTCTGCAAAAACACAGAGTTGTTATATGTTTTGAATAACCCAAAAAACATTTTTTTGTCACATATGCATACTCCTAAATATGCATTTAAAATGATTATTTCTTTTTATATCACAAGTTTTTTTGGAACAAGTCCGTTTTAGTGACTGCTCAAAAAAAAAAAAAAGAAAAAAAAATTTCATCAAATAGGGCTTTTAGAAAAGATGACAGCAAAACAAAAAATTTGATGGCGGTGACGCCTTTAAGTTCAAAATATATAGGCCTACATCTCGGGAACTACTGGGTGTCTGATAATTTGTAATACTTTAAATTAAAGGTAATAAAAATACCTTTCCAACAATATTTATCATGATTATAAAATATGAACCGACTATTGGTTACATTCTATATATTGAAATAAAGAATTAAATTGAATTGAATCCGAAAAGAATTTTTTTGACCCGATTTTTTTTAATATCTAAAAAATTAAAAAAAAAGTCTATATATGTATTATTATAGTTTATTAGTATAAATATAGCCAAGATATTAAGCTTTAATTTAAGGTATCATATGTGTCTGTAGGTACTATAATCATTGGATTATAAGATCTGAAAAATATAAAAAAAACACATTTTTTCAAAATTTTGTATGCAGTATAGGATTTTTTCCTCTATGGTATACATAATACCGGCTTCGCATTGTACAAATTTCCTGTATTGCCGGCCTACGGTCGGACGGAAGGATTTTCTCCTCTATGGTATACAGACCATCGGCTTCGAATAGTACAGAATGTATTTTTTATGGTGAAATGTCATAATCTTTCTTTAATATCTTCGGATTTATATTACCTACATGGTCATGTTATACCTTAAATTAAAGCTTAATTTCTTGACTTGAAAATATTGTAATTTATCTACTTACTCATATTGAGTGCCCCGATAGATAGGAGATAGAGTACCGGACTATCAATCAAAGGCTTGCGGGTTCGAATCCCGCCAAAAGACTCTGGGTGTTTTCTGCAGATAATCCAAAAGCTTCGCAGTTTGTGTTTGTTAAAAAAAAAACCTTTTTCTCGGATTTTTTTTTTTAGATTTTTTAAAACAATTTCGGATCAAAAAATAATTTTGCGAAAATTATCAGTAGGTGGTACATATAAATAGGTCATGTTACATATCGTTGAAAAGGTCTTTAAAATTCATACCTATCATACATATATATCGTCTAATAAAAAAATGTAGTTTTCAAGATACATATAGCTTTGGAGCCCCGCTAACTCGAAAATAGGCGTAACCGCCCCAATTTTTTATTTTAATCAGAATTTAAAATTCTATTAGTGATAAAATTTTGATAGTGATTTGAAAAAAGTCACTAAAACCGACTTAAGCCGTTTTTTTATAATGTCACTGGAAATTGTCTAATCGCTCCCTTACATTTCTTTCCTTTTGTTCCAGATTTATATTAATCAAATTAATTCTAAGTTATTGTTTTACATTTCCATTGGTATCTAGTTAACTAAGAATAAATAAGAAACAAATGACAGTTTTTATAAAGGGTATTCGAATATAAAATGAACCCCTCAGAATTAAGAATGATGTGGATGAGTCAATACAATCCTGATCGTATTTCACTTGAGGATGCAACATCATTTTTTCACCCTACCGTTGGACTTTCAGTAATGGATGATTTAACACAACAGCAAACTATGGTAAGTCAAAAAAAATTATTAAAACAAGTACCTATATACATATATAAAAAATTAGTAAAGTAATTAAAATCCCACTCTTGGTATCTATTTAACACTCTATCTCTGCAAGTGCAAATGCAGCATATACAGTTACAGTAGTTTTAGTAAACTTTTATTGATTTCAAGTTTTATAAACTTTATTTTGATTTATTATTTAAATTTTCAATTAATTTTTATCTTTGCTAAAGATACATATGTAATTGAAATTGCAAATACTGTATGTATGTACAGTTTGAAAATACTTTTATTTCAAAATTTTATTTCTCTATTTTTTTCTTTTTTCTTTTCATATTCGGTTCAAAATATATCTACGTTTATTTCAACTTGGCTGTTTTATTAATGTATAAACAAATAAATATATATTCTTTCCCCCACCAAAAACAAAATTTAACTTTATGATTTCATAATCAATAAACTAACTTAAATACGAATTTCATTAATGTATTGGACTATTTACAATAAAAAAATACACTAAATATTACTACTAAAACAGGATTTAAATCCAATGATGAGTTTAGTTGGGGGGGATTTCAATAATCAGGCTGCGGCTGCAGCCGCTGCAGTAGCAGCTTCAAACGCTTCAGCGGCCGCTGCTGCAGCAGCGGCATGTGCAGCCTCCTCAGCTGCTGTTGCATTGGGTGTACAACCTACAACATTATTGGCAACAAATGCAAATGACATTTATGGTTTGGCCCATATGGGTGGTTTGCATCAACAACTGTTACAGCAATCCGCAGCAGCAGTATTTCAAAATTACGCATCAATGGATGATGATGACGGTACCACGAATCTGAATAATGCTTTAAATGCTGCTGCAGCTGCTGGTGGCATATTGGTCAATAGTAATGGTAAACCTATTACATCAGCACAATTCTTAACAACCGATGATGGACAACAGCATCATCATCTACAGCAACAGCATCATCAGCAAATGTATGATCAAATGGATGATAGCTATGAAGATGGTATATCGGGCCTAACGCCCAAACAGGAAATCATTAATATTGATGATTTTGTAATGATGACCGATTCAAATTCATACGACGGCACCGATTTCATTAACAGTGATGATAAGTCAGCAACTGGTATCGATATTACTCAGTCACATGAGGTTGATGACCAAGATCTTCTAGTGCCAATGAGTGATGAACACAAATTATTAAGTGAAGCTGCTGCTGCAGCAAATCGCAACCTTTTAGCTGCTGCTCAAGCAGCCTCAACATCCGCGAATTCTTTATCTTCTCGTGGTGGTGGTGGTGGTGTTGGTACAAGTACTCACAGTGGTGGTGGTAATTTACGTTCTCAACGTAAAACTCGTAAAATTGAACCAGTCAATCGTCCTGGTTTAGTGTTGAAAACACCAATTGCTTACAAGGGCAATATTGATCCATCTGTTATACCAATACAAAAAGATGGCATGGGTAGGTTTTGTTTTATTATTTTTTTTATTTGATTCAATTATAATTAATTAAATTACTTTACGTTTTTTCTTTTAAAATTTTATTAATTTTATACAAAATTATTATTGATAAATACTTACACACATTTTAACTATTTTTTTTAAATATTAAAAGGAAATCAATTTTTAAAGCGGAAATTTAGAATAGAAGATATCCAGAATTAAAAATTAAAATTGTTTTTGAAGCTTGAATAGTATTGTACTGTAGAACGCAGTGCAAATATTATTGAGAAACTATTTTTTTTTTTTTTTTGAAAAAGTATCAATTTGTATTTTGAAAATAGTTGGATAGAGTTAATATGTTTACTTAATGCATTACCGTCATAACTTATGGTTTTACAGTTTCGTGTAAAATTACTTTCAATGTCATTTTATGAAGTTACACCACTTCAAACATTTAAGTTGTGTCGGTCATAAAAGCATCGGTTATTACTCATATGCAATTCTTGTATTTTTTTCAATTCAACTCTTTATTTTCAATACATAGAAAGCCTTGTGGCCAATTTTACATATATCTTAAGAACTATATTCATGTCATTATATATGTATGTATATTATTTAATTATATTTTAATTAATGTGATTATAATAAATCAATTTTAATTATATATAAGCGGCTCCCCAGCCGTATAAATAATATTAGAAATAATGTTTTGCAAATTTGAATATATAAATCCAGAAAAGGAGAATAGTTTTTTGAGAGGAAAAAAAAAATTAAATGTTTTAAAAAGGTTATCTATATTTTTCAGAAGTGTTTTAATGGATCGTAATTTGTTTCATCAAACTTTTGAATATTTAGAATTTTTAATGAAAATAAAACGAAATACATGGTGGATTTTGTTGAAACTTCAGAAACAATTTTTGAAAAGCTTAAAACTGATTGAATGCGGAAAAAAGTGTCAAAATTATTATGTTTCTTCTATTAAAATATCGTCTTTAACTTAAAAATATTTTTCTCTAGTTTTATGCACGAAAATTGCATATGGAATCTTAAGGATCGATGTATGGGTCCGATTTTTCCAACTTCTTAAAGAATATGTTCTCTGTTTAATTGGCAATTCTGGAAGTTTATAGTTTATTATAATTACACAATATTAACCATAAAAATTTAATGGAATATTAACTTATATGTATGTATGATTGAATTTGATATGACAACCAACCCATTTGTACAAATTTCCTGTAATAATAATTATTCCTTTCTCAAACAGATCACAAATGTATGAAAGAAGAATTTGAAAAATTTAAAAGAAACTTCCATTTTTTTTAACAAATATATTAAAATCATTGAATAAATTTAAAATTTTTTTACATCCTGCCAATTTCAGCCGTTTGTGAACGTTGTGGAGCAATAGGTGTAAAACATACGTTTTACACAAAATCTCGTCGTTTCTGCAGTATGGCATGTGCGCGTGGTGAATTATATTCTTTAGTGGTGAATAATAAGACAACGGGAGCTACGAGTCAGCAGCAGAATCAACAGCAGCAGCAACAGATTGAAAATATGGAAAACAATTTAAATGAAAATCAACTGCAACAGCCGCAGCAACAAGCACAAGCACAACAAGAACAGCAGCAGCAACAAAATGATATAGAATTAGCACTACGTGTAGCACATATCAAAAATTCAAATTATCGTTTTCGTATAACCGACCAATCCAAAATAACACAAATAAATGGTTTCGGAGAACCGATAAATAACAATAATAATAACGATAATAATATAATGGCCAATGGTGGTGGTGCTGCAGCCCTCACAAATGCCGAAACATTACAGGGTGCGGTAGGGAATACAACAACCTTAACATTACCGAGCGGCATATACACGACAGACAATCAGCAATTGACCGAAATGACACAAACACCCAAAGCTCTGCGTATGTATCGTGATGTTATGCCTCAAGATGAATTGCCTCAAATACCAAAATATGAACGTCTTCCTTCGTCTTGTCCGCAAATGGAGAAAATTATTAGTATACGTAGAAAATTATACGATCCAACACACTCGTACGATTGGACTCCGCGTCTGGGTCGTGAGGATTTCTATGCAGCACCTGTAACATGTTTTCATCATTCTCCCGGCTACGATGTGTGGGATAATTTGGGCATCGACATGAAGGTAGAGGTAGAGAATACAGATTGTGATCAGCTAGAGGTAATTCAACCGGGACAAACGCCGCACTCGTTTTGGGTGGCCACCATATTGGATATACAGGGTTACAAGGCGCTCATGAGATATGAAGGTATTTATTACACGTTTCCTTTTTTATCTAGTTTTGTCTTTAAAAAAAGTTTGTTTATTGTTTTATACTTTTGCAAATAAAATGAACTTTTCAAATTTGTATTTTTCACCTCCGAAGGTTTTGATGATGAGAGTCATGATTTTTGGGTGAATCTCTGTAATGCTGAAGTTCATGCGGTCGGCTGGTGTGCAACACGCGGCAAACCTCTAATACCTCCACGTTCAATTGAAAATAAATACAAAGATTGGAAAGATTTCTTAGTCAGTCGTTTGTCGGGTGCCAGAACGTTACCTTCCAGTTTTTACAATAAAATCAATGAAAGTATGCAGTCACGTTTTCGCCTGGGCCTCAATCTGGAATGTGTTGATAAGGATCGCATATCACAAGTGCGCTTAGCGACGGTCACAAAAATTGTAGGAAAACGTTTATTTCTACGATATTTCGATTCGGATGATGGTTTTTGGTGTCACGAAGATTCGCCCATTATACATCCGGTGGGTTGGGCCACAACGGTTGGACATAATTTGGCAGCACCACAAGACTATTTAGAAAGAATGTTGGGTAAATAACAAAAATAAATATATATATAAAAAAATAATAATTTTAATGATAATTATGCTTCTATCCTCCATTTAGCGGGTCGTGAAGCCATGATTGAAGTGCATGAAGATGATGCAACTATAGAATTGTTCAAAATGAATTTTACATTCGAAGAATATTTCATTGAAGGCAAAACAAAGACTTTTATTGAAGGCATGAAACTGGAAGCTGTGGACCCCTTGAATCTCTCCTCAATATGTGTGGCCACGGTGATGGCCGTTTTGAAATTTGGTTATATGATGATACGTATTGATTCATATCAACCAGATGCTACAGGTTCCGATTGGTAAGTGCAAAAATGTAATAGGTGCAAAACAATTTTATTATTGGTTTTATAATTGTATTTAAGGTTTTGCTACCATGAAAAATCACCCAACATTTTTCCAGTGGGTTTTTGTGCAGCTAATAATATCACCTTAACACCTCCCAATGGTTATAATGCAAATAATTTCACCTGGGAAACGTATTTACGTGATACAAATGCCATGCCAGCTGGCGAACACTTGTTTCATCGTGATGTGCCTAATCATGGATTTGAGGTATTATTTTGAAGAAGATTTGTTGTTAAGACATATTAAAATTTAATTTTATATTGTTTTAGGTGGGCATGAGTTTAGAATGTGCCGATCTCATGGATCCGCGTTTAGTGTGCGTTGCTACTGTGTCACGTATAGTGGGGCGTCTTTTGAAAATACACTTTGATGGTTGGACCGATGAATATGATCAATGGCTAGATTGTGAATCTGCTGATATTTATCCAGTAGGTTGGTGCGTGCTAGTTAATCATAAATTGGAAGGACCACCAGCGCCGGTACCAGCACCCACAAAAGCACCAGCTAAATCCAAACCTCAGAAGAAACGTAAAAAGAAGGGACCAAACACACCAGCGGCCGCTAATAAAAATAATCAAACCTCAACACCTCAAGAAACACAACCTCAAGGTAATTTTATAAATTTTTAACAAATAAACCGAAAAAGTGTCAATTTAATTCTTCAACATTCCAGTAAAATCTCGTACAATAGCTTTAAAGACAACACCCCATCTGCCTAAGCTTAGTATAAAATTGGAATTGAAACCCGAACATCATAATCCTGCCTTTTATGAAAACACAAACGTGTCGCACACAACGGACGTCTTAGCTGACGAAGACGCTGACGACTGTGAAGAATATGATGAGGACAGTAATAGTCTTTTATCGAATCAATCCTCTTGCCTACAAATTAATGATCCCTTAGTTGCTGGTAATGTGAGTGGTACAGCATCGTTATCGACGGCTTCAACGTCACTCTTGGTAAACCCGGCGGCTGCAGCAGCAGTGGCTGCTTCTACAAATGATAAAGTACGTAAATCTAACAAAACTACAGTTAAGAAAACACAATCACCTGCTCCACCTTTAGCTACACGTAAAGCAACTAGTTACATTGGGGTAAGTGGTAGTTTAAACCTGTAATAGTGCGTATTCTCCCTACTAGCGTCATCAAATATCAAAACAATAAATATCCATTAAAATTAAATTTCATTTCCTATTTCCACCCCCCCCATTTCATTAAACAAATATTTAGTAGATGTTTTTCTTTTTGTTTATTTGGTTTTACTCTTAATTTTTAATATCGTCGAAAGAAAATATGCAAATTATAGATATACAGTGGTGGTCCAGTATAAAGAATGATATAATGTCCAGGGTCGTTCGGTGTATCGAATATTCGTTATACAAGGTGGCGCAAAAGTAATTTATAATGCTATAAATTTTGCGAGGCCCCTAATGTCAGTTCTGTCAACAATATTCTGCGTTCTGGAGCAGTGTAGCGTAACATTGTTTATTAACGTGTATTTCGCATGTGTTTGCTACACAAATGTCAAAACAGAACTGACATTAGGGGCCTCGCAAAATTTATAGCATTTTCTGATAGGAGGATTACTTTTGCGCCACCTTGTATCGAAATATATATTTCTTTTCATAAATATTAGCATAGTACCAAGTTAAACTCTATTCGTATCATATTAATTCATTTATTAAAAAAAAAACGGAAAAAAATTATATTCCTGATCAAAATTAATTATTTTTTGAAAAAAATCTCCAATATGTGTTTTTTTTTTAATTGTTGTACTAAAATCAATAGCTTGTTTTTGCAATCTCCTTAAAATAAATACTTTGCTGTGCTCAATTCCATTTTTTTCTGCCCAGTTGATACACGTTTGGAAAGCATTAATGGTATTTGCCCCTATTACGGTTCACAACTTTTTTAATAATTTGGTCGTCTTTCATAAATCGGTATTGCCATTCACAACTTTTATGTAGTAGAGTTAATGTAGAGTTAAAGTCGGGTTGACTGACAGACGACCAAACTTAGTTGAGTTGAGAACGGCAATAGGGGCAATTATTTAACGCGACCAGTTGTCAACAAATTTCGTTCCCTTTGTGTAAGTGCACAAAGCAAACAAACAAAGCATAGAAAAAGAAAGCATTCGTTATATAGAATACTTAATTTTTCAACCGTTCGTTATTTAGAGTCGTCAATGGACTAGAAAAAAACGTTCGTTATACTGAGCATTCGTTATATCGGCGTTCCTTATACTGGACCATCACTGTATGTATGTATATTTTATTTTAATCCAAATAAAATCATATTCTACAAAATGTATATCTATAAATGCCAGCAGGTTCTAGTTTCAAAACGCGAGACATTTTTCAATAAACCACCGTCTCGGCGGACTACATTTTGTATTACAGTAAACAAATTTTAATTGTAATTTTTAACTACAAATTTTTTTTTGTCAAAATTGATTTTTTTTATGTTGCAAAATGTGTCCGAAAAATCTATGGATTTTTTTTAGCCAACCATCATAGAGAAACAATTGTTCTTATAAAAGGTATTAAATTACCGTATTAATAATAGTAATATTTGTGTATAATTTTTAGCATTCATTTAAACAATATGTTCTTTTTATATGTACTTATGTATATTTAACGCACTGTTATTGGATCATTACCACCAACCACATCCCAATCATTTTTAATTCTGATCAACTCAAAATATGTATTTAATTCAAACTTAATAATAAGATATTCATTTCATTTCTCCTACATTTACAACATAAAAAAATCTATAAACAATTTTCTTTTAGAATTCCTCCGTTAGCAGTACTAAATATATACCGCGTTTAAGTGATTGTACGGATAGTGATAATATTGCAGAACTTATGCCAGACACCTGGAATGTTTATGATGTTTCACAATTTCTACGGGTAAACGACTGTACGGCACACTGTGACACGCTGAGTCGTAATAAAATCGACGGTAAACGTCTGTTGCAATTATCAAAAGATGAAATTATTACCCTGTTGGGTATGAAAGTGGGTCCGGCATTGAAAATCTACGATTTAATACAACAGCTTAAGTGTAAAGTAAATCCTGGAAAATCGCGTATGCATAAGAACAATAAATATTTATAGTCTACACAGCAGAAAAATAATAATAACATCATTAACACAACTGCTGAGACAGCTACAAATACAGCAAACACAACAATGATTAAACTTAATTGGAAATTGTTTATAAAATAGATTTGTTAAGAAATATTTGCTTCTTTTATATATATACAGTTTGTTTTTTTTTTAATTTAAGCTAATTATAATGTTAAATTAAGATATATTTTAAAATTTCTTTTATTATACGATATGAAATGTATAAGGAAAACATAAAAAAACAGAAACAAAAAGAAACATTAAAACAATTTCCAATTACTAATTAAAAATTGAATACAAAACAAACAAAACAACACACACATTTCAATGCAGATTCAGGGAAAATGTTAAGTATGTCAAAGGAAATTTAATAAATTTTGTGATGAGCTTCCATTTTTGGTAAGGATAAACACTGTGACGTGAATCGCCCTATCTATATATTCCAGTGAAAAATTAACTAACAATTGGTAGACAATTAGATTTAAATTCAATGTGTTGTGCACTGTGTATGTAGTATTCGTGTTGCGGTTTCATAAATGAAAACTTGTTAATTTAACCCAGCTGAAAATTTAACATAGTCCCAATTTAGACGACGCAATTTTTGTAAAAAAATTGATGCAATTATTTCCTTAAAATTTCTTCTATTTTTACACAGCACAAATTTATTGCTTAAATCATTTGTATTTTTATTTGAGTGAGAGTAGACACACATTTGTATACACAAATGAGTTACTCCCTCATTCGTATGTAACAAATATGTACAATAATTACTACTACAATCGAGTGTGTACTCACTCGTCTTATCATCCCCTCACCCCGATGTCTAAAATGTAATCAATTTTGCTGAAAGAATTGCGTCGTCTAAATTGGCACATACTGATGATATCTGTTTTGTCTTTTTGTTTTTGACAAATTTAACTACTTTTCTGAAGTCATATACTGCAGGTAAATTTCAACAACGGAAAATAATATTTAGTTTATATTTTAAGGAACTTTTTTCACTATACAATTCTGCAAAAGTTCACCATTTCGGCATTAAAGATGTCTTTTTGAAAGTTTCAATTATATTTTATCTTAAAAATATAAAAATAGAGTTTTTCTTTGAGATTTTGTTAAAAGTTCAGCTACATATATCATAAATTTACCCCCTGGCCCACGATGTCGAACGATAACGTTCGCTTAGATAAGACTTAAGACACAAACTTTTTATCGTATCTATTTTTTACTCAATCAAGTTTGTTTATTCCACAATCAAGTTTGTGCCTTAAGTCTTATCTAAGCGAACGTGATATCGTGGGCCAGGGGGTTAATGAACTTTAATAGTAGACACGAATAACTCAGTTTTAAAATTTCTTTTGAAATATGGACAAATAGTGGAACAAATTAAATAAAATAATCAAATTCATCGGGAATCCAAGTTACATATTCGTTTTTAAACCAAATTCCGATTATTTTTGAAATCGAACCCACATGACTCACTCGTTTTAAATAAACCTTTCAACGTACAAAATCGTACGTGTTTCTACAATTTTTGGATTTACAAAACAACAAACATAAAAAGAAATTTTGTAAGTAATCGCTAATCTACTAAATGGGGCTGATATCCCAACGTTTTCTAGGTCGATTTGAAAGATAGGGGGTTATTGTGTATTTCGATTCGGAAGCAAAAGCTTTCGAAATACAATGTACAAAGTATACAAGTTTGAACGTTTTTCTTTACGAATCGTTTTACAGAATAACCCCCCTGTAGTGCAAAAATGACTAAAAACTATTCCGATATGCTTTGGCTAGAAGTGCAAGGAATATACAATTGTTGACTGAGAACATTATGCGGTGATTAGCTTTTGCGAAGCAGTGCCCACGACAAGAAAATTATTCGCTTCTAAACATATACATATGTACATATAGCACAAAATAAAGACGAAATACTATGTCAAAAAAAAAAATTGCTTAAAAAATCGAGCAATTTGTTGAAAGACTTTTTAAAATAAACGAATGCTTTAGAATCTTTGTCAGTTGAATACTTTAAAAACTTAATATAATGGTCTCAAAATTCGACTTATTCAAATACGACATCACGAACAGAAATCAACTAGGTTTAAAGTAATATCTGACTATATTCAATCTTAAAAATGCAACTTCTTACATAAACTAATTTAAATATACATATTTCAAGCTTTTTAAATTAAAATTTGGATCAAATTGATTTTGTTCCTTTTGATATCCTGAGTAGGTGTAAGTTATTTAATAGGCATTAAACTTATATTGAGATATAATTCCTTTATTATGTCAATATCACACAATGCTATCTTTTTTCCGATTGATTAACTGGATATTTATTAAGTTTGATTAAATATATTAATTTTTACTTGCTAATACTTGACAAACATGTATGTATGAATAATCCATTTATATACAATAGTGTAATAAATTCCCATCGATTTCAGAACTTAAGCTAGATTTACACGATTGAAATTTTCTTCAAAATTGCTCTTCAAAATGCTTCAGACTTATGTAAACAGAAAAATTTCTTCAAAATTTATTTATTTAATAATTATTAATACTATTAAATAAATAAATAAATAAATTTTGAAAAGTAAAATGTCTTCAAAATTTATTTATTTAATAACTATTAATACTATTAAATAAATAAATTTTGAAGAATTTTTGCTGTTTACACGAGCTTGAAGCATTTTGAAGAGCTTTATTCATCGACCAAATTAAAGTGCTGGTAGCAAATAGCAATAAATATAAAATAAGTTTTGCCAGAAAAGAGACTTATTAAACGAATAATTGACAAATTGATGTTGTGAAATTGCACGTCTTTTATATTAAAATAGAGGTTTTTACTCGAAAGTAATCCTCGTTTTACTCAGTTTACAAAACATTAAAATATATGACTTTATTTTTAAATTTAAAACGTTACTCGGATTCGGACAGTCAGGGGTATAGCATTCGATATCCAGTGAAGGTACGGTCACATTTGGAAAATATTTACCGAAAAGGACGTAACCACTAAATAACATATATTTGAACTCGTTTATTTATTTAAAAAAAAAAGTTTTCTTAATTAGGCCAAAGCACAACAAATATTTAATTTTAATTTATTTAATGCGGTTTGATCTTGCAAAACTCTTGCAAGAGTAAACAACGTCAAACAAATTTGTGCTAAAACAAGTGGTTACGCTTGTTTGAGTAAATGTTTGCCAAATGTGACCGTATCTTAATAAATACATAGTAGATTTTATTATAATTTTGATATTGTAATTATTTTTTTGAAACGATAACTTATTCGATGACGAATGCGGTAATCGACCTCCTTATTCAAAAACGATTATTAAATTTAACAAACGTTTATTAAGCAAATTTTTATATGCAAATCTGTCATAATAAACGTTTGTTAAATTTAATAATCATTTTTGAATAAGGGGGTAAATCAATTAAGCCAAATTAAGAGCAATATTATTAAGAAATATGTACATTAGGTAGGGGCGTTTTTGTATGGGAAAAATAAAAGTTAATTAATAAAGTTCTAATAATAATATTTTGCTGTCTTAGACTTAAAAAGGTAATAATTGATATCTTTAGCCCGCGCATGAATCTCAAAACTTTTGGAATTTTCATAAAAACACTTCATTTAAACTTCATAATTTATTTTATGCAGTGCATTTTTTATTTTCAAAGCTCCATAAAATAGATACTTCAAATAGAAATTGGTGTCATTTAAAAGAAAAAATGTTATGGTCTAACAAACAAAAATAAGTTATTGGAAAAATATTTATTTTAATATTTAAAACTAAGAAACAAAAAAATTCACTACATAAAATATAAGCGGCTGTATGTATATAATTTAATAGCAACAAAATATTCTAAATAATTTTTTTGTAAAAAAAAAAAAATTAAATTTCTTAACATACATTTTTATTTTCACAATTTCAATTTGAGTTTTCTTAATATTAATAATGTCGATTTCTCAATTTCAATTGTTTTGTTTCTCAATACAAATTTACTATTCTATTTCAATTTACATATATTTTCTCATCATTAATGAAGGTTTCTAATTTTACCCCCATTTTCACCAAAACTAAATAAAGCTATTTCTCAATATTAGCATGTTGCTTTTTAAATCATTAACAAATTTCAATTAGGAAAATCTTTTTCTGCTAATTGGTTGAACTTTTTCTTGGAAATTGATTTTAACGTTACAAAAAATATAAAATTATTCAAAACAATAAATCAGTAAAATTCAAAGAAATTAACTTATACATATGTACATTAAACAAAAATAAAGTCTATAAATTAATACATATCCCCCCATACTTTGAACTTTATAATAATGAATATTTTATATGAAAACTGTTGTTAAAAACTTGTTTGTTATAATTTTTTCATTGTCATAAAATTCAGAATATGGGTGTTAGCATGGTGTAACTATACAAGGCGAGTGCAGTAGCACAGCTGACTGACTTTGTTTACAATTTACTTATGTCAAAAGTAATACTTTTTCAAGTGTTTTTGACAGTAGTACATTATTTTACACAAACAAAATGCCTATTGCTTCTGTATTGTGTTGTATTTGTTGCCGATTTGCACTCACCTTGTATAGTTACACTGGGGGTTACTATAGTTTTTTTTTGTTTGAAAATAAATTTTAGTTTAAATACACAAATTGTTATTGCCTTTACAAACTATACTAAATCCTAAATATATCAACTAAAATGCACCATATTACCAACAATAATCTATAATATATTATCATGTTATAAAACAAATCTAACCTAATAAAATGTACTCTTTCTTTACACATGCATATGTACATATGTATACTATATGTATTATAATTTAAAGTAAACTTAATTTATACATACGTTATGTCAGGATTTAGTTCTATTTAGTTTTGTATTTTTATCTAATATAAACAAATATTAAAGAATTTATGTAGATGTTAAATATTTTCTCTTGTTTTCATAGAAAACTTAAGTTATTTTTTTTAGAATTTACTTATTTCCCACTATTTTGAACATTTCTTGATGAAGTGCAAACAAATATTTGTAACATTACTATAAATATTTGAATTAAATTATGTACGTTGAAAATATCGCCTACAATAATTAAGCTTTTAAAGAAAAATAAGCATATACCTACATACATACATATAAATACCTACAATATACGAGTAATTTAGAACCTCTTTAGTATTTAAAAGAAAATTTATAAAATATTATATTATAAGTACAGATTCATAAACATACTATAAAATATATTATTATAAATAATAATAATTATAAAATAGTTACATATATATTTATTACCAGAAACATAATAAATCATTTTAAATAAATAAGACACTAATAAAGAATGAGATATTTAAAGTTATGCAAGTGAATTTTATTGTAGATAGACAAATTTGGAAAATATATAAAATTCGTCTTTTTTTACTTCTTGCCCAATATCGGCACTTCTTTAGTTCATATTCAACATATTGATTTTATATAAAATTCGTCTTTTTTTACTTCTTGCCCAATATCGGCACTTCTTTAGTTCATATTCAACATATTGATTTTAAAATTGATAAAAAACTCATAAAAAATTGTTTATAGTATGTAAATAAAAGAGAAATAATGTTAACAGTTATTAATGCCCCTATTGCCGTTCTCAACTCAACTAAGTTTGGTCGTCTGTCAGTCAACCCGACTTTAACTCTACATTAACTCTACTACATTTAAGTTGTGAATGGCAATACCGATTTATGAAAGACGACCAAATTATTAAAAAAGTTGTGAACCGTAATAGGGGCATTAGATAAATCATAATTGAAATAAGTAGTTTATCTCTCACCAAAGCATTAAAAAACAACAAAAACTAATAAAGTATGACCAAACCATGTAAACACAAATCATTTCATAACAGTTATAATGAATGATTTATTTTTAAAACAGAATATAAATCACAATGTTGATTTTTGATTATGATTTGACGAGTTATTTTTGGTCTCTGATTTTTACATAGTATGTTTCATTATCCATAATAAGGCAGTTGTTGAATTTTTTTCAAACTTAGTCGTAAAGAATGCTTACCCGGTTTTGCCAACATCATTCTGCTATTCATCACGATTTAGACATTTATTTGTAAGACTTACACTGGTGATATTAAAAAGTATAGAAATTCGAACGATTTTCTTTTCGTTTCGAAATACACAATAACTCCCCATGATTTTGCTTTATTGAACGTTGTATGTTCCTTTTAATAACATTTGTGTTTACTATATATCTCTCCATTATCAAGTTATTTTGTAAAATAATGCGTTATTTTGCGGTAATACGTTTAGCGGGGTGGACACATAATAAAAATATTTTCAACATTGTTCTAATATTAGTTTAATAATAACATACATATATATTTTTAAATTGTTCCCCAAAAATATTGCCGGTAATTTAAAAAAAAAATTTAATGAAAAATTATAAAGTTTTACATTGTTAGGTGTGGTTGAAGCACCAACTTGTTGCGAAGAAAAAAGAAAACTTTTTAATAACCTAAAAACCTCTGGTAGAACCATATTGCAAATGTCTAATTTGCTTGATTGCTCCAGAGGAAAAGTATACATGACATCAATCATTTAAATGCATATGGGATAACCAGGAAAATACAATGTAAAAAGTATACAAATTCGAACGATTTTCTCATTTGATCAGAAATACGATAATTCGAAAGTACTCGTATTTATTGTCTAATCGAATTACTGGGGCCAAATTACCGCATTCGATATCGAGTAAAATTGATCGTAATTTTCTTATTTGAGATTATGGCATTCGATATCGAGCAAGAAATTTAGTACATTTTATCATAATTTCGATATCGAAATGATTTTTCGATACGATAGTGGTAATTTGGCCTTTTTTGACTTCCTGTGTCACTGTATGATCAAGAATGCTTCTACATAGTTAGTCTTAGTCGTCTGATGTACGAGTTTCCTAAATTATCGCAGATAAGGACTAATGAACAAATATCCTTTTCAAATCCTAAGAGGCTTCTACAGTTGTTGGGCTTGTACAAGTTATTTTCAGGGGCGATTAATTCTCTAATGTACATATAATAGGAAGATCCTTTGCATATTTTATAATTTACAGCAGTGGTCGGTACAGTGGGAACATGTCATATTAGCAAACGTATTGTCGAGGTAAAACTATTGTATTTTTGACGCACAATCTTTTTTTTTTGTTTCTTATAAAGAGTTATGATCACTTTCCTGTTGGCTCCTGCTTGATATGAGTCCTGACATTAAGAATAGAAGAATAGGAAAAAGTACATGACAGTTTTATTTGTATTTTTATAAACTAACAAGTAGATAAATATAAATGTTTTATTTTACAATACACGTTTGTAGTCAAGTGGTTCTCAGTAAAAACGTCTCTATCTAAACGTGGTAGATATAGAATTTTTTGCTTTTTAAAGTACAGTTGTTATATTTTATCTTACATTCCTTTTTACAATTTTATTGACTTTAAGTAGACTTTGAATTTCAAAATTACTAAAAAATCATGTTTTTTTAAAGATGAATCTAAAACATGACGGAAAATATGTACATATGTATGTACATATGTATATTGCAGTTTTTCTATGCTTTTTTAACATGCCACCTGGAAATTTTCTTATAATCACTATATCACATTTTAATACATCATTCTAAAACTTGTCTACAGAAATTTCCATTTATTTAAAAATATACATATGTAGGTACAAAAATTTAGAAGAATAATCCAGAAATATAGCATGAGTACCGCTAGTGAAATAACTGATGAAGAAAAAAGCTTTGTTGAGGAGGACGAAGATAAGATTAACATTGGAGTAAGTTCAAGTTAACAATTAATCAATGTTGTTGAAAACTATATACATACATACATATGTATGTAAAAATAAAAAAATTTTAGATTTACTTGGGCGGACGCAATAGTAAGGGAGAACGCAATGGTAGAGGATGGGCTATTTTACCAAATGGTGATCAATATGACGGCCAATATCGCAAAGGCCAACGACATGGTATTGGACTTTATGTATTCAAAGATGGTTCTAGATATTTTGGTCAATATCGTTGTGGTAATTTTAATCAATATATGTACATACATACATATGTATGTATTTTCTAAATTATGTAAAAATTGTTTGTCCATTTTGCTTAAAGGTTTACGAGCTGGTCGAGGAATTTTCATTTATCCGGATGGTAGTTATTATGAAGGTGCCTGGCGTAAAAATCTCAAACATGGCAAAGGTCGTTATAGTTATTCAAATGGTGATACGTATTGTGGTAGTTGGTATCGTGACCAAAGACATGGTGTTGGCATTTATACCTGTAAAACATTATCGTCTAATAGCATTAGCGGTTCGTTAAGTTTTACAGGTACTTGGCGCCAGGGCGTACGTGTTGGACCCTTCCAGTTGAATTTTGGCAGCGAGGACAAAAGTGCTACATTACATGGAACCTGGGACAATTCGTATCCACAAGGACCCTGTGTCTTTAGTTTCAACAATAGATATCTGCTTATGGGTTACTTTCAAACTCCCGGTCGTGAAGCCTGGTTGTCTTTGAAGGCTAATAAAAAAAGCAGCGAATCGGTCAATGATTTTATGGAAGAAAATATTGCATTGGAAGAAACAGATAACAATGAGCAGGACATTTGGTTGGATGAACCATCTTTATGGTATGCCCAAGATATGTGTGCTTATGATATATCTTTGCTGCCACAGGAACCGGTGCCATTACCTATATCCGATTCGGAAATTTCAGCGTGTTCGTTATCAACTGTGGCAACAGAAATATCTGTTGAAAAACCAATCGCCTATGCTGGTGAGAGCGAAGGTGAAGCTGAAGAAAAAGGCGACATGGAATGTGTGACCTGTGAATGTTCGTCCAGTAGTGTTGAATCATCTAGTCAAGTGTGCCCTCCTTCTGGTAATCCATGCGCCATTCAGATTTCCCCAGAAAAAAACTGTTAAAATATATATTTTTCGAGTGTTTTTTTTTTTTATTTAAATATTTATATTTAATTGAAAAAAAAATGTACTGAAAACGCAAAAAAATAATTTTGAAATTTCTTTATGCAAATTTTAATCAATTATCCAAATAAATAGTAATACTTTAAATACTTACAAAACTAAAATTTTGGTTTGTTTATTTTTACAATTAATCAAAATAGAAAGAAAATCAATTGATTTCATTATCATAACATCTTTACATAAATACATTACATTGCTTCATAGTCCGCTTTTAACTACGTATCATAGAAATAACTTGCCAAGGGATAACGTATTACAAATGCCAATAACGTACAACACACTTGTACAGCCATCAGCATTTGTGTTACTACTTTTTCATGCACTGGCCCAAACACAACCAGCACAAAATTAATCAAAGTAAAATTATTTGTTATCACTTGCCCATCGGGCATTTCTTGCCAGGTGATTAGTTTTAACGTCTTAAAGACAGTTACCATTATCTTGCCCAAAATGTTGAGTTCATTTTTATGAAACGTCGTTGTACTAATGTGCAGAAGATCTGATTTCGGATTATATTTTGGTAGTCGATGTCTCGGACAGGGTACAAATTTAAACAGTTGTGGTATGGAGTAGAGAAAATTTATGATTTGTGGTAAAAAGAAGAGTATTAAAGTTTTACTGAAGTGACCAATAATGCCAACAACGGCGAATGTCATGCCGGCAAAGTAGCAAAAGGTATCACCGACGAAAACCTGTGAAGGATATCTGAAAATAAACAGAAGTTTGGGAGACTTAATAAAAAAAAAACGGTTTAATAAAAATAAAACAAAATTATTTTGTGGAAATAAATCGTATGATAAAAAAGTTCTTGTGAAAATTTAGCTTTCCCCATGCAAATGTGATAAAATTTATTGTTTCATAAACATTTTTAAATTGCACTTTCTTGTTTACCTTGGCTGTATTAACACCTCTTGGTAACTCGACTATATCATTGTCAACACTTTGGTGATTGTGTTTTAACAGACCGCTAGATTGTCAGATATCACAGTTTTTTTACGTAACGTCAAAATGATTTTTCCTGTTGATTATACGATTCCAGAACCCTTTATCGATACTGATTTTATAACAATATACCGGATATAACAATGGGCTTTATATGGCGGCAGCTGGAAAAGGAAACCCACCCAAGAAGTCCATTAAACTCTGGCCTAATATATTACATCTCGTTTTATACAGCATGGTCAAATACAGAATTGCAGGGCTTCCGAGACATTCAAAGGCCGTTCTTTTTATACATACTGAGTTAATTTCAATCGTATGTCTGACAAAAACGATTACGAACAAAAACTTTAAATTTTAGGTTTTTGCTGGCTTTAACATTTGCGCCCATATACATATAAACCAGCTGGCATCATGAAATTTGTAAAACTTTGATATATCAATCCAGGGGCCAAATTACCGCATTCGATATCGAGTAAAATTGATCGTAATTTTCTTCTTTGAGATTATGGCATTCGATATCGAGCAAGAAATTTAGTACATTTTATCATAATTTCGATATCGAAATCATTTTTCGTTACGATAGCTCATTCGATCACGAATGCGGTAATTTGGCCCCAGATCCGAGTGTATTAGGAAAAATGACTTCTTTGCCTGCAGAGACAGCTCGTAATTTCCTGGATAGTTAATTATTTTGGAAGAGGAACACCCAGGATAGACTCAAAATGGGACACAATGCCTACTACATCTGAATGAACTCCATATGAAAGAATTTGGGTTACTACAAGAAGCTTACTATAAGGCTACTTTAGTGAAGCCGATGCAAAAAGGTCTTACAAAGATTAGGTACAAAACTGGGTGCTTTGGACACGAATGGGTTGAATTCGATACAGTATTTGAAGGGTTTGTATTATGCACAGACTAAGGTTCTAGGATAGGAGGTGGAGGAGAAGAAGGTGTCTTCATTCTCAGATGCCATATATACTTCCCGACGAATGTAGCAACATACTGGCTAAGATCATGACATCGAAATTTATAATGGATAGATTGGCGTAGGTTGGATAATTTATGTCGACACTCAAGCAGTGTCATGTGATCAAGTCGAAGATAGTGCGATAATTGGGAATGTACAGGGTGTTTTTTTTAGAGGTATAGCACTTCGAATTGAAATAAAACACAAGAAAATCGTTTTAATGACCATCAATTTGGCTTTATTGGAAGGATCATTTTATGCCATTAATGTTTAAATTTGATTTCAGGCATGTGGCCGCCGCGGCTGGCTCGAATAAAGCCAATTCTACCGGTCCAATTTTCAACCACTTTTTCGAGCATATGGGGCCGTATGTCGGCAATAACGCCACGAATGTTGGCTTCCAATTCCCCTAACGTTTCTGGTTTGTTGGCGTAGACGAGCGACTTCACATATCCCCAAAGAAAATAATCCAATGGTGTCAAATCACACGATCTTGGTGGCCAATTGATAGGTCCATTCCGCGCTGTGTGCAATGTAACGCCGTCTTGTTGGAACCACAACTCATCCACATTCATGCCATCCAATTCGGGAACAAAATAGTCGGTTATCATGGCTCTATACCGGTCTCCATTAACGGTAACTGCCTCTCCAGCATTATTTCGGAAGAAGTATGGCCCAATGACTCCACCAGCCCATAGAGCACACCAAACAGTCAGTTTTTGTGGATGTAATGGCGTCTCAAGGGTCTCATGTGGATTCTCTTCACTCCAAATGCGGCAATTTTGCTTGTTGACGTAGCCATTCAACCAAAAATGAGCCTCATCACTGAACAAAATTTTGCGATGAAATTTTGCATCGAGATCAATCTCATTTTCGGCCCATACACCAAAATCACGACGCATTGCATGGTCTCGCGGCTTTAATTCTTGCACAAGCTGGATCTTGTAAGGTCGCAAGCCAAGATCTTTGCGCAAAATCTTCCATAAAGTTGATGGACAAAGCTCCAATTGCTGTGCACGGTGGCGAATCGATTCATTCGGGTCCTCTTCAACACTTTGCTCTACAGCGGCAATTGTTTCTTCGGTGCGCACTGTTCGACGTCTCTGCGGATGCGTATTATCACATAGAGTAAACGTAGTGCGAAAACGATCCATGGTTAACCGAATTAATTGCTCTGATGGACGATTATGTCGACCATAAAATGGACGGAGCTTGCGGTAAACTTCGTTAGGATTATGATTGTAGGCTTTGCAGGAGATCTTCGGCCAAAACTACAATGCTATAACATTAAATGGCTGGGCAGATTCTACGATGGATTAGGGCACATTACACGTTGTAGAGATTGGGAATGTCTTAATTTTAATTAGAGAATGGATCTATCACATCACTTTGGATAACACGAAATTTTGTGTTTCTTCGTGCGGTCTGGTACCGTAAAATACCAAGGTCAAAACAATGTCATGTGTTATGCTCCAGAATTTTTTGTATTTTTAATTTATTTAAGTTTTAGATTGGTTATGCTGCAAACCATTTACTTTTCAAAACTTTCTGTTGATAATAAATGTACTACATTTTAAACCAAATTTTATCGTATCTTTAATAATTTTATTTAAACAACACAAAAGGGTTTACAAATACATAGAATACTTAATTTAAATGACAAACTATTATAAACTAAAATAATTTGCTAATTTTACAAATAATTACTAATTACTCTTACATTTTTTTCGGTGTGTATAAATTAACAAATGCTTTAAGTTATTAAAAGAATTTTAAATACGATTTTCTATAAATACATTAAAAGAAACATCACAATTGAAATAAATATTTGCAATATGAACAGAACTATTTCAAATTAAAGAAAAATATTTCATTTAAATTCCAATTAAATGGTTCACAATTAATGGAGTCACATACATAAATTATTTTATTTTATGTTTAATGTTATAAACATTTTTGTTTTATTAGTTGTATCACAGCATTTGTTATTCGGTTTATTTTCAAGAAATTATAAACAATTATAAGAGTATCGTTTTTTTTGTTTTTTGAATATTGAGAGTGTTTGTAGGCTTGTGGTTAAGAAAAAGAGATTTTGGGAGACTAAGGACACAAAATATTGTTATACACAGATTTAATTTATAATTTTTTTAAGTTTAATATTAATAATACATACACATAACTTAAGGCAGACCATGGGGATTTTGTATGATGTATATTTAAATTAATTTCCAATGATTTGTTTTATTATTATACATGAATACAATTAACATTTAATAATTCTATAATAATTATAAATATTTAAAGGATAATATGATGATGTACTATGTGTTGCATGTATGTATGTATGAGTGGTTAATTAATAATATGTTGTTTATGAGAATCAATTTGGGGTTTATTATTATAAATATTTCTTGATTAAGTGATATGTCATTGAGATTTTGAATCAAAGCGATATAAGCTGTTTAAATTCCTTGTTTTTATATGAATTTATGAGAGATTAATTGAACCTATTTGAGTGTTTGAACTATTGTCTAATTTTATCCAGAGCGGGGGTGGAAAATTCGATATGATCGAGCTTTTTGTTGATACTATTGCGTATTTAGAAGTACACGTACTGTAGTGCTCCCTCAACTTATTCGATACTTATAAACAGTTATTTTATGTTTCCTTTATATTTTGCCATATTTCAAAGACAGCTCATTGCAAAAACGCTGAACCCAAAATGTTAAGTATAACTCGATTTTCTATAAAAAATCTTGTGTAGATCTTGTGTTTATCTCAGCCGATAATTAAAAAATTCTATTCCATCTATTCCAGTAATCTCTCACAATTTCAAATATAATTATATTTTTGTTATATAAATATGTGGATTCTTATTTTTTGGTTGATTATTAAGGTATTAATAAATTGAATTAGAGCAGGCACAATTAATAAATTACAATTAATGATGGCATGAGAAAAATTATTTTTTTTAATTACAAAATTCGTATGAGGAACATTTACTTTTATTTTCTTTAAGAAAATAACAATTTTCTTAATTTTAAGCAACTTATGCAGTATATTTTCGATGGAGTATGAAAGTATTGGAGGTAAAACTTAAGATACGTTCAAGACCTTAGAACGTTTTTCTATTCAGAAGTACTTTATATTTTTACTAAAAAAAACTATTTTTTCATAAAACTTTAAATTTAGACTGAATTTAATTAGTGATACTATTTACAAAAAATAGAAGTATATTTTTCTAAAGAAAAAAAATTATGAAAAAAGCATTTTTATCTTTTCCGAAACATAAACTTTCACCGAAAAAAATAAATTTTAACGAAAATAAAATTTTAAAAATATGTGTTTATTTGTACCGAATCGAAGCTACCATGAGGCAGAATACCATCGGCAATTTAAACGTATGCAACTCGAATGTGAGTGAAACTTCTTGTATTATGCCCTTAAAGTACTCAAAGTGTCTTTAAAATTTACCACTTACATTTCGAAAATACAATTCGAAATACTGTATACTGCAGTGTTGTTTTGTTACAAAATTTAATTATTCCACTTAAATAAATTAATATTCCATCGTTTTTGTATGATTTAACAATTTGACTTAATTGAATAAATTTCAAATCTTTTCTAAAAATTTTCGCAATTGTTTCAACTTCATTATGTCTTTGCTAGTTATTACTATTTAGCTATATTTTCTTTAGGACATTATTCAATAACACATACCAAAAATTCGTCTTGATAATTCAAAAATGTAAAAGTCCGAATTGTTATACATAATATATACATACATTGTATTTTAAACAGTGTTCTTTTGAATTAAATATCGGAATAATAAATTTTTTTTTCGTGTCTTCCTATTAATTTCAACAAATAATAATTTATATTTACATTTCTTACTTTAAAACATTTCATCTTCATTATCGCTGGCCAACAAGTCTTCCAAAGACTCATAGATATTTATTAACAAATGGCCATACTTCCAGCTTTGTTCGGAGGCATAGTGTGGGGCATAATATTTGTCTGAAAAACGACGTACCTTTTGTAATTGAGTTTTACCATCCCTTAGATAAATACCCGTTGAGATAAGTTGTTGAACATAGGCTGCATCTATATGAGAAGAATGTTTTTGGTCTAAAGGAAATACCACTGAATTTAGAATTGACTTTGAGGGTGATGCAGCAGATGAGGCTGTTTGGTTCGACGGTGATTTGTGATGAGAGGAACTTTGTGACAATTGTAATTCAGCAATGATTTCATCGGGTTCTTGACAGTATTTACAAAACCAGCCTCCAAAATGATTTAAATCTCCTATTACCAAAGGTGACTGCTGTTGATGGTGTTGAGAGGTAATTTGTGTTAGCAATAGTTTTGGATTTGCATCAGCCTTATCGATATTTTGGAAGGAACTTATCAGACCATTAAGATGAGTTTGTTGAGGATGTTGCCAATAAAATCCGTAGACGGTAAATTTCAAACGAAATTGTATGACCGGTGCTATATCAGAGCCATAGTATTTAAGGAAATTTAAAGCTCTATGACCCAAAATGGTTTTGTCGTCGCTAAAAATGAATATGTCTGTGGGTTTTATAGCATTTGTAGGCAGCTGTTGTTGCCTAAACAAACGATAGGCTTCAGCTGAGGAACAATTATTATATGAGGGTAATTTACAGTGATATAAAAAATAATTTTTCATAGGTAACATTTGTTTTAATCTAAATTTAATTGATTTCAGATCCTTGTTATTTATAGGATGCCTTTTTAAATATACTATAAAATAGTCCACAACCTTTGCGACGGCTTTAATCTGTAATTCCATTAAATCTAAATTCAAAAAATCACCTTCCAACATATATACCAAACGGTGGGCTTCCTCCCTAGTAGGATCCTTTACTTTAAACGGCATTTTGGCCGTTAACAAGGCTCTCCAAATAACCTCGGGTTGTCCACAGTCTCTGCCATGCCACTCAGGCAAACATTCGCAGTTTTCTTGCCAAGGATTAGAATCATCCCATTCCATACCTTTTAGTAAAGTTTCATTCACAGTACCCTCTTTAAAGCACCACAAAGAAGATTCTCCAAACATTATCTTTTCAGCTTCCGAAAGATTGTAACTGTTTTGATGTAACAAAAATTCATTTTGAAATTTTAGATCTCTTGAAGGCCATTGGAAATTTGCTACTTTTAGCATGTTACCCTCTGGTCTTAGCTTCTTTGAGGCCTGAAATGCCTCCGACTCTACAAAATTAATTCTATTCTCCTCCAGCTCATGGTTTGTTGCAGTCGTTTCATTGATTTTATCACTTAAGCCCAATTGCATTAACCAAAAACATAGTATGAATCCAAATTGTATTAATAATATCGACCATAATATAAATTTTTTAGTCCATGTCCCTTTTGCAAATGTCTGCTGGTGGTGATTGTGTTGATTTCGCAGCAGCTGCAAATGCACCTGCTGATTAATATTCGTTGGCGTGGCAGGTTTTATTAATTGCATCATCTCCTTGGAACCATCAAGCAAATCCCTTCCATTGTGCAGCGTTGAACTTAAACGTAAATGCATTTGTCTGTGATCGAATGATATTATTATTTAATTTTTCATCTTATCCCATACAGATTTTTTCGATAAAATTTTAATTTTTCCAGCACACACCCATGTAAAGATACTACAAAAAAACTTTATACATTTTACGTTTTGTATGCCTTTTCTTTAGAACACTTTGCTGCTTGTACGAGTATGTGCCTTGTTCTACGTTGTTGTTTTTGTTTTTATATTCACCGTCTGTTTGTTGTCATTGTTTTTGTTGTTTTTCAGTCTGAGTATTTTGACTTGATATTCTTGGCGGTGGTAGCGTTGATGATGTCTATTGTGGTGGTGTCAGTAGGGGTTTATTTGTTTTTTACTTCGCTTTACTACAGCTGTGTTTTTGTGTGTTTAAACAGCTGATTTTACTTCCCTTAAATTCAGTTTTTTCTTTTTGGTTCTGTTTACTACATTTTTTATTAGGTTTTGTTTACTGCAATCGGCATTAGTGTTAGATTATGAACAGTGTATCCGGTACTCGTTTAAAATTACAATTATTTAATGTTTGCAGAATATATTAATATGATGTACTTTTCAATATACAACATTTTTCACTTTTTTTTTTTCGTTTTTATTTGATCTGGTCACTTTCATTTACAATTTTCGAAAGGTTCTGAAGGATTTGATTTAAATATACATACTTTGATAATGACAAGCGCTCACTTATGAACGTTTTCTTTTTTATTTGTTCTGGCCACTTACACTTGGTAATGTCGAAACTCTCTAAAGGATTTGTTTAGGGTAATAGTATTATACCAACTAATTCTTAAATGTGCTATATTTGATTGCTTCAAAAAACAATCTTGCTATTATGCCAATAAGTTATGAAAATTTTAGCACTTATATCAATGAATAATGGGTAATCATTTCCTGTTACCAATCCGACTATTTGTGTGTGGTGTTTGATTTTTGCCTATAGAACTCATTCATTGATAAAAAAAATTTGTTGCTGTGGGCTTCTTTCTTTAAATTCATGTGAAAAGACTGGAATATCTGTAATAAAATTTCCGCCTATAACGAATTATATTACATGGCCCTTTTATTACGAAAACAATTCGTTCAGAAAAATTCGTTATCACCAAACTTGGCTGCTGAATTTGTATGTGTCCTTAATGACAGAAAGTTTGGCTGGCTTTATAAATTAAATAGTATGAACAAAATTCTAGTATCGTTATTATGAATTTCACACAATTTTAAAAACATACTAAATTTATAAGTTCTTGGAATTGTTTAGCTATTTCTGTTCTTTAATCAGCATACATTTTAAATTCCTTCACCCAATTTAAAAATAATTTTCAATAAATATTGATAAGATAACTACTGTATCTGTGTAATTATGAAAAAACTCTACTTACTTGTTATATTTCCACAAGGCTAACGAAACTGCAAAAAACGGTAACATTAGGTAAATGCTGAATTTGTGGCTATCAATTTGATGTCCCAAATACAATTCTATGCCATTGAATATCAATATAGATCCAGCTATAATTATAGATTGGCCCACCTCCAAGCCATTTATACCAGCTAATATGTTAATAGCATTAGTGCAAAACACCGCCAGCATACCCATATAAATATAGTACAAGGCACCTTAAAATAAATATAAAAAATACAACATTTGTAGGTATTACACTTTTAATCAGGTCATTTTGATTGTCAACACACCCACCTATATCTAAAGATTCTCCCAAAAAGGAACGTACAAATGTTGGCATTATAACGGTAGTAGAATTATAATTTACATAATAGACCATGAGTAATGGTAGTGTAGCCATTGTGGGTAACATTAATTTATGGCGCCATCTCAAATCCAACACGTCATCAGCAAAACCCAGTAATATCATACAACAAATTGAGAGCAATGAAACAATAAGCTCAACAAATTCTTCGTGTGGAAAAGTTGAGGGTTTACCACCAGTATTGACATCCATGGCGGCAGTATCTTCCAGTGTAAAAGGCACAGGTATAAATAAAAACATGGCAACCAAAAAAACGCAACCAATTAAAACACCAAAGGATTCGGGTCTAAAAAATAAATATTGTTTAGTTTGTTATAGCATATATATTCATTTTAGTTTATTATACTTACACTTGAGTTTGATCTTTTTTGCACAAATCTTTACCATAGAGATTAGCCTTGATGAACATTTCTCGGAATCGTGGAATTATGCGTATGGCCATTAAATAGGCGCCAGCCGCTATTACGCCATTTAAGGCTAAACACATGTAATTCATGTTACCCCTTTTTATTATATTTACATTCAACTACTAATACAATGTTTTATATTATCACTACTTTATTAATTACCACAAAGTATACCCTGTGTTAATTACTAATTAAATTAAGAAATCCATTTCCAAGTCACCACTGATTCAGAGATACAAACACAACACCAATAATAAATTGACAAAAGAATGAGGGGTATAAAAAAAGTACCGATGAAAGAGTTTATTGAAAGAATGAAAATAATACTGATAAGACAAGTGTCACAAACAGCTGTGACCGGCAGTTTGCAGGGTTGCCGTTACCAAATTTTATTATTTTGAGTTTTTATATGAAGTAGATAAGGCAGGGCCAGTGAACATGAAATTTATCGATTTTACTGCTTAATTTAAAATACCGAGTAAAAACTGGGCAACCGAAAATCAACATATAATTTAACCGTTCCACAAAAAATCTTAATTGCAAAAAAAATCCAGTTTAAAACATTAAGATCTTGCTGATTTAAAAACATGATTGGCTTTTGAATTTTGATTAAAATCATTAGAAAATAATAAAAACAAAATTTTTTACAAACTTTTAACCTAAATTTTTAATTCATTTAAGCGGTTAGTTTAAAAACCCGATTAACTGAATGGTAAAAACCGAAAATTAACATTTTATAATTTATATAGTTCCTGATTTTGAAACATTCTTTGGGGTTTTCGTTTTGGATACAAATTATTTAAAAATTTAAAAACAATTTTTGATTTTCATACAAACTTTTGAAATAAAAGCCTAACTAAAGAAATATCAAAAATTAAATATTAACAGTTCAACTAAAAAAATACTAATTATTCTATAAATTCGTATATATATCAATTTCCCGGGAATTTATAAATATTCTTGGAGTGAATTTTGTTAGATTGAATGTTTCGAAGACCGCTTAATACTCGGGTGGATCCTTAATAGGAATATATACTGAAACCTTATGCCCCTATTGCGGTTCACAACTTTTTTAATAATTTGGTCGTCTTTCATAAATCGGTATTGCCATTCACAACTTAAATGTAGTAGAGTTAATGTAGAGTTAAAGTCGGGTTGACTGACAGACGACCAAACTTAGTTGAGTTGAGAACGGCAATAGGGGCATTAGTTTTACGCTATGATAACGATAAAGATATTATGGGATACAGCGGAGTAGGAGTCTTCGTAGAGGTTTTAACTTTCCCTTAAGGCGATATTGATCGTGAGCGCCACAAATGATCTAAGGACACACTTGCTACCACTGAATCTGATGGAGAGACAACCAACTTTGCTTCATGGACGTATGGAGGCTACAGAATTGTACATAGAAAAACAAAAACCATTTTTTAGATATTTTTCTGACCGGCTCAAATGGTGTCTACCTACCAGCGGTCGACATAGCAGCATATATCAATATATACCTAGCTTCGACATCACGCAGCATCAGTCTCCCAAAAGGCATGTCAGGAAGGAAATTTGGCCTTGTAGCATCCGTCTTAATACATATTGGTCCCCTATAAACCATGTCGTCCCAAATTTATGACCAGCATTTGGTTAGGGTTCATATTTAACCCCCAAATATTCTACAAATGTACATATGTATATTCATACATGTATACCACGATTTGCATCAACAATAGGTCAATTTCAGCAGTATGACCCGAGATCACTCGGCCTGTCAATTCAGCAACCACTGCTGTTACAACACAACAACAACTTACTGTGGCATTACCAATACAACCGGTTCTACACATAGGAATGACCTGAAATTACTCGGCCAAGGAGGGTCAGCTCAGCAACCACTGTTGATACAACAACAATTAACTAGAAGACTGATTATTAAAATAAAAACATATTTTGATTGTTTTTAAAATGTTGTTTGAAATGTGAAATATTTTACTTTATTGTTTAAATTTATCATCAGACACACGTTATACCTACATACATTTTATTTTTGTATTAATGATGTTCTTTTGCCATTTTTTTTTTAATATTTTGCTTCGTTAGAATATTTAATGTTTCTTTTTAAATTTTGGATCAATTATATTGGTTTTATATAATTTATTTTATTTATTTATTTAGGTATGTTTTTCATTTTTTCTTTTAAATTCATTAAACACATCACTTACATATTTACTTACATATTTAGTATGTATGCTTATACGTTTTTTTTTATTATTTTATTTTAAAACAGGGAAGTTTATTTAAAAATCACAATGATATTTTTGTTTTATTATTATGAGATTGTTTTTTACATTTTTATTATATTAACTTTTTTATTTTATTTTTATGTTAAAAAATGTTTGTTGTTTTAAAAAATGAACCTGCAGCAATTTTCATCACTAAATGAAAATATCTAACAAAATTATTATATTTTATATGTTTGTATGTGTAACTTTCTTTGCCAAGGCTAAGTGGCAAGGAAGATTTACTAACAAGTTTAGTTCTTAATTTTTATGTTTCCAAAATAATTTGTTTGGGTAACAGCTGATGTTTGTTTTATATTAGTGATTATTAAAATCTACCATCAAAACTAATTAATGCTTTAATTTTTAGAAACAAGAAGTTTATATATTTTTCTTGCTGTTTTTTACTTGATATTAAATATTTATCTGTCTTATTTTATATGCAGCATCAAAGATAATAATGTATGTATGTATATATTTTCAGTATTGTGTAATTTTTTTCATTCACTACGTTTTATTTTTTATTCTTTGAATAATTTTTAAACAATATATTTATATGTGTGTATATTTCCATTAATCTTCATTGGATTTAAAAAATCTTTTATTTGCATTCTTCTTAAAGATAGTTTGAAAAAAACTTTTAAAAAACAACACAACAAAAAAGAAAAATCTCTCTAATTTTACGGTAATCTGCAAAAATTATACTAAACGGCTATGCTAATCTTCATTACAGGACGCTGAAGTGGGCGAAGAGGGTGATGAAGATGACGAGGGAGATGTTAGGTTTGAGGAGATGGATGCAGAGGCTGAAGTTGAGAGCAAATCATCTCTATATTTTAAAATATTGTAATCTATTCTAAGGGGATGTTCACACACTTCTGTTGTTGTCACTGTAGGTAACGGGTGTAGTGACAAATCGAATTTGTTGCTGGTATTAGATGTCATGTCTTGTCTATTGTTATCTGATTTTGATGATGCTGCCACAGAGACGTCATATAATGTAGATTTACCATTTTCATCTAAAATTATATTGAGTTTTTCTGTATCTTTTAGGGGTTTGGGTTTATGATGTAAAGGTGTCTCTTGTTGATCTGTCTCACTAGAGGGTTTATTTAAACGCAAACCTTTGCTCAAATCTTCACTAAGTAGTTCATGGACTGTAGTGCCATCGTTTTGTTTAGAGACTTTATAAATTACCGGACAGGATTTGGAGTTTTTAACATCATTTGTATCCTTATAATCATGCATTTCATTTAGTTCTCTGTTACTGTCACCCGTTGCACAATCTAAAGGGGGGTAATAAAAATCAATAATATAATTGTGATCTTTCATTCAACTGTGATCTTTTGTTTATGTACCTTCGTAAAATGATGAATGTCTTTGATTGCTATTACTGCCACATGTTGAGGCAAATTTCTCAGCCATTGTAGCTGCATAATGATTATCCTCTATACTGCCAGCACCAATTGGATGTTCCGATGTGATTTTCAATTGGTTTAAAGTTGCTGTCGTATCATCCATACTGGCCAAGTTGTTGATGGTAGTGGGACTTTCCAGTTGTATGGGAGTATTGATTAAAAATGATCTTGGATGCATTTTAAAGTCCAACATTTCTAGTTTTTTGTGTTCGAGATTCTCATTGATGTAGTTGATGTGTATGGGAGATGTTTGTAAATTCAATTGGGAGAGTCTTAGGTTGTCTTCTTCTTCCGGTGGTGTATAGTATATGGAAGCTTTGCTTGCTGAATTATTGGCTGCCATTAGTTTGGTTTTAAGTAATTGTAAATCTTTGACATCTTTGGAATTAAATGAATTGTGTAAGGACGAAAGGGGATGATTATGATTCGAGTAGCGGAAAGGATAGTGCATATGTGGATCTGTGGACGCCATTTTTTGTTTGAAATAAAAATCAATGTCTGTAAACAGACATGTTTACAAATTAAAAATTTAATTGTCTGGAAAACAAAGTTCTTTTTGCAAAACTCACCTTCCGCAATATCTTCTTCGCCACGGCCCCGACAATTTTCAAAATAAAAGCTGGGTAAATTTTCTAAAACTTTATTAAGGGATTGTTGTTGATATTTGTAGCCTTCACGCAAACGCAACACTTGATGGGCACTAAATTTACGTATTTTATTGCGCTGGAAGACATAATTCTCACGTACCCAATTCAATTGGCCAGTGGAGTAGTCACGAACCTTTTTCACCTTTAAATTATACAACAATATTATTAGTAATAAATTAAATTATTAAAATAAAACAGAAAACACAAACCTGATCAGAATACTGATCTTTAAGTGATGTTAAGTGATTTGAACCAATATCACGAAATTCTTTTAAATGTTTCGCCTGAGAAGTGTAACTACTTTGTATCCATTCCACTTGTTGTGTACAATTTTCACGTATACGATGAACCTAAAAAATTTTACCAACGATTTAATTAATCAAAGTTAATAAAAAAAAATAATCTCATTCGTTTGTAATTACTTGTTGGGCATAATTTTCTCTGAGCTTTTCCAACTGCAGACTCTTGTAAGTCTCTATGCTGTCCAGCATAGCGTAAATTTGTTTCGATCTAGGTGAACGTTTGCTACGAGATGCACAACAGAACAATTTATCACAAAAACGATATCTACAATTTAACAAACAACAATAACATGAAATTAATAAGTTATTAATGATTTTTGTTGGTTTTTATGTTTAATGTCACCAACTTATTGATCATGGCTCTTAATCCTTGCACAATCAAGGTTAGTAATAAAAATGATGTAGCCGCCGCTATACCCGATAATAAACTACCAATTTTAACGCGATAAAAAACAATAGGATCTATTTGTAGTCTAAAATGATGAAAAGAAAAAATAAAAGGTCAATTATTTCAAAACTTATATTACAAAGTGTGTATACCTTATAAATGCTGAAGCATTTCCCATAACATTGTAAGCATAACATGTATAAAGGCCACTATCACGTCTCGTTATGTTGCTGACCAACAGCGAACCATTCTCTATCAATGCCACCCGCTCCTTGGCATCTGGTCGTTGCTGACTAACATTCAGTGTTGTCTCATCCCCGGTCAGTTTGTTAAATTGAAATTTACCCAATTCTTTGTCGTTGTGATTGATTATAATTGGACGTTTATCGGGATCAGCATGATAACGTAAAATTTTATTCGTTGGTGTTACCTGGAAAACAAAATTCCAATTATTAAGTATTTTCTGGTTAAATCACAAAACTTAAGATTCAAACAGCTTTAAAACTTCAACGTTTTTTTCTTAATAATACAAATTCGATTATGGAATTTTTTACATTGAGACACACTTGAAGTTCGTATTTGATATTTCTTCTGTCGCATAAAAGGGTAACTTAATTTCTTAAACCCAATATAAAAGTATTAAATATCATGACATGATTGTAAAGAGGAATACTGATTGTTATATGGTAACTCCACTTCAGAAATATGTGACAAGAAGGTGTGGCAGGCAGATGATTTTGACTGAAGGAATCAAGTAATTGAAGAGAAATAAATTTTACATACAGTCAAAGTACAAAATCGTAAAATCTAAAATAATCCTTTCGTATAAAGAATGAATGATAAATACGTTCCAGGGAGGCTTAGGGATTGTATCCCATTTTATTCCATAATCCTTTCAGAAAGATGTGTCAAATGATTTATACTAAAGCTATCACATGATTGAAGAGAAATAATTTTTGCGTATTGTCACGGCATGAAATTGTGGAATCTTCAACAATTCTTGCGTTCAAAGTGGACTTTGGGTTTGAATAACATTTTATGACAACGAAGAAGGAAATAATATAGCAAACGAACAGAACAATCCCCTTCCCAGAAACCGTCAACTTAAAAAATTTTCATTTTCTAGATAATTGTCTAGATTCGGTATTCCGATCAATATTATTGTTCTATCAATAACACAAATATTTAGACATTAGTCGAACATGTGAAATTTAAATTGAATTCAATGGCTTGCATGAATGAATAAGAGTAATTATATGACATTAAACCTATTGATCTCGATTTTAGTTGTTCCACATCGTACATTTTTGATGGACGCTTTTTTACGATGGCCAAAGTCTTGGCATGTTTAATTATCTTCTTACTCCATGAAGTGAAATGTGACCTATTTAAACAATTCCACTGCTGTCAATATATATATATATGGCCTATATTGGGAAGAGTTCATTGGCCTATTTCAATGCACAACTATTAATTAATAACAGTTGTAACAGTGCTAAGATTTACATTTTTAGTATTTGAGGTCAAGTTGGCGTTAAAAAATTATACTCAATGGAATTTAACTAAAATTATGAAATTGTTATCTTATTAATAAACGGATCCGGATAAAGTGTTAATTCGAATATGTATTTATATTTATAGACCGGCACTTACTCAATGTTGTATATAGTATAAATATATAAAGTATCTAAGAAAACTAAAAAAATCTTTGAAGTCAAAAGAACATTTGCTGGCTGCAGCCTATATACAGTTTATATACAAAAACAATATTGATAAATAATTATATTTATCCAAACCGCATAAACAGGTATTCCATTAATATCATATGCAGCATTTTATCAAAAATATATATTACTATTTAAAAAATAAATTACAATAAAAACAAATTATGTGTATACTAATATAATAATTGTAGTTTATTGCAATAGCAAATATTGAAAACATATATACATATGTAAGTATGAAAACAAAAAAACAAAAACGAATTTGTTATAATGACAAATTCAAACAAAACGTATAACTTACCCATATTACATCTGGCGAAGGACTACCCGAAAACGAACAGTCCAACTTGGCAGTCGAATGTAATTCATGCATTTTAACAGCCGTCGAACTTTGCAGACGCGGCGTTGTACAATTTAAACTTTTCAACATCGTTATCATGTCACCCGGATAGCCGTGCAGACATTTCAACGATGAAATCAACAAGTCCAGGTCCTCCGATTTTTCGGACGACGAAAACTCATTGTGATTTTCAATCAGGGCAAACGAGTTTACCGAACGTCTGTGCATCCGGAGACTAGTGTTTGTGGCTGTCAACCACGAAGCCAACCAGTAGAGTTTACAGTCACATATATAATCATTATTTAAAATATTGATGTTACGTAAATTAGGCAAATAACTTAGAGTTTCAGGTAAAAATGAAAGATTATTATGTCCAACGTGGAGACGCTCCAGCTGATGTAGCGACGATACCTCCGCCGGCAGTTGTTGCAGAGCATTGTGGGCCAAGAGCAGTATTTTCAAATTTGGCGCATTCAAGAACAAGGTTTTGGTCAACGTTTTCAATTGATGATTGTGTTGCAGCGACAGATGAGTTAAGTGCTTTAGGACCGAGGGATCAACGTATGAGTTGTCATTGCGTGATAACCAATTGTTTATCTTTTCAATGGGTGTGTGTTCGAGGCGCAATGAAATTAAATTTCTCTGATGCATAAATACACCACTTGGCAGTTGGGTAAATCTATTATTGCTCAGGTCCAAATGTTGCAGACGCTGTAGCGGGTGGAACAGTATTGAGGAAATTGTCGTTAAAGCATTTGAGGACAAGTTAAGAGTTATTAAATTATTTAACGAATCGAAGGCCTTGCGATCAATAGTGGCGATTTCATTTTCGGACAAATCTAAATGTAACAGTTTTTGTAAATTATAAAAGGAATTTCTATTGATCATTTGCAATTGATTTCTTTGCAACTGTAGTATGCGCATTTCGCCATTCGAGGCAAAGAAATTATCGGGAAACGACAAGAGTTCATTGTCGGCCAAATTGAGAATTTGTAAATCGCCTAACGAGCGAAACAATTGAAAGGGCAAAACCTTCAGTCTGTTGTGAGCCACATGTAATCTTTGCAGTTTAAAGACCCCATCGAAACTATTGCGCGGAAGATCGGTCAGGACATTATGCGTCATGTTCAAAACTTTTAGTTCACTTAAATTACTTAGAAATTTGCCATTAAATACGTGCAAATGATTATTATCCAAGCGTAATTCAATCAAATGGTTAGCATGATGCAGTGGTGAAAAGTCACACAATTCTGTATTGATATCGTTGCCCGTAAGCTTAAGTACCTTCAGACGCCTTACCACCCGCGGCCGCACCCATTGTATGCAAACTATTTCATTGTCCGTCAAATCCAAAGATTCCAAATTATCAAAATTTGTTTCATAATTATTAAAGAGATCTTGTAATTGATGATCTTTTACCCCTGATGAAGTCCAATCTAAGCTGTGCACATTTTCCAACTGTTGCAATTGTAAATAGATATCCTGCTGGCCGCTGCTGGTCTGGTGACCTTCGTAACAATGGTGCAGTGTTATATGGGCATATTTAATGAATTTTTTAGCTTTTAGCTCTTCATTTACGTTGGGTATCGAAGTGTTTTCACAAAATAATTTAAAGACATTGTCTTCTTCAGCCACACCCACTAGGGGTGTATTGAAACCTATAATATCATCTTGATAATCAGATAAAATGTCTCTATCTTCTATATCATCAGTTATGGTGTCGGCCGATGAACCGCCTATACCAATAGCAGCCAAAGGATGTTGAAAAAATTTCTCTAAAAATCCTAAACTCTCTTTAGTGTGGTGTAATTGCTGTTGGTGCTGCTGCTTGTGTTGGTGTAGTTCTTGCAATTGTTGCTGCTTTAGTAGGCTTGACGGATCATTAGCCAGTGTTGAAATACATGATGTTGTTTTTAAATCATTATTTTTAATAGTAATTTCATGTTTTGTCGTGTTTTGTATTTGTGTTTCTTTTAGTTGTTGTTTCTGTTGTATCTCTAATTTAGTGGTGGATGCTTTTACCACAAACGACGACGATGATCTATAATTTGTTAAACGACTGAAGTCAACAATTAGGAATAGAACCAATATCAGGGAAATCTTGGATATTGTTTCCATTTTTCTGTGTGTAATTTTAAAAATTTATATGGCATTATATTGTCATTCCTAAGTGGCATATTATATCTGAAATTGTACAAGAAATAGAGAAAAAAATTATTAGTTATGTACAAAGTATGTTTTTATGCTTAATTGTAGAAAAGTAATATGGCATATAAAATTTCAAAATAAAGAATTTTTTTAAATGGATTTTTAAATATGCTTACAATATTCGGCATTTCGATTTGTCTATCATAAGAATCGATTGTTGTATCGGCCTCAATGCGGACCAGTGATTTAAATTGTTATTTTGTAAAATCAAAAGAAATGTCTCTTCCAATTTTAAGTTTAAATTGATATATTTATTACATACATAAGTAACAACACAACATACACAATTGTAAAAAATAACACATTTTAAAATATTCAAGAATTAAAAACATAATTTATTTCTATTTCTTTTTGAGCATTTCGGTAACAATGGCGTGCATAGAAACAATAAAAAATTATATTAAAAGATAAAATATATTATACTATTTACTACTGACTGCATGTTAACAATCATTAAGGTTTATTATAGCCCATTTTAGAGAAACTATATTACAATTTTTTTATTTAAATTTAATATGGTTTATTTGTTTGTTATGAAGAGAAAAAGCAAAACTTTAATATTGATTTAAATAAAATACGTTACAGAGATTCATAACATTAAAGAACTACAAATGCGTCCATTATTTATTAAAAAAATACTAACAATTGTAAAAGTAGGGTTGGTGTGTGAGACGTACAAAAATGTACGTGTTATTGTTAAACTAATTTGACAACTCTTGCCACACAACATATTGAATTTTGTTTTACTTTACTATGGCACTGCAAAAATTCTGTCTTTCAAAAGCTATAAATCGTTTCTTTATTTACTTTTTTTTTACAACTGCTGTTACCAATGCCACCACAAAAGAACGGTGGTCAAAAATAAAGCGAATTTGTATGGTTAAGCTAGATTTACACGATTGAAATTGTCTTAAAAATTGCTCTTCAAACTCGTGTAAACAGCAAAATTTTTTCAAAATTTGAAGAAAATTTCAATCGTGTAAATCTAGCTTTAGTTAAGGCTTTTCTTTTCATTTACAAACAAACACATGCAATTTTCTATATGAGAAACATTGCAAAAGTTTTGGAAAAAGATATCGACCCCTTTATTATTATTGTAGAAGACAACCTACGTATGCCACATGACAGTAGATATTTGATTCGGATGCCACAGAAATACAACTGCTATATTCGCTGCAAACGCATATTATAAAAACACAACAAAAAAGCAATAGAAGTATGTATATTTTAAGCGCCTTAACTCAAATAAAAGCATATTTAATGTTTGGTGCTGAAACACACCGAATTAAAGTCTTTATATTGGCCATGGCTCTTGAAACATATACCTTGAAGTGCAAATATTTCGGTCAGACCATAGAAAACCGAGTTAGAGTTTAAGAAGTTTCAGTTGACAACAATATTTTGAATGTTACGAGATTTAGTTTGATTTGCCATTTCATGATCATGCTAATTGTTGTTATTAAGGCCGACTCTAGATTGATATGAATCCAGATATTCATAAAAAATTATTGTTCACTGATTAAACTTCTTTGTTGAATAGCTGGTCAATAAGCAAAACTGCCGTACTTAGTACAAAGATAATCCTAAAGTTATTGTTGAGACCAAGTTACTACCAGAAAAAGAGAGTGTTGAGAGTGGATCTCCCGAATGGAATATGTCCGAACCGCATATCTAAAATAATATAGGTATTCTAACATAAATAAGAATCGATTTCATTTAAAATATTTAAAGATAATTTGATTGCATTCTTTGCATTCCTTGGCATTATTGGAATCTAAAATCTCAGAAACCGATTATTCTGTGATATAATAAATGTGTTGAAATTAAGTTGGGAAATCGTGTAGCAGCTGCAGTTCGCTTTATATCGGTTGGTCGAAAAGTAGAAAATCTTTACAGTCCAAGCACTACAATACAGACTAGAGCGTGAAGCCTTCCTGCGGCAATTACACCAGAATCCTTTAACAGTCCTATAGTCAGGCCGGATGTAATATACCATTCTGATGCTGCTCTTTCCTGAAGAATAGAGTGCAAACTTAAACTTGAAGTGGGATAGCATTTTAGTTTGACATGTAAAATAGATTTTCTTCTAAAAATTATTAAATAAAAACAAAGACCTCAAGCATTTACGAATAATATTTGATCGGTTTGAGGTTAAGTTTACCTAGTTAATAATTCTATGAAAATAATTTCTCATTTTCAGTTCAGATCAGCCAATAGAATCGGTTAATGTGGAAGAAATGTGAAACAATGTTTATCCGAATCAAAAACTTAGCTCCACGTTTTATTGTTCCATCTTCAAGAGCACTACAACATCATTATTATATAGAGGACGACTTTGGTAAATTTTTGAGACATTCTGAACATTCTGATTAAATTGTTCTTGGAATTTTTTGAAAAACGTCGTATCTGTAGTCTAATGTTGTATTGGAGTTCTGCAGTCTAATATAACTTTTAGAAAAATTTAAATTTTTTATTTTCAGTGAAGCACAATTGAGAGCGACTTAGTACGATATATAGGAGCTATGTTAAAATATACAACAAATCGTATTAAAATTTCTGAGCATTATTAACTTTTTCCATACTACTAAAGTTTCGATATTCGGTACAAAACAATTTAAGGTCGTAACTGAAATGAACTACATCGACAAACTCTACCAATATACCTGTTATATAAATGTTAGCAGGAGCCCATACATTAAATCTTAATTTCGGGACTACAAACTCAATGATTTTTAAAATCCTCTACCGTTTGACATCTCATTCCTCTTTTTGGAATACAAATATATTAACTAAGCACATAGTAAATAATTCCTTAATTCCCTGGACTTTTGCCACACTGTATAATGTTCTACATATTACATACAGGAAGTATGTAGTAAGAGAGCAGTAGTAGCATGTAACAGCCACAGTATCTCTATGGCAGTAGTATGTAGTTGTGTTTTCTTTATGACTTTCAATTTAAAGTTCAAGGCCAATTTAGCACTATAATTCTCGAAGGACAAAGTTTTGGAAAGAAAAAAAAAAAAATATTGTACATATAAATTACATTTTTGTATTCTTTTATTTTATTTCATTTCATTTTGTTTTTACTGTCAAATTTGGATCAGGTGCTGAATTGGTTTGGTTGCTTAGCTTGCGTTGCATGCACCACGTAACGTAGTTTTAATTCTCAAATCTCTGTTTATTTTATAGTACATATTTTTAAGGGTTAAAAGTTTTTACGTTAGATACTGTTTCAACTATTGTATTTTATGACACACATTGTGGGAGTTGTTAAGTGTGTCTAGGCTAGTAGCGTGTATTCGAATTATTTTTAGTTTATTTATATTCTGTTCAGTCACATTACTAGTATAATTTATTGTACCTTTACTCGTTCTAAATGTACATACATACATATGTATATGACCAGAAATAGTAATAAACAAAAATGTATAAATCAATGTGGGCGAATATAATTTTGTTATAATTGTAGGAATTAGTTTCCCAACAAAATTACTTTTTTTTTGTTTAGTTTCAATTCTAATGTTGACATTTCAATAAATTAGTTTAGGGTATCCTTTTAAACAGGGGTTTATACGAAATACATACAGTGGGAAGCAAAACTGTTCGGATCTTTTGCATTAAGAATGGATGCGCTTATGCGGCCTATGCCAATAGTATTCTTTTTCATCAGACTGATATCGGCTGACTTTCGTTTCGTCGCACTAAATAGCCCGTTTCCAATCATTTACTGCGCAATTTTTTGGATTTTACAGAATGGAAGGCGTTTTTTTCACATTTCTATAGGAAATTGCTAGCTTTTTCTTTTTCACACTGGCTACTAAACCAATTCTATTCAATGTGCGTCTAACCGTTCAGGAACTGACATCATTACCAATACTTTTTGCAGCATTTTTCGGGGTCTTGATGTCCTTAATTTGTAGCAAACGTTCAATCTGCCGGGCATCACCATCAGTAAGCAGTCTTGGTCGACCCCCTTGCAAGCTACATTACGCCGTTGTTTTTATATCATTTACCGTGGATTTACCTAAATTTAATTTTTCAACAATTTTACGGCATGAATAATTATTTTGCAACAAATTTATCACATTGTTTTCAATATCAGTTGGCGTTTTTCTCATTTTTAAAGATCTTTTAATTTTTTATTTAAAAATTAAGTTAATCACTTTACATGTTAAACAATAATGCACAAATAGAGCAATAAAGGCTTGATAACGAGATCTCAACAAACAAAAAAAAACCCCCAACGGGTCAAATACCGTTACATTTGAATAGAGTAATATCGTGATAATGTTTATTTCTTGTACTGTGCAAAAGTGTCAAATAGTGTTTTTTTTTTGTTTTTTTTTTTTGAGCAATTTACGTGAGATTTTGTGCTTATCCCACGTTTACACATGCGAGTGCTGTGTACGTATTATATATATGCGAGTAACAGTTCGAAAAACTCAATACACTCACATTTTTTCCACTTGCAGAGCTACTCGTAACTACATATGCATACGAGTGAATGTTTGACACTCTCATGTCAGTAAAAGTCAAATGTTGCTATGTATATTTTCCAATGAATACAAAGTGGATAATATAATATTTATAATTGAAATTTTAGTTTGTTTTATGAGTGATTGTAAACAAATTTCTTTCAAGTAATATTGATAAACAAAATGTTTTAATTTTGGAGAATAAATATCATTAAAATCATAATAATTATTGTTAATGAAAATTTTCCCTCATGAAAAATTTTTATGTGATCAACTCGGCAACTCTATTTTTCAATCAAAACAAAAATGGAAGTAAAATTAAATTTAAAAAATACAATAAAATTAATTAATTTATATCGTTTCCATCCTCTTCTGTGGGATATAAGTGATAAAGCATATAGGAGGAACGATTTGAAAAGCAAGGCTTTCGAAGCAATTGCAAATTAAATGGAGCTGCCGGTAGAAATTTACGCGCTGACAACATTTTGAAAATGAACTCTCACTGTCCTGTGTAAACAGTAATGCTACTTGCAAATGATTCGAGTTTTTCGAATAAGTTTTCGTATATAATACGTACACAGCACTCGCATGTGTAATTGCGGGGTTATAATTTAGAATAAGGTTCAACTAAATTAAAAAAATACATACATACATACAGGTATCCCTCGATTTACGCGGTACTTTATTTGCGCGGTTTCGATATAACGCGACCGTTTTTCTGTATAACGCGCTTTTTTTTACGCGATTTAAAAATAGTGGCAACACTCAAATTGCGCGCATTTCACCATTATTTAGAACAAAATTTTTAATTTTTTTTTTTTCAAATATTATTTTTACAAATAATATTTTGTTATACTACTGAAAAGTACAAATAAAATATATTTAATTCAAATTATATTATACTAATAAGCATTTTTTTAATACGGATTTTCGGTCCCAAATTTAAATTTTGTATATAGCCAGTGTTTCAATTTGCGCGGTTTATTATATTTCTGGTCCCAAAACAGAATTTTGCATTGATAAATACTCTTTATTTAAGCGGTTTTGAATTACGCGGTTTTTATTCGGTCCCAACGTACAGCGTAAATCGAGGGATACCTGTATATGATAATATACCTATATTTGTATTCTTTTCATTACCTTACTTGCTTAATGCAAAACATCCGGAGAGTTTTGCTTCCCACTGTATATATGTATTTTAAGCACTGGGTAGTTAGTTGTTAAAAGAAAACTTTTTAAGTTTATGTATAACTACTGCTATTAAATAGTCTTTTTCCAAAAGTAACTTAATTTAAATATAATTTGTGTACATACCTATAAAACATTTTGTATACATACATTGTTTGGATTATTTTTAAATCGGTTCTAGAAAACGTTTAACAAACAGTTGAAGGTGAAAATATTTTGAAATTTAACTTTTGTTAAATTGTTCAATATTTGACTTCATTTGGTTCATGTTTTTCGGTTAAATGTTCATTATACTAACAGATGGGTTATTAATTATTCATTGTTATCTTCAGCGATAATAGATATGAATGTATACATTTCTGGCATTATCTGCATAATCGCTATGAAAAGTGGCTACATTGATTAATTAATAATTAAATAGGGTTCCTAACTTCCCGGACTGTTTCCTTTTCCAGGAAATAATAAAACAAATCCATTCATTCATATTCGGATGTCATAGACTTTTGCCTGCGTTTTAAAAGAATTTTAATATTAGAATATTTTTGGTTGTTTAACGGTATTTGACCGTAGTTTTAATTGGTCAAAATTGAGTTTAGTTAAAAAAACTTTAAATTTCAATTTGTATTAAGTCGATTAACTAGAAAAGTAAATTTTGCTGTTTTAAATAAACATTTCGAGGTTTTATTTCAAATCAAACTTATTGCTATTCGAATGATCCAGACTAAATGACTGAATTTTTCTTGCACAATTTTCTGGTGTAGCTAGGTATAGTAATTTCCCGGAATTTTCCGGATTTTTTTTTATTACAAAATAAAAGAGTAGTTTTTTTAAAGCAAGTGGTATTCATTGACATTCCAACTAGAATTCAATTTTTAAAATTCAAATAAAACACAGATATATAAAAAAAATCCTTAAACTTTATTATATCGTAAAGTAGAAAGAATGAGGTTATGTATGGAACAAGATATCGTTCAGATGGCCGTCGCGGCTTTGCTGGCCATTACGCGATCTTTTAATGAAATTTTCAATGAGCTTTTTGCATAAATGCTGCGGTATTTCATTAATGCAGCGTCCAATTTCCTCTTTTAAGGCTTGAGTCGTCGTCGGCTTATTCGCGTAAACCATCGACTTCAAAAAATCCCAAAGAAAAAAATCACAGGATCTAGGCGGCCAATTCTGGGCCAAATTACCGCATTCGTGATCGAATGAGCTATCGTATCTAAAAATGATTTCGATATCGAAATTATGATAAAATGTACTAAATTTCTTGCTCGATATCGAATGCCATAATCTCAAATAAGAATGTTATGATCAATTTTACTCGATATCGAATGCGGTAATTTGGCCCCTGGTCTCCAAAACGCGAAATAACACGACCGGGAAATGACTGATGCAGCAATTGAATTGTTTCTCTGGCTTGTTTACCATTTTGGTAAATGTTGTTCATTCGTGTAGCGCTCCATTTTTACTAACCTCGTACCTTTTACTAGCAAACAATAAGAATTGTTCAAACAATGACACTTCGAATGGCGCCAAATTTAAAACTTGCGTTCTAGTTGGGACACCCTTTATAATAATATTTTTTGTTTGTCGAATGTTCTTAGCCGTTAAGAAAGAGAACTTTTTAAAACCACTATTATTGCGAATAATTTCTCAAAATATGGAAACTCTAACGGTATGGTCACACATGGCAAATATTTATTCAAAAAAGCACAAATTTGTTTGACGTTGCAAGATCAGTGGTTACGTCTTTTTTAATTCTCATCAAATTTGATTAGCAGAGTGTTTAATACTGTATCATTCTTCAAATAACTAAAGAGTACTAATATTTTAAGAGTCGTAATTTTGTATTTATAGTTTTGTAGCGTTACATAAGATTTGGCAAGGGCTGTAATTTTTGACTTGGTTTCTTTTTACTTGGTATCTAGTAAGTCGGTCTGATTTCTACTATATCAATTAATTGCAGCTTTTAAATAATGACAGGGGACTGAATCAGGTTATATTACTTGTCGCCAGTTTCCAAACTCCAATCAAATTTGATCATTTTCCTTAAGGTATGGCAAATATTTACTCAAAAAAGCGTAACCCCTTGTAGCATAACTTGTAGCGTAAGGTTGTTTAATCTAACAAGAGTTTTGCAAGATCAAACAGCATTAAATTAAATAAGACTAAATATTTGTTGTATCTTGTCCTAAATAAATAAAGTTTTTATTAATAAATAAACGAGTTCAAAAATATTTTATTTAGTGGTTACGTCTTTTTCGGCAAATATTTGCCAAGTGTGACCGTACCTTTAGAATAGTTAATCACAATAACATTATTTTAATATGTTATAAGTAACTACTAAAACTTTAATGGCCGAATTCACAGTCTTTAGTTAGCTAATGACAAAGGCTTAACTAATGATTCTTTATTCGCAATGCTTAGTTTGCCATAAGAATAACAAGTATTAGTTAAAGAACAGTTAGTATATTAGTTTACCAATGGTTAACTAATGACTGAGAATTCGGCCATAAGAGTCTTAATTCTATGTTTATAATTTTGGGTATAATTATTATCATATAGTTTGGATTTTATGTGAACCAGAAATTGATATTTATTAATATTTAAGTAATGCTAAAAAATAGAAACAATACAATACAATTTATTTCCTCATATAAAAGTGCGCGCTAACATTTTTTATTGTCGAAATGTACAGTACCACTTCAGCATTAACTTTCCTTTAACAATAGCCCAATATACAACTGATGATGAGCACAATTGGAGGCGTACATGTATTTTTCTATTACGTCGGCTTGATTTCTTCGATATAAATGGATTACATTTTTTGAGTAATGACAGGGAGTTAAGTCTGACCAAAACCTTACTGCAGTCTAACTGCAGGCCTTATTTAATATAGATAATGGTAGTTTCAATTATATTACAGTGTCAAGTTCAGCATGCAAAAGAAGTTTTTGCAAGAATTGCTCTAGGATTTTTAGAAGCCCGAAAATTTAGCTTGTTAACGTATCCAGGCAAATGAAAATTAACTTTGACTTTTTTGGAGTAAGTTTTGCTTGAATGAATTCAAGCGGCTTCAAAGCCAAGACCCAAATGCGACAATTTCTTCGATCAAATTCTTAATAGCGGTCTCAGAAAAACGATAATATTGAACGAAAATATTATGAATTTAACAAAATTTTGCTTTTACAAATCCACCATTTTTAAATTGTCATTGTTCATTTCCAATTGTCAAAGCTTTTACTACTGATAAGTCAAGAAATAAATTTTAAAAGCTTTCATACTATTCCAAAATGTCTCTGTTGGAAATCTATGCTCTTGCTGAAAACCCATTTTTTTGGAAATGTTATACATATTTAAAAAAAAAAATCACTGAAAAACGAAAATATTACCACCAGGTTTTTAAAAAAAGCTTCTGTACTGTGACCTGATTTTATGTGAACTGTTATATCAGTGATGAAGAGTATTATATTCATTTATAATTTATAGAGCATTTGAGAGGTGTCATATACTACAAACAAAAGTAATAATTATTGAATACATTTGTACGAATACTTGGCATTTTTGTTTTTATTAATATCACGTGTGTATGATTTTACACAACATTTATACAAGTGTTTTTTTTTTGTTTTATAGTTTGAATGAAAATTTTGATAACTACAAAGAATATACATACATACATAAATGTATGTATGTAAAATTCGTTTATACATGTCTCATCCCAGCTAGCATTTGGAAGATTGTTTTTTCAAAAATCACCTTCCTGAGTCTTCTTCGAGTACTTTTGCTGATCAATAACTGATTAATCACTTACACGATTAAAAAAAGTCTCGAAAATGACTCGCGCTAATGATTAAAAATAGTTTGATTTAAAATACAATAACAAATTGTACAGCAATCGCAAATTAATCATCCAGGCGTTTAAAATGTGAGGATTTTAACCGTTATTTATGATCATATTTTGCGCATCTGGATGATTGAAAACTGCTGTTTGGAATACAGATCATGCAGGTGTTTGAAATGTGATTCTAATTATGTATTTTATGATCATATTTTGGGCAGATAGATGATAAACAACTGATTGTTATGCTATTATTTCTTAAGTATAACAGGACATTTTTTGCGTATTCTTTAGTAAACGTCAAAAAGTTCAATATTTGTTCATTTACAAAAGTTACGTCGTTAAAGTGAAATATAAATATATTGAATATACACTCTTCAATATGTAAATTATGTTTTCATTGAATTTGTTATAATTTTTGTATTTAAATAAATAATTACAAAAAAATAATTATTAAAAAGTTACTTTAATCACACTTACATATTAAAACGTACATATTAAAATAAATAAAGTAAGTTTATAAATCTAAATAAAAAAGGCAATGTCAGATAAAAAATAAAAAGATTGGCAAAAAAAGAGGCCGAAAATTTAATTTCACCCAAAAGAAAAAATCTGAAAAAAGCACAGAGAATCATATTGAAGAAAACATTCACGAATATAAAGCATCAAGTCAATATTCAAATGAAAACAGTGTTGATAGTGACAGTTTTATTGATTCAAGTGAAGAAAGTGAAAGTGAACAACATGAATTTAATTTTTGTGATGAACTGGCTAAGTGGGCAATTCAATTCCAAGTAAGCTTTGTTGCAATTAATGCAATTTTATTATTGTTGCTTAAATGCAACATGAAAGTTCCAAAAGACGCTAGAACACTTTTAAAAACGCCTAGTTCTGTTGTTAAGAGAAATGTTGGTGAAGGAACGTATATTCACTACGGATTGAAAAACGGATTAACGGATTTCTTGGTAAGAAATTATTGGAAATTGCAGCTCTAAACAAGCTTGGCCTGTTTTAGCAAGTGTTGTAGGATCAAGCTACGTTTTCCTTATTGGTGTGTTTGAAGGAATTTCAAAACCCAATTGCGCAAATGATTTTTTAAAAGAATTTATAACAGAACTTAATGATCTGATGCAAGAAGGATTGGTTTTTGCTGATAAGTTTTTTAATATTAAAGTACGTTGTTTTGTTATGGATGCCCCAGCAAAGTCCTTTGTTTTAGGAACTAAGGGACATAGTTGCTACTATTCCTGTAGTCGCTGTGCACAGAAATGACAAATTGTTAAGCATCGTCTTATTTTCCCGACCGAATGCGAGTGTGCCATAAGAACCAACGACACCTTCAGAAATCGTTTTCAACCCGAACATCATTTGAAGTAGAAGAAGAAGTTATTGCCGTTAAACTGGAAGGTCGAAAACACCATGTTGACAACATAATGGTGGACGAACTCAATGACACACAAAAACTTCCGTTCAATGAGTTAACCGGTTTAAATACCTTTGATGCTTTAGTACAGGGGAATGAGGACAAACTCAAACAATTTGTGAGTATCGAAAATGGCGAAAAACTACTAACTAAACAACTAATTAACTAACAAACTACCAAACAAACTAACTAACTAACTACTTTATTATATAAGTTTCTTTATAACCTATTACATTTTTAGAAAGAATATATTGCAAAAACCGGTGGTGAAGGACCCGCACAATTTCTCAGAGCTGCAATTTTTTTTTCGGATGACTTAGCCATATTGTACAGCTGGAAGGGGACCAGCACTAAGCCTAGCGCCGAAAAGTGCTTTCTCATCAATAAAAAGTAGGTTCATATTTCTAATAAAAATAATAATATAACAAGAATAAAAAACTGAAATATTTTGTTTCAGATATTTGTCATCTTAAATATAAAAGCACGGATAAAGATATGAATATTGTTCTTCAAAAGCATTTGGTACATGCTAGAGATAGATTGACAAAAAGAAAATGTAGAGATTAGAGTTCTTATTTTTTAAACTGTAAACTATTTATTTTTTTTATAAAAGTAAATATTTTTTCTGGTATAAACTTGAAAGTACAAATGAAAAATGTACAAAATGATTTTAAAACTTTTTTGTTATATATATGTTAAAATAGCCAGTAATTTTGAAGGTTAGTTAGGCTTAAACAAAAGCTAGATGAATTATCTACGCAGAACTTTTTATAAAAATATTCGTTTAGATTAAAACAATATTAATATTAATTATGAATAAAAATTAAAATTATACTTTAAAACTATATCGTATGAAAATAATTTATTTTCATGAACTTTTTAATTATTTTTTAATGTAAATTTTTATTTTAAAAACTATTTTTTATGAAAAAAATTGTTCCTATAAAATAAACTTTGATATATTATCACACGAATATGAACTTAATTTTTGTTTTTGTTACTTCACGCTCATATGGACGTGATTTATAAAATCGCGTCTATGTAAACGTAGGACTCAGAAAACCGAATAAAAACAGTCGAAAAAGAATCAAATAAGATTAGTAATACGACTGATAAATGACTCGAAAAACAATCATAAATGACAATAAAAAGACTCCTAAACAGACTGATAAATTACTTAAAAAAGAGTCGTAAGCGATTAGAAACATGACTAGAAAACGACTCGAAAAAGACTCATAAATGAAGAGACATAGGACTAATAAATGACTAGAAAGCGATTCGAAAAAGACTATAAATACTATTAGAAAAAGGGTCAAAAATGACTCTAATTTAACAAAGAAAAAGACTCATAAATGACTTATCAAGAAGAGTCGCGTGTAGGGCCACTTTTCTCCCGACAAATGAGTCTTTTATGATCTGAAAATGAGCGCATTTTCCATCATTTTAATCGCGCAGAAGTATCGAAAAAGACTCGAATTTGATCAAAATTTTTAAAAAATGCTAGCTGGGATAGAATTTACCTATACATTCATTAATTGTATTTCATTGTGAGTTCAAAGCGAACTTAAAAAATGTCTACATTTAAGTGATTTATGAACTAGAGAAACTTCTAAAATAAAATGTTAAAAGTCGTATCTACGAATACTTAAGTGATAGTTTAAAATGAGATTGGGAGAAATGTAAGGAAAGGTAGATAAAATTCTCGAGAATCCGGAATATTATACCTATATAACATATACCCACTATTTTTTAGCCAAACTACCAGACTTATATACATACAATGATTAGACAAGCTTAAATTGCCATTACAAACTAACAAATTAAAACTAATTTATTCAACTTATAACAAAAAAAAAAAAAAACAGATGTCCATTCCGTCCATCTGTGTTTTTTTTTTAATGTCTTAAATTAAAAAAGTACAAAAAAAAACACAAAAATCCCAACGGACTCACTCGTAGTGAGAAAAGATAAAAAAACTGCATGAAATAAAATAACAAATAGAAAAAATCTCAACAAAATTAACAAATCTACAGAAGAATAAAAAATACACTAAAATAATAGACACTCGAGAACACATTTTGTTCATTATCACGGCGAAGGCTATAAAACAATTCCAATTGGCAGTGATTTAAGTTGTTTTATATTTACATATTATTTAACCACAAGAGAAAAATATTGATAATTTGTTCTATTACGACACTTGTTACGATACTTTTGTTACAAACGATAAAAATATCAATTTATCTAGAAACGGAAGTTACTCTTCTTGTTATACCCTACACCACCATAGTGGGGAGGGTAATTAGTCGTAGCTCCCATATAAGGCCCACTTCCGAAAATCACTTTAAAGAGCACAACTCATTCAAAAATGTTGGTATCAAAATATTTAACACAAATATATTTCATATGTATACAAACAATACGGTACAATTTTCTTGTGATCGGTTCATAATTAGTCGTATCTCCCATATAAGGCCCACTTACGAAATTCACTTTAACGTTAATAAATTTCTTAAAAATGTTGGTATTTAAATTTGACACAAATAAGTTTCTTATATACAGAAATAACGACACCTAATTTTATATTGGTCGGTCCAGAATTATTCGAAACTACAATATAAGACCCTCTCCGTAATTCAATTTAAACTCCATAAATCTTTTAAAAGTATTTATATCGAGATAAAGTTCAACATACATAATATTTATATTCATAGACATCATGACACTAAATTTTTGGCGGTTCAGAATAGGTTATATCTCCCATATAACGCCCATTTCTGAAAAACTGTTTTATACATATACTGGGTGTAGGGTATTATATAGTCGGGCTTCACCGACTATACTTTCTTACTTTTTTTATTGAAACTTATTTGCTACAATTTAACTTTTTATTACTGTAATACACAAATTTATGTATTTCGATCACAAATTCTACTTGACTTTTTTTAATTGTCTTTAATGGAAAGAGACGAGAGATATGTATGTTCAAGGCAATGTTTTCTAATACTTTTTGGCATGTCATAATGAACATAAGTTCATTATATAAGTGTCATAGAGTACATGAACATAATGACACAACAAAATGTCACTTAATGTCTAAGAGCAAGTGTCACAAAACTCATAGATTTCAATTAGTGTAAAGTCAGGAAAAATCTTAGTATTCAAAGCTGATAAAACTGAGTTTTAAACTCCTGCGTCCATGACGAAGGACAACAATTTTTTTTCCTTTTTATGAAGTAAATAAAAATTTATTCCACATCAGAGCCGAAGTCAATCATCTCCAGGAAACCACATTAAATCTTTCAATATTTGTCTTTAAATGAAAATGATCATGGACATTATGACAATTTTTTATGCGTCACAACGTCCATGGAAATATGTTATTTAGTATCTTGTCATGCCACCACTTAAAACATGTAATCTTGCCTTAAAATTTGTTAACTTAGGTGAAAGGTTAGGCACTTGAATGTTCTGAACTATATTTCCTAGTTTCCCGATATTTTTCCATTCCTGGAAAACAATTAACAAATCTTTTCATTTCCGAGAATTTTTTCAATAATAAATTAAGCCAAAAACAAGTACTTTTTTAAAAAAAATGATTCAAAACTCAATAGTTATAAAGATATTTAGGAGATATTTTATCCATCAGTAACTATCGGACTATCTTTCCTTTTATCTTTTAATTCTCGAACTTCACTTTTCTTTTTATCTATATATTATTTATCTATATCTCTCTCTTCTTAATTATCATTTCAGCCAACACAAAGTGACCAAAAACATGGATCCAAGTGAGCTGCACTTCTAAACGTCGGCTTGCTAAACTAAACAAAACTTCAAGAGATCTTACTAAGTTAAATGTTAAAAAGACGTAATTCATTTCATTATACCCTACACCACCATAGTGGTTTTGTGCTGATGTTTGTAATACCAGTAAATGTTAGTCCAATACCCACCTTAAAGTATACCGATCGGCACAGAATCACATCCTTAGTATACAATTTTTTCCTTGAAATTTCTTCGGTGTTCACACAGCACAATGTAATTGCAATTGTAATTTTATTTGAGAGTATACACATATTTATTATTCTCTTATTCGTAATACATATGTGTTTACAAATGTGTGTTTACTTCAGAGATGATCATTTCATAGTGCAATTGCTTATTGGCCCAACCCACTATTTTGTTATGCACTTTTAATTCAGTTGGCTTTCACATGGCAAATTGTTTTTGTTTTTAATATACAGTACGTAAAAAAATTATGGCACCATTATTAATAAAAAATGCATTTGGTAATTCTCAATGCCTTTTGTGTTAAAAACCATTTAAAGGTCACTGGGATTCGGTTATCGGAAGGCATTATGATGTTCTTCATAGCAAAATTCAGAAATATAATGAAGATGATAAAAATGAGCTTTTTGCCGAAATGAAAAATATATATGTATTTGAAAAAATTTAAAGGATGAAAAATTTGATAGACTTGAAAAAAATTCCTATGTAAATATGTATAATAAAAAAGTAAAAAGAATAATTTTTAAATTTTTAACTGTAGAGCAGAGGTGATCAAAATTTAAATGCTTATGTATTGGTGAGAAAATGAGACAAATTTAAAGGTACAGTAAAACGAAAAAGTAAACGATCGATTTTTATAAAATAGTAAACCTAAAAAATTGTTTTGGTTTAAAAAATATTAAAAAATTATTTCGCTTCGCAAAATATTGAGTTCCGTTTGTATTTTTAACTCATATTTTGTAACTTCAACTTTAAAGGGGGCTTTAAAAAGATCAAGAAATGGTTCAAGGGCATCAAAATCTTTAAACCCATCTTGAAAATTAAAAACGGGTTTCCCATTGACCTTTAAATGTTTTATAACACAAAAGGCATTGAGAATTACCAAATGCATTTTTGATTACAAAAAATTCTCGTGATGGTACCATACTTTTTTAACGTACTGTTTTAAAAAAACATTCAAAGCATCCGCTAAGCATGTATACCATTTGCCTTGTGAAAGACAACTGAATTAAAAGAGCATAACAAAGTAGTGGGTTGGGCCAATAAGCAATTGTTCTATGAAATGATCACCTCTGCTGTAGAGTATAAGGTAAAATTTTCTGTTTTACCAAGTAACAAAATAATTATGAACTGAATTATTAAACATATTTTTTAAACCAAAACAATTTTTTTGCGTTTACAATTTTATAAAAATCTTTCGTTTACTTTTTCGTTTTACTGTACCTTTAAATTTGTCTCATTTTCTCACCAATACATTAGCTTTTTAATTTTGATCAGCTCTGGTTTACTCTCAAATAAAAATACGAGAAAGAAACACGAATTGCTAGAAAAATCCCTTCACCCTGGTATCTAAAAGTTAATCAGCTTAGCTTAACTCATTGCTTCGTGTAAATTGGGACTTTGTCGTGTTAATGCGATGAGGATATCCGAAGATAATTAAATAATGTATAGAGTTTTTTTCAAAGAATATCAATGTCAACATTATAAAACATATCAACTTTAATAATATAGGGTGATGCAAGTAGATATACTTTTTTCAATAGCCTTTTTTTGACAGATCAAGTGTGCGTCGTGTCATGCTGTCATGTTATTTTTGTTTAGTATTGTTTGGCATTTCATAATGGAAAAACTTACGTCTGAACAACGTTTACAAACCGTTCAACTTTATTACGAAAATTCACGTTCTGGAGGAATGTGTTCCGACGTTTTCAAGGCAAACTTTGTTCAGCGATGAGGCCCATTTTTGTCTCAATGGGTATGTAAACAAACAAAATTGCCCCATTTGCGACAAAGAGCAACCTGAAGAGATTCAAGAACTGCCACTTTATCCAGAAAATACTACGGTTTGGTGTGGTTTGTATTGCGATGGAATCATCGGTCCATATTTCTTTAAAAATGATGCTGGTGCGAACCTAACCGCCAATGGCGACCGTTATCGTGTCATAATAACCGACTATTTGATGCCTGAAATTGAAGCTAGTGATCTCGGCGACATTTGGTTTCAGCAAGACGGCGCCACTTCCCACACATCGCATCAATCAATGGATTTATTGACAGAACACTTCGGTGAGCACATAATTTCAAGTTTTGGACCGGCCGATTGTCCACCAAAATCGTGTGATATCACACCGTTAGACTTTTTCCTGTGGGGATATGTAAAATCTAAAGTTTATGCGGACAAACCCGCTTTCATTCAGGCCTTGGAGGAAAACATCACGCGTGTCATTCGCCAGTTACCAGTCGAAATGCTCTAACGAGTCATCGAAAATTTGACTCAACGGATAGACCATCTACGACGTAGCAACGGCCAACATTTGATAGATATAATCTTCAAGAAATAAATGCCAAAGAATGTTCTTTCAAATGAAAATAAACATTAAATTTGAATTTTCTGTTTTTTTTCCTTTAAAAAAGTAGAAAACCTCTAAATGGATCACGCTTTATAAAAAACACCATAAATATATAATTAAAGGTTATAATTAACTAATTCTTAATTCAATTTTCAAAATCAAATTAAATTTGATTAAAGTATTCATTATGAATTAATTCATAGACTTAATTCCTTCGTACTCAAACATATTGAACTCATTCCTTTAAAAATTAATTATTAATAAGATTAATTCCTTTTTTTTTAATTTCAATCTATTACAAACAAAATTTTAAATGATTTAATTTTCATTAAAAAAAATATCAAAAGATTAATGAATTTTATAAATTTTTTTCATTATGAATTTAATTCAACAAAGCTTTTAAAATAAAAGCCTTTAAATTAAGCTAGTGAATAAAGTAATCAATAAGTTAAAAAGAGTCTTACAGCCAACAAATCGTCTTATAAAAAGTGGATATACGAGTTCAAGAATATTCAATTGAAACTACTGTCAAAAGTAGATACTGTGCAGGACAAGACAAGAAAAAAACACTTTTTGAAAATAAAACTTTAAAAGCTTTATGAATTTCTTACATTTAACACAAGTTAAAATCAATTTAAAAATCGATTAATTCTCAATTGTAAATCGTTTGTTTTTTCTTCTTGTTAATTCTGTCGATATTGACAATTCTTTTGTTAATATTTAATGCTTAAAAAACATTTACTTTCATGTTTTCATTTCACAATAAAGAGCAGTAACTAACGATTTGTAAACAAAACAAAAAATCTAGGAAAACAGAGAAAAGCTTTTTTCATATTGTTTTAGTAAACACTAAAAACTATCTACATACATATGTATGTATGTATGTATGTAAAAAAACAAAAGGGCCCAGAAAAAAAGAACATAATAATAAAATAAACGGAAATAATACTCTGACGTATTTAGTTAAAGGTGAATGTCGAAATAATTTGAAAATTAGAAAACACCCATACAAATGTGTAGTTAAAGTAAAATGGTAGTAAAACTTTGTTGACTTTTAAGCAAAACGTTAAAAGAAATAATAAATTTGGAAAAAGTTTAAAATTAAGAAAACATAAATAATGTTGAAAACGAAAACAACAAATGGAAAACAATTTTTCCATCCATTTATAAATGTGTGACAATTAGAAGTTTAATTGCAATACACACATACGAGTACATCGAAACATTTTGTTCGCAGACTAAGTGTCCATAAGTGTTTAAAAAAAACTAATTTTAAAGTTAAATTTAAATTAAATTAAAAAAAACTACTTTGTATTTGAAGTGAATTTATGTTGAATTATCATAACTTTGTTAGTGACAACTTTAGTGTTTCTTTCTGTGTATGCACTGAAGGAAAAAACTTAAACATACAGAATCATCAACATCAAAACACGATTCACACACACATGATATATGATTTATTGAGTAACCAATTTGATATAAATAAAAGGTCATATTTGAAGTTTAGAAGTAAATTTATATGTTAAGAACTGAGCGGTCATCCTTTGATATTTATTTAGTACAAACTTGTAAATTTTTCACCAAGAAACAAAAACAAGGCATTTTTTATAAAATTATTTAGTCATCTTTAACTTCAGCAAAACGGCACCCCCGGCCTCATAGCCGGCCAATTAAATTAGTTGAAGCATGAGAAATTTCTCGGTCGTGTAATTTCTCCATTTGGAAAATCGAAAAACTACGTTCTTGTGATTTAAAGCCACTTGACAAGTTTCTCTAAGGTCATTTGAAAGAATAATGCTCTGACCGATGAAGTGCGTCACTGCATTAAAATGTGAAGCGTTTTGCAAAATGCTGTTGAAAATTTTATGAAAATAGCGGATTTCTGGCGATTTTCTAGTGTTAGATATTTGCCGGACAACGTATTCCATTTTTAATCCTCTTATTTATTTTCAGCCAACACGGAATTAAATTTGACACATTGGGTCTCCTTGCAATACCAGAAGAGAAAGGGACTGAGAGAAATATTATTTCCTATACATAGCTGACCAGTTTTAAGTCAATTATTTTTAACCAAGGGAGGCGACTCTCCCTCTACGCACCGGAATGACCCGAGTTCACTCGGCAAAGGGCTGTCAACTCAGCAATTACTGCTGTTACAACAACAACTCTCCCTGACATATTCGTTAAGTCCTGCTGGAAAAATTTCTTTAGAATATCTCTGGTTTGTCAGGCCAGACATTGATAAAGGAGATTTCGTACAGTTTCGTAATCTGCTTTATCATGACAGCTTCTACTGAACTCATATGGAAGATTTACAGCCTTATGCAAAAAAAACTTAACACAGGCTGGTAAACCAACGCTAAGAAAAATGCCTTAAAGTATCATGCAAAAACAATTTTTAGCTTAACACACGTCATGTAAAGCGATGGTAACAGATACCCACCTACTTTAAAGTGTCGTTAAAATATTTTATTGTTTCAATAAATAAAACATTTAATGAAAACAATTTAAATTATGTGGATTTTTTACATAAAAAATGGATACTTTAAATTTAATGACCAGAATCGGTAAAATTATACATGTATTTTTTAATGTGAAAATTTAATCCAATGTGTATTATAAACCAAATGGAGAGGTACTATCGGGCACGAACTTTTAAGAAATTTTCGTGTCTTTTCCTTTTTATGTCCCCAGACTTATCCATTTTTATTAATTTATAAAATTTGAATTTGTATAATGTATACATACAAAATTGTTTAGTGATGTACAGTGTCGGTAAATAAAATAGCACCATGATTAAACACTGCACTTAAAATTTGTAATATTATTCTATACATTTTTTTGGCAATACTGCATATAGTATGTATTGTACTCTCTCTGAGATAATGATTATTTCTCTTTAAATGCAAATTCTTATTTTACCATAAAGCATTTTTAAGAGTAACACATACAATTTAACGGTAAAAAATAGCACTTCTGGTTGTTTTAGTCAGATATTTTTTTTGCAATTTCGTTTTTAGCAAATATTTTGCAGTTATTCGCGATCAGTGTATAGAAACCAGCTTTTAAAAAGAATTAATATAATTTTAGGGTGAAAAAATATTTAAAAAAAAGCACTGCACTGAGGAGAAAAGAAAAATTATTCAAAAAATGATTTCTGAGGGGAAAACCTACGCCGAAATTGGTCAACTTCTTAATTGCTCAAACAAAATTATTAGAAATGCAATTATTTATACAAAAAAAGTTGAAACTCGAGGAAGAAAACTTGCAATGTCCCCTTTACTTGTAAAAATATTGGTTTGTCAGAGCAAAAGGGATCCTTTCAAACCAGCAACAGAACTAAAAAAGGATCTAGAAATTAAAGCTTGTGTAGAAACCGTCCGAAATCCTCTGCGAGACCATAATTTGAAAGACTGCAAACGAAAAAAGTTTGCACAGGAGACCATTTTGTGGACTGATGAGAGCAAAATTGTTTTATATGTATGTTGGGAAAGGTTCTCGGGCGTTTGTACGACGACCGCCAAACGCTGAATACAACCCAAAATTCACCTCCAAGACAATAAAGCATGGGGGCTCCAGTATTATGGTTTAGGGGTGCTTTTCATATTATGGAGTGGGTCCAATTTATTGGATCAAAACAATAATGGATCAATATGTTTACGTTGACATATTGGAAAATGTAATGCTACCATATGATTTCAGAAGAAATGCCGTTGTTATGGGTGTTTCAACAGGATAACGACCCAAAACACACCAGTCGAAAAGCTAAGCAATGGTTTGCATAACATTCAATTAATGTCATGGAGTGGCCGGCTCAGTCCCCAGACCAAAACCCCATTGAAAATCTTTGGCCTGACGTAAAAAAAACACGTTGGGGAAACAAATCCTACCAGCAACGAGCTACTATGGGCAGCAGTAACAGGCATGGAGCAATATACCGAAAAAAAAAGGTGTGCAGATTTAGTGAACTCCATGCCAAGGCGTTGCGCCGCCGTTCTTGCCAACAAAGGTCATGCAACAAAATATTAGAGATTATTGTGAATAGAACTTCGCGATCTCATTAACAATTTTTTAAAAGTTAAATTTTATAAATTTTTATTGGTACCTGATAGTTGAAGTGCTATTATTTTTACCGACTTCATTTAGGACTTAAAATGAATTTTGTTTAACCGTTTCATTAAAATAAAAAATGTAAATGTACGTAAAATTATGTTTTATTTATATACTAAAGTCATAACAAATTTTTAAAAACGAAATGATGAAAAAAATTAAAGAAAGAATACCAATTCTACCCTTTGTGCTATTTTTTTACCGCAGCTGTATGTACATATAATCAACCAAAGTAAATAAAGCTCATTTTTCAAACAATGGGTTTAACTAGAGGTATATTCACACACGACAAATATTTACTCAAAAAGCGTAACCACATTTTTAGCACACAATTGTTTGACGCTATTTGATCGAATAAAAAAAATTTCATTTGTATGACTTTTTCCTAATAAAATAAGTTTTTACGTCTTTTTCGTCAAATATTTACCATGTGTGACTGAATCTTAAGGAATGAATAAGAAAACATTTTCATTTTATATTAAAAATATGCAAAACATTTATTTCACCAATACGCCGATTTACCCATAACCCTGCTGAAGAGGTTTTCAATCTTTGCCCCAAAAAAAACTCGGCGCATAATTGAAAATAGTTTGGGCATTCTTAAAGAAAGATTTCCGTGTTCAAAATATTTACAATAATTTTATTGCTTTGAAAACTTTTTTTCTTTTTCTTCTTTAATTTTTATTTTGCGGCTCATTTTAAAGTTTTTTTTATCAATGCAAAGAGAAAAGTGATAAGACAGAAATGCAAAGATGATTAAATGCTTTGTGGAAAACTTTGCACACTCACTTTGCAGGAGAGCGTAAATACTTTACAAAGAGCGCAAAGTCTTAACAAAGAGAGCAAAGTCTGTGTAAAAAAATTTGCAAAGAATATATTTTAGAATGGAAAACATTTTTTAAATATAAAAAATATTGATATTCTTTTTAATATTCCATAGGTTAGTTTACCGAAGACTTTTAAGCAATTTCAAAAATTTCTCTTTAATAACACTCTTTAATCTTTAACAACACGCAAAAAATTCAAACAATTCACACTTCACTATTGAAGGTTAAAATATTTAATTGCTTAATCAAATAGTATGTATTTCAATGCCACTAAAATATGTAATGCATAAACTTTAATACACCATAATGCAACTAACTACTGGTCTTAAAAATTCCATAACAAATTAAAAACAATACTTGAGGGAAATGTACCAATGAGTGTTTACAACTTTGAGATGTTGCAAAGACCATACATAGACTATGCATAAATATGAATACTCTACACTAGGAGTGGGGCATGTGCAGCTCGGATTAGAACAAATGAACTTTTAACTAAGTGTAAATATGTACATAATTAAAAAAAAGCTAATTTATTTTGAAAACAATAAAGAATTTGCTTCATCAATATGAACAGCAGCGTTGTCAACTTTGAAATTTCAAAACGCACCAAAATGGAGAAAAAAGCGCACCATTTACAAAAAAACGCACCAAGTTAAGAATTTCGTTTTTGTTTCAAATATTTATTAAATTAATTTTAAATTTTTTAATATCATAAATTCTATAAAAAACTTGTTATCAACGATTACACTGTCCAACACCATTTTTGGAACAGAATAGCGACCCTATAATTCTGAAAGGGTATGTTGAGTAGATCATTTTTGTAGAACAAACTTATGGTCCAGCACGTCTGAGTTTTTTTTTTACAGTGGGTCAAAGTTTTCATTTTTTGGTCGAAGGGAGCATTATACTATATGAATAAAATGTTGTAAGTTAATGTCTGAGAGAATTCTTATGGTCAGAGTTGTATTGTGGAATTGTATGAGGATTATTTTTGTGGAAGATCTTAACCCTCTAACTGGTCTCTTTATGGGTCAATTTGACCCTTTTTTCGATAAAATCAAAAAATATCCTTTAAAAAAGGACATTTAAGGATTAAAATATTCTACGAAAATGTTTGGCGGAAAATTTCAGTGGGGGTCGCCAAAGACACCATTGTTGTAAATAAAGCTCTTTACGATTAATTGGCAAAATTACACTCCAACACATACAAAGCAGGTGAAAACATCGTCAAGTTCGGCCGGGCCAAACACTGAGTTCTCGCGTCTAGTCAGCTGTGACTTACAAATCAGCTGTGACTTTCAAATCGGGTGTGATAAAATTAAGCATAATTGAGCTACTAAGCAGTACATATCGGGTGTGATTTTTACTAAAATTAATATAAAAAAAGAACAATTAAAGCTTAAATAAGCATGGCGGATTCTGTTTGCAAATTAAGAGATTTGTTTTGTTTTATTTGTGGACATTTTACGCACCATCAAAGCAGAAGAAAGATATTCCCTACAATTGAAAAACCATGAACACGGTGAAAGGTTTCATCAGGATATAAAGATATTGGAAGAAAAAATAAATATGTACATACTTATGTACATAAACCACTATTAAAACAAAATTATAATTTTTTTATAGAAGTTGGCGTGTAATTTTGCCAATTAATCGTAAAGAGCTTTATTTACAACAATGGTGTCTTTGGCGACCCCCACTGAAATTTTCCGCCAAACATTTTCGTAGAATATTTTAATCCTTAAATGTCCTTTTTTAAAGGATATTTTTTGATTTTATCGAAAAAAGGGTCAAATTGACCCATAAAGAGACCAGTTAGAGGGTTAAGATCTTCCACAAAAATAATCCTCATACAATTCCACAATACAACTCTGACTATAAGAATTCTCTCAGACATTAACTTACAACATTTTATTCATATAGTATAATGCTCCCTTCGACCAAAAAATGAAAACTTTCACCCACTGTAAAAAAAAACTCAGACGTGCTGGACCATAAGTTTGTTCTACAAAAATGATCTACTCAACATACCCTTTCAGAATTATGGCGTCGCTATTCTGTTCCATTCAAAAACTCTTAATCTGTTGGACAGTGTTATTAGTAAAAGTAATAATAGTAAAAGCCTTTTTTTAATAAATGAGCTAATAAAGATAAATAACTCACAATATGATATTCGGAACTAAAGTACTAATTGGTAAAAAAGCTAATTTCAGTACATATTTGGCACTTTTTTTTTTATATATTTTTGTTTTCTAGTTGATTTTTTCCAATAAAATTTGTTATTTGTTTTCGACTGGTACTCTTGTACAAGAATTTTTATTTACATGTTTAAAATGTTAATTTGAATTTCAAACAAAGATTTTTAAAGAATTTGATTTCATTTATCATACATTCGTATTTAATCATATAGAATTCATGAGTTATGAATTATTAAAAAACTGCAATTAAAAATTAGTAAAAATAAATATTTCATCACATTTTCGAAAAAATTAAAAAACGCATCGAAATATACAAAAAAAATGTTGCAGTGTTGAATGAAATGGTACTCAAACAGGTGTATTTTATATTTTTTCTCACACTGAAACAAAAAGTTGTGTTGAATTTGCTTTGGTGCCACCAAAAATTAAAAAGCGCACCAAAATTTAAAAGAAGCGCACCGCGCACCAACTAAAGAATTTTTCGCACCAAAAATTCAAAAAAGCACCAAAAATGGTGTGAAACGCACCAAGTTGACAACACTGATGAACAGCATTACTTTAACGTTGCTCCAATTACAATAGAGAAATGATTTATAAACATTCAGATGAGACAATCAACGACAGGAAAAAGTAATTGCATTTTAAAAAAAGTACTTAAACTATTGCTATTAATGTCAGAAAATGTGTTTTATGGCAAGGCATAGAATGCTTAAATACAGCGATGTTCGCTTTTAACATGTACAGATTATAAGGAATTATCCCTTATAACAAACAAAGCCTCGGGTCTAAACGATTTCGCTATAATTATGCATACAAATTACTTTACATAGTTATAGCATACTTTATATCTAGGTTCCTATGTATAACTAATATTCGTATTACGCCTAGCCAAATATTTTATGTAGTGGATATCAAGAAAATATTCCCGAGCAATTTTAACTAAAAATATTATAGCACGATTTTAAGATTGTAAAGGGTGTTTTTTAAGAACTATCTTTATGGCAAGATTATTTTTGACAGCTCAGCTTTTTTCGTGTAACATATTACTGAACGTGTCTATAATTTAACCATGAATCGACTTACAAACGAATAACGCTTACATATTATTGAATTTCGGTATTAAAATTAATGCTCAGTTATAAACTTTTTTATCAGAAAATTGTGTTCAGCGACGAACTTATTTCTGGTTGAATGGATACGTAAACAAGCAAAATTGTCGTATTTGGTGTGAAGAGCAGCCAGAGGCATTGCAAGAACAACATTGCATCCCGCAAAATCCACTATTTGGTATGGATTGTGGGCCGGTGGCATCATTGGATCGTAATTTTTCAAATAGGACGATGACGTAACGTTACTCTGAATGGCGAGCGCTGTCGTGCGATAATTACAAACTTTTTTTTTTGTTGGAGAGAGTATGCCAAAATTGGAACCAGAGTATGAATATGTGCAGCGTAGCCGCGTTCAAAATTTACATGAAATCATTTTTAAACATTGAATTATACGATGGACTTAAGTAAAGATTTCATACATTTCTCTAAATTTGATGTTTTTTTTTAAAAAATCCGAAAGCTCTTTAAAAAAATCACTCTTAATTCAAAAGTATTTGCTTTTCTAGCCTTAAAACACCAGCAGTAAAAACATACTCAAATGAAAAGATAAGAAAAAGTGTGTTCCGATTTTCCCCTTATTTGAAATCAACAGAGAATATTTGCGGAAAATGTTATCCCTCTTACAAAACAAAAATACAACTGTATTTAGTAAGAAACCCATTGGGAAAACATGGGGTCTTAAGCCTTATATTATCATAAGACATATTCTAACATCAGGCATTCTTGTCTGGTGGAGAGCGGTCAAAAATTCATGAAATGTATATCTGCTCTAAGACTTAAGGAAGCATGATATTTGTTTTATTGACACACTCCTTGTATTACAAGTGTTTTGTTTGTTCGGACTCAATGTGACTGCATTATATTAAGTAATTGCAACAAGATAGGCATTATTAAGTGATACATGTCTGTCAAATTTTACTTTTTGTTTTTCCTGTACAACAAATGTGTTGGGATTTAATATGCATTAACAAATATGCTGTGACACAGACAATTCTCGACAGATTACACAAAAAAAAACGAAATTTAAATATTTTAGCAAAGGAACAACATGAATAGTACTTCAGCTGAGTCATGTATTTTTGTGCTGTGCGTCCAAATTTGTCATAAAAACGAGAGCTGATTTTATACCCTACACCACCATAGTAGAGAATAGAAGTTTATCATTCATAAATGTTTGATGTACGCCACAAATAAATTGTATATAAATTATGTGCACGGGTCCATAATTGACCATAACTCTCTTCAAATTTTTGGGTTTTAAATTTCAATATTCAACACAAATCATTCAGCAGAATTTTATGATGATTGGTTCATAATTAGTCATACAGAAATCATGACATCTAATTTTATAACAGGCGGTCCATAATTAGTCAAAAACTCCTATATAAGACCAACTTCAAAAATGACTTTAACATGTATAAATCTTTTACAAGTGTTTATTTGAAGATACAATTTAACACAAAACATATTTATATGCAAAGAAGTCATGACCCTAAATTTTTTGAAGATGATCGATACACCTTTTTGTTAAAAACCGTTTGTTGGGGCTTGACCGACTATACTTTCATACTTCTTTATTCCTGCTTTAAAAATTAAAACATAATAATAATTTGTAAATTCTTTAACAATATGATTACGATTTTCAAAAAACTTTCATAAATATGTAGCACATTATTACAATTGTTCATTTAATTAAATGTAGTATTTTTTTAATTGTAGAATAATAAAACTAAATAATGTTATAAAAGACTTTGATTTACATATATAAAATGAAACTTGTGCAATACAATTCAATATAATTACTTAAGTGGAAGGAAACATTTTTCTGTCGTTAGGTCTACATTCATACATACATACAAATGTACACAAAAAAATATAGATTTGTTTGTATAACGTGTTCTTTTCTTCCTCTATTTTGAACAAATCTAGCTTCACGATAAAAATGACGCCCACAAACGCACTATAAACAATAAAATTCATAGAAAACAACATAGTAATAGTAGTAGACACAAAAAGACACTCGCTAAAGTGTCCGTAGGTGGGCTGATAAATGTTTGCGAATATAATTGACATAGATTATACAATGTAGTAGTCGAATTTAGATCAGCACGGTTGTATGCTTTAATAATTAAGGCAATAATGGATTACGCTATCGAGAGATGTTAACAAATAAATTTTGATCAATTATTGATGATATCGATATCATTGATATGTGCTTTTAATAGGACATTACCACATGAATTTATTGCAAACCCAATTTCTCGATCACATAATTTCACGAAATTCATTTGCGATTTGCGATTTAACATCACTGGATTAATTGGGATTAACTGGGAATTAATTTATACAGAGCTAATTGAACCGATTGCATGCTTAAAACTTAAAATCCGTGATGTCATTAACGAAGTAACCAGCCTTTTTGCCAAACTTTGATAAAAGAATTGACTTCCCTATGCATGTTCTTGGTGGACAACTCTCCGGTATAAATTATAAATTCATTTATAATTGTCAAAACTTATTCTTTTCAATACAATAAAAATACGAATGATTTTCAGAAATTATTTTTTTTATTTTATTTTAAAAAGGTCTTGTTTAAAAACCCTTTGTGCACACTGCAATTATAAAGCCTTTTGTTCTATGGCGCTTCTGTCTGGTTAAGAGCAGTGAATAACCTCTCCAATCTGGGTACGGAGACCAGCTTGTCTTGCCATTGTTGGCCCTATGAGATCCGCTGTTCAGGCTAATCTGAAAACGATACCTATATCAAATGCATTCCTTATGTTTAATCTGAGACTAAATAAGGCATTGATCACGGCATCATCATACAAAAGGTAGACAGGCCAATCCTGGTAAAACGAACGGATTTTTATAGTGCCTAGAATACCGACTAGGGAAGACTGGGCCGCAAATTCCGTCCTACAGGTCGAATCTAACTCAATCTACAAAGACGGTTCAAAGACGTTAACAAGCACTGGCTCGGGAATTTGTATTCTTGGTTTCTCTCACTCAGACTGACTGATACCTGCACCGTCTGCAAGGCAGAGATTTACGCCCTTGACAATCGAAACGCCTTGCCGATTGCATTTATTCACTGGTCGAACTTAGACATCTGCTTGTCGGATTAATACAGCTTCCAATAAATATATTTTTTGAAGAGGTATTAAAATCTTTTTTTACATATTGTTTATCTGTATGATTACGTCGCTGTATATTCTGCTTTTATTGTATTTATTAAAAAGATTTCAATTGCTCTAAACTTATTAGACAAACTACATTTCATACTTAGTATTAATTCCTTATGCATGTTTTTCTATTAATTTTTTTTTATTATTTTCCTTTAACAAATAATGGTGATGGAATAACGCCACATCACCAAAGTTATAGTAAAAGTATGTATGTATGTATGTATAATGGTGGTACAAGTAATAATTGCCATTTCAGGTTTATTGGTATTACCACGTTCAAAAATTGATGACTGACTACCAAACAGCAGAGTGACGGACGCCTGAATGGATGTATGAGTATAGATTTGTACATTGGTTAGCTATTTGGTTTTTAGTTAAATTATAAAAAAGGCTGGCTGCTAAAGGATACGACGGTTGAGTGGCTGACTGAATGGCTGACTGTAAGAGTGACATTCGGCAGATAGCATGTGATTATTTTACACATAAAAACACATTCAATATTTTGTATGAATGATTCCTATAACTAGCTGCTGATATTGTTGTTCTGTATATATTATATTTTGTCTTTTTTAAAGCTTTCAAACTAATTTAATTATTGACTTATTTTTGTCGCACCTTTTTTTAGTTGTTTTTTTATTATTATTTATCTACGTTTTGTCTGCTTTAGTTTGTTTTCAACGACTTGTTTGTTTTAGGAAGTCATTCACTAGCGAAAGCGTTGGTAATCTTCATTAATTATGTGCTGAATTCATACCTACATTTAAACATACAAGTGCGCTTTATATATGAATTGATAGTGTTATTATTATTACTATTATTTATTTATATTTCTTAATATTTGCTTTATTTGTATATTTTTAATATTTTGTTTGCTGATTAAATAAACAATCCATTTTCACCCTCCGCAACAAATAATTCCATTTCATACTCAATATTTGATTCCACATCATAACAGACCTTATTAGGTGTTGTGGGGTGCTTTTACAAATCATTTCTTATAGCAAACATTTCTATCTTATTATCAAACTCGCAATTTAACTACTTTTTAAAAAATTTAAGGTCCCGATTACCGTTCACAACACCAAGTATTTTGATGTTGTATGTTGTGAACTGTGATTACGATTCACAACACTTAAGCTGAAAGTCCATACCAAGCGTTTACGCGTTTCTCGCGTTCTAAACAACTGTCAAAAAAGTAGAATCAATGTAATCGTATGTTTTAAGTTACGCACTTAAAAGCGTTGGAAGCGTTGACGCTTGAAAAGCGAAAAGTTCGTTTACTTTTTACTTTTGAAAGAGTCGCAAGCGTCGAACAGCTGACATCGCACCAAAATAAAGAAAAAAGCGCACCATTTACAAAAAAACGCACCAAGTTTCTTTTCTTTCAAATATTTATTGAATTTGAAATTTCTTAATATCATAATTTCTATAAAAAACTTTTTATCAACGAATTTTAGTAAAAGTAATAATAAGAAAAACCTTATTTTTAATAAATGAGCTAATAAAGATAAAATAAGCATTTAACCACTCAAAATTTAACTCACAATATTATATGCGGAACTAAAGCTAATTTCAGTACATATTTGATACTTTTTTATATATATTTTTGTTTTCTAGTTAAAGTACTTCTATTTGATTTTTTTCCAATAAAATTTGTTAGGATTCCACTGGTACTCTAACCCTGGCTGTTCGTCTACAGTTCAGTAGACCAAACCATCAGGTTATACAAGAATTTTTATTTACATGTTTAAAATGTTAATTTGATTTTCAAACAAAGATTTTTGAAGAATTTGATTTCATTTATCATACATTCGTATTTAAAATACATTTTTTCATCGTATAGATTTCATGAGTTATGAATTATTAAAATATGTACTGCAATTAAAAATTAATAAAAATAAAGATTTCATCACATTTTCGAAAAAAAATTAAAAAACGCACCGAAATACACAAAGAAAATTTTGCAGTGTTAAATGAAATGGTACTCAAACAGATGTATTTTATTGTAGAAAGATGTTTTCTCACACAAATTGTTTTTCTCGAACAAATTTTTACTATTTTACTCCAAAAAATACTTTTGGAGAAATAAAAAATAACTTTTATTAATATTTCAACTAAATTTCTTTCGGTGTGGTAAGTAAATGAACACGGACATTTTTGAATTAATATATGAAATGTAATCTATTAAAACAAGTCAACAATTGTTATGAACAAAATTAGAAAAAACTATAATTTATATTTGTAACATTTGAAATAAGAATTGTATTGTTACATTGAAAAAATTTAGCACTTATTTTTTCTTCTGTAGAACATTTTAGCACTTAGTTTTTCAAGTTTTAGCATATTTTGAAATTAATTTTCTGGCAACACTGTTGGCATGAGAATGTCAAACAATCACTCGTATGCAAATTTAGTTGCGAGTAGCTCTGCAAGTGCGAAAAATGTGAGTGTATTGAGTTTTTCGAACTGTTACTCTCATGTGTAAACGCTAGGTTAATCCGTTAGGTATTTATACAAAATAAGTAAAAAAGAAATACATATAAAAACATACAAGTAAGTTTATAGGAAAACATTTTGGGGAAAATATAAAATTTATTATTTTATATAATTTTAATAAGCAGGCTGTAAAAAATGAACGACACTCGCATGAGTGTAAGCGAGTCATACTTATTTTTTTATCGTCTACGTACATTGAGTTAAGGAGAGTCAAAATAAACAACATCATACATGAGATTAACTATAAATATAATGAGTACTTCAAACTTTAAAGATGAGTTGTGGTTTGATGATATTGAGACAAGTATGAGTACGTATAAGTACAATAAATTATAAGTCATGATTCGAGTATACTCACTTTTTCAGTACTCATAACTGATCTCTGTTGTGGACCTCCAGCTTTATCGGCTTAATCGTATGAAAAATGCATGCTGTGTTGTAGTCGAGACAACACAACATTTTAGTGTTGTGAACGATAATCGGGCCATAAGTATTGAGTAAATCATCCTTCCTTTTTGGTTTATTTTAAGAAAAAATTGCACCAGTTCATCGCTTAATATACAATATACATTTTGATATTTCTTGGACCCTTAATAAAAGTGCAACATCAGCAGAGATTCATATCACTGCTACAAAGAGCTTCATCTGTAACTTTAACCAGATTTAAAATGACAACTATTTGTTTAAGTAAATCAAATTCTTTATCTGTCATCTGTTGAGTTTTTAAATCAATTAAAGCTTTTTTAATAGGAATTTCGAATTCGAAAGACCGTAGACACATACTGCCGTATTTATAAAAAATAAAGTAGGCTTGAAGTGTGCTTTTAGACAAAATTTTCTTAAAGTACATTTGATTTCTACTTTATTTTTTTATAAATACGGCAGATAAAATGTGCGTTCGAGTTTGGCCATCCAAAATTAATTATAATTCCTTCACATTTATTTCCTCGACAAACTTTTGTAAAATTGAATTTTTTGTTGATGACTTTGTAAACAAATACTGGTTTATTAATCCCGAAAAATCCAGGTATTTTTTAAAACAATGACCTTTACGAAGAAAATTTTATTATAAATCACTCATCTTGATTATTTCCGTTATTTTCTTTTCTGTTTCTCTCAACCACAAATATAAAACAAAAAACTAATTTTAAATGGTAAATGTTGCCAATTAACCACTAAAATTAAAGTGGACCCATTATTTTCGGTCTCTGCTACATAATAATAACACACACTACTATGTGCATTACCTTATATCTGTTTTTTATATCAAATTTCTGATCCTTTGTTCGGGAATCCAGTTTCGTATGTAGGTATCTCATATCTCAGGCTAGATCATGCAACTATAAATTAAAAGTATGTCGTCATATATTTAAAACACAGGAGATGGACTTTTACGTAAGTTGAAAACCACACAGGAAAACTTCTTGAAGCATCAAAATCAAATGCATGAAATTGAAACTTGCGAATAATTATTTTTTTCTTGAATCATCACTCAGATAATTACCTCAACTCAAGCAAAGCGTTGTGTTGGACCTAAAAAGTGTTTTTGATCATTTTGAGGAAGGACGTTTATTCTTCATATGGAAATTTCCTTGTTGAGTGTTCTGGTTGAAGATTGTCAATTACGCACAAATATGAGTGTATCGAGAACAAGTTCCCAAATTTCAGCACAACATGCTGTATTTTAGTATACATAATAGCAGAGCATAACCTACATTGCGATGGTGTTACAATAAATCAATGGATTAGGATACCCCACTTTAACCTTCTAGCAATACGCAATCAAGAAGCTTCGATAGGCATTGCAGCACCGACCCATATAATAAATAAATATGGTGTAAATACTAAGGACATCATATGAAGTCAATTACTTCATATATACCGTTTTGAATCTCCAAGAAACTTGAATGTTTTTTCGAAACTTGGACACGGAATGGGATTTGAAATTTGACATAGGTAGTCATAAAGAAAGATCAGACCCTTGCGATACCCCTGAATCAACATTGAACTCATTCCATGAGATTCATGTACAGCAACTCTGAGGAAACTGTAAATAAATTAATAGATGGTCAAGACCCTTGCGATACCCCTGAACCAACCTTGAACTTGTTTGACAAGATCACATGCACAACAACTCTGAAACACTATAAAAATCAAACACCAAATGGAATATATTTTTGAAGATGACAGACTATTTTGAGTTCTTTGGAAATATTTTAAGCATGGTAACGCAAAACAAGGAAACCTAGGCTTCCATTTATCTTGTTCTTACACGAAGTGAACTAGCCAGAAGAGGTACAATGATGACCGAGGAGGATAATGACCCCTTAATTGATATTACAACTACGAGTCTGAAAAAACTTGCTTAGACAAAGTGGTCGTATACGACCACTTGTTCTATTGCGAGGTCCATTTGGCCCGTTGAGGGATGAGAGAAGGACGAATTCATTGTTTAGATTTCGTCGTATTTACAGGCCAATGTACTTTTGGATCTCATGCCAGAATGCTTGGTCTACAGTACAATTCTTATTGTAGGAGCTGTCATAACGAGGAGGAGGAAGAGACAATTACTCATCTTCTTTACCAATGTCCGGCCCTATCAACAATGAGGGAGCGTGTAATTTGACTTGGGACACCTTACCTATCATGCTTGGAGGAGCTATCAAGAATGGGTGTAAAATACGCCTACACCTTCGCCAAGGAATCTGAATGGTTTGAAATGGCAACAACTAATGCTGAATAATCGATAAGTGAGCAACGAAACCTTTAATTTCCGTTGAGTAGTCATGTAATGAGATTATTTCAATGGTAGTTGCTCCGTTTTGTTTTGAACGTAATTCATATTAAATCGGATCTTTAGCCACACATTATCTCACATCATTATTGACTTATTTGACCTGTATTCGATAGTTTTGTACCTTACTTTCTCATTGTTTTAGTTTAATGTTTACCGCCGTTTAACAGTATCTCGTTTAGGATACAGGAACTAATAGCTTCTTCGTGTTTTAATAATCTATTTCTACATTTATACATGGTGGAGTACATACAAAACTCGATTGTATAAAATTTGGGCGGATTTTAAAATTAATTTCGAAAGAAATTCGTTCGGGTTTGTATGTATGTTTGTATCTTTAATCAAATTCGTGAGTTCAGTCTTCTTATATGGAGAGGTTGATTAGTAGCTCTTGGAAGAGCCTTGGACTCCAAATATTTAACAAGAAGATAGTTTAGTTTATTTTCCATAACTTAAGAAGACCTGAACAATTTGTTATTAGGCGTTAATTTTATAATTTTAAGAATTGGCGCAATACGATTATAAATGGAAAATGGATAATGACGATTTAGAGATTTATAAAAAAACTTTGTCAATAGAATACTTTAAGCAGAATCTTAACAACAACTCAAATCGAATCATAAAAACTTTTTCTAATATAAAAATTGTACTTCTACTACCGGCAAGCAGATAAGACAAAGCAAATCCACATATCAACATACAGACATGTTCTGAAAATCACTTTTTCGTAAAGTGATTTCAAATCACTGAAAAGGTGTTCTGTGTACAAAAATTATTGAAAACTCGTGATTTAAAACCGGTCACCTAACAGTCTAATGATTTCAAAGAGTTTTTTAAGCATTTTTCATTGAACTCTTGTAATAAAATTATCACAAACACTTAAAATCATTTGTTCTTTATTTGTTTTTGAAATAAAATTAACTATTTTACACAGAAAAAACTTAAAATTTATAAATTTAGTAAGATGTTGTATTTTTTGCGGACCATTTTTTTAAGATTTGGTTACATTTTTCGTTATTTCCTTTTTAGTAGTCAGCTGATATTATTGATCAAAATATTTTGGTTGCCAGAGTAATAAAGTTTTAAAGTCGTATGGCATATGACTGATTTATTAAATTAAATTATACACTAAAATGAAAAATTTATTAAAATTGTTGAAAAAAAAAATAAAAGTAGGCAATAAATATATATAATTTAATATACAAATGTAAAAAAACAAGTGAAAATTTTATTGTAAACAATGAAAATCAGTTGCTAGCTCGTGATTTAGAACAATCAAAATCAATTAAAAATCTCGTGATTTCAAAATTGTTCGTGATTTAAAATCACCGTGATTTCAGAACATGCCTGATAATGACGTATATTCTTCTTTTCATTTTGATAGTATGAATAAAAAATTATTTTTAATATGGAACTAGTTTCTTTCTTTATAAATGTTTATTATTTTTTTGTCTGTTAACATTTTAAGTGATTTCCCTTTCTTCTCCCATATACAATGCAAATACAGAAATAAAAAAACATTTTTTGCAAACATATTTAAATATCTTATTAACTATAAATCTAATTATTAAATAAATAAAAAATATGCATGATTTTTAATAATAACAATATACACACATATTATATTTAACAACAAAGTGTTAAATAGTTTTAATAAAATTTACAGAAATATTTTGGAAACTGTAACAGTTTGAAGTGATTCTATTAAAATTTAGCAAATAAAAAAATTACTTTTGGGTTTCAAATTAATAACACTGGTTTACAAATTTTTAATTTGGAAAAATACCAAGAACGCCACTTGCCTAGATAAGTTAATTGGGACCTCCTGAACACGAAAAACGCTGTAATTTTTTTTTTCTAAGTACCGTTTTTTAGATAACGGTACTTTTGTGTTTTTCGGTGTATGGTCCCATTCAAACCCTTGTGGAGCCCAACCGAAGAGCCCGATCGAGATGAGTGGCATATCGTTGGAAAGGTAATCGAATGCCTTTTCCGCCGATATGCTGCAAATTTCTATCTGATAAGAAATAGCTGAGTTATGGCACCTCAAAGTTCGAAATTTGCCTATTTTTTACGTTTTTTTCAAAATTTTTCTTTTTTATTTAATTTTTTTTCTACGTTACAGTTAATATCTGGAATGTTTTATTTTTTATCCAAATAGTTTATTTAATTACCAACATTTTAAGCGTAATTTGAAAAAAATCGGATGAAAAATATAGTTTTTATTAAGGATTTTGTGGAACGACAATATTTTCATCTTCATTGCTTACACACTATATTCGGCGTAAATTCAAAAAATTTAAATTTCCGAGAGCCACAGCGAGCAAAATTGAAGCTGGTATATTTGATGGCCCTCAAATTCGGGCTCTGTACGGTGACCAAGCATTTAATGAGTGTTAAGGTCCAGCTCATTTGGAGGCATGTATATCAAAAAGGCCGTTATGATTTAAAATTTATTCTTTTTAACCTTTAGGTTCAAATATGACACCTAAATTACACTTCTTATTCAGTCATTTGGATATTTTCCCCACCAACTTGGGCTCCGAAAGTGATGAACAAGGTGAAAGATTTCACCAAGAAATGGAAGCAATCAAGAGACGTTACAAAGGCTGGTGGGACGAACAAATGATGGCGGACTATTGTTGGTTCCTCATTCGCGAAGATCCATCCGAAAAAAACGTAAGAGTTCAAGTCGCTCGCCATTTTAATTTAAATTTTTTGAATTTACGTCGAATATAGTGTGTAAGCAATGAAGATGAAAATATTGTCGTTCCACAAAATCCTTAATAAAAACTATATTTTTCATCCGATTTTTTTCAAATTACGCTTAAAATGTTGGTAATTAAATAAACTATTTGGATAAAAAATAAAACATTCCAGATATTAACTGTAACGTAGAAAAAAAATTAAATAAAAAAGAAAAATTTTGAAAAAAACGTAAAAAATAGGCAAATTTCGAACTTTGAGGTGCCATAACTCAGCTATTTCTTATCAGATAGAAATTTGCAGCATATCGGCGAAAAAGGCATTCGATTACCTTTCCAACGATATGCCATTCATCTCGATCGTGCTCTTCGGTTGGGCTCCACAAGGGTTTGAATGGGACCATACACCGAAAAACACAAAAGTACCGTTATCTAAAAAACGGTACTTAGAAAAAAAAATTACAGCGTTTTTCGTGTTCAGGAGGTCCCAATTAACTTATCTAGATAAGTGGCGTTCTTGGTATTTTTTGGCTGTAAACCAGTGTAATAAAATAATTTTCATATGAAATACTTGTTGGAAAAGTATTATGCAAAAGAAAAATTAAAATATTATATGTATAATAATAAAAAATAAGTACAGTACAGTAAACGTATACAGTGGCCCACACACTTAAAGTCGGGCAAGATGATTTTAAAAATTTACTTTCAATGAACACTAGGGTTATAACTTTTTGCAATTTTTGCAAATATCAAAAATACCACCGCATAGCCGTGTGGGACATGAACAAATATTAAAAAATATGTTGTCACTTTTCCCCTATCGTGAAAAAAGTTTCCGCACCAAACGGTTCTTATTTACATATTTATTTTTTCCATTAAAACAATTACTCTTGCTTTGTCTTAAATATTTAAATAGGTCGTGAAGTCCTTGTTATTACAAATGTGAAATTTCGCTTATTATTTCTGTTGGTTCTTAAAATGAAGTATAAAAAAAGTATATATCTGTTATAAAAAACTCAAAAATCTGGTCAAAGAATTTTACAAAAAATAATGGTATTGAAAAATGTGAAAAAATACAAAAAGTCGAAATACCTTTAAGTGAGTTGAACAAGATCCCAAAGGAAGAAATTATTATCGGAAGATTTATCCCTTTATGCAAGACAAATAAATATAATTTGTGGACCAAGCTAAATATAAGAACCATGCGCGTGGATCTTATAAAAAGAAAAATTAGACGGTTGGTTCTATTTGTTTGTGCTTTCTGGTTTGAAATTTGGTTTGGTGGTCATTGCTTCAACGAGAATGATTTTGAAGCATTAAGTATATCTTTTAAAAGCTTCGCGAAAGCTAACGAATGCTTCTTAAGGCATTGGGTAATAGAACCGTCTAAAATTAAAGATCATCAGCGCCGAGCGTGCGATTAAAGTGATGCAGGATATATATCTACAGTCTAAACCATACGCACATTAAATTTAAAGTTTATATCTTATAATTTCTAGTATTTTTGTACAATAATGAAAAATCTTAATTTTTAAAAAATAAAAATTTAAAGCACTTTAGAAATCGCTTTCGGTGCGGAAACTCTTTTTACCGAATCAACCTAAAAAACAGTTTTTTATTATCAGAACAACATTCACCACATGGTACTGGAGTGGTATTTTGCACTCAAAAAAAGTTATACCCTAATGAACACTTGTGGACTATATCTATGAGCACTTTTAAAATTTACAGGTTCTTTTCACGGACGAAAGCAAATTCAATTAATTTGGGCCGATGGCCGGCGTTATGTGTATCACAAACCTAATGAGGAGTTTTGCCCTAAAAATATTAAGAAAACTGAAAAGCACGGGGGCTTGTCAGTGATGGTGTGGGGTTGCATGGCTACTTCCGGTGTCGGAAATCTTCATTCTTATCTTGATATTTTGAACGGAAATGTTTAACAAAGTGCTCATAAATTGGGGATTGCTAATAACTTTAAATTTTACCAGGACTAGAAGAACTAATAATAATTGTCCTAAAGTCCTCAAAACACCTGCGCAAAGTCCAGACCTTAACGTAAGCGAACATTTATGGGATGAGCTCGGACGTTGGATGCAAAATAGATTATGTACCAGTAAATACCAGCTCAGAGCTGCATTACTGGAAAAATGGAACCAAATAAGTCCTGATGTGTGCAGAAAACTGGTTGAATCGATTCCAAAAAGACTCCAAGCTGTCGAGTTTAAAAAAAGAATACACAACAAAATACCAAATATCTTATAAATAATTAAATTTAATGACCTGACCGAATTTCAGTATGATCATTCTATTAAGTTTTTTTTTAATTTTTTTGTTTTTGTTTCTGTTATATTAATGGTAGAATACCATGTTTATTTGTTTTTGTGTTTAATAATAAATAATTTATTTAATTTTGAAAAAAATTTAAAAAAATCCTAAGCTCTCTTTTTTCAAATAGGGTTTAATATTTTACAAACAGTTTGTAAATATGAGCCACTGTACATATTATTTGGCTTTTTTAAACTAATTTCCTTAGAAACGCTTGTTTTCTATAATAAAATTTTGCAGTATCCAACGCAGACGTTTTTTTAAGTTTCGAACGTATCAATGCATGCTTTCAGCAGAACAATTTGAAGTTCTTAGAACTCCTTGTAGTGACCTGCAACCAAATCTTCAGAAGCTCTTGCAACAAATTTAACAATAATAATTTGTGATTTTGATTACAAATTAACTTAAAACTTTACAGCAGCTGCAACAACATTCAAACTTTTTACTAAAAACATACAACTAAAGGTAAACGTGTCATCTGCAATAACTTATATTTACATATGTACATAATTTAGGTGAGAAATATTTTTGATGTACATTGTAGTTTGTAAAGAAAAGTATAAAAATATTCAAAATTCCTACTTTTTGCTTGACCTACGAAGAGTATTCAGTATCTAAATAAGCTTTTGATTGCTTTATAATTGAATCTTGATTTAGTGAGATTGTCACAAAATGGCACTTATATCCAATAGGCCTAACTTAGCGATTAAATGAATACGAATAGATAATGTTGCAGTTATATGCAAAATAACATATAGGTTATAGGTTATCATTTTAAAAACAAGAAGTAATTTTAACCTCGTTTGAGAGGCTATAACTACTTGCGATCGATGAGATCGATGTCTTGAACTAACAAATATCTTTAACGACAAGAGAAGACTTTGGTTTAATTTTAAAAACTCGCGTTACATCCAAACATAAAGACAATTATTTTAGATGCTATAAAGTCCGGAAAAAGGTGACTACAGCAGAGTGAAGAAAATGTTTCAAGGCCAGACCAGAAGATTTATTTCCATGGATATCCTCTAAAACCTTTTCAAAACGAGACCTCGAAAGAACATAAATATTATAAATATTTAACTGACACTCTTTCAAGTGCTTTAAAGCTGTAATTAATTGCTTTACAGCAAGTGGGAATTATATTAAAATAAATCTGTGTGTATTTAGCAATCGTTTAGAAGAATGATAACCTGCAGCACCTTAACAGTTGGATATAGCTAATTAGTAAGACTGCCACATTTGATTGTAATTTCACTCATAACATATTTCACGTAGCATCCGGGTGCCATCCGGGAGCATCGAAAGTCCTTCTGTATGTATCGATGAAGGAAATCCGGTATCAGAGTCTGATGACTATATTCTCGTGAAGATATGCATTTGTTATGTGATATCGTGAATTATTCTAGGCCACTTGATTTCCCTAAGGAATGCAGCCAATACTACAAGAGCATAATTGAAAAGAGCACAACCAATTGCTTTATACATATATGGTTACTTTCGTCTCCTTGTTCTTGCAGTTAAGTAGTGCTGTCGAGAATTGTTATGTCAGTATTTCGGTTTATTTTAATTTTTGTTACAGCTGAACAAGATAAATATTTTTGATTCAATGCAGCAAATAGATATGACAACAATTTGTAACTCTTCTTAAACTTCTTAAAGGTTAAGCAAAAATCAAATTTTACTTCCGGTTAATGTGTACTATGCCTCATATGTAATTAAAGTTTAGGTTTCTTAAAGCCTTTTCCACGCACAGCATAATCATAAGTATATTAAATTTAAATGTCAACGTTATCATTTGATACACAAAAATATATGTAAATACTTTATATATGTAAATCTTTATCTGCCTACTAACGAAATAAACAAATAGTGTGGTTTTAAGCAAAAACAAACGTCATAGCTACGTATGATACTACATTCCTTTTACCCATTAAATCTAAACGTACGCAATAACAAAACTGATATGAGCAAAAGTACAAGCAAACTTTTTATTGTTACTACATATTTTATACCCTCCACCGGCACAAGCGTTGAATGAAGGTATATTACGTTTGACATTCCGTGTGAAACTTTGATAATATTCTTGGTACTTATGGAATTCTAAAACGATTGAGCTATGTCCGTCTGTGTTAACCACTCTCACATCCAAAATATGTACACAAGTTAACTTAAAGAAATTTCCAGAAAAATATTTTTTATTTTGTAGGAATGTTTGTTATTGATCAAAAACAAAATCGGTATAGTAAAACCAGAGTTATGAACCAAAATGTGAGGCAACCTCTAAAAAATTTTATATTTTTGATCCATTTTTTTTTTTTTTGAATTTTTTTTAAATATGTTATTATACAAGCTGGCGCAAACGTAATCCTCCTATCAGAAAATGCTATAAATTTTGCGAGGCCCCTAATGTCAGTTCTGTTAGCAATATTCCGCGTTCTGGAGCAGTGTAGCGTAACATTGTTTATTAACGTGTATTTCGCATGTGTTTACTACACAAATGTCAAAACAGAACTGACATTAGGGGCCTCGCAAAATTTATAGCATTTTCTGATAGGAGGATTATTTTTGTGACACCTTGTAGTTACTACCGTGAAACACATCACAAATACATCATTTCTATATTAAAAGGAGAAACTGTGATGGAAATATTAAGAATCGGTAAATGATTTCTCAAAGTCACATACAAATATCTTCAGAAATATGAATTAATAATACAGAAATGCCTACAAAATTGGAATTTCGATACAAAATTCGACAAAAATAAGTTTTATGTAAAAAGAAATCGCAAAACCAAACATACATAAAGTTACGAGCTCTCTGGTCTACACAATATTTTACACCAATAAGAATAAGAACCTTACTAGCCAAGACGTATCTGATTCCTTCTCTAATTTATGGGTGCGAGTTGTTTGGAAGCTGTGATTCAAGTAGTAAAAGTAAGCTTAATATATTGTTTAACAACATAATAAGATATGTGTATGGATTGAGAAGGTTTGATCATGTTTCTGCTGTTCCCAAAAAACTTTACGGAGTTTCACTTGATAGCCTATTAAAAATTCGTATTCTTGTATTCTTGCACAAAATAATAAATACTCAAACCCCCAAATATATATTTGAAAAAATACGTTTCTTCCAATCGTCTCGAAATCGAAATATTATAATACCTCGACATCAATACCTAGTGTCTGAATGGCACTTTTATGTACATGCCGCTCGTCTTTGGAACAATCTTCCACGAAATCAACAAATAAATAGTAATGCTAATAGTTTCAGAAATTTTTTATATAACTTTTCCACGTAAGATGTTATCAATATAGGTTTTTCTGTAACTAATTTGTTTATGCTCATAATAAAATTGTTTATAACGTAATGCGTTCCTGTACTATAAATATACATACTACTTAGTCTTGTTGTACAGGAAATGAAAAAATTCAATAAATAAATAAAAAATAAATAAATTTTGTTTAGTAAGGTCCATGTTTGACCAGAGACCCCATATAAAGTTCAATTCAAAAATTCACTTAAATACGTATAAATCTAATATAAATATTGTTACCAGGATAAAATTTGACATAAATAATCCTACAGGTAAATTAATTGTTGTACTAAATTTTATGATGGTCGGCTCATAATTGGTCATAGCTGCCATATAAGGGCCACATTCGAGAAAGACATTAATCTTTATATTTATCTTATAAATATCGGTACCGACTCGAAACTTTACATATACACATAAAACATACTACACAATTTTGTGAATTTCGGTTCATATTTTACCATATCCATATAACGCCCTCTTCCGAAAATCACTTCAATACTCATAAATACTCTTATAAATAACGGTATCATTTACATACATACATGCCAAAATCAAACTTCTGGAGTTTGAGAATATCGGTCCATATTCGATTAGATATATCCGTTGAACCGTTATATTGAAATTCGATGTGAAATATTCTCATATGCACAAAATTCTGTTCCGAAATTGAAGAAGATTTAAGATCGGCCCTTGATTTGTTATAGCTGCCATATAGGACCATTTCCGAAAAACAATTTAAACCACAAAAATGTCTAATAAATATCGAGTACGAATTAACTTTTATACAAATCAGAAATTTGAATCCAGAAATCATACTAATATCAATTATGGGTGCCCCGATAGACTAGGCGATAGTTTGCCGAACTATCAGTCAGAGGGTTGCAGGTTCGATTCCTGCCAAAGACTCTAGGTGTTTTCTGCAGATAAGCCAAAAAGCTTCGCAGTTTGTGTTTGTTAATTATAAAAAACTGACATCCTAACAACTTGTTACTACTGGTGGTTGTGATTTTTGTCTAACACTCATGGAATTGGATGCACATTATTCTTTATTGATCTTCAAAATGTAAAAAAAAATGCTACTGGACTTTGTAGCTATCAGTCAATAAATGGCAATAGTTCCCGAGTCAAGTCCACTTCTGAACATAACCACCAACCATAAAAGTCTTCTAAATAACGTTATTAAGATGAAATTCAACCAAAATAAGCCTAAAATACATACATAGAAATCACATTAGCGAATACTGGATTTGGAAGATATGAGTCCATAATTGGTCCACTTCATCAATGCCACTCATAAATCTCTTGGAAACCTTATAATCTTACCCTTCTTAATACACTGTTTCTTAACTTGTGGTCAATATGGAAAAATGTTTTTTTTTTTAATTTTAAAAATTGTTCAATTACACTCAAGACAAAATCTGTATATTATGGTAAGAATTGGCAATCATATCAATTATAAATTGTCAAAATTAGATAAAATTTCAAAACATTTGAAATAAATTATGTTGGTCGTAAAATTTTCGTTCAAACAATAAAAAACACAGAATAAGGATATTCTAGTCCTATAACCAGTGTAGTTTTTGTATTTTTTATTATATTTAGGTATTGCACTCTAACTTGTTTTTTTCTAGTTTTTACCACATATTTTTTTCGAGACAAATCTAAACACTAGTCCTTATTATAACAAACATACAAAAATTAAGACTGAACAAGAGAAAAAGAAATATAGAGTAAAAAAAATATGAATGAAAATATAAAACGACCATAAAAATACAATGTTATGCAACCTTCCTCAACAGCAATATAAAGATTTTTTAGCAGTACTTAACTGTTGGGTGGTTGATTTGGTAGGTGACATTGAATTTAAATGGTCTCTTTGAACAAACATTGTTGGAGTCATCATATACACATAGGGAGCAATTCATAGAAAGAAAAACAAAAAAAAACAAAATAATAAAAATAATAGCTTAAAAGTACACAGATTGAAAATGTAAAAGACAATTTACTTTGATTAAGAAAAGCATCTCAAATAAAATACAAACCTACATTCAACACATGACAACAAGAGTAATAATAAATACGTACACACTCTTATTTTACAACTGTTATACAAGCTATTGTGAATTTTTGAACTAAGATTTCAAGTAACAACAAGACAAACAAGTCTTTTTGCCAAACTATGACGACATATTATAATTATTGTTTATGAAAAAAAATTGATACTTATGTGATTATCAACAAACAATAAAAACTTTAAAACAGCTGTTGATAAACATCATTTACAAAAGTTTTTGCAAAATATTGTACACAAAATTCCACAACTACCATATTATGAATAATGAAACATTTGTAAAAAATAAACTCAAACAGCTACCAAGACTAACATTTTGGAAAAAACTTCCAATTGAATGATAATTAGGTTGTCTTTGTCTTAAGCTATGTTGACAATTTTTGGCAATGTGGAACTCCGTCCGTTCCAGATCCTTTATCCAATTGCAGTAGGAACGAAACGATAGTTTGAAACACACTTTTTGGTAGTTCTAGATAGCGTTAGAGGAATGTTTGGATTTGGACGCAGTAAACTACGAGGAGCTCTATCGTAAGATTATTATAGGCTCCCCATCAAATGTTAATGGTGTGTATTAAATTGATGAATTAAAGAATAGCTCGACCAATATATCTTTACTATATGGTGCATCATCAATTGCCAAGTTAATCGAATGTTTAAACCAATATGAGCAACGTAGAATAAGTAAAGCTATAGTGTTTACAAAGATCAAGTCAACCCCTAAAACACATATTAGATATTTTAATTGCTCACAGTTTAGGCCATTCCAAAGCATGTGTACCAAACCACTTAGGCCCCAATGTTCGTATTTTTTATATCTCCGCAAATACTGTACAAAACGAAAAAACCTAGTTGAGTCGCGCTTTTTATTGAACAAATGTTTCTACATAAGTTGTTAGTGTTGGGGTATCAATACGATAGCGTCGGAATTACTTCAGTATGGGTTGGGGAAAGGAATGCTGAATCGGATTCTGATGACTGAAGTGACTAGGACGGTGTTAAACCAATATATCAACCACACTTTATATTGCCTGACATACAACAACCTGTTCTTCTCATGTGATAACCGACATTTGTTTTTTTAAACACAAACTGCGAAGCTTTTGCCTTATCTGCAGAAAACACCCAGTGTCTTTGGCGGGAATCGAACCTGAACCCTTTGACTGATAGTCAGGCACACTATCGCCTAGTCTATCGGGGCACCCAAACCCAAAGTGAAGGAAGATTTCCCAGCTGGTGAAAGAGACTTAACTATTACATTTATAGAAATTATATAGGTAAATATATAGGATTGTAACCGAAAGTATGGAACTGGATCTATATATCAGTAAAGAAACAAATTCTAAATTGTTGATGTATGTGAGAGGCAATGAGAACTGAGTGTCATAAGAAGATATTGATTAAAAATCAAAGATAATATAATTAGCATGACTGGAGCCATAAGTAGCACACCACATGTAGTAACGGTAGATTTCTACATCTACTACATATTGGGGAGTAACTAAAGTGAATGACGTAAAAGGGCTTACTCAGACTCAGACTCTACGACATTCGAAGATCATACATTTGGATTCCACACATGAATTCTCGAAAATCCAATGATTTCGAAATAATAAACTCGGTATAATAAATAAAAAATATTAAGCGGTATTTACTGACGTATCTACGATAGAGAAAATCATAGTTGAGAAGGAAATTTTCTCGCGGAAATTCCGGCAGTCGTTAGAGTTACTTGTATCTGGAGACTTAGAAGAGCAATGAAACAGTTGATGGAAGACTATGAAGTAGGATTTTGTTGGTTTTATAAGAACTTGCAAGACATGGCTTGGAGCTATCCTTGGGAGATCGGGATATATTAGAGGAAATTATTTTAATACATAACAAGAGCACTGTGTTCCAGATTGAACTACTGTTACTGGATCTGCATCTGAATAAAGTATTAGAAATGGTTACGGATTTATGAACAATTATCTGTCATATTCTAGATCACTATAATAGCATAGCATAGTTCCTTCATATTTATATTGTAAGGACGTATTAACAAGATTGTTTTACCGTTCGAGAAAATGTACTCTGTAAAATGTGAATGTATTGTATTTGCCATAGAATATTTTAACAATTAGGAAGCTACAAAGCATCGTCACTGGTAATATAGAAGAGGATAGTCTATTTTGAACAATATTATTAGTATCGTTTGATTGGCGTTATGTATTTTAACCTATTTATGAAAACAGATTAATAACTGATTCCGAAAATGTAAGGAATATGGATATATTTTCAGATTTACCATTATGTCTTATGGTATTTCATATTGTTGCATTACTATTGCTTTGTCCGTTTTATTCAATTGATATTTCAAAATTATTACACAACTTTGGAGGAATACTACATACTTTTAAAGTTTACATTTACAGTTTTAAAATGAATAAATTTTATTAAAAACATACACTATTGATTATCAATTGCACATGCTCTATTAGAAAGAGTTCAGTGGACTGTTTGTTTTTAATGAATGAAATTTGTTTATTTATATTAATATTACGTTTTGTGTTTATATTTTGCGTAGATACATACATATTAAATATAGTTTTAGTTAGTACATATTATGAAATTCAATAACTAAAATAAAAAATTTTACAAACACTTTTGAGGTAAATAAGATGCATGATAATTTATATATTTATATGTATTTATTTATTTATTTTTTTGTTATAGAATTTTGAAAAACTTTCAATAAAACAGAAACCCGTTTTGTTTTGTGGATGCATGTTTTCTTAGTAATATTGGACAGTTGTAAAATGAAAACTTAACCGGAGTGTGGTACTTTTGGATTCATATTATTTATTTAATAGGGTTTATAGGTTTTTGTGCTGATGTTTGTAACGCCCATAAATATTGATCCAAAACCCACCTTAAAGTATACCGATCGACTCAGAATCACTTTCTGCAAAAGATCCTTAGTGATGGTTTGCTAAATTTCTTATTGTTTCATAATTAGACAATCTGCATTTATTATTAAATGACAGCGTCAGATCATTGGCAAACTTGAGTATCTCTTATAATTGTATCTATTGTGAAGTAAGTCGGTGGGAAATATGTATTATTTTTAAATTTTTGTTCTGAATAATTTGAAGCTTTTTCGTATGAGATTTGGCAGCTTTGTATTCTGGCGCGAAGATAGAAACATCATCTTTTATATAATATATATAAACTTTAATGTTATAAGTTGAGATTTTAGTAATTGTTCAAGCTTAAGGTTTTTTATAAATAAATTTTAGGTTTTTATTTTCAATATTTCGCTACGTCTTTGTGTAGAAAAGGCAGTAACATAAAGCAGTTCTGCTATGATTATATAATAAATTACTTGCGAAAACTTTAAAAACTCGAACAGTGAAGCGCAGCATATTTTAGAGCAAACAGAAGAATACCAAAGCCATATTAGAGAAAATAAGTCTAAGCAAATATTTTTGGATGAACAAAAAAGGGAATAAGTCACGTTTCTGATTTCTATGTGCAAGCTTTACCTTCAAAAAGTTGTAACTACACCCAACGGAAAATGTGTGATATTATTTTATTCACGAAAATATGCTTACTAAATGAAAGTGTATAAGAAAATGGCACCAGAAATGGTTACTGCTTTTTATAGGGAGAAACTGATAGCAAACATGAAGGTAACGAAATTTTTACCAACATCTTTCAATATTTAAAACTTGTGGATGAATAAAATACATACTCTTCAATCAGTCTTTACTGTGACAGTTGTGCTAGTCAGAATCGCAACCGAGCTATACTGGTAACAATGTTAAATTTTCTTGAAAATTCAAATTTTATTGATAAAATTAAAATTACGTATTTTTAACCGGGACATACCTACTATGACGTACGTTGATTCCATTCATAGTAATATTGAATCATTTGTTCAAGATAGAACTTTTAGGCTATATCTAACGCAAGAGCTAATCTAGGTAGTTATAATCGTATTGCAATGAATCAATATATTATACCTATATTGTTTATATTAAACTTAAATATAAATATTTTGACAATTCCGAAATTAATGAATATGATATGGACTCGATTGCAAGGACAAAATGCAGCACTGCTGTAGTATAAATGAGCCGTTTCCATTATATAAAGATCAATTGAAAATTTCATCCAAAAGTTCAAAGATCTAAAAACACTTTGCAATAAAAACACAATTCCTGAAGAAATTCACAATGAGTTTTTAAATTTACCATGCTATTAGTCTGTTGAAAATTGTCTTCCCGAGACAAATTATAAAGGAGACTATGTTTAATAGATTTTATTTTTATTGTTATCATTTTAATATTAATTAGCAGAACATCATCTTTTATTCTTGTTTACGTGTTTTATAGTTTTGGTACAGCCATTTAAGAATTTATAAATTTAATTTATAATTTTTAGTTTATTTTATTCCTGTTAAAAATGATGAATTTAATCTTAAAAATGTAGTTTTTAATGAATTAATTTGAAAACCTACAAACCAAACAAATTAAAAATTAATAATTTATAAATGTCTATAGGTACATAATTTGTTTTGTTTTTTCCAAAATTACTTAAAACTAAATTCTACTTGATATGAATTCTTAAGTAACTATCTTGTGAAAATTTAAAATATGATTAGTTTAATAAATTATAGGTATGTAAATAAATACATATTTGTGGCAATATTATGTACGAGTAGGTTATAAGCTGTTGTGTATAAAATGTAAATAGATACTAACAGCCACCCAATATTAACCCTCTAGTACCCAAGACCGCCTGTAGACGGGCTAACTTCATTGTTAATTTATTCGCTTCCCAAATTACGTTTTGGTTTTATTTGCATTTTGTCTAACGCGGGGAAGTCCAAAAATTGTTTTTATTGCATTCGCAACGCAAGCTTGTGCTGTGTGCAGCTATCACTGTCATTTTGAGTTGGAAAATTGTGAAATACGGACGTAATAATTATTTTGCAAAAAGTGTGAATTTCAAAAAATCAAAAAAAATATTTAAAGGGGTCGCAGGTGAAAGGAAAAATTATTGGTGTGTTGCTGGTAGTATAAAGAAAGCAAAAAAATAGAAAAAAAGAAAAAAAAACTTTTCTCAAGCTTTTTATTGGTCTTGCAAGGTAGCCCGTCTGTAGGCGGTCTTAGGACAATTCGGAAAAAAATATTTTAGGTAAGTTTGAAAGTGGAACATTTAAGGAGTCATTTATAGACATGGAGCGTCGACAAATGCAAAAGTTGTCATCGCTTTCTGATGAAGAGATTGGGAAAATTTTGGATTTGATGAATTTCGATAGCGATACTGACGGACAAGAAGATATGGAAGACGATTTGGATTGTCATCCTTGCGAGACGGAGTGCAATATCAACATTGGATTTGAGGAGGATATAAATAGAGCGGTGAATATGTCAGATTCAATGCTGGTATCAGAGATTTGCCTTACTTCAAGCGGAAGTCCCGCATCATTATTATCTCCTACTTCGATTGCTTCAAATACTCCTCAATCACAGAAACGCAAACGCAATGTGCCTGCTGACCAGAATATTATTCAGCCTAAAGATAGTATTATAGGTGATACAGCGGAGTTTATTGGATCCGTTTCGGATATAGATCCCAAATCTCAGACTTTCAAGAAAATTTTGTGGCGCCAAAAGAATTTAGTGCTGGATAACTCTGCGATTGCATTTTCTGAGCCCGAACTAGGAGAAGATCTCAAAAAGCTTGCTACGCCTTTCAAATGCTTCGAATTCTTTTTGGGCGACACTATTATTGATCACATTGTTGAACAATCGAATTTATATGCCACTCAAAAAGATATCACAACTTCCTTCATTACAACCAATTCGGAAATTCGTCAGTATATTGGCATTTTATTTTTTATGTCAGTTTTTCGCTATCCGAGTGTCCGTGCATATTGGGGCGAATTTGTGTTCCAAACAATCCAAAATACTATGTCAAGAAATCGATTTGAGAAAATACGGAGTAACTTACATTTTAATGATAATAGTAAACTGCCCCCCAGGAATTCTGCAGACCACGATGCTTTGTATAAAATACGACCAATTGTGAATCATTTCAATGAAAAGTTTCAATCCGTTCCAATGACGCAACGTTTATATGTGGATGAACAAATGTGCGCAACGAAGATGAAGACTTTTCTTCGACAATATTTGCCAGATAAACCACACAAATGGGGAGTAAAACTGTTTGTTTTATGTGACTCCTTCGGCTTTTGCTATAATTTCGAGATATATTGCGGTGCAGGAGACAATGTTGTGCAAACTGGCTCACCAGACCTTGGAGCGGCAGCAAATGTGGTTGTTCGATTGTCACGCAATGTTCCAGATTATAAAAACCAAATAATATATTTCGATAACTACTACACTTCACTGCCACTTCTTGTATATCTCAAATCACGCGGAATTTATTCCTTGGGGACTATTCGTTCAAATCGCATTCCGAATTGTAAGCCGCCAACAGACAACGATCTCAAGAAACAACCACGTGGATATTCTACAGTTTTGTGGATCTGCTTTTGGAGTCGACATTTCTTTATCACTTTGGAAAGATAATAAGGCTGTGCGACTCGCATCGACCTACGCAGGCACGAAACCTTTTCAAAATGAAACAAACCCAAAAACACAGGTATCCCGTTTTGTTCGCTCTGAAAAAAAGTTTGTTGACGTCGATTGCCCCAACATAATCCATGAATACAATAGCCATATGGGTGGTGTCAAACTTCCGAGCAGAGATAGCATCCGTACTCTGCACGCCGAGTCCATCATTGCCAAAGGCTCCAGGGCGCCCACGCCAAGATTTAAAAAAAAATGTACAGGACAAAAATCCTTTCTACCGCCCGCAGACGTCCGTTTCGATGGAGTCGGACATTTTCCGCTGTTTTTATCACGCGCTGGTAAAAAAACTTGTAAATTTGCTGGTTGCAATTCCGAAACTCAAATTGTATGCCGAAAGTGTAATATAAACCTGTGTATTTCTAAGCAAAAGGAATGCTTCTACGGTTTTCACCACCAATAACTTGATTAAACTATTTTTGCCTCATATTTAAATATTTATTTTTTTTTCAAAGCTTGTTTGAATTAACTTAAAAAAATAAATCTGAATTTCTTGTTTATTTTCTACACATTTCTGTTATAACCTGTTCATTTTTTGTTAATAAAACATTGTACTCTATATGAAAAAACAAAAATAATTTTTGTAAAATTTTTTGGCTTGTTTTCCTAAAGCCGCCTAGAGGCGGTTTTACTTTATGGTGCTATAAAACCCGATCTGACCAAAAATTTATTTTTTTTTTTTAATATCATTTACTTTTAACATAAACCAAACCCAAAAATAATTTTTTTATCCAGAAAAAAAATTTGGGCACTAGAGGGTTAATTTGACAAATGTAAGAGATAAAGTTAATTGTTACTTGGAACATTGTAGAAAAATTAACAAATTTTTTTGTATTTTTTTGCAGACAGACCCCGTCAGCAAACACATCGGCATAATAATAATCAACCATAATAAAATACATACATATGTATGTACCTATATACATCCATATAAAAATGATAAAAGCAGAGTGCAAAACATTAAGAACCAAGAATGTAGCAAAAAAAGTATATGTACATACAGACACATCTCAGGCAACACAAATTTACACAAGAATAAAAATCTGCCTCATTTTCATCTTACTCCAGTAACTTTGTATAACCATTGGTTCGTTGCTTGTTATTGCTGTTTATTTCTTTTGTCATATTTTCGGAATTATAATAGAAAAATATACGTCTTATTCAAGTACCTCGTTTACACACATAAAGTGAATTTATAACGAAATCTTATGGAAACGTTTGTATCCTTAATAACTTCTTTTAAAGTACCTATCTACTTTAAAAAATATTTACATACATACCTATACCTTTATCTTAAAAAGCTAACAAAATCTACCACGTATTTATGAATTTTTCGGTCTGTTATTTCTTTACACATTTTTGCATTGAACTACTTACCAAGTTTTTCGCCATCATTACGATTTTTTTTGCTGTGCAAGTTGCTTTATTATTTTTTCTATTCAGCAAGTTTTTTTTATATTTGCACAATTTGTATTATGTATAAGACAAATTTAAAACTTTTAACGTTTTACTTTATAATTAATTCTTAATAACTTTTTCTTTCTTTACTTAATGCTGTTGTAATTTTCGTAAATAATTTTATATATTTTTACATTTTTTCTATTTTTTGTATTATATTTTTCACAAATTTTCCAGCAGCAGCACAAAAACTCAACAAATTGAAGCGATGAAAATGAAAATTATTGTGTGAAGGAAAAATAGAAAAATTTGTTATGGTAATTGGTTGATTACTGTCAAAGTAACTACTATCGATAGCATAATGTTATTGTTAGTTTTTTACGATAAGCCCTACAGGGTTGTATTTATAGAAATATGTAATTAGGGTTTCTTGTTATGCTTTTTAAATGAAAATTATTAGCAATTACGTTTTAAACAGGAGTTTAGGAATAGGACAACATATATGGGGGATTCACAAGGTGTCATAAAGTCATATGTCTTAAAATAATAACATGAAAAAATACGACTGCTGTGAACAACCCCTCATAATTCAGTGTGCTATTTTGAATTTAAATCAGCTGATTTAAAAAAAATATAAAAATTAATATTGCTTTCCACAATGCCAAAAATAAGTGAAAAAACTAAAATAATAGCCAGTTTGTGCGAAAAATACATTTTAGATGTTGTGATGGCAAACTCAAGTAAATAAACAAAAAATTTTCTCTTCTGATTAATTACGACAGCACAATAAACATATCAAGCAAAGTTCTATTAATTTAAGACACTTTTTGTTGACAAAGCAACAACAATATTTTTAAACCATTGTAAAATGTTAGAACATTATGACAATATAACATGATAGCACACCTTGTGAATACCCCAATAGTGTCTCCAACTGCAATTAACTTTGATTATAATACATTTTCAAAAAGTCACAAATAAAGATGTTTATATATTCTATTTGACAAAGTTTGGTTTTATATATATCTTAATATAATAGACAGATGAAAATCATGTATATTATTAATTTCATGAAATTTGTTAATTACTTAATAAATCTACATACATTCATTTATATTTTCGTTTATGTGTGTTTTTTACAGTTCATCTTTTAAGAAAGTTTTAAAGATTTTTTTTAATTTAATTTAAAGTTTTTTTTAATTAAAAAACAAATAAGTTCTTGAAGCAAGTCTTATTAGATTATAGATTAATTTATAGGCAAACAAAGTACAATGACAAATACAACTGTCATTATTTTACTTTGTACTTGTCTTGAATATTTTATTGATTAATATTAAAAATATTGTTCTAATTGGACTATACTACGCTGCTAGTGCAAATTTTCTAACGGTCTTAAAATTTCTGGCAGCTCTGTGCAAAAAATGCAACGCTTAACTTGTTTACAAAAGAAATGGCCACATTTTGGTTCCAAATTTTACAACCCTGTTCAGTGTTGCAATTTTAGAGATTTATTATATATAAGTAATAAAAAATATTGCTGAAGAATTTTTGGGGAAAGCATATTTTAATGGTTGCAGCTTTTTTAATTCTATTTTGCAATGGAGTTTTAATACCAAATTTTAAGTAGAAACTGGTCATAGCTCCAATATAAAGCTCTGTGGGATTTAATAACATGTTTTGGAGTTTTGGGTATACAAAAACGTAAACTGGGGATGAGGATTGCAAAAATATAGACAACACTGATTATAATTATCTCTACACGCGTTTTTAACTATTACTATTTTGTATCAGTGTTGGAAAATACAATACTGTTGTACTATTTTCAGTAATTTTTCACAACAAAAATACCACAGTACATCCACATCATATTTAGTACTCTTTGTTAATTTTGCTTTGTTCCCTAATACTATGTTTCCACGACGACTTGAATCACCTGCTTAGCTGTCTGAATCATGTTTATGAATCATGCTGTTTACATGACCAAAAAACTTGTTTTGATTTGACAGTTGTTGTTAATAAACAAACAGAATCAAGAAAAACAGAATTTACAATTTGTGAAAAATATTTTTTTTAATGGACAAATAAAGTGAGTGGAAATTAGTTAGCTTATTTGAAAAAAACATACATTCGTACATGGTGAAATTAAATACCAGGTGACCGCATTGCTACAACAATTACAACAAGGCAAGAACAACAGGCATTTTTCTATATGAAAAACTTTCGTCACTGTCAAAAAGTTTTTTTTTTATATAACTTTTTGGCATTTTCAAATTCACCATGAATAATCAGCTGGCGCTACGCTATCACCTAGTATTTAAATTCACCTTGCATTCGTACGTCTTTACTTCCAGCAAAAAGAAAATAATTTGCTTTGTTTACAATAATATTAAATTTGTACAGCTAGTGCAGATACACTTGCGATAAAAATTAGAGAAGAGAGTAATTTTTCGGGCTTCGCAAGTAGATTCAATATGAATCTACTTGATTCGCTCTTGAAATTTTGTATGGTGAAGCAAGTTTTTTCGCTCATGATTGGGGTGTGAAGCATGAATAGAGAGCGAAGAAGATACCGTGGAAACATAGTATAAGATAATCTACAAAAGTAAACAGATGCACAAAGAGTTAAAGTTGTTTGTGGTACTATTTTGATAAATTTTTTAAATTTCTTACATTTCGTACAATTTTGTAATTCTCATTTCTTGTTTGAGATTTTTTGTGTATCATATGAGTTTGAAAACTTCAATCATATTGGCGAAAGATCTACTAATGATATGGCATTAACACTAAAAAAATGCAGGCATGCTTATATGTTTATTATCTTAACCCACAACAAATAAAGATGTTTGAAACATATATTTTTACATAAAAATTAATTAATTTTTAGTTTGTTGTTATAATAGTATTTTTATTAAACTGAATTAATGTTATTTTTGATTTTTTTTTAAATAAGTTTTTAATTTTATTTTTGAATAAAAATATCTTTCCTAAAAAGTACCGAAATGTTGAAAAAAGTACTCTTTTTGTTGACGGTCAGTACCATTTGAATTTTTAATTTTTCCATCACTGTTTTGTATTGTAATCTCAATCAGAAAATAAAGAACATTTATAGTGAGACACGTTTTCTGTTTAACAAAATACAAAACAGTTTATAAAAACTGTTAATTTGTTCGTCGCCGTTAACTTCCCTGAGCAAGAAAATCTACAAGTATGGGAGTACCAGCATTCTTTCGCTGGCTTAGCCGCAAATATCCCAGCGTCATAATTGAGTGCGTTGAAACTAAACAAGTCGACCCAGATACTAATAAGAATATTTATGACGATGGAACTTTACCGAATCCGAATGGTATAGAATTTGATAATTTGTATCTGGACATGAATGGAATTATACATCCGTGTACCCATCCGGAAGATAAACCGGCGCCGAAAAATGAAGACGAAATGATGGTGGCCATCTTTGAGTGCATAGACAGGTTAATGAATATTGTCAGGCCGCGCAAGGTACTATACATGGCTATAGATGGAGTGGCGCCCCGGGCAAAAATGAATCAACAGCGCTCAAGAAGATTTAGGGCTGCTAAGGAATCTGTTGAAAAACGTATAGAAATTGAGAGAATACGAAGTGAATTAGCTGCCAAAGGTTGTATTTTGCCTCCAGAAAAAGAAAAGGGAGAACATTTCGATTCAAATTGTATTACTCCTGGAACACCGTTCATGGAGCGTTTGAGTCAGTGTCTGCACTACTACATACACGATCGGTTGAACAATAATCCAGGCTGGAAAGATATTAAGGTTATTTTGTCGGATGCCAATGTACCCGGTGAGGGTGAACACAAAATTATGGACTATATAAGAAAGCAGCGTTCACAACCCGACCATGATCCCAATACTCAACATGTTTTGTGTGGTGCCGATGCTGATTTAATCATGTTGGGTTTGGCCACCCATGAACCCAACTTTACAATTATACGTGAAGAGTTTCTGCCCAACAAACCCAAACCCTGTGAATTGTGCAGTCAGTTTGGCCATGAAATGGACAAATGTATGGGTCTAAATGCGGCCGGCGTCAATGATGCGACTAATTTTAAGCCTGATGTAGCTATTGGAGCTGAAGTTAGATTTATTTTTGTGCGTCTCAGTGTATTGCGCGAGTATTTAAAGAAAACCTTAGAAATGCCGAACTTACCGTTCAAGTATGAATTTGAGCGTGTCTTAGACGACTGGGTTTTCATGTGTTTCTTTGTTGGCAACGATTTCTTGCCACATTTACCTTCTTTGGAGATCCGTGAAGGCGCAGTAGATCGTTTGGTGGAATTATATAAGAAATGTGTTTATCGCACCGGAGGCTTTTTGACCAATTCTGGTGAGGTGAACTTAGAAAGAGTGCAATTGATTTTGACTGATTTGGGCAATGTTGAGGATCAGATTTTCAAAGATCGCCAACGTAAAGAACAGCAATTTAAGCAACGTGAAAAGGCAAAACGGCGCCGTGAAGAGGGCTATAGTTCTTCGGTAATGGAACAGTCGGGATCATTAAAATTGACACCATTGGGTAAAGCTGGTGCGAATCCCTTGCCTTTAATCGACAATTATAAACAGGAGGCGTCTAAATTAAGAAATGCATCTAATGCCGCCTCCTCCTCTCAGTCCAATTCTCAGCAAAATGCTAGCAATAAACGTAATGCTGCTCAGGCTAATTTGGATGATGATACAGAGGAAGAATTTAAAAATGATGAGGTAATTATAAATCTATTTTTTTTATAATTAGCTATAAATTTTCAACAGCATGTATTATTTTAATATAATTTTTTTATAGTTATCGATAATTTTTTTTATTAAAATTTGTAGTTGTCTATGAGTTTTCTTTAGCAGATTCTATTTGATTTACTTTTTATAAACTAAAAGTACTTATCTAAAATTTTTCTTTCATTCATTTAGGTGCGTCTTTGGGAAGATGGTTTTAAGGACCGTTATTATGAGTCGAAATTCGATGTTGGAAAGGATAACTTAGATTTTCGTTATTCTGTTGCCTTACAGTATGTACGTGGTCTTTGTTGGGTACTTAAGTACTACTATCAAGGGTGCGCATCATGGGATTGGTATTTCCCTTACCATTATGCTCCCTTCGCCTCGGACTTTGTAAATATTGCCGGCCTATCTACGCAGTTCCATAAGGGTTCTAAACCCTTCAACCCCTTGGAACAATTGATGGGTGTATTTCCTGCTGCCAGTAGTTCACATGTTCCTCAACCATGGGCTAAGCTAATGCACGACCCACAATCGAATATAATTGACTTTTATCCCGAAGATTTCAAGATTGATTTGAATGGTAAGAAATTTGCTTGGCAAGGTGTAGCTCTGTTGCCATTTGTAGATGAAAAGCGTCTATTTAAGGCATTAGCTCCCTATTATTCTATGCTAACGGAAGCGGAGATAAAACGCAATAAACAGGGTGACTGCAGACTTTACATCAGTCGAGATAACAAGGCCTACAAGACACTGTCTTTGTATTACAATAATAAGACCTTTAACACAACCCCAGAGATACCTATAGAATTGGAGGGTATGAGAGGCGTTATTTTGGCTGCCGAGGAAAATACACCCAACAAGGGTACTCTACCTTCACCTATCATGGGCCTGTACGATATCACCGAGAACTATGTCGTAACGGTGAGATATCGCGATCCAGAATATGACGAAAACTTTATATTCCCTGCTGTGCGTTTAGAGAACGCCATCGATCCTCCAAATATATTGGCCCCAGAATCCAGGGATTCAAATTATAGGCCGCGTATAGGGTTCAATCACAATATGCCTCAGGCCTATGTCACCCAAGGTGGTCACCGTATGTTAAACAATTCAGTGGGTAATCCACAACATCAACAACCAAGAAATAACTACCAACAACAGGGTTATAGTTACAATAATAACAACAGAGGAGGCGGCTACAATCAGGGGAATCGTGGCAATTATGGTGGCGGTAATGGCAGAGGAGGCTATAATGGCGGCGGTGGTAATGGTGGTGGTTATCAAAGGCAAAATTACCAAAGTAATAACAACTATTCCCAGCAACAGCAATCCTCTTCGTCATCTTCAAATCAAAATAATCGCTATCAATCTCACACTCAAAATAATCGTTATAATAACAATTATAACACCAACAACAATAGTAGGAGATATTAAAAAGCATTTTTTTTTTTAATAAAATGAAACTTTTATGAAACAGTTTATGTTTCCTATATAATACAAACATATATACAAACATTATATAAAAAGTAGGCATTTTAAGAACTAAATATAGGAAATAAGTTAAATGGATTGAAAATGATTTCTTCAAAATTCTAAAAAAATATGAACAAATTTAAGTCATTTCGTATAAACAATTTGTTTTTGTTCCTAGAATTATAATAACACATGGTTTACAAAAGGTTTTTTTTTTTAGAAAATTCAAGTGAAAGCAACTGAGTCTGGTGGTGATAATTAACGTCAAATTCTTATCAAGGTAAATTACCCAGTATAGATTTTATTTATAAAGCTTTGTATAGATCTTATAACGTTGTCCGAAAAATGTTCAGAAATTGTCTAACAACCGAGTGAACATACAATTTTTGTCCTCCAACGTTGTAAGAAATCCATTGACAACCGTCTATACATAGCTTATATACATAATTATCATAGCTGTGGCTCTGACAATTTTGTCTTGTTCAGTTATGATTGTTGCTTGTAGTATGAATTGTTTCTTATACAAATCTTGAAGAAATTTTGCAAATTTACCATTGATTTATTATTTCGTTTAAACTGACTTATAAACTTCAAAATAATTATAATTTTATAAAGACAGATTTATATTTTATTCATAATTTAAATTAAAAATGTAACCTTAAACAGTTTTATTTATTTAGGAGCTGTTGAAGTTATATTCTCGACATCATAATCACACACTGAATTTTGTAAAACGAAACGTAAACCGTAACAAATTAGAATGTACTTCAATATTTCAAATCAAGTTTTATATAAATTTTTAAAAGAACAGTGTAAGTGTAAATTGTAATAATATTGTTACATAATTGTTTTTGTAAAGTTCTTTTGGAAAACAACTAGTTGATAAGATGTACTTTTTAACAAAATAATAAATAAAAAACACAAACACAATTTAGTAAAGCAAAAATCGTGCAAAAATAAAAAAAAAAAAATTATAACATTTAAATAAAGTCGGACACATACATACATATTCATATAAGCATTTTCATTTTCAATGTAATTTAATTAAGTTATTGTAAAAGTTGCCTTTATAGCTTATTTTTGAGAAACTTAATGTTAAAGCCCTTTTAAAATAGGAACAATACAAAAACTCATAGACAAATATGTGGCAACTAAACTTGTAAAATAATGAATGCAAGAATGTATCGTAAATATAGTGTCAAATTACACGACAAAGCAATTATTTAAGCTAGGCTGATTACCTTTTAAATATCATGGTGAGGGGAAGATAAGACGAGTGCACACTTGATTGTATTAGCAATTCGTATTACATATGTATGTGAATACAAATGTGTGTGTACTCTCAAATAAAAAAACAAGTAATTTAAGCAATAAAATTGTGCTGAAAAAATTTCAAGAAAAAAATTGTATCAATCTTTTCAATAAGAATTGCTTCGTGTTAATTGGCATTTATATCGTATAAATGCTAAGTTTTAAACGTTGCAGAAACATGGCAGTATCTACCCTGAAGGAAACCTGGGGACAAGTGTCTCCAAGTCACCACTTTTGTCTACTATTTTGGTGACGGTTTTGCGACATTGTCAGCAGCATTGTCACAATGGTTATTATTATACAATTATCTTTTTTCAATTGTGAGCCCCGATAGACTAGGCGATAGTGTGCCAGACTATCATTCAGAGGGTTGCGGGTTCGATTCCCGCCAAAGACTCGGGTGTATTCGAATTTATTTTTTATTGAATATTTTTTAGTATTTTATTTTTTTTTTAATAAAACTCCAAAAATTAGCAAAAAAAAATGCATTTTTATTTTCTATTTCAGAAAAGTACCAAAAGTGTAGACAATGTGGTCCCAAAAGAACTACCTTGTCAATAGTAACTATGTCAGTAGTGGATTTTCAATGACACGCACATGTTAAATGTCTATAGTAATTAGCATTGTCTGGGGTATACTAAGTCACTAGTACTGGTGACTGTGTCAATAGCAATTCAGTACTGTTTCACTATTGACATTTCCTGCAGGGTATGGTAAGGTACAAACATAGAGGCCGTTTTATCTGCAATCACCTGTATCGAAGACAGTCGAAACTCTTCTACAATAGCTCGTCACCAGTATAAATTTCGTAATATGCATAGCATCACTACATTTCGAAGATATTTATCTGAGTAGCCGGCATTCAAGTGCTTTAAACCTTAGAGTTAAATAAGGAGTCTCTCAGAACTTTTATCCTGTTCTCCACCTGCTTCCCAGCAAAGTTTGAAAGTGATCATATTTGTGAATGACTCACAGTGAGTTGAATGATAGCCAAAATTGGGATTAAGTCAGCAAAAGCTTAAAATTATATTAATAAATTTCAAATTTCTAATTATAGATAACTTTTCTTTACTTCTTCACCTGGGGCCAAATTACCGCATTCGATATCGAGTAAAATTGATCGTAATTTTCTTATTTGAGATTATGGCATTCGATATCGAGCAAGAAATTTAGTACATTTTATCATAATTTCGATATCGAAATCATTTTTCGATACGATAACTCATTCGATCACGAATGCGGTAATTTGGCCCCTGGCTTTGGGAAAAATTTATAAATCCCATGCTATTTGTGTTATAGCCTGCATTTGATTCTTATAATTTGTACTTTTGTTGGTAATTAATGGACCTGAATTTAGAAGTAATTTATTATATATCTTTATTTGAATTTTTCCGAATCAAAGTGTTTCCTGTAATGATTTTATTTCTGTCGACATATAGGACAACTTTTTTTTTTAAACTAGGTTTGCGGATAATTAATCCCTAAAATTGCCAGGTTATCCCATATCGATTTAAGTAAGTCTTAAGTCGACCTATATCTTCATATAAGAAGCTGGAACGCTTAAATCTTCTATTAAGAAAATATATATGTAGGTTATGAAATCAAAACGAACGCATGTGACAAATGCACAAATTCGAAAACCGTGATAGGACAACTTTTATAAATATGTAGGTAGCTTTAAGAATTTAATTTAAACGTACTCGTACATAATGCCCCTATTACGGTTCACAACTTTTTTAATAATTTGGTCGTCTTTCATAAATCGGTATTGCCATTCACAACTTATATGTAGTAGAGTTAATGTAGAGTTAAAGTCGGGTTGACTGACAGACGACCAAACTTAGTTGAGTTGAGAACGGCAATAGGGGCAAAATTTTGTGAAATATCTAGAAAGTATATGAAAAGTCTTCTGTCTGAGATCATGAAACTTTCATGTTTATTTCATCTGAAGACAATGATGAAAATCGAAAACGAATGAATTTTAGAAGTCAATTTTTTTGTAATATTTCTGTATTGAAAAACTTTTATCACATAAAATATAAAGATTGGGCTAAAAAAGAGAATCTTAAAACAAAAATTTTAAAAATTAGTTTATAAATGCATTAAAATGTATTTCCAAAACTGATTCGATTTCGATTTAGTATATCACATGCCTGAATGATAGTTATTGACAAAAAATGCTTATTAGGTATTAAGACATTATATAATCGACCTAATGTTTGTATTAAGTATATAGATACTGCACTATTGGTATGTATACATACGAGTACATATATGTATTTGTTATTCCATAATTACTTTTGTCGACTTCATGTAACTTTATATGTATAATGAATTACCTGCTGAAACGTCTGCTTCCTATTATTAGATATTACCATTTTTGATCTGATTTAGCTCACTGTCAGTTTATTAAAAAAAAAAACTCAAATAGATTGGTATCAAAGAAATCAAGACGACATAATAGTAAAAATCTATATTTTTTGCATGTTTTAATTTATTTATTGTATCATCAAATATTTGAACTAACAATAAGTGTACAAATCTTAATACTAAAAAGACCCAACCAGTGTTACAGAAAAATTATGGGTCTGCGTCTACCGGTCATATGTTTTGCACTTGGATTGATGCAAGGGTATCCCTCCTTCCCAACCGAGTATGGCATCCAAAGTTAAGAATATCGTGCAATTGAGTTTGGGTGGATTGCTAGTTTGCTGACATAATTTGTTGCGTAGTTTGAAAATTCAACTTTTACCTAAGGTACGCTTAGGTCTTTGTGTATACGAGAGTTCTTAACATACCATGAAGCTGCAGTAATTTTACGAAGAATTTTATTTTGACTCCTTTGAATTTTTTCAATATTTGATGTCGAGGCAGTACCGCATAACTGGATCCCATAGCCCCAAATAGGTTTTAGAATTGCGTTGTAAGGTAAAAGTTTGCAATCCAACTTTAAATAAGAAATTTTGCCTATTAGCCAATTAAGTTGCGCAGCTTTCAATTTCATCTGCGTAAGTTTCGCATCAATGTGGTACTTCCACGTTAAATAACGGTCAAGGTGAATACCAATCACTGAGTTGCGGAATATTTTGATTATTTATTTTAATGGACGAGCATGTTTTTTAACGCCATTTGAAAGTGATATGAACACATTTTTTTTGCATTAACTTTGATTTTCCATGACACTTTTCATGAACACTGACAAATACTGTCTCATCCGCAAAAATTGAAGTGTGAATTCTGGGGTCTGTTGGCATGTCAGAGGCATTAACCAAATACAAGGTAGAACCCAGTATACTGACTTGGACTCCTGCCTCGATTGGCTGATCGGTGCTTATAAAATCACCTTCCTTGATAATAAAGTAGCTTTCCAAAAGCTTCTGAATGTTTGCAGGCAAGTATAACTTTATTTTGTGCGTTAGACCGTAATGGCAGACTTTGTCGAATGCTTGGGAAACGTCAATTAAAAGAAGGTCAAAAGACCTTATCATATTTACTAATCTGTGAGTTTATTCAATGGTACGTGATGTGTTTACCTCTAAAGCCGAATTAATGATTGGGAATACACTCAACATCATTCAGTAATGGAGACAACTTCTTCATTAACAATTTTTCGAAGAGTTTTGAAATTGTCGGCAGAAGGCTAATTGAAGACTAATGATTTCACTGACTTTAGTAAGTGGCTTAGGGATCATAGTAATCATAGACACCTTCCAATCTGCAGGATAGTACTCAAGGCGAAAAGAGGATTATTCTCCTAGCTACACGAGGTAACTCCACAATCATTTTATTGCTGATTTTGTTCATACCTGTATCTTTCCTGAGATTCAGAGTATTAAAAGCGTTTTCAACATCACGAAAATTAAGTCTTAAAGATGTCGGAGGTCTAATAACAATTGGCAGCAATTCAGATACATTATTTGAGTTGTTTATGGTAAAAACATTTCTCAAATGATTAACAAATAAAATTCCCTTTTCAGCATAATTTCTAGCCCAGTCACCAGTCGGATTTCGCAAGGGAGGCTTACATCTAACTGGTCTTTTCAAACCTCAACTAGCCCTCCATAAGGAATAATCGGACTGAGGGGTACCATCAAGACATTCTAAGTATGATCTAAGGGAAGCCGTTCTGTGGGTTTCAAGCAGATTTCTTAGTTGGTTTGAGCATACCCGTAGCATTGCTTTCAGCTGAGGAGACCTGTGAACAACGCAACCTCGAAAATCTAACGACGCACAGTGAATATTAGAAGGGTGTGAATACGTCCCACACACTGTTAAACTAGTTTTAAAATTAAAAAAAAATATTTTTTAAATAATTACACTGTGCTAGTTGGAAAATGTGACAAACGGGGCACCTGGTGGGTTAACCTAATTCGGGTACGCTGAATTCAGTGGTGCTAACCGTTTTTTTAGGTTAGCTCGTTTTTTCGAAAATGGAGGAGGTTGGACAACATATATTCGCGTAACTCAAAAACGGTTAAGTTTATTGAATAAACTAAAAAAACCGAAATTCCGCAATGAAATTTTCTTTAAGTAAGGTTAAACTTTCTTTCAATATGCGCAGTCGTTGTAGAAACATAATTTTTTTTTTACCAAAAAATAGTTTTTTTTAGCAAACTTTCAAAAATTTTGTTTTTTAAAACGGCATAAAAAATTGGAAAACGCAGCTGTGCTTCTAATTTTTTCTGCAGGTATAGCAAACAAAGTTCCAAACAAAACAAGACATAAATAATTAAAATCTGTCTACAATTTTTGATTTTATTCACAAAAGGTGAAATACAGTATTTATCGCTTATATGCACGTCGGTTATTTGCATTTAACGTTTATATGCATCCCAACATGAGTAATTTTCTATTCATAATTAATATAACCGATTTTTATACATGCATTTCTCGCTTATAAGCACGAAAAGTCGTGCAAAATTTGAAATGCATATAAGCGATAAATCTATATATATAAAAATAAGTGTACATTTTGATTGTCACTCCATAACTCGAGAACGGCTCGACCGATTGCCATAAAATTTTTAGGGAAGGTACAGGGAGGAGTGATGATGGTTAGTTGATTTTGAAATCCAAAATCGGTCTAGCCATTCTCCAGTTATGATTTTTTTCCTGAAAAAATTCAACATTTGAAAAAAAAGTCCCCTAAAGTATGCTGTACAAATTTGCAAATAAATAAGAGCAGGCAGGTTGTGAATACATATTATTCTATGAAATACAAATCAATAGTAAATACCGAGCGAAGCCGGGGCGGTCAGCTAGTACTGTATATAATAACCAGACGAAACTTCAAAAATTAAAACATTTATTTTTGTTGTTAATTGAAGTTTAAGTTTTTATTTACAACTTTATTCTTCTTCCTCCTGCAGATTCCAACAAATATCCCCTAATAGCGAATCAAGTTGTTTGCCACTATACCAGTGTTCGAGTCTAGCTGTTACTTGGTGAAATCTCTCGCCATGTTCATCAAACTCGGCTGGTGATTGTTCATTAAATTTTTCTGCATGACAATGCAAAAAATGTATTTTCAATGACATTTTGACGTTTAAGTTTTTAAATGCGGTTAGCATTTGATTTCCTAATACATTTTCTATTACTGATTTCACAGAATTCCAGCCCAATAGCTCCATATCATTCAATGCAAGTTCATAAAATCAAAAGTTGTAGACAGATTTTAATTATTTATGTCTTGTTTTGTTTGGAACTTGCTATACCCGCAGAAAAAATTAGAAGCACAGCTGCGTTTTCCAATTTTTTATGCCGTTTTAAAAAACAAAATTTTTTAAATTTTGCTAAAAAAAACAATTTTTTTGGTAAAAAAAAAATTATGTTTCTACAACGACTGCGCATATTGGAAAAAAGTTTAACCTTACTTAAAGAAAATTTCATTGCGGAATTTCGGTTTTTTTTAGTTTATTCAATAAACTAAATCGTTTTTGAGTTACGCGAATATATGTTGTGCAACCTCCTCCATTTTCGAAATAACGGTATATTTCGAAAAAAACGAGCTAACCTAAAAAAACGGTTAGCATCACTGGATTCAGCGTACCCGAATTAGGTTAACCCGCCAGGTGCCCCGTTTGTCACAAACAAAAGTATCAAATTCTAGCACAGTGTTATGATCAAACAAATGCATTTTATTTTTAAAAATCTATCGGAATATATAATTTTCAAAAATTAATGAATAATATAAAAATAGTTTATTCACCAAAAAATTATGGAAAATATGAGCTTTTCAAGTGGATTTATGGGACATTTCGAAAAGACATGAATAGGGTCACCGCCAGAGTGGACGTAGCATAGGGCTAGTAGATTCCAAAACTATAGCGTATATGTCTGGAATCAGCCCTGGATTGGAGAATTTTTTTTTAAATTAGATTTCCGTCAAAAAAATATGAAATTTTCAAGTGGATTTATGGGGCATTTCGCCTAGCCTAGGACTGACTAGTAGATTCCAAACCTATTTCGTATATGTCTGGAATCAGCCCTGGATTGAAATTTTGTTATGATCTAAACTGTTTAAAATTGCACTTGGATTAAAATAATTTTATGATGAAGAAGTTATTACTTACTTTTCCTTCGTGTTGGAAGTCTTTGATTTATTTTTGTTAATTTGAGGATTTATAAAAGGTTTAATGTCAGCTTTATACAGGGTGGGCCAAGTTTGACTGAATGATTTGAACTCTATTGGCATATTGTAGCCGTTGTGGTGCATTCCTCGGCAATAATTCTTGGGCCAATTGAATTTTATATGGAAACATCTTCAGATCAACTTTTAGAATACGTCGTAGCGATGTTCTGGAGATGTTCAATTGAGTATTAAATTAAAAATGCAAAAGTTATAAGCATTTCAAATCAGTCAGTCCAAGTTGGCCCACCCTGTATAAAGTTTTCCTACAACAAATGGATGGCACAAAATCTGAGCCCAACTGGTACGCAGAGAAGGATCTTTTTCTAGTAATTTATATTGAAGGTATTCACATCATACCGCTTTTTGATTAATCTTCATTCAAATCTAAATAGCAAGGCGTATTTATAGCAAAAACATTTTTTTTTAAATTACTCAATTGATGCAATCTCTAAGGTATTTTTGGAAGAATTATTCATCTTTCCAGATTTCAGATGTGGTTTTTGGTGCGGACAGATTCACAAAAAGTCGCCGACATTATCTATTTTTTTTATTTGAAATAATTTAAAATTTCTTTCAAAAGTGTTTAATTATATTTCTTCTTATTAAAGAACGAACAAACACCGAGAAATATATTATTAACAAAAATTACAATAATAATAAAAAAATGGCATATTATTAAAATGTAATTGGTATTATGAATATGTCGACTAAAGATGTCTTAAAGATGGCATCACAGATTAATGAATAATTTACAAAAATTAAATGTTTCTATAAACATATATTAGATGCCTCTGAAATTATTTACCTGTAAAAACGAGCGACACTCACTGCTAAGGAAACTTCGCCATTTTACATTTTCGTGCTTGATAATCTTTACCAAGTGTAAAATGGAAGTAGTAGAGAATGGAGGCTGTCTTGCCATAGTTTCATACGATATACATCCCAAAGACTACAGATTAGTCTGGGGATCGTACTGTCAATAGCTCTGGGGCAATATACAAGGGAGTACCCTTAATGGAAGTCAAAACGTGAGTACTCATAGTCATATTTCTAGCCAGGCCAAAATCGCACAATTTGGCATGTAAATCTTCACCCAATAAAACATTATGCGGTTTCAAGTCATGATGTAAGATACGATTGGAGTGTAAATAATAAAAAGCCGGCACCAAGTGGCATATTAAACGTTGAGCCTTTTCCTCTGTTAAAGCGCCATTACGTGACATGGGTATAAAATATCATAACATTTCATTAGTTTTCACTTGCGTTCTTTTCTAAATCTAATAATAATTTTAATTACATTTAAAGTTTATTTAGTTTAGTTTGGTTTTTATTTTCTTTTATTTTAGTTTAATTAGAGTTAGTATTTCATTTTGCTACTAATTATATATTAAATGGCTTTAAAAATATACACAATTATGAGTTTCAAAATTAGCTTAAGTTAAACTTTTTTCTTTTCGATTTCATCTACAGTTTGTTTGTCTTTTACAAATATACATATACATATATATACATATGTATTTGTTTCTATGTATTTTGTTTTATATATGTATGTACTTATGTATATAAAGTGAGTGTGGTTTGTTTGTTTTTAAAATATTCTTAAACTGAAATACTATTTACATTTTGTTGTCTGGTCCAGTAGTTTTTTCCATAAATCGAACTGTTCATTGGGCTTAATCATATGAACTGAAATTGCTTTGCGTATGTTGCAGGGATTGAAAGCAATACGTCGATTTAAGAACATATTGTCATGGACACGTTTGATGCCCAATTTTTCGGCCACGATGCCTGTAGTAAAGACATCCTCCAATTTTAAGTAGAGCTGCTCTAGGGAACTTTCATACAGTTCGTGCACAATGTCACCGGTCAAGACATACGCTGGTCCCGTAGTGAACGGAGGAAAGACGGCAGCAGCAAATTGTTCTGTCGATATGTAGTATTTTGATTTCTTATTGCGTATGGGTTTCCATTTTTTCGCCAATCTACCGTAAATCACCCGTTTGTCTTTTGCATGAGCGTCCAGAAATTGCAATAATTTTGGTATATTAATGAACATGTCATCGTCCGTTTTTAGAATGTACTTGGCCTTGGGACAATTTTTATCCACCCACTCAAGGGAGGATAATGTTTTCAGTGTCAAATTATTGTAGGTATCAATAAAATGGCCCCTTATTAAATCGCCATAAATCATATTTTCCTGAGTCAAGGCCTCGCTGACGGTGGCGTTTGTAGTGCGTCCTAGTATAAAAGCGGTGGAAACATCCCGTCGGGTGCCGAAATGAGCCCAGGTATGTCTAATGCCTAATCTGGCCTCAGCGTGTGTTTGAGCTGATGTTATAAGTATCAATAACTTCAATTTGTCACCTTTATTTGGACAGATTTGATTAATGTCAATTTCCTCATTCATGTGACCCGATTCATAAATTTGTTTTGTTGGTATGCCTTGTGTCACTTTGGCAACTTTTTTTCTGGTGGAGGTAACACTTGGCGAAGCTGCTGCTGAAGATGAGAGAGATTGTTTGGGTTCATTATTCTTCTCAACTGCAGATGTACCAGCGCCTTTTATGGTCATTATAACGGATGGTGGTAATGCTTCGTCATTGTCATCCTCTTTGACTACATTTGAAGAAGCTGAAAAGAAATTAAAAGAAATTTAAGCATTACTGAGAACATTTACAGACTCCTGGATATTTCATTAAAAACACATAACACTGATATAGTGGTTTCTGTGAAATCCTCATGAAATAATGAAATAAAACCTGTTTAAAACTTAACTGAGGAAAATCTTTTCCGAAACTCCTTGTACATTGGGATAACTGAAAACTCTGAATGATGTATGGGCAACGTTAAACGACAAGTCTCTAATAATTCTATCTTACACTTACTTTTCGATTAATTCATATGTATAGATGTTGTATCGAGAGAATGGGAAATTATAGAGGCCGGTGCCAAAGATCTACGGATTTCCCAAAGTGTGACTGATACATACATATGTATGTAATATCATCTTTACTTCTACAAACACTATACAGTAGGAATTAGGAATATATGTACATACTTAATTTTAGGCGGTTTAACTTTTTGAATTCATCTAAAATTACCTAGATAGATGACTGTCAATTTTTTTTTTTAATAATAATTAACAAACACAAACTGCGAAGCTTTTGGCTTATTTGCAGAAAAACACCCAGAGTCTTTGGCAGGAATCGAACCTACAACCCTTTGACTGATAGTCCGGCACTCTATCGCCTAGTCTATCGGGTTTATAATATTGCACTCAACGCCAAATTTCTTTTCATTCTAATAGACATTCCGCAGGATGTGGACTAACAAAAACTAATTCTTTCCCTGGAAGTGCATTATACCTGAGTTCCGGTCCATTGTTTTGAACAACACCGAAATCAATTTCACCAACGTACCAAAAACAACGGATAAATAAGTCTGCACACATGGGTTGACAAACATGGTACAATTGTATTTCTTTTAATACATTTTGGTCACAGTTGGTACCGTAGTACAACCACGAGTCAATTGGTGCAAATTCAAAATATTGCTGCTTTAAAAATCGGTATTCCAGATGTGTAATAATGCAGGCTGAAAATATGATTTTATTAAACTTCATGAACATTTTAAATATGCATCTAAAAGATAGATGGAGCTTAAAATTTAATTAATCAGGATTTCAAAAACTTTAGATGTTAACCCTTCTATTTCTTAAATATACATATGTATGTATTCTTAAAATAATAATATGATTATTAACATTTGCAAACACTGGTGATAACACGCTGTTATTAACATACTTAGTGGCGGAGTATGACAACATTAATTTTTAACAACTTTAGTTGAACATTATAAAGGGTGTCCCAACTAGAACGCAATTTTTAAATTTTAAATAAAACACAGATATTTAAAACAAAATCGTGAAACTTTATTATATCGTAAAGTAGACAGAATGAGGTTATGTATAGAACAAGATATCGTGCAGATGGCCGCCGCGGCTTTGCTGGTGATTATTAAAATTAAAATTATTTTGTATATTTGAATAAATAAGGTCTCGTTCAGCGTTGCCGTTTTTGGTTATTTCTAACCAAAATTGGTTATTTTTTTTCTCAATGTGTACATGTGTAGATTTTTTTTGTTTTGGTTATTTTTTTTTACTGAAAATATTTAGATTTTAAGACAATTAGTAATATATTGCAAGCAAAAGAATTGTGCAAAAATCAACAAAATGCCCATTTTGTTTGGTCTGCCAAAGACAAATTTTAAAACTCAAGCTGTGACATTTTAAGTAAAAGTGATCTCCATATTTATTGTAATATAATTACATGTTTTTTAGTATTTAAGAGAGTAACTTTCTAGTTCCTTATTTTATTGCCAATGAAAAATTTTTTGTTTTTATTATATACTTTTTATTTTTGTTTAAGACATTAAAAATTAATAATTAAACTTGCAAAACTTAATGTAAAGTATTGGAATTTTAAATTTTACAAATTGTAGCATTAGCTTATGTTTCTTTGCATTACTTTTTGCAATATATGACGCTTAGTTTTTTAAAAAAATTATTTTTTAGTATTATGCTTGGTTTTCACTATGTCAGTTTTGTTGTCAAATTGTCTAAATTGTTATGAAATTACCAACAATTTGGGCAATTTGACAACAAAACTGACATAGTGAAAACCAAGCATTAGGAGTTGTGTTGTAAAATACGTTGTTTTATGTTTTTTTTTGTTACCTTAAAACACAAATTATAGTTAAAATTACAAAAAAATAAATAAATAGTACATGCATTTAAATTTGGTTATTTTTTTTTAAATTTGGTTATTTTTTTCATAAATGTTGGTTACAAAAAATTTTTTTTCGTGGCAACACTGGTCTCGTTATATTATTTTCAACTACTTGACGCTTTTATTTTGCAAAAGAAAGCATCAAAAGAAATTCGGTTTAGTTAAAATATAAACCACCGTTTTAAAAGGCATAAACGTAGCAATATTCTTTTCACCGCTAAAACCCCCCAAAAATATGGCGAAACAAGAACAAAGCTTTTAGTAATAAATATGTTACCAGGAGACCTTAACTGGCGCCTCAGTTATGATATGGGAGGCATCAGGGGTTTTGAAATTTACATTTATAGTGTCTACAATGAAAAAGGAAGATTATTACACATTTTAAAAAATAATGTAGCCTCTAGTGTAGAGAGATTAGAATTAGCGCAATTTCCAACAGGACAATGATCTTCAGCATATCTCTACAATTGTGAAAGAGTGTTTTTTCAATCATTGTCCAAAAACTTTAGATCATCTTCCGCAGTCCCTAGGCCTTAATTTAATCGAGCACCTGTAACAATATTTGGACAAAAAAATAGGCTAAGAAAAGGCGGTAATTTAAGATGAATGGAACAAAATTTCGCCTAATTTCACTAAAACATCATTGATTCTATATCGTCTGCAATTTTTCCGTTAAAAATTAATTGTTTTTTTTTGTTCCTTATTTTTCTAGTTTCTAATGATTAGATTTTGCTTAATTTACTTATGAGTTATGCAGTATATTTTGTTTTCAATTTGTGCTTGTACACCAATACCTCGCTTTGCGTCGTTTCGTTTTGCGTTTTTTCGAAGTTGGCTCGCTGTAATTAATTAGTACTAATTTTCACTGTGTGTCGTAAAAATTTCCACAATTTGGACGTCTACTCAGGTTGCAATGGCAAACCCATGGTGAAATCACTACAAGGTGACATCGAGATTACAACAATACAAAAGCAACAGAAACAACATGGTATTTTTGTTTTTGCTTTCATGTTTGTAATGTCAAAAACAACCGACTATTGTTTACAAACATTCCTATAGAAAAAAATGAATACATACAATTTTTAATTTCAAGATGATATATGTGTTTTTTATACAGTGGCGAGCACACATGGTAGATATTTTTTTATAACTATGAATTAAAAACAAAATAAACTCTCAAATTTTTAAAACAAATAATGGTTTTTATTTAAAATATTAAATAAATAAAACAAAAATTAAAATAAATTGAAATTCATTAATTATTAAAGCGAATGTTGCTAATAAGTTGGGAATCTGTCATCGACCAGCGCTACAAGTCATAAAAATAAAAAAAAATATTACTCCACAAACTCTAAAACACTCTAAAAAAAATCACAATCTTGTCTGCTGTCGGAACGAGATGCCAGGACAATTTAGCGATTATTATCTTCCAGACAGGGAAAAACACCCAAACAGGCTGCAGCTGCTATAACAGATGACAGATTCACCACTTCTTAGTAATTTCGCGGGCTGAGTAATTATTATTTGTAATACCCACTACTTGGTTTTCTAAAAAGTCAGAAATTTTTCTCATTTTTATTAAAAGCACGTGATAAGCTAAAAATTTGCAAAAAAAAAATATGAACAATTTGAAAAATTACATTTACTGTTGCTTTGATATTGTTATAAATATCAAATAACGGTGCTTATGTACATAAATTCGCTACAACTGTCCATTTATTCTTGCTGCCAGATTAAACGCACTTTAACGTGCAGAAGTTTATACATTGCCGTTTCACATAAATTTTTCCTAAACTTAACATTCGCTTTAATAATTAATGAATTTCAATTTATTTTCATTTTTGTTTTATTTATTTAACATTTTAAATAAAAACCATTATTTGTTTTAAAAATTTGAGAGTTTATTCGGTTTTTAAGTCATATATACAAACAAAACAAAAATTGACAACGAACATGACCAGGTGAGTGCAGTAGCCCAGCTGACTGACTTTGTTTACAATTTACTTATGTCAAAAGTAATACATTTTCAAGTATTTTTGACAGTAATACATTATTTTACACAAACAAAATGCCTGTTGTTTCTGTTTTGTGTTGTATTTGTTGTCGATTTACACTCAACTTGTATAGTTGCACCATGACCACCATGTAGTGATTTCACAATGAGCAAACCAAACTAAACATAAATCACTTGACAGCTGACAAAATGGCCGCCAGTTAAAAAAGTGTTGTCAACCTAAAGTTCTTTCTATAAATCTGATAAAACACTCTTTTGTATAGGTAATTAAATTTTTTTTAAATGATAATAGAGTTTACTTTATATACAGTGAGTATGTTCAAATAAATAATTATTTTACATTCTCTTAACTTCCAAATATGTTTAATACTACCCAGTTATGTATGTTCTCAATTAACCACAAAATGAATAAGTCCACAACAAAAATAAAACCTAAACAGAAGTTTTAACTAATAAACTAAACAAATATTGTATTTGAAACTCAAATAACGTTTTATTGTTGAATATGTACATATGTATATACATACATACATATATAATTTATAAACAAATAAACAAACGGAAGTGAAATAAAATAGATATTAATGTGCGCTAAAATACACGAACATAAGTACATATGTGTGTATAAACTCGGAGGAAAGAAATTCTTACACAAATTCTTCTATTTTCTAAGATAAGAACTGGTAAAGAGTAAAGTAAATACAAAAATCTAAGTAACAAAAGCAATGTCACATAAGATTCGTGAAAAAAAACATTTAATGCGAAAATAACTAACACACGAATTTGCGTCAGAGCTGAAGTTCTTTATATAGGCCTCTTGGAGATATTTAGGTCGTCTTGGCAAAAATCTAATAAATCAACATAAATATTAAAACCAATGTAGGTTTTATCTAAAAAAATATGTATGTGTGTATTTATGTATACGTATTTCCCAAATACGAGGGAAGTAAAGTAAAAACTCTTATTTGTTCACATTGTGATGGGGGGTTAAGTAAACAAAATAAAACAAATTGAACAAACAAACACAAAGAATAAAACTCTGCCGCATAATGCGGCAAAATAAAGAAATAATAAAAAAAGAAATTAGTAACAACATAATATAACAAATATTAAAAATTAAATATCAAATATTATGACAGTATTGTTAAAGTCTACTAAATAGTAGTAAAATCCGAAATGCAAACATAAATGAAATATTTCGTTAGTTTTTTATATCTAGAAAGCAAACATACTTAAGAAGAGATTAAACATCATCTTAAGTAGTGTCACACAAACAGTTGGGTGCCCACAAATATATAAAGCATTGTTCATATGAAATTCGTAAGCATACTAATGGCGTTTTCTTTTCTGGCAAAAATGTTACACGTTTTTCCCATTTTGCACCTTTTTCATTTTTTTTATGTTCTTTTCTGAAAAAATGTCAACACTGCCAAAGTGTAGTGTGTTCTTTTCTATAAATGTCACACTATAAATTTAAAAAATGGCGCACCTTTAACACTCTGTATTTTTAGAGGGGGAGAATCGCACGATAAAACAGCTGATATTTGTTTTGTTTATGAATGTGTATTTGTGTTAAGAAACAAACAAAAAAAATACAAAATGGAAAATATTACTACTTTTTTATTTGCTGAAAAAATGTTGGATGGCTGGTTGAATTCATCTTCATCATCTGATGATGATGAAATATTTTATATGATTATGGAAATGCTTTGTAGGGAATGTAATTAATGAATACTGATGTACCTTCATATGTAAAATTTCATAGGACAATATCTCCTACTTTTTATATATGTAAAGTATGTTTATATATATAATTTTTATAGTTTAAGATAAATTTGCGTTTTAGTCGGGAAGGTGCCATTGGTCTTTTTGAGAGATATTCATTGTCGTATTTCAAGTGATATTACCAGGGATCTATCTGCTTCTTCTTTTTTAACAAAAAATAAACAAAACCAGCTGTACATGAAAAAAAGTGTTACACTGTTGTAATTTTATGTTCTATTCTGACCATTAAAAATGCGACATCCTTAAAATGTGGTGTAAACCAAAAACAAAGATTACGCCATGCGCATGATTTCCCGTTATGTGACGTAGAATGACCATTCTAAGGGTTACCAATAATGTTTCATGTGTTAGAATTAATATTTCTTGCGAAAAATTTATGTTTTATGTGATAGTTGGCAACCTTGCAATTGAAATCTCTGAGACCTCTAAAATAAAATCTGTTTAAAAAAGAAAAACAAACAAAAAAAAAACAACAACAAATATAAACATGAAGAGTGCAGTGAGCAAATGCAAGCAAAATATGAGTAAAAAAAAACAAGTGAGAAAAAAGTAGCCAATAGAAACACAGAATGTGTGACGTCACAGGGCCAAAATGCGCAGAACATTTTAAAATTTTACGCGCGTCTTTATTTTATCATTCTTGGGTGTAAACATTATAAAAATGTACATAATAAAGGTGTAACATTTTATTTCAGAAAAGAAAACACCATAAATGTTTTAATATTAGGTAAAAATTTTTAGATTTTATTTTGAAAAATTTATAAAGTGTGATCCATTTCGAGGTTCCCTACTTTTAAAAAAAACAAAAAAAAAAATAAAAAAAAAACGGAAAATTTAAATTTAATGGGGAATGTTTATTATCATTTGAAAGAACATTCTTTGACATTAACTTTTTGAAGATTATGTCTATCAAATGTTGGCCGTTGCTACGTCGCAGATGGTCTATCCGTTGAGTCAATTTTCGATGACTCTTTCGAGCATTTCGACTGGTAATTGGCGAATGACACGCGTGATGTTTTCCTCTAAGGTCTGAATCGAAGCGGGTTTGTACGCATAAACTTTAGACTTTACATATCCCCACAGGAAAAAGTCTAATGGTGTGATATCACACGATCTTGGTGGCCAATCGACTGGCCCAAAACGTGAAGTTATGTGCTCACCAAAGTGTTCTCTCAATAAATCTATTGATTGATGCGATGTGTGGGAAGTGGCGCCATCTTTACGCTTTCAATTTAAAATCTCGACGTAAAATGCGCCAAGTCGTTATAAAGTCGAAATTTATAAAATGATGGTTGCATTGAAAAAAAACTTCACAAATGTATATATGTTATGTCAAGAAGTCGCAGATTCCATGCAGTTAAATATAATCTTTCACCCTTTGCGGCGTTTTTTTTTTTTGGTTATTTTGGTTATATTGTACGAGTATGCAGCTAGAATTGTTTCAATTGCTCTTTTTGGTTCCCAGACAATATTTAACATGTTTAAACGCACACACAGTTTTGACAATGTCTGACAACGAATTTGACAATTTTTGCCATTTTTGTCTGTTGACAGATAAATTTATTGTGTGACAATTGTGTGGCAATGAAATTGTAAGGTTTTCTTACAGTTGTCTGAATTGACAATTTACCTTTTGCTAACAATTTTTCAATGTCAGTACATTGTTTTTTAATTTGTTTATTGTTCAGAAAAAGAGATAATTATACATACTAGAATAAACACTTTTTATATGTATGTATATACAATGTCTCTAATTCGAACGCTCTAGTATTCTTAATATAATTATATTTGGTTTTTGCAATATTTGAATTAAACAATTTTTTTTAAATTCATAAGGATAATATATTATACATGCGGCCCTTTGTTCCTACTAGGAACCACAGGACATATTTACAATACAATACATATTTACAATATGTATTATGTAATTGGAATGAAATATTAAAAAACATTGCCAGCACATTTTCAGATCAGACAACATTGTAAGTTCTGACAACCGTCTCTACCTAGCTTTTGACAATGAAAGTATTTGATAGCGTGGCCGGATTTTATGTGAACAACGCTTTAAGATTTTGTTTTATTATACATATTTGAAAGCATTTGAATGGAAGTGTCTTTTGTTTTATTAAATTGTTTAAAGTAACATCTAGATTTATCACGTTCATGTATAATTTCTTAAATAATTAATTTCTCTTGATCTTGACACATTTTAGAATTCCACTTTTAGTTTACGCTTTAGTATGACGTAATAAAAACAAGATATATTATACAAACATTCATAACTCTCTCTCAGTACTCTTACTAACGCATGATTTAGTGCATGTACTTCCCAGCATACCATTCTAGGAGCGCTCCGAAAAAGAAGTCATAAAAGAGTCCAACAAAAGAGTATTTTTGGAGCGAAAGAAAAATTTGCTTGTTACTGTCATGAGTCGGCACGCAGTATGACTCAGAAATTCCACTTAATTATGTGTGTGCCAAAGCGTTGTTGTTTTGTTATTTGTGCTTTGAAAAAAATAAAACATAGCTGTACCACACAAGAATGATAAAAACAAGATTACACAGAGCCCAAAAAAAACCTCATAAAAGACTCTTTTCTGACATTATCGAAGAGCTCTTTAAGAGCCCAAAAAACCCTCATAAAGGGGTCTTTTCTGACATTATCTTTCTGACGGACCATTTTCGAATGTAATGACCCTCTTTTCTGAAGGTTTTCGGAGCAATTATGATTGTTTTTTGGGCTCATAAAGAGCGTTAACGCTCCGAAAAAGGTGTCAGAAAAGACTCTGTTCGGACTCATATGGCTTGCTGGGTTACAAATATACATACACACACATAGATACATATGCATGTATTATGCAGTTAAATGTGTACTTACATTTATTAACATTGCCAGCAGGTGTCACTGAAGGGGGTTGTTGCGATATTTTTAATATCTTATCAGCAATTTCTATGAATTTTTGTAGGTTTGATGTGGGTATTAAAACATCAGATTCTGGTATTTTATTTAGATTGTTGTTGTTTGTGTCAGCACTAATTTGTTGATCTTGCTGCTGTTGCAGCCGATCAGATGTCTGCTGCAGTTGTTGCTGATGCTGTTGTTTTAATTGCTGATTGGTATCCGATGACGCTAAACCACCAGCACCACTAGCACCACTTGCTGCGGATATTACTGAATTGTTGATATTTCCTGAAATGTACATACTTATGCATTTTAAAAGTGGTTTTAATTTATTTTTTTTTTGTTTTTTTGTTGGTAAATAGTTGAAAAATAATTATTTGATAATACGAGTATGTTTATTATATACGTAAATACGAATTTTAGTGCTGTTAGTTTAAATGAAAATTTTACAAATTACTGCAGGAAGTATTAAAGTTCATATTTCAGTGCTTTTTATTCTTCCAAGACAATTGGCGATATTTTTACTGATTTTAATGTATTGCATCAAAGTATATGTGTATAATTCATTAGGATTCATTCTAACATGATTACAGCAGTAATAATTTTAATTTTAGTTTGCATTTAGTTTTGTGATTTCGTTTGTAATTTTACAGTTTACAAATTTAGATTGTTAATCACCAACATGGTATTCTAACAAGGCTAGTTCCTTAATTTCTAGAAATTGGTTCTATTTTTAGTTGTATTTTTAAAAGTTAATCATCACGGAAAGAAGATATATACAGGGGGAGGAGTCGAACAGGACGTCACTGTGATGCAATAGACAATTTGCACGATGGATTTGAAGTCATGGTTAACTGACGGCACGTAAGATATTTATTTGCTTAATTTTTATAATTTAGCAATAAACGACCGGTAGAGGCTTCAAATCCAACAAAATCTAACCAACCATTTAAAAAAAGTTCCATTTCTGTTGTTTTCTAAAATATAGTCGAAACTAGCAACGGGCAACAAGAACGACAACAGCATCAAGAGAATATTGTCCGTAGTTTTTCAGTTCTAAAAATCAAAACCTACTTGCATTTTATAGCATCTTTATGATAATGTTAAAAAAAAAGGAACAGTAGAACAGTTTCTTGTTTCAGGACAATTGAATCTTAATTTGCCAATTTCTGATTTCACTTATTTGCATGATTGTTGCGAATAATTTCTGTTCTAAAATCAGACCCCTCTTTTGGGAGTGTGGTTTCCTTTTGTTGTCACGTTCTTAAAAGTAGCATTTCTCAGGCTCATAGGGAATCTTAACCAAAGCATTTGGACAGATTGGCGTTGGTGATGTCTACGGTGGCAAACGTCTGGTTGACAACTGATTTCATGTCAGAAAAGCGTTACTTGATTTCCAGTTCTTATCCTTTTAGCCCATTAGTGGACGAAGTTCCCTGGCCACTTTCCTCAAATAATTTTCACCAATCTATATACATACATATGGTGAATTTCACGTCAAGTGACCCAATGTTAAAAATCCAAGAATAGGATTTTTCCATATTTGGCACATGTATCATTTTCATTTATATATTAATTTTATTAAATTATTTATTATTATTATTCTTATTTAGTATTATAAGTAATAAATAGAAAAAAAATTAAAATAGTGCATATGGAACTAATTGAAACACTTTCTTCTTTGAGTTGGAAATTTTTTTTATAGATACCCCACTTGCATCCCATTAAGTGACCACAAAGTGACCAGTTTGAAAAAAAAAATAAAAAATGGGAGAAAATGAAAATGATAGATATCCCACGCGCATCCCATTAAGCGATTATAAAGGCCTTAAAGTAAATTGTATAAGCTTTCTTTAAAAAAAGGGCCCAAATTGAAAAAAAATTAAAAAAAAATATTTTTTAACAAAAAATTAAAAAAAAAAATTTTTGTCAGTTGTTCGTATTTTCGAGGAGAAGGTTTATACGGAAGAATATTTTGGAAAATCCTTCCAAAAAAGTCCGAAAATTGGAAAAATCGAAAATCGAGTTTTTGTATGAAATTATTCCTTAATGGCTTTCCAAATCAATCGCTTAGTGTAAATCATGAAAAATGCGAAATGCGAAACGCGGAAAATTAAAAATCTCTTCGCAAAAGTCGGAAAATGGAAAATCTCGAAAATCGAGTTTTTATATGAAATTTTTTGTGAAACTATTCCTTAATGGGCTTAAAATTGGGGCGAGGCAAAGTTCGACGGCTCCGCTAGTTATTAATAAAAATTATCTGATTAATTGCCTTTAAAAATATTTTATTCAAAAAAATATATAGTTTTGAAGTTGTGGACCGTCCCTTATAAGGGACACTGCGCAGTAGGTACACTAGGCGTATGATAATATATTACATTTGTTGCAAATGAAGTTTGTTTTTTCCGCAATGTCCACATCGTTTATCAGTTTTGAAATATTCAATAAGGTGGTTTCTGCCACCATATCGTGTATCTGTCGTCATTTTGTTAGTGCTTAGATGGGGTACCATACTAAGTACTTTGGGATGTAGCTTCTTCATCAGCAGTCATGCATTAACAACTGATGCATAAAGGACATGTGCAAAAGTTAGACACTACCATTGCTTTTGTCTGAGCGACCGAGCGGTAGACTGCCCATATTATATCGATGAAAACTTTTGGTTGGGACTTTTGGTACAGCACCCCTTCCTTTAACGAATCGTTGACACGATCCCATTTAATTTTCATTACCGGTATTGAGCCAAGAGCACATTTTTCTTTTATGTAGGGGTTCATCATCACTGTCATCTCATTCAATATCTGCCTGTACTACTTCACATTTGGTAAATAATAATTTTGAAACGAGATGATTAAGATTCGCCTCATACTCCTCATCGTTTTCATCGGTATCTTGATCAGTGTCGGCTCCATCTAATGGTGGAATTGTGTAAATTACAATGCTATGCTCATTGTTTTCAAGGGCATCTAGTTCATCCAATATTTCAGAAACTGTAAGACTATATTCATATGAAAAGTATGTACTCAATCATCGTATCACAATTGTACCACAGTGTCCCTTTTAGGGGACGTTGCATTCAAATTCACTGTATGCACCTGGTATAGCATTATGTCATAACTTTTTTACATCAATTGAATCATTGTACTTCTTTATAAATACCAACACACAAAAAATAACTAATATTCACAAAATATTTAATATATTCCAATTTTTCTTTGCCAGCTCGAGATTTTTGTTTTTTCGCCATTTGCTTTTCCATATTTTGCATAAAACACATCACACAAATCACAATTATACATCCGGGTGATTTTCACTTCACACTGTTACTACATATTATATTGACGCATTACAAGTATGAGTTCATAAACTACACAACTGTAATCACCATAGCCTGTTAATTTTGACAATGGATTTAAAGAACAATCATTTCGGCACTGTATTCTATCGAAGATGTTTCATATCGTCCCGTGTTATAAAGTCATACCCTGACAAAAACCTAAAGATATTGTTGGTTAACTAATTGAGTGGCGGTCAGTCCTTCGTCGAATTCGCAGACACCTGATCCATCCATGATTTCTTCATTACATGTAACCTTCAATTATCACCAGCCAAATTAGCCGTAATATCTTAAAACATCTTACCATCTGGACGAACAAAATCAGATGAAAAATCATACATATGTCATGGAACACCATTTTCATAAGGAAACAACGGTTTTACCAGCCAATAAAAAATGTTATTGGAGGAATCATCCTAACTTTAATATATCGAAATTAGACTCTCTCACCGAGTCATGTCAGAAAATATCTTCCCATTATATATGAGATATATGACCGCATATCCCAAGCTGACAAATTTTGCATTATTTAAATTAGGAGTCCAATATGATTACGGTGACCATCCGTCCTGTATTTTACAGGATGAGATTTTTTTTGTAAATACAGGACAGTACAATGTCCCTCATTTCCTAATTTGATATGCAAATGTCCTCTTTTTAGCATATACATTGCACGAACATTAATACAAAATTATCATAAAAATCCAACTGTATACTTTCCCTACATTTCCAAAAGTTAAAATAGCATTCATTTTAATAGAGATATGGCTCCAACAAAAATAAATTGTAATTTCAATGATGACTTAAAAAGCGAGTTTCCATTTATTAAAACAACAAGTAGCAATAAAAAGAGGTGAGATGTGAAAAATGTTTGGCACATTTTTCTATAGCAAATAGTGGACGTACTGATATTAAACAGCATTTGCAAACACAAAAGCATAAAAGAGCAGATTTAGCCAAATCATCAAGTAAAGTTTTAACGAATTTTTTAAGAATTAATACATTCAATGATAAAGAAAAGGACCTGGCTATTGTAGAAGGTACTTGGACATTTCACAGTGTTCAGCACAATTTTTCATTTAGGTTTAACGATTGCACATCAAAACTGATCAAATCGTGTTTCAGTGAAAAATATTCTTGTGCTAGAACAAAATGTGAATCCATTGTTAACAATATTTTTACACCAATGTCATTAAATACAATCAAAGCAGATTTGTCAAACGTTCAATGTATCACAACATGTTTAGATTGTTCGAATCACAAAAAGGTTAAAATTTGTCCAATATTAATTCGATACTTTCTGCCGAATAAAGGAATTCAGATTAAGATTATGGATGTTAAAGACCTTATTGGAGAAACTTCAGATATTATTTCAAAATATGTGCAAGAGACTCTTGAAAACAAATTAAATAATTAGTAAAATGATAGCGTTTTGTGGAGACAGCACAAATTGTAATTTTGGTGGTGCAGCCAGAAAAGGTCAGAATAATATCTTTCACAAAATGCAAAACATATTTTGAACAACTGCATACAAACTGCAGCAGAATGCTTACCTATTGATATTGAAGTTATTATTGTCAAAATTTATTATTTTTTTTATATTTATACAGTTAGAATTTAAAATTTCAAAGAAATATGTGAAGATATTGAAATAGAATATAAAAAGTTACTAGGACATAGCAAAACTCGATGGTTAACTTTAATGACTGCTTTGGAAAGAATCATAAAACTATTTGAAGCTTTAAAATTATATTTTATGTCTCATTTGTCCGACAATATTACGAAATTTTTTTATGAATCCTTGTGCTGAATTATGATTATCTTTTGCATATAGCCAAGCTTCAACATTTCATAAAGCTATTCTTAATGTAGAATCACAAAATATTTCAATGTCTTAGGCTTCAATTATTTTAAAAGATTTAAAATTTAAATTGGTCGAACGGAAAAAGGAACTGTTTTTACCCCTTACCGTCAAAAATATTATTCTCGAATTATAAAAAAGTAATGATTTTGATGAAACAATAACTAAAGAACATATAAAAAATTTTTACCAAACATGCATTGATTACCTAAATCAGTGGGATAAAGCTTTTAGAGATGTAGAAATTTTCGACTGGATATTGTTAAATATGTTATCTTGGGACAAGATTGAAAAAACTTTATCCTATCTAAACGAATTAAGAAAAGATTTAAAAATAAATAATGAAGATTTATTTGATGAAGTGAGCTGCGTGAAAAATTTTGCAAATAATGAAAAAATAGAAGACTGGAGGGTAAAAAATATATCAGTAGATGAAAGATGGATTGAAATTTTTAATCACTGTAAGACAAATGTGATTGCATATAAAAATATATTGATACTTGTTGAATTTTATCTATGTCTACCAGCTTCAAATGCTGTTACCGAGAAAGTGTTTTCAATAATGAATAATATTTGGACCACCGAAAAATCGCAATTAAAAGTAAATACTTAAGATCATTATTAATTACAAAATGCAATTTTAGAATGAATTGCTCAGAATTTAAAGGATTTTTAATTAAAAATCCAGATGTTAAAAAAAAAATCCATTCTGTGGAAAAATATCAAACTTCATAACTAAATTTATCATTTATGTAGTTTTTTTTTCTATTTTTTTTGTTAGCCTTAGTCAAGAAGACTGTTTATAAAACCAAATTTATTTTTTTAAATTATAATATTATAAAAACTTTTTATTTAACTTTTCTGTTTTTCTTTTCATTTTTAACATAATTTTGTATATGTCCTGTATTTTCCTTTCCCAAAAATGGTCACCGTAAATATGATGTCATTTAGACAATATGATTGTTGAACCAAAACTCGCTCAAACCAATGCCCTTATCTAATTGCGATTTGTTATTGGAAACAGAGTTTGAATTAACAAAGCAACGTAATTTTACAAAGTAAACTATCTCAGTTCAAAAGAATCTAATTCATAAGATTCCTTTAGTTCAGCCTTTAGCTAAAAAACAATATACCTACATATTGGTATTAAAAAATGCTTTATCTCTTCTCCTGATTAATTGATATATGTAATTGAAGTTTCAATATTTAATTAATTTTTCACTCACCCAACGTATTATCAACCGTTTGGACATACTGTTCTTCTTGCATTAGATCATTGTTGTTATTGAAACGTTCTAACGCCATTTCATCGACGGCATTCTCATCTCCACCACCAGCATTTGTTAATAGTCTGCCATCGGAACCTTGACCATCCAAACCGACCTCAAGACCACCGCCTCCGCCACCACCATCATCGTCTACGGCATTAACATCTATTGTCGGTTCTCGATGATGGATTAATTTTTTTATAAACACCATTTCATTGCCATGCGAACCACCCAACGAGGGATTAGTTAAATTGGTATGATAAATAAATGATTTGTGTGCTACCTCTATGCTATTCCCATTAGCCACTCTATTGGCATCATAATTAGCTGCACTTGAATCCAGTTCATTTGTGGTGCTGCGATTGTTAAGCTGGGAATAAGACACCAATGAAGCAGTGCGCATGGGTGGAGGTTCCAGGGTTTGTGTTGACGAATATATGGTATAGATGAAGATGGTTAAAACGACAATGGTTAAAACAATTAACAATCTTAACAAGCGTGTATTATGCATACTTCCAGCCATGGCGTTTGTTTTTTTTTTTTTATTATTATTGTATTTAGCTGTCTATTTATTGTTTCTGGTTACTGCTGGTCTCAATTCACTGGTCTTTTGGTTGTTGCGGAATAAACAACAAAACAACCAAAACAAAAGCAAAAATTTTAATGTACGTGAAACAAAAACAAACAGGAATGTGTTTAAAATGTAAATATGTAAATGATGACTATATAGTTGCTGTAAAGTCGTCTTTTCTTCTGGGTTGTCTTCGTTTAAGCTGTCGTTGCCTTCTTCTCTTTTCTTCTGTTCTCCCTCAGTGATATAACACAAAAAAACAAATTTTAAGGGGTAAATGGTGGCAATTAATCACTAATATTAAATTGTTTTTTTTTGTTTCTGCTGTATTTTTAAATATTTCTCCAACGTTTTAAGACCTGAAAATAATAAAATCAAAAACAAATAGGCATTGAATTCTTTATGTTAAATTTGTTTAAAAATGTACGGACAAAGAAACATAAAACGAAAAGGAGCGTTAGACACAAGATATTACTACGGGACTTACTGGCAGTCTACTAATTTAAACCTTATCTACAGTGGATCACAGCTTATTTCAACCACTCTCTTTAAAAAAGATAAAGTCGAATATTTTATTTATTCTAAAATTCACATATTTATAAAATTATTAACTAAAGATAAAAAACATATGTAGGTACTTCAGTTGTCACAGCTTATTTCAACCAGCTTACAAAAAAATAAAATATAACTACCTATGTACTATATGTTTTGTACTTTTTTATTTTTAAAATTTGGTAGGTATGACCTCCTTTTTGGTCAAGTACGGCTTTTAGTCTATGTTTCATAGAATGCACTAATTTTTGTGCGGTTACGGTAGTTATTTTCGACCATTCTTCCTTGAGTTTGGTTTGAGATCTGGTGTTGGCGGACGTTTTGGTCAGGGTGCCAAATTAACGCATTCGTGATCTAATGAGCTATCGTATCGAAAAATGATTTCGATATCGAAATTATGATAAAATGTACCACATTTCTTGCTCGATATCGAATGCCATAATCTCAAATAAGAAAATTACGATACATTTTACTCGATATCGAATGCGGTAATTTGGCCCCAGGTGATTGCGCCGGCGGTTGCACATGGTCCCAAAAACTTGAGTATTTGGTAATGTGTTCTTTAGCGAATTTAAGTCGTGCTGCTTGATTTGATTTTTATGATAAATGGTTTTTTTCGGGCTACTCTACAATTAAACTCATGGTCGAATTATTTCTGCATTGCAAATTTTGTTTAAGTCGTTCTTAACTTCTGCAGCTAATTTTGGAGCAGATAGCTTCGGGTTTTCTTAATTTTACTTGCTATGTAGCGCTCATCTTAAAACTTACAACAGGTTTATAATAGGTTTATAAAGCAAATTTCCATACAAAATTTTCTTTATAAACCTGTTATAAACCTGATGTAAGTTTTTATGCATAAGGAGGTTAATCTTTAACTGGTTGTTTACTTAAATTAAACCAATAGAATTTAAACATTTCTATTAATAGAACAAATTAAGCAATTCTATAAATAGAACAAAAGATGTTAAAATAAGACTTAGGTATATTATTATTATTGTAATAAAGGTCGTTACAATTTAAGTAAACAACTCAAGGCATGCACAATCATGATTAAGTATCAAGAAGCATAATTAAGCAGAGTTTGGCGTTGGAACAGTAAAGTTTTAAATAAAAAATAATATCTTTTTTAATAAAGATTTGTAAATAAATATATGTATAATAAAAGGACAATAACCCAAAATACATATTATTAAAACATAAATTAAAATTTAAATGAATAACTATTGAAAAGTATAGAATAACAACAAAGTATAGTCGGTCAATACCCTACACTCAGTATATGACCTATTATGGACCGATCATCCCAAAATTTAGTGTCATGATTTCCGTGAATATAAATATTGTGTATGTTAAACTTTATCTCGATATAAATACTTTTAAAAGATTTGTGAAGGTTAAAGTTGATTACGGGGAGGGTCTTATTTGGGAGTTTTGACTAACTACGGACCGACCATTATAAAATTAGGTGTCATCATTTCTGTATATTATTTGTGTCGAATTTTATTTGATTACCAAAATTCTTAAAAAATTTATGATCGTTGAAGTGATCTTCAGAAGTGGGCCTTCTATGGGAGCTACGACTAATTATGGATCGATTATAATAAAATTGTACCGTATTATTTCTATACATATAAAATATATTTGCGTTAAATTTTATTTCGATACCAACATTTTTGAGAGAGTTAAGGTGGATTCACCCATTCGTTTTTAACAAAAATTTTGTTCGAACAATTTTTTTTTTATATGAAGTTTGACGTCTCTCTTTTTGAGAGAGAGAAAATATTTTTTCCGAACTTGAATTGGTTTAATTTTATATTTTTTCTGGACAAAAATGAATTGAGTTGCCAATAGGTTGCATTTTTTTCATACAAATAACAATGCCTTATGTATATCCATGGTCATCAGCAAAAGCAACTTTATTTTTTCATTCATTTTGAATTTATATCTCTGATTTTGAATACACAATACTTTAAAATAATTTAATATTTGTATTTTAACACTTACCCCCTGTTTCACGATGTCGAAAGATAACGTTCGCTTAGATAAGACTTAAGACACAAACTTGATTGTGGAATAAACCAACTTGATTGAGTAAAAAATAGATACGATAAAAAGTTTGTGTCTTAAGTCTTATCTAAGCGAACGTTATCTTTCGACATCGTGAAATAGGCCATTAAAACCCAAAGCAAAATAAATCAATGGCCGCACTTGTAAAACTAATAGATTTTGTTTACATATGGCAGCTTTGATTTTTCAGAAAAATCGTTTGAAATGGGTGAATCGTGCTGCAAAAAACTCTCAGTAAAAAAAATTTTCTCCGGAAAAAATTTTTGTTAAGAACAAATGGGTGAATCCACCTTTATGCTGTTTAAAGTGATTTTCGGAAGTGAGCCTTCTATGGGAGCTACGACTAATTATAGAGCGATCTGCACGAAATTTGTATATGTGATTTGGCTTCATTTACCACTCATTTGTGATGAAATTTGTTTAGTTCCTTACATAATTCAAACATTTATGATCGGTGAACCCCAATTTCGGGTGGACTTTTGTATGGGGGTCAGGTGAAATAATGGACCGATTTCCACCACTTTCTATCTCATCCGTCCTTGGGTCGAAAAAATATCACTTCCTAAACTTTATCAAAATATCTTCAAAATTGCGACCTGTACTCTGCGCCCAAGCTTTACATGGACAGCCAGCCAGCGGACGGACGGACATTGTTAAATCGACCCAGAAAGTGATTCTGAGTCGATCGGTATACTTTAAGGTAGGTGTTGGACCAATATTTCTGGGCGTTACAAACATCAGCACAAATCCAATTGTGGTGTAGGGTATAATAATCCAAAGCGTATACATAATTATTAGAATATAATTTACTTTAAGTTTAAATAAATAATTTAAACCAAATAAAAAAGTGGTTTTATTTAAAACGTGTTTAAGAACTAAAATAATCCAATACATAATTCCTAACCTTGTAGTATAAACAAAATCACTAAACTCTTAAAAAATCTTAAATAACTTAAAATAAACAATTGTTTAAACAAAATGCTTATTTTAATTAGCTTCAATGAATTTTGCAATAGCACTTAATCAATCAATACTAAACTATAATTTGAACAAAAACTTTATGTTTAAATTCTCTTACGCATTAACATTACACACATTTATTTCTATTTTTTAATTTCATATAACAAATTCGGATTTGAAAAGTTTATTCTAAATGAAAATATGCTAGATTCATGCACTTAAATAACGAGGCATTTTCGACCGGGTCGTTTAAGTAAAAAAATATTGCAGCCGAGAATCGCATTGTTGAAGAAAATTCCACTCGAAGTTACGGTGTTGACAATTAAATTTTGGTTTATTATGGATGGTATGGATATCACTGACTCAGCCACCGAAACAATTAATGTCAAATATAAACATTTTGGCGCCCGAGCTGGGAGTTGATTATTTGTTTTTTTTTAATAAAATAAATTTTGATAAAATATTTCAATATTTCCTTAATATATTAAAGGAAATTAAAATAACAAAAATTCAAATAAATTATAAATTTTTAAATTAACAAAAAAAAAAAAAAAATGATGGACTTTTAATTTTTGATTAAAAAAAAAGACCGGTATAAACTGCGTAAGAAAAAAAACACGTCTGATTAGTTAAAGTCTATGACACAAACTGTAAGTATGTACGAGTATTTATGTTTTGTTTCAATTTTACTTATTATTGTTTTCCACCAAACCAGTTATATTTTACATTGTAATAATGTTTTAAAATTAGGGTTGCCAGAGTTGTAATAAAGTTCATGTTAATTATTTATAAAAATCCCTTGTTGTTCAGGATATTTTTAAAATTTTTGTTTAAGATTCTCTTTAGTAGCCCAATATCTTTATATTTTATGTGATAAAAGTTTATCAATACAGAAATATTACGAAAAAATTGACTTCTAAAACTCATTCGTTTTCGTTTTCAATTTCCATCACATGCCTGATTATTAGCTTCTTAAATAACAACAATAAAAAAGCAACAAAAGCTTTTATCTAGGCAAATACTTATTTTTTCATTTTGCTTTTACGCAAATAAAAAACAAAGAAAAATACAAAAACAAATTGGATTTACAGATTTCATAAATGTTTATTCAAAAAAAATTTGATTGTTTTTTGTCTCTCCTGTAATATTGTAAAATATGGACTTAGAGCCTTTACATGTTAAGCCAGCGATATCCTTTTTGGTTCTCCGACCAGTATTTTAATGTGTTATAAACGGAATGTCGAACATAATATACTCCCCATCTTTTTGGTGGTGGATATAAAAAGGCTAAACTGGCAACATGGGCATGGATGATTTGTGTTGAATTTCAACTTGGTAGTGATGTGTATAAGAGATTAATGCGCATTTAAGCGATTTTCAAAAGTGGACTGTTAAATATCAACCGATCATCATGAAATTTGGTACGACGATTTATATGTATACATGGATTATTTGTATTGAATTTCGACCTGTTAGTGATTTCAATAAGAGATTTATGCACCTTTAAGGCTACGGTCAATTATGGGCTGATTATCATGAAACGACGATTTATATGTATGAAATTTATTACGACAATTTATACATGTGTATACGTGAATTATACAAAAGCGCAAGAGATTTATGCGCTTTCAAGTAATTTTCGGAAATGGAAATGGACTTTATATGAGACAATGTCAAAATATGGACCGATGCAAACAAACTATCGTTTTGAGATTTCTCGTTGCATGAAACTAAATTTTGCTGAATTTTGTATGCTTTTCTATAGACATTAATCTACCATAAGCTATATTACCATTTTCAACAGGACTTGTCCTTTTATAATAAAAATAAATGTCCAATTTTGGAGAAAACTAACAATGGCCAAAAAACTCCACGCTCTATACGTTGCCTAATCAAGTAACAAATTAACAGAAGTAACAAGTAACAATTTACAATGTATTTTTTTAATATTTTTTATAATAAAGTTTATTCTCCAAAAAATGTGCATTTAATCAAATTTTAAATTTGGAAAATAATTTTAATTTCCTATTTACGAAAAGAACTTTGAAACAGTTTGATTGGTATTTAAAAAATAATTTTGATCATATTTTTATGTAGAAAATAATCAAATAATGTTCTCTCTCCTACAAATTCTCTGAATCTGATTTTAGTCCCAGCAGTAAACATTCAATTGCCATAGTTGACAATATCAAATTTTGATCAAGATGATTTTGCAAAAAACTACACTCACCACTCACAAAATGTTATAATTTCTTCCACTCATATTGAATCTGAAAGCATTCCCACCAAGAAAAATTGTTGGTGAGGCAAATAGTAATACATATTGATAACTCCGATTCTAATATGGACTGTTTTGAAATATTAAATGCTCTCAATGTCCACAGTTCACAGATATCTTCTAACGTCATTCAAAACGACTTTGATTTTTTACAACATGAATTGAATGAGGAAATTCCATTACCATAAGCTGAATTATTAAGCATTATACTACTGATGAAAACATTCAACTCCTCGTCAGTACCTAACAGAAATGTTTTGAATTTAGAATGCGACGAAAAAAATAGAATCTGAATCAAATAAATATGTTTTTAACGATGGCAAGTTTATGCTTACAAACTAACAAAAGCTTTATCTCAAAGAATACTATTAAAAAAATCAAACTTTTCACTAAATGTATTGAAGACATGATACGACATAATTTTAATTTTAATAATGTTTGCCCTATCAATTTTCCAAGACATGAGACTCTAAGCAAATTCTTTATATAAAAAATTACGTAGAAAATAAAAATGATCGGTGAATATGGATGTCTCGCCTTATCATGTCCAAGTATTTACTAACAAGATTGATATAATACATCAATCTGAAGCAAAAAGACAACAGATCACAGCGCAACAAAAGCAAATATTTAAAGACGAGGTCAAACATCAATTTCCGAAATAATATGTTACTACACCTGTCAAGTGATGAAATACACAGCAAGTGCATACAAAATACTCGTATGTAGCCAAAAAGATCAGTAGTGAGAAAAGCAACGTTTCAATGCCTTTATTTGTATTAACAAGTGTAATAACAATTAACACAGAAAAAATGCTCCTAAGCAAACGAGTGAATAAAGTATTACATAGTCGTATATATGTACATACATACACATATGTACATACATACGAGTAAACACTTAAAATATAATTTTTCTTGGCTGAGCTGGACATCGAACCTGGGTTGAATTTACATACATATTTCAAGAATCCCTACATTCTTTCATCAGAATTCTTTGAGTTCTAACCTCTGCACCACTGCTACGTATTTTAGGCTTATTTTGGTTGAATTTAATCTCAATAGCGTTATTTACATAAGTTATATGGTTGTTTAGTGTATTCGGAAGTGGACTTAATTCGGGAGCTATTGCTAATTATTGACTGACAGCTACAAAATCCAGTAGCATAATTGCCGTATAACTTTCTGGATTAAAATTTCTGATCTACATAAAAGTTGGTTCGATATCGATATTTATTAGACATTTTTGTGGGTTAAATTGTTTTTCGGAAATGGTTCTTATATGGAAGCTATAACAAATTATGGTCCGATTTTCTTAAATTTTGGAACAGTGATTTTTATGCATATGAGGATATTTCACGTCGAATTTCAACATAATAACAGTATATTTAAGATATATATTAGTATTAACGTGGATTTCGAGACTGGACTTTATGTGGAGGATATTGTCAAATAAAGTGATTTTCGGAAGAGGGCTTTATATGGGGCATACGGTTAACAGTAGACCGAAATTCACAAAATTTTGTGGGATGATTTTTGTATATACATATGTAAATGGTCTGTGCAAAGGTTTGAATCGGTACCGATATTTACATAATATATATAGGGAAAAATGTCTTTTTCAGATGTGGTCCTTGTATGGGAGCTATGACCAGTTCTGGGCCGACCACCATAAAATTTAGTACAACAATTTATTTGCCTATAAAGAGTATTTATGTCAAATTTTAGCCGTTTAACATTATTTATATCTGTTTTATACGTATTTAAGTGAATTTTGGAAGTGGACTTTATATGGGGTCTATGGTCAAACATGGACCGAACTAAAAAAAATTTCGTTTTGCGATTTCTTTTTGCATAAAACTTATTTTTGCTGAATTTTGTCTTGATATTCCAATTTTATAGACATTTATGTATAATTGAGCAATATTTCGGGAAGATTTTTGTATGGGGGCTATGACCAATTCTGGGCCGACCACCATAAAATTTAGTACAACAATTTATTTGCCTATAAAGAGTATTTATGTCAAATTTTAACCGTTTAACATTATTTATATCAGTTGTATACATATTTAAGTGAATTTTGGAAGTGGAATGAAGAAATATGTAGTCATCAGGAATGGCAATATAATTAAAATAAACTGGTACTAGTAACCTATATCTTCTGGCAGACTCATTAATTATTATCCCAAACATCTTAGAAAAATAATAATGATAATAACAGTAATACGAGTAATACAGAATTTCATGAGGAAAATACAATGAAAATTAAACACATTTTAAAAATGAGTTTCCATACACAACGATAGACAACTTAGAGCCATCGCTAAATACCGGCGGCAAGCGTTTTTTAACTGTCAAAATTTCTCATGCTCATATATGTATTTTGTATGGAGCATACCGAAACAACACGGCGGAAAATCCGATTTTGACAAGGCGTTTCACAGTGAAGTTAGTTGCAAAAGAAAACAAAACAAAAAAAGAAAAATAAAACAACAATCTCCAGCTATTACCATAAACAGGGTCATTTTATTTACTTGTTTGATAACCCTGTTTTTATCGATTTGTTATAACGATGCCACTTTTGTTTAGGTATGGAGTATCAGCGTTAACGCTCAGCGTAAAAAACGTGCCGCCTACCGCCGGTATTTAGGGATGGCTCTTAATGAAATATACAATAAATAGAACAATATCTGACAATATGATGGAAACAGAACCACCAAAAATTTACAAATCTATAGAGTATGCATAGACCTGGATTATCAGAAAGAATGAAGTATTCTAATATATATATAACAAGAAAAATTACATATTGGCAATGAAAACGGGCAATACGACGAACAATTTGTTTAACAACATGAAATCTAACTTAGATAAACAAGAAAAATGAAATCTAGTATACCAAATCAAATGTAACGGCGACGATACTGATATATGTATGTTAGAAAAATGAAGTGACAAACATCTTACACAAAAAACAACACTTGCTGCCCACTGTGCAATAACTGGACATGTACCAAACTATGATAATGTAAGAGTACTTGTGGAGGAGAATAATAATACTGATCGATAAACATATGCAAGAGATGTTATAATACTCTAATAGGGAAGGGAATTTACCCTGCCAACATTTTCTATTGCGGAAGTGACGCTAAGAAGTTGAGACTCATCTTCTGCGATACCATTTTCTCATCGTAGAAGCGTCTTACGTATTGAGAAGTTGTACCCCCCGGAAGTAATTTCAAGAAGTCACTTCTGCCTTCTCTTTTGCTTTTGATTTTTTTTGCCTTTACAGATAATACACTCATATTGACTATTGCTTGGTTTTCACTGTGTAATTTTTGTTGTCAAATTGTCATCATGATTGCAATCATGATTGCAAACATAGATGACGCCATATGACAACCCGTTTTCATACAATTACCAACAATTTGGACAGTTTGACAACAAAAATGACATAGTGAAAACATAGTGAAAACGCAGCCTATGGGATAACAAATGTGTAAAAACTACAACAATAACAATAACAAAACAAAACCACACTTTACCACTGACCGACCACAGCAAATGACAAAATAAAACTAATTTCGATGATGTCGAAAACTTCTTTTTTGCATTCTTTTCATTTCTTTTGTAACGGGACATGTCATTTTCGGCTGGTGTTGTAAACAATAAACAATCTTCCAAACGTCGTCTGGATGATTAAAAGACGACTACAATGTAAATTGTTATTGTTATCTTCCAATTAACGTCTGGAAGTGAGTTAGACGTAACGCCTTTGACGATGGACGATGAAAGAAACTTCCAATTGCTGGCAGGGTATAGACATACAATAAACAAATACAAAAATGATAATAAACAAAAAAGAAAACACTCAGTGAACGAAATTTAAGACATATTATTAAAGTCAATTGTCAATTGCATTAAACTTAAAGTCAATTGTTTAAGAATTGTTAAAATTGTAATATTTATTTTATTTTTTCCTGAAGACAACCGACAAAGTTGGTCGAAATACATATTGTAAATAAACAATAAAAATTGAAAACGAACAAGAGTTTTTATATTTTTAATAAAACGGACCTCAAGCCAAATTAATAAAATACAAATATTTTTAATAATATAAAAGGTCTACAGAGCGCATAAAAACAATCCTTAAAAAATGTAAATGTGAATAAAGTACACATGCATACATATATGTACATACCTATACAAACACTTATAGTGGCAAAGTAAAAAATAAATATTTATTTTTTATTTATAACATCTGTTCTAATACACACAGATGCATACAAACATTTATACTTACTCTACCCGCACGTACTTAAAGTATACAAGAGAAACAAGAAATAAATATTGAGATAAATATGTATGTACTGGGTCTGGGATGACTTTAAAAGATAGTTTTTAAAAAATTAACTACATACAGTCAAACCTCGATGTAACGACCCTCACTATAACGAATTCCTCGATTTAACGAATGTTTTGAAATCCCCTACAACGCTCCATAAGAGTTAATACAAAATAAACCTCTCTATTACGAATACATTTGTCAATAGCCTCGATATAACGAATTTTCATTCACTGCAGACTAACGAAAAAGAAAGAATTATTTACCTCTTTTAACGAATTTTGTCAACTTAACGATTTCCATCAATTAATCCAAATTATATGAAGCAGATACACACAAAATTATTGTGTTTGCAACGACAACGTCTCCAGCAAACCTACATTCGTAGTCGACAGCAGCATGCATTAGACTAACGCTGAAATATTCGAAGAAAAGTTTATTGTTGCCAAGTGTTTTCCTTCAAATGTGTTTTGATTTATTAGCGGAAATCGTTCGCTATAACATGGTGAGCAGATGATGATTAATATACAAAATTTTTTATTACCTCGTTATAACGAATAGAAGTGCAACTTCACCCTCGATAAAACGAACCTCATTGTAACGAATTATTCGATATAACGTTTTTTTTTAATCCCCTTAAGATTCGTTATACCAAGGTTAACTGTAAGTATATTAAAAAACAAATAAGAGTTTATATTCGGCTGTGCCGAAATTTACATCAAATCAACTACGAGTATTATAGGACGAACTTCATAAAATATTGTACCGTAATTTTCTAAGCGTTGCGTTAATTTACATTTTGCAAATTACAGCGCTTAAGCAAGCGTTGTAACAGCTGATTCTTACGTTGTTGTTAATACAACTGTTTCAAATTGTGTATTTTGTAAAACGCAACGCTGAATTTTTTATCACTTGTGTTGTTAAATTTAACGCCTCCATTTTCTTGGCGTTAGTTTTAAAAGTTGAATTAAAATATTATGAAAAAACAAAATTATTAAATTTATTTAATATACTTATTATAGGAAGTTTATTAATACGATGTAAGTATGTAAATCAGGGACCGTAACTGTTATGACTTTTATCGAAAAAGTCAAGAAAAGAAATTATTTTTTAACTTTTATTTTTTAAGGCAGAAATAAAAGTTATTTCTTAACAACAATTATTATTTTTAGTTGAACTGTTAATTTTTCAATTTTTGATAATTATTAGTTGGGCTCGAGTTCATTAAATTTAATTTTCATTAAATTATTATTTTTACTGAAGGTAGGAATTGTTTTTACAACATGAAATCTTATTAAAATTTTTTATTTAGATTTTTTCTTGGCTGAGCTGGGGATCGAACCTGGGTTGAATTTACATACATGTTTCAAGAATCACTACATTCTTTCATCAGAATTCTTTGAGTTCTAACCTTTGCACCACTGCTATAATGTTTTCATTTGTACCTTAAGTGGTACACATGAAAAATGTCGACGAATGTGGACAAAAAACATAATAAACAAATGGATTCAGGTTTTCAAGCCGAAGTCTTGACAGAAAAAATACGAAAAAAAACTGAAGAAAAACGAAGCAACATGTAAATAAATTGAAAAATGATAATTACAGCAAATTTCGAACCACCAGTACCACTGGTTAAAGATTGATTAGTTATTTCTTAACTTTTATTTTTTAAGGCAGAAATAAAAGTTATTTCTTAACTTTTATTTTTTAAGGCAAAAATTAAAAGTTATTTTTGACTTTTATTATTTTACTCAAAATATAAAAGTTATTTTTTAACTTTTAATTTTTTAAGGCAAAAATAAAAGTCTTGAATTAAATATCGCATAGTAATACGCTAGTTTTAATGCTTTGTAAAGCGTAACCACTTGTTTTAGCACAAATTTGCTTGACGTTGTTTACTCCTACAAGAGTTTTGCATAATCAAACAGCGTCAAATAAAATAAAATATTTTTTGTGCTTTGACCTAAATAAGAAAAGTTTTTTTTTAATAAATAAACGAGTTCAAATATATGTTATTTAGTGGTTAAGTCTTTTTCGGCAAATATTTGCGAAGTGTGACCGTACCTTAAGTGATTTATATGTGGACTACGGTCAAATATGGACCGATCATAAAATTGGGTATACATATTACTATATATGCATGTACGGACTATTTGTGTCGATGATTATGCTATTTTAAAAAATCAATTAATAACGTAATTGAAACTTATAGACAATATTATTTAATTACCAATAATGCAATTTTTCTTTTTAACCGAAAAATATTTTTTTTATTAGGAGCTATATGTTCCATTCCAGAATTTTCTAACAATTTATTTGCGAAAACAAAAAACTCAATTAATGTACATTTAAAACCGTTTATATAATTATTTTTCGCATAATAAATTCTTGTTAAAAACCCAAATATTTCTTTATTTAACATTCTTATAATTTTTACAGACACTATTTTTAAAATTCACTTTCACTTCGTACAAAGAAGAACTTGTCATTAAAATAGAAAATTTAGACAGATCTTATTGGCATACATCAATGTATATGTAAAGAATTTACTCCGTTGTGTTTTTCGTTGCAATTGATTTTTTTTTTATTTCAAACATGTTTATCAAACTAACGTATATTTTAACATAGTCGCTATATGTTAAACTTTAACATTTTGCACAATAAGAATAGCACTGTTATAAGGTCTTATATTTCATTTTGAAAAATTTTTTAAAAAACTCACAAATACAATTCAGAAAAACGGGTTATAGGGTCTTATAGTGTAGTCCATGGGCTTCATTTTCCATATGGTCCATATGAGCGACAAAGCAGAATTTGTCCAAATATGCCCAAAATCCTTCAGAGAATAAGTGATTTTCTTGAAGTTGAATTTTCAAAATTTTTTTAAAAAACTCACAAATACAATTCAGAAAAACGGGTTATAGGGTCTTATAGTGTAGTCCATGGGCTTCATTTTCCATATGGTTCATATGAGCGACAAAGCAGAATTTGTCCAAATATCCCCAAAATCCTTCAGAGAATCAGTGATTTTCTTGAATTTTCAAAAATTGTTTAAAACAGAAAAGAAAAAAACTAATTTCCAAAATGGTACATAATTTGTATTACAATCTATAAATTTATAATAGTTCTTTAATTAATTTAAAATAAATTTTATTTTCATCAAATGAATGACAATAAAATTAAAATAAACTGGTACCAGTAACCTATATCTTCTGGCAGACTCATTAATTATTATCCCAAACATCCTAGAAAAATAATAATGATAATAACAGTAATACGAGTAATACAGAATTTCATGAGGAAAATACAATGAAAATTAAACACATTTTAAAAATGAGTTTCCATACACAACGATAGATAACTTAGAGTCATCGCTAAATACAGGCGGCAAGCGTTTTTTAACTGTCAAAATTTCTCATGCTCATATATGTATGTATTTTGTATGGAGCATACCGAAACAACACGGCGGAAAATCCGATTTTGACAAAGCGTTTCACAGTGAAGTTAGTTGCAAAAGAAAACAAAACAAAAAAAGGAAAAATAAAACAACAATCTCCAGCTATTACAATAAACAGGGTCGTTTTATTTACTTGTTTGATAACCCTGTTTTTATCGTTTTGTCATAACGTTGCCGCTTTTGTTTAGGTATGGAGTATCAGCGATAACGCTCAGCGTAAAAAACGTGCCGCCTACCGCCGGTATTTAGGGATGACTCTTAATGAAATATACATTAAATAGAACAATATCTGACAATATGATGGAAACAGAACCACCAAAAATTTACAAATCTATAGAGTATGCATAGACCTGGATTATCAAAAAGAATGAAGTATTCTAATATATATAACAAGAAAAATTACATATTGGCAATGAAAACGGGCAATACGACGACCAATTTATTTAAGAACATGAAATCTAAATTAGATAAACAAGAAAAATGAAATCTAGTATACCAAATCAAATGTAACGGCGACGATACTGATATATGTATGTTAGAAAATATATTTGGGTACAACGAGTATAAAATTGAAAACCAGATTGTCATCACATAAATCGGACCTAAAATTAAATGACAAACATTTTACACAAAAAACAACACTTGCTGCCCACTGTGCAATAACTGGACATGGACCAAACTATGATAATGTAAGAGCACTTGTGGAGGAGAACAATAATACTGATCGATAAACATATGCAAGAGATGTTACATATAATTAATACTCCAATAGGGAAGGGAATTTACCCTGCCAACATTTTCTATTGCGGAAGTGACGCTAAGATACCATTTTCTCATCGTAGAAGCGTCTTCCGTATTGAGAAGTTGTACCCCCCGGAAGTAATTTCAAGAAGTCACTTCTGCCTTCTCTTTTGCTTTTGATTTTTTTTTTGCCTTTACAGATAATACACTCATATTGACTATTGCTTGGTTTTCACTATGTCATTTTTGTTGTCAAATTGTCATCATGATTGCAAACATAGATGACGCCATATGACAACCCGTTTTCATACAATTGCCAACAATTTGGACAATTTGACAACAAAAATAACATAGTGAAAACATAGTGAAAACGCGGCCTATGGGATAACAAATGTGTAAAAATTACAACAATAACAATAACAAAACAAAACCACACTTTACCACTGACCGACCACAGCAAATGACAAAATAAAACTAATTTCGATGATGTCGAAAACTTCTTTTTTGCATTCTTTTCATTTCTTGTATAACGGGACATGTCATTTTCGGCTGGTGTTGTAAACAACAAACAATCTTCCAAACGTCGTCTGGATTATTAAAAGACGACTGCAATGTAAATTGTTATTGTTATCTTCCAATTAACGTCTGGAAGTTAGTAAGACGTAACGCCTTTGACGATGGACGATGAAAGAAACTTCCAATTGCTGACAGGGTATAGACATACAATAAACAAATACAAAAATGATAATAAACAAAAAAGAAAACACTCAGTGAACGAAATTTAAGACATATTATTAAAGTCAATTGTCAATTGCATTAAACTTAAAGTCAATTGTTTAAGAATTGTTAAAATTGTAATATTTATTTTATTTTTTCCTGAAGACAACCGACAAAGTTGGTCGAAATACATATTGTAAATAAACAATAAAAATTAAAAACGAACAAGAGTTTTTATATTTTTAATAAAACGGGCCTCAAGCCAAATTAATAAAATACAAAGATTTTTAATAATAAAAAATGTAAATGTGAATAAAGTACTCATACATACATACATATGTATATGTACATACCTATACAAACACTTATAGTGGCAAAGTAAAAAATAAATATTTATTTTCTAATTTATATATGTACTTGTTTTTAACATCTGTTCTAATACACACAGATGCATACAAACATTTATACTTACTCTACCCTCACGTACTTAAAGTATACAAGAGAAACAAGAAATAAATATTGAGATAAATATGTATGTACTGGGTCTGGGATGACTTTAAAAGATAGTTTTTAAAAAATTAACTACATACAGTCAAACCTCGATGTAACGACCCTCACTATAACGAATTCCTCGATTTAACGAATGTTTTGAAATCCCCTACAACGCTCCATAAGAGTTAATACAAAATAAACCTCTCTATTACGAATACATTTGTCAATAGCCTCGATATAACGAATTTTCATTCACTGCAGACTAACGAAATAGAAAGAATTATTTACCTCTATTTAAAGAATTTACCTCTAAAATTGTGAAAGAGTGGTTGCTCAATCATTGGCCAAAAACTTTAGATCATCCTCCGCAGTCTCCAGACCTCAATCTAATTGAGCACCCGTGAGAATATCTGAACAAAAAAAAAAAAAAATAGGCAAAGAAATATTTCTTGCAAGGATAACAAATCTAAAGGCAGTAATACAGGATGAATGGAACAAAATTTCGCTTGTTTTCACTAAAAATTCCATGTATAGAAGATTGTCAGCTCTAATAAAAGGACTACAAACAAAATATTAAAAATTAAATGTTTTACATAATTTTAATATACCTGTTTACTTTATTTTGACGCCAAAATCTGGTACTTTTCAGTACAAATTGAAATTTTTTTCATGTTCTTATTTTTCTATATTTTGCTTAAGTTACTAATGAATTATGCAATATACATATTTTGTTTTAAATGTGTAAAATAAAACATTTTTTAAAATATATTAGGTGGTTGTTTTATATTGACGCTCACAATATTTTCATCTGATGGGAGCAGTTATTGACACAAGCTTCATTCAATTGAATATCTGTTTCAATTGATATTTTCGCAATTTTATAAATTTTAAATCGAAATTTAAATAATTTTTTTAAATTTCACAATGAAATTCTGAATTTCAATTGAAATTTTCCTAAATTCAAATTGTTGGTCATTATTACTTTCTCAACTTCATAACCTCAAGAGCTTTCGCTTACTGATAAAATCGGTGAGAATTCAATTACATATGTGGCGAATTTCCACTTTCCGGAAGCTTTAGAAACTTTAATAGCAAAGCAATCTCACATTAAATTAGAACAAAAATTTATTATTTATTAATTATTTTATACATTGATGCATTTGGAAATTGCTATGCAAAAATATTTCAATGTACATTTAAATATCCGATATAAGTAAACAGCAAACCAGACAAAATAATACCACCAATTCCGTTCTGCTTCGAAAACTTTCGCACTTCCGATAACTGTGTTTATTTATTACCTAAGATATTTGTTTGCTGTTTTTAAATTATTGTTAACAAATTTTTCATTAATATTTAAACAATTAAATTGTTACCAACAACAGATACAATGTATGACTAAATGTTGGGCACATGCAAAACTACACAATGTTCTTTTGTGTTTGTTGCATCAGAATTCATTATTAAAATGAAAAAAAAAACAAGTTAGATTGCAATAGTCGGCTGTGCCAAATTTTTAATACCCTCCACATAAACGTATTAAGAAATAGAAAAACTACACTATTTATAGGACTAGAATATTCTTATTCTGTGTTTTCTATTCAGTCTTAGTGCAAATTTTATTAGTATTTTATATATTGTTTGCAAGACAATTTTACGATCAACATAATTGATTTTAAATGTTTTAAAATCTTATCTAATTTTGACCATTTATAATTGATGTAATTACCGATTCTAATTACATATAATATACAGAGTTTGTCTGATATACATAATACTATGCAGTGTAATTAAACAATTTATAAAATTAAAAGTACATTTTTCAATATTAACAAGCAGCGTTGTCAACTTGGTGCAACTTGGTTTTTGGTGCTTTTTTAAATTTTTGGTGCGAAAAATTCTTTAGTTGGTGCGCTTTTTAATTTTCGGTGACACCAAAGCAAATTCAACACAACTTTTTGTTTCAGTGTGAGAAAAAATCTTTCTACAATAAAATACACCTGTTTGATTCAACACTACAAATTTTTTTGTGTATTTCGGTGCGTTTTTTAATTTTTTCAAAAATGTGATGAAATCTTTATTTTTACTAATTTTTAATTGCAGTTTTTTTATAATTCATAATTCATATACGATGAAAAAATGTATTTTAAATACGAATATATGATAAATGAAATCAAATTCTTCAAAAATCTTTGTTTAAAAATCAAATTAACATTTTAAACATGTAAATAAAAATTCTTGTATAACCTGATGGTTTGGACTACTGAACAACCAGGGTTAGAGTACCAGTGGAATCCTAGCAAATTTTATTGGAAAAAATCAAATAGAACTACTTTAACTAGAAAACAAAAATATATAAAACAAGTAAGAGTGCTATATTCGGCTGTGCCGAATCTTAAATACCCTTCACCTAAGCGTAATAAGAAATACAGAAACTACACTAGACTAGAATATCCTAATTCTGTGTTTTCTATTCAGTCTTAGTGCAAATTTTATTAGTATTTGATATATTGTTTGAAAGACAATTTTACGACCAACATAATTTATGTTAAATATTTGGAAATTTTGTGTAATTTTCACCATTTTTAATTGATTTAATTACCAATTCTTACCATAATTTACAGATTTTCCATATGGTCCATATGAGCGACAAAGCAGAATTTGTCCAAATATGCCCAAAATCCTTCAGAGAATAAGTGATTTTCTTGAAGTTGAATTTTCAAAATTTTTTTAAAAAACTCACAAATACAATTCAGAAAAACGGGTTATAGGGTCTTATAGTGTAGTCCATGGGCTTCATTTTCCATATGGTTCATATGAGCGACAAAGCAGAATTTGTCCAAATATCCCCAAAATCCTTCAGAGAATCAGTGATTTTCTTGAATTTTCAAAAATTGTTTAAAACAGAAAAGAAAAAAACTAATTTCCAAAATGGTACATAATTTGTATTACAATCTATAAATTTATAATAGTTCTTTAATTAATTTAAAATAAATTTTATTTTCATCAAATGAATGACAATAAAATTAAAATAAACTGGTACCAGTAACCTATATCTTCTGGCAGACTCATTAATTATTATCCCAAACATCCTAGAAAAATAATAATGATAATAACAGTAATACGAGTAATACAGAATTTCATGAGGAAAATACAATGAAAATTAAACACATTTTAAAAATGAGTTTCCATACACAACGATAGATAACTTAGAGTCATCGCTAAATACAGGCGGCAAGCGTTTTTTAACTGTCAAAATTTCTCATGCTCATATATGTATGTATTTTGTATGGAGCATACCGAAACAACACGGCGGAAAATCCGATTTTGACAAAGCGTTTCACAGTGAAGTTAGTTGCAAAAGAAAACAAAACAAAAAAAGGAAAAATAAAACAACAATCTCCAGCTATTACAATAAACAGGGTCGTTTTATTTACTTGTTTGATAACCCTGTTTTTATCGTTTTGTCATAACGTTGCCGCTTTTGTTTAGGTATGGAGTATCAGCGATAACGCTCAGCGTAAAAAACGTGCCGCCTACCGCCGGTATTTAGGGATGACTCTTAATGAAATATACATTAAATAGAACAATATCTGACAATATGATGGAAACAGAACCACCAAAAATTTACAAATCTATAGAGTATGCATAGACCTGGATTATCAAAAAGAATGAAGTATTCTAATATATATAACAAGAAAAATTACATATTGGCAATGAAAACGGGCAATACGACGACCAATTTATTTAAGAACATGAAATCTAAATTAGATAAACAAGAAAAATGAAATCTAGTATACCAAATCAAATGTAACGGCGACGATACTGATATATGTATGTTAGAAAATATATTTGGGTACAACGAGTATAAAATTGAAAACCAGATTGTCATCACATAAATCGGACCTAAAATTAAATGACAAACATTTTACACAAAAAACAACACTTGCTGCCCACTGTGCAATAACTGGACATGGACCAAACTATGATAATGTAAGAGCACTTGTGGAGGAGAACAATAATACTGATCGATAAACATATGCAAGAGATGTTACATATAATTAATACTCCAATAGGGAAGGGAATTTACCCTGCCAACATTTTCTATTGCGGAAGTGACGCTAAGATACCATTTTCTCATCGTAGAAGCGTCTTCCGTATTGAGAAGTTGTACCCCCCGGAAGTAATTTCAAGAAGTCACTTCTGCCTTCTCTTTTGCTTTTGATTTTTTTTTTGCCTTTACAGATAATACACTCATATTGACTATTGCTTGGTTTTCACTATGTCATTTTTGTTGTCAAATTGTCATCATGATTGCAAACATAGATGACGCCATATGACAACCCGTTTTCATACAATTGCCAACAATTTGGACAATTTGACAACAAAAATAACATAGTGAAAACATAGTGAAAACGCGGCCTATGGGATAACAAATGTGTAAAAATTACAACAATAACAATAACAAAACAAAACCACACTTTACCACTGACCGACCACAGCAAATGACAAAATAAAACTAATTTCGATGATGTCGAAAACTTCTTTTTTGCATTCTTTTCATTTCTTGTATAACGGGACATGTCATTTTCGGCTGGTGTTGTAAACAACAAACAATCTTCCAAACGTCGTCTGGATTATTAAAAGACGACTGCAATGTAAATTGTTATTGTTATCTTCCAATTAACGTCTGGAAGTTAGTAAGACGTAACGCCTTTGACGATGGACGATGAAAGAAACTTCCAATTGCTGACAGGGTATAGACATACAATAAACAAATACAAAAATGATAATAAACAAAAAAGAAAACACTCAGTGAACGAAATTTAAGACATATTATTAAAGTCAATTGTCAATTGCATTAAACTTAAAGTCAATTGTTTAAGAATTGTTAAAATTGTAATATTTATTTTATTTTTTCCTGAAGACAACCGACAAAGTTGGTCGAAATACATATTGTAAATAAACAATAAAAATTAAAAACGAACAAGAGTTTTTATATTTTTAATAAAACGGGCCTCAAGCCAAATTAATAAAATACAAAGATTTTTAATAATAAAAAATGTAAATGTGAATAAAGTACTCATACATACATACATATGTATATGTACATACCTATACAAACACTTATAGTGGCAAAGTAAAAAATAAATATTTATTTTCTAATTTATATATGTACTTGTTTTTAACATCTGTTCTAATACACACAGATGCATACAAACATTTATACTTACTCTACCCTCACGTACTTAAAGTATACAAGAGAAACAAGAAATAAATATTGAGATAAATATGTATGTACTGGGTCTGGGATGACTTTAAAAGATAGTTTTTAAAAAATTAACTACATACAGTCAAACCTCGATGTAACGACCCTCACTATAACGAATTCCTCGATTTAACGAATGTTTTGAAATCCCCTACAACGCTCCATAAGAGTTAATACAAAATAAACCTCTCTATTACGAATACATTTGTCAATAGCCTCGATATAACGAATTTTCATTCACTGCAGACTAACGAAATAGAAAGAATTATTTACCTCTATTTAAAGAATTTACCTCTAAAATTGTGAAAGAGTGGTTGCTCAATCATTGGCCAAAAACTTTAGATCATCCTCCGCAGTCTCCAGACCTCAATCTAATTGAGCACCCGTGAGAATATCTGAACAAAAAAAAAAAAAAATAGGCAAAGAAATATTTCTTGCAAGGATAACAAATCTAAAGGCAGTAATACAGGATGAATGGAACAAAATTTCGCTTGTTTTCACTAAAAATTCCATGTATAGAAGATTGTCAGCTCTAATAAAAGGACTACAAACAAAATATTAAAAATTAAATGTTTTACATAATTTTAATATACCTGTTTACTTTATTTTGACGCCAAAATCTGGTACTTTTCAGTACAAATTGAAATTTTTTTCATGTTCTTATTTTTCTATATTTTGCTTAAGTTACTAATGAATTATGCAATATACATATTTTGTTTTAAATGTGTAAAATAAAACATTTTTTAAAATATATTAGGTGGTTGTTTTATATTGACGCTCACAATATTTTCATCTGATGGGAGCAGTTATTGACACAAGCTTCATTCAATTGAATATCTGTTTCAATTGATATTTTCGCAATTTTATAAATTTTAAATCGAAATTTAAATAATTTTTTTAAATTTCACAATGAAATTCTGAATTTCAATTGAAATTTTCCTAAATTCAAATTGTTGGTCATTATTACTTTCTCAACTTCATAACCTCAAGAGCTTTCGCTTACTGATAAAATCGGTGAGAATTCAATTACATATGTGGCGAATTTCCACTTTCCGGAAGCTTTAGAAACTTTAATAGCAAAGCAATCTCACATTAAATTAGAACAAAAATTTATTATTTATTAATTATTTTATACATTGATGCATTTGGAAATTGCTATGCAAAAATATTTCAATGTACATTTAAATATCCGATATAAGTAAACAGCAAACCAGACAAAATAATACCACCAATTCCGTTCTGCTTCGAAAACTTTCGCACTTCCGATAACTGTGTTTATTTATTACCTAAGATATTTGTTTGCTGTTTTTAAATTATTGTTAACAAATTTTTCATTAATATTTAAACAATTAAATTGTTACCAACAACAGATACAATGTATGACTAAATGTTGGGCACATGCAAAACTACACAATGTTCTTTTGTGTTTGTTGCATCAGAATTCATTATTAAAATGAAAAAAAAAACAAGTTAGATTGCAATAGTCGGCTGTGCCAAATTTTTAATACCCTCCACATAAACGTATTAAGAAATAGAAAAACTACACTATTTATAGGACTAGAATATTCTTATTCTGTGTTTTCTATTCAGTCTTAGTGCAAATTTTATTAGTATTTTATATATTGTTTGCAAGACAATTTTACGATCAACATAATTGATTTTAAATGTTTTAAAATCTTATCTAATTTTGACCATTTATAATTGATGTAATTACCGATTCTAATTACATATAATATACAGAGTTTGTCTGATATACATAATACTATGCAGTGTAATTAAACAATTTATAAAATTAAAAGTACATTTTTCAATATTAACAAGCAGCGTTGTCAACTTGGTGCAACTTGGTTTTTGGTGCTTTTTTAAATTTTTGGTGCGAAAAATTCTTTAGTTGGTGCGCTTTTTAATTTTCGGTGACACCAAAGCAAATTCAACACAACTTTTTGTTTCAGTGTGAGAAAAAATCTTTCTACAATAAAATACACCTGTTTGATTCAACACTACAAATTTTTTTGTGTATTTCGGTGCGTTTTTTAATTTTTTCAAAAATGTGATGAAATCTTTATTTTTACTAATTTTTAATTGCAGTTTTTTTATAATTCATAATTCATATACGATGAAAAAATGTATTTTAAATACGAATATATGATAAATGAAATCAAATTCTTCAAAAATCTTTGTTTAAAAATCAAATTAACATTTTAAACATGTAAATAAAAATTCTTGTATAACCTGATGGTTTGGACTACTGAACAACCAGGGTTAGAGTACCAGTGGAATCCTAGCAAATTTTATTGGAAAAAATCAAATAGAACTACTTTAACTAGAAAACAAAAATATATAAAACAAGTAAGAGTGCTATATTCGGCTGTGCCGAATCTTAAATACCCTTCACCTAAGCGTAATAAGAAATACAGAAACTACACTAGACTAGAATATCCTAATTCTGTGTTTTCTATTCAGTCTTAGTGCAAATTTTATTAGTATTTGATATATTGTTTGAAAGACAATTTTACGACCAACATAATTTATGTTAAATATTTGGAAATTTTGTGTAATTTTCACCATTTTTAATTGATTTAATTACCAATTCTTACCATAATTTACAGATTTTGTCTGATGTTCATAATAATCTTGAGTGTAACTTAACAAACAGAGTATAAAAAAGGGGTACAATTCGGTTTTAGTGATTTTGCTCAAAAAAAAAAAAAAAAAACAAAATCAAATAGGGCTTTTAGAGGAGATACCAGCAAAAAAAAAATTGTTGCCGGTCACGCCTATTTTCGAGGGGGCGGGCCCTTAAAGTTGAAAATACATATGCCTATATCTCGGGAACTACTGGGTGTCTGATAATTTGTAATACATTAAATAAAAGGTATTAAAAATACCTTTCCAACGATATATATCATGATTATAAAATATGGACCGAATATGGGTTAAATCCGAAAAGAATATTTTTTGACCCGAATTTATTTGTTTTTTGGAAATGTTTCTATATGGCAGGTATGACAAATTATGGACCGATCTTCTTAAATTTTGGAACAGTTATTTTCATGCATATGAGGATATTTCACGTCGAATTTCAACATAATAACGGTATATATACGATATATATTAGTATTAACGTGGATTTCGAGAGTGGACCTTATGTGGGGGATATAGTCAAATATGGACCGATATTCTCAAAATCCAGCAGTTAGATTTAGGCATGTATGTAAATGATCAGTGTAAAATTTTGGATTGGTACCCTTATTTATAAGCGATTTATGGGTATTAAAGTGATTTTCGGAAGAGGGCTTTATATGGGGCATACGGTTAAAAATAGACCGAAATTCACAAAATTTTCTGGGATGATTTTTGTATATATTAAAATGATCTGTGCAAAGTTTTGAGTCGGTACCGATATTTATACAATATATATAGGGAAAAATCTCTTTTTCAGATGTGGTCCTTGTATGGGAGCTATGACCAGTTCTGGGCCGACCACCATAAAATTTAGTACAGCAATTTATTTGCCTATAAAGAGTATTTATGTAAAATTTTAGCCGTTTAACATTATTTATATCTGTTTTATGCGTATTTAAGTGAATTTCGGAAGTGGACTTTATATGGGGTCTATGGTCAAATATGGACCGAACTAAAAAAAATTTCGTTTTGCGATTTCTTTTTGCACAAAACTTAGTTTTGCTGAATTTTGTCTTGATATTCCAATTCTATAGGCATTTATGTATAATTGAGCAATATTTCGGGAAGATTTTTGTATGGGGGCTATGACCATTTCTGGGCCGATCACCATAAAATTTGGTACAATAATTTATTTGCCTATAAAGAGTATTTATGTCAAATTTTAGCCGTTTAACATTATTTATATCTGTTTTATGCGTATTTAAGTGAATTTTGTAAGTGGACTTTATATGGGGTCTATGGTCAAACATGGACCGAATTAAAAAAAAATTTCGTTTTGAGATTTCTTTTTGTATAAAACTTATTTTTGCTGAATTTTGTCTTGATATTCCAATTTTATAGGCATTTATTTATCATTAAGCCATATTTCGGGAATATATATATTTGTATGGGGGCTATAAGAAATCATACACCGATTCTTACTATTTTCCGCACACTTTCTTCTTTTATAGTACAAACAACGTATACAAAATTTCATGGTATTATCTGCAATAGTTTTCAAAATATTGCAATAAAATGGATGAAAAATATGAAATTTTTATGGAGGTGGTCTCACATATAGGTTCATAACTCTGGTTAACCTAAACCGATTTTGCTGATTTTAAATAGCAAACTTCTCGAAAGCACTTCTGACAGAATTATTGAAGGTTTGGATCCCGAGTATATCTGGGGACTTCAAAAAACTGATTTCAACAGATAGACAGACAGACAGACAGACAGACGGACATGGCTTAACGACTTCGCTATCTATAAGGAGCCAGAATATATATACTTTATAGGGTCGGAAAATTTTTTTGTGGAAATTACACACGGAATGACAAACTTATATATACCCTTCTCACGATGGTGAAGGGTATAAAAAGGGGTACAATTCGGTTTTAGTGATTTTGTTAAAAAAAAAAAAAACAAATAGGGATTTTAGAAGAGATACCAGCAAAAAAAATTTTTTTTGGCGGCCACGCCTATTTTCGAGGGGGCGGGCCCTTAAAGTTGAAAATATAAAGACCTATATCTCGGGAACTACTGGGTGTCTGATAATTTGTAATACATTAAATAAAAGGTATTAAAAATAGATTTCCAACGATATATATCATGATTATAAAATATGGACCGAATATGGGTTAAATCCGAAAAGAATATTTTTTGACCCGAATTTATTTGTTTTTGGAAATGCTTCTATATGGCAGGTATGACAAATTATGGGCCGATCTTCTTAAATTTTGGAACAGTTATTTTCATGCATATGGGGATATTTCACGTAGAATTTCAACGTAATAACGGTATATTTAAGATATATATTAGCATTAACGTGGATTTCGGTAGTGGACCTTATGTGGGGGATATAGTCAAATATGGACCGATATTCTCAAAATCCAGCAGTTAGATTTAGGCATGTATGTAAATGATCCGTGTAAAATTTTGGATTGGTACCCTTATTTATAAGCGATTTATGAGTATTAAAGGGATTTTCCGAAGAGGGCTTTATATGGGGCATACGGTTAAAAATAGACCGAAATTAACAAAATTGTGTGGAATGATTTTTGTATATATGTACATGATCTGTACAAAGTTTTGAGTCGGTAACGATATTTATACAATATATATAGGGAAAAATGTCTTTTTCAGATGTGGTCCTTGTATGGGAGCTATGACCAGTTGTGGGCCGACCACCATAAAATTTAGTACAACAATTTATTTGCCTATAAAGAGTATTTATGTAAAATTTTAGCCGTTTAACATTATTTATATCTGTTTTATGCGTATTTAAGTGAATTTCGGAAGTGGACTTTATATGGGGTCTATGGTCAAATATGGACCGAACTAAAAAAAATTTCGTTTTGCGATTTCTTTTTGCACAAAACTTAGTTTTGCTGAATTTTGTCTTGATATTCCAATTCTATAGGCATTTATGTATAATTGAGCAATATTTCGGGAAGATTTTTGTATGGGGGCTATGACCATTTCTGGGCCGATCACCATAAAATTTGGTACAATAATTTATTTGCCTATAAAGAGTATTTATGTCAAATTTTAGCCGTTTAACATTATTTATATCTGTTTTATGCGTATTTAAGTGAATTTTGTAAGTGGACTTTATATGGGGTCTATGGTCAAACATGGACCGAATTAAAAAAAAATTTCGTTTTGAGATTTCTTTTTGTATAGAACTTATTTTTGCTGAATTTTGTCTTGATATTCTAATTTTATAGGCATTTATTTATCATTAAGCCATATTTCGGGAATATATATATTTGTATGGGGGCTATGAGAAATCATGGACCGATTTTTACTATTTTCCGCACACTTTCTTCTTTTATAGTACAAACAACGTATACAAAATTTCATGGTATTATCTGCAATATATTTCAAAATATTGCAATAAAATGGACGAAAAATATCAAATTTTTATGGAGGTGGTCTCACATATTGGTTCATAACTCTGGTTAACCTAAACCGATTTTGCTGATTTTAAATAGCAAACTTCTCGAAAGCACTTCTGACAGAATTATTGAAGGTTTGGATCTCGAACATATCTTGGGACTTCACAAAACTGATTTCAACATCCAGACAGACAGACAGACAGACAGACAGACAGACAGACAGACAGACAGACGGACATGGCTTAATCGACTTCGCTATCTATAAGGATCCAGAATATATATACTTTATAGGGTCGGAAAATTATATTGTGGAAATTTCACACGGAATGACAAACTTATATATACCCTTCTCACGATGGTGAAGGGTATAAAAAGTACGAAATATGTACTAAAATTAGCTTTTTTACCAATTAGTACTTTAGTTCCGAATATCATATTGTGAGTTAAATTTTGAGTGGTTAAATGCTTATTTTATCTTCATTTATTAAAAAAAGGCTTTTACTATTATTGCTTTTACTAATAATCGTTGATAAAAAGTTTTTTGTAGAATTTATGATATTAAAAAATTTCAAATTAATTCAATTAATATTTGAAACAAAAACGAAATTCTTAACTTGGTGCGTTTTTGTGTAAATGGTGCGCTTTTTTTTTCTCCATTTTGGTGCGTTTTGAAATTTCAAAGTTGACAACGCTGTTCACAAGGGTAAGATTGTAAGGTGATGATTTTTTTTTAGATGAATTTGATCTCAATAATATTAATAACAAGAGATTTATAGGTGACATAGTAGAAGTGGACCAATTATGGAATGACAGCTGCTAAATCCAGTAATGTGATTTCTACGCATTTTAGGCTTATTTTGGTCGAATTTAATCTCAATAACGTTATTTACATAAGTTATATGGTTGTTTAGTATATTCGGAAGTGGATTTAATTCGGGAGCTATTGCCAATTATTGACTGACTGACGCTACAAAATCCAGTAGCATAATTGCCGTATAACCGATATTCAAATTTCTGATCCGTATAAAAGTTGGTTCGATATCAATATTTATTAAACATTTTTGAGGGTTAAATTGTTTTTCGGTTTTTGTTTAAGGCCAAAAATGATTACATATTTAAAACATAATTTTAACAAAAGGGTTATGATAAACTAAAATTCTATTTTAAAAGTGTTTAAGTATTCGAATTATATTTACTTACTTCTATTTCTAAGCACGAATAAGAAAAAATTATTATCTAACAAAATTTAGTATCAACAATGACAATTTTATATATCAGTCCATGAGACCAATAACCATTCTTACAACGCTTTCAATAGATTTTGAAAATTGTCGATCACTATATGGTATTAAGTTATTCCATAAACGAATTACACGTACAACGAAGGATTTTTGCATGATAGTCGTATTAAATCTGGGACAAATAAGGGAGCAAGTTCGCGAAGAATTCGAAAAATTGAATCTAGCAACTAGATATGACGGAGTATTAAGACTAAATACCTTATAAAAAACAGTAAGCAACCTTACATTAATAAAATCATCAAAAGTGCAATCCACGAAGTCAAAAACAAATTCCGATACATGATCCCTAGGTCTCAGTCGGTAGACAAAACGAATGATCCTATTAAAACACATGCGTCTTAATCTTAATAAATTCATGGCGTTTGTTCCAGAAAAAATCTCCAAGCCATACCTCAACAGTGGCATAAGAAGTAAATGACCAATTAGTTTTCTAATTTTTCTAGGTAAGTTGTGGCAAGTGTTGTAAATTCTTCTCAATAGAAATGCAGTCCTTGAAATTATAAAATTAATATGTTGAGAAAAAGATAGCCTATCATCAACATAAATTCCTAAAACCTTGATACATGAAACTATATTAATAAGTCCACCATTTACTGAAATAACTGGTCTCAATATACCATTTACGCCAAAAAACATCGCTTTCGACTTTGAAACGTTCAAAATTATAAAATTTTCCATACACCAGGAATCAATAGTGTGCATACAAATATTAATCGTGCAATTTAGTTCATGAACCGAATTAGAGACTGCCACTAATTGTAAATCATCAGCATACAGAAAACCTTTCAATGGATGTAAATCGTCCAATATATCGTTTATATACAACAAAAATAGTAATGGACCCAATATAGATCCCTGTGGTACACCCCGAAAAAGATTCTTGGTCGATGATACTGAATTTCCAAACTGCAATATATTTAAAAGAATTAGAAGGAAAATGTTTAAAAATATCAAATTTTTATGGAGGTTGTCGTACATTTTGGTCCATAACTCTGGTTCTACCGATTTTGCTGATTTTCAATGCCAAACTGCTTAGGAGAAGTATAAGCGGTTTTTTTGTAAACTTTGTTGATTTCGGTAGTGACCTTTAAACTTGAGAATGTTTTACACAGACAGACAGACGGACATTGCTCAATCGATTGTTGTGTCTTCTGGACGTGAGAGTGTTTTACACAGACAGACAGACGGACATTGCTCAATCGACTTAGAATTTCATTAAGATCAAAAATCAAAATTCGGCAACAAAATTATCTTTAAGTAGGATTAAATTTTTTTAGTCCGAGCAGTCGTTTTGGGAATAATTTTTTACCATTTCTGACATTCAGTGCAAAACAAATTAATTTTTTTGAAATTTTGTGATTCAGTATCTTATTTTAAATAATAAATAATACAACTATATTTATTTTTTTTTTGTTGTGTCATAACCGGGATGAGTTGATGCGGGTAAGTTTCCAAGCCATATATGAGCTAGTCGAGGTAGCATCCATACTCACCAAATAACAATAGAAGGTTTCAGAATAATAAATGATCCAGACACTTTTTGGTTATATGACCAATATTTCGATGTGTTACAAACGGAATGACAAACTTAATATACCCCCATCTGTTTGGTGGTGGGTATTAAAAACAAAAGCAAGAAATACTAATTCACTAATATTTTAAACACTGGAAAAAAGCATTACATCCATAGAGTACCACAGAGATGAATGACCGCTTAATTCAATTTAAATGTTCATGCTGCTGCCTGCCACTGATGATAAAATTGATGATGATGATGCTGCTAATAATGTTGATATTGGCGATTGTTGTTTACTTGAAAATCTACTTTAAACGAATTAATAATAAAACACAAAATCAACACTTAATAAATCGAAATAGCTCATTAGATTTATAGGAAAAGCCTTGAGTGTTTCTTTAGAGTACAAAACAAAACTTTATATTATTTGTCAAAAAAACACTTTAAGATTTGAATAAAAATCTTCAATACCGCGTGGCAAACTAAATTTTAAACTTTAGTGACATTATCATTATATAGTGGCGCAATAATACTCCAATGTAATGAGTGAAATCACCAGAAATACTTTTAAAACAAAACAGAATGATGGCACTTCTTTTAATTGAATACAAACATTAGTTTCCATGTAAAACAATGACAAAAGACAAACAAAACAAAACTAAATTCTATTACTAAATTTATTCATTCATATCAATCGTTATTGCCAGTTGGAGAAAAACACGCGCCATTATCGCTAAATGCTCTATGTCCTTTACCCGCTGCCCTCGGAAATTTTACCTCTCGCATTTTTTCCATGTTTGACATGCACTGTTTTACAGTTTATAATAAAGGGTCTTTTTAACAAGAATTTTGTTTTTCAACAGCAGCATATTTTGCTCGAAAATCACTGATTTTTCTAGAAAAATATCAAAAATTAAAAATATTTTTTTTTTCAGTTTAAACCCATTTTCATTTATCTAGATACTTGAACAAGCTAAATTTTCGCATTTAGACATCTGAAAATCGAAGAAAATTATTGCACGCTGAACGTGTCATTTGGAAATAATTCTGCCCTCTAAACGGTCGGTTCGAGAAGTATTTGAGTTTAAATTTTGTAGTTGGACTCCACAAACCCTCTAGGGCCGTAGCTGAGGGGACTCAAATTAGGGTACCTTTTGTTTAAAAGCGTGCAATTTTTTTGGGTTTTTATCCGATTTCTAAGACTATTATATTTTTTTAAAGTCCCCGGCCAGACATTAAACAAACATATCTTATCGTCTTATGATTTTCGAGTTATACGCCTTTTTTTAAATAATTAACAAACACAAACTGCGAAGCTTTTGGCTTATCTGCAGAAAACACCCAGAGTCTTTGGCGGTAATCGAACCCGCAACCCTTTGACTGATAGTCCGGCACTCTATCGCTTAGTTTATCGGGGCACTCGAATATGGGGCAGAATTTTTAATCGATTTTTCTCAAGTTTATTTTGTTGGCTAAACAATAAAATTTCCCATTACAAAATACAAAATATTTCCAAGCAATATCTCTTCTCGGTCCAAAACTAAACGATTTTCAATTAGAAAGTTAAAAAATAATTTTAAAATATATAACAAATTCACATGCATATGTATACATATATTTCTGACAGAGATAAGTTTAATGTAAGAAACGGCGCTGTGAAAAATTACCACAGGAAAAATGGACCAAAAAAAAAATTAAAAAAGGACCAAATTTTGGGGTCACATATTATTATGAAATAGCCATATATTTTTTTATGAAAAATCACCCCAAAGGTTATGAAAAATTACCCCAATGTTACAATGAAAGGTGGCCCAAATGTTGGGACATTTTTCATAACGAAAAAATGCCCAAATATAACGGGTCCGTCATCTAACGTTTTTTTTCAACTAGTGCTTATTTCGTGAATGGTAACACTTAGCTCATGTCTGATTTAACAGATAATTAGTTTTATCCTTCTGCTGAACGCTTGAACAACGCTGGGAAATATTGCGACGTTACTTTGAAAATCATGGTAATGTTGCAGAATGTGTGCGAAAATTGCGTACGGATTTTGGAAGAAAAGAAGCACCGTCAGCTCCGTATGTTCGTTATCTTGTGAAAAAAGTGAAAGAAACTGGCGCCTCATCGATAAACCGAAGCGTGAAAAGCCAAAAACAGTGCGTACAGCCGAGAATATTGCTGCTGTGGCAAAAAGTGTGCGTGAATTCACCTTCGTTCTCAACAATTGAACATTTCGGATACATGATTGAGACGAACTTTGCATAAAGACCTTGGTATGACGCCATACAAAGTCCAATTGGTTCAGAAGTTGACGCCAACTGACCATCCAATGCGTTTTCGCTTCGCTAAGTGGGCCTGCGATCGACTTACAGAAGATGCCGATTTTGCCCAAAAAATCATCTTTTCAGATGAAGCTCATTTTGATCTTGACGGGTATGTAAACAAGCAAAACTGTCGCATTTGGGGCACAGAAAACCCTCACGCATACATTGAAAAGCCGATGCACCCAAAACGAGTCACTGTTTGGTGCGGATTTTGGTCCAGAGGCATAATTGGGTCATTTTTCTTCGAAAATGAACAAGAAGTGGACGTTACAGTCAATGGCGATCGTTACCGAGCCATGTTGAACGAATTTTTGTTCACACAAATTGAAGAGGAGAATATTGGCAACATTTTGTTTCAAGAGGACGGCGCTACGTGCCACACAGCCAAAGCTACACTCGATGTTTTGCGCCCTGTTTTTGAAGATCACAGATCAGCCGCAGAGCTGATGTCGTTTGGCCACCTCGGAGCTGTGATTTGACACCGTTGGACTATTATTTGTGTGGTGCCGTCAAAGATAAGTGTTACGCCGACAAGCCAGAGACAATTGACGCTTTAAAGGACAATAATACAGCTGCACACAATCGATAATGTGCCATTTGAATGAAATTATTTTCCATTATTAACCGGAAGGATTGTACTTTCAAATAAAAAATTAAATTTGAGAAAATATTCAGTAGTTTTTTTATAGCATTTTCAAAAAAAAACTTATTTGGCGGACGCTTTATAAATGAATTTTCACCCCATATTTTGTATATACATAATTGCATTTTTCATTTCTCTTATAATGCAAAATTACCTCAAAGAAAAATTGCATTATAACCCCAAGAAAAATGGAAAAACGTCCAAAAATTTCGTGTTTTTGTAATCAGTGTAATTTTTTGTTTTTTTTTAATATTTTTGTTTTATTTTTCCTAAGGTCATTTTCACAGCGCCAAAAGAAAATTTTTTTTTTTTTTTTTTTAAATATGTTGCTGCTTTTCATAAAGTCGTAATTTATATGTAGATCGTAGCTTTCTGATACACAGGGAAAACAGATTCGTGTTTACAATCAAATGATTCGATTGTAAATTTTTCGCTTAAAGTCTGTTAATAAAGATAAATTATTATGGAAACAAACAAATTTCGGACAATCCATTTAAAATTTTGCAGCCACAACTGAAAATTTTGGTCTGAATCATTTAAATCTGGTTAAAATTTCAGTGCACTTGGTGCTTGGTTCTTGCTCACACTCTTTTCTTAATCTTTAATAAAACATTTTTTTCTCCATCTCCCTTTTTTAATTTACATAAACAAACAAGTTATTTAAAAATTTTATATATTTTTACCTAGGTAGTAACATTTGAAACTTACCTTCATTTGACCATACACCGGATCGTTCAGGGGTGAGCCTATAAAGTATAAATAAAAGCGATTTACATTAACGATATATGTATGGTATTTAGTGCAAGAGGGGAAAGGAAATTCAAAGTGAGTAAAGATCTGTTACATCTTTTATTCTAGCAGCAATTCGTTTATATCATCATATATTCAATGTTACGAAGGAACCATTAGTTGTTTAAGATTATTGAGGCATTTAATTTGACCATAGACTGGAACCTTTTGGAGTCAAACTCTTGAGATCTAATATGGACATTTCTCATAATCATGGGCTTACATTTACGATTGTGTAGGGACAATGGACCAATATTTATTTCAATGCGCTTTAGAGTCAGTGATGTTTAATAAAACCCAAACTATTAAAAATCTTAATACCAAAATGCTACACATTTCACAATCAAATTTGAAAATAAACTGTAAAATTATTAAGTCCCAATTTATACGAAGCAATTCTTTAAGCTAAGCGATTCTTTTTAGACATCGGGGTGAGGGGAAGATAAGACGAGTATACACTTGATTGTACTAGCAATTCGTGTTTTCGAATAACATACATATGTGTTTTAATTATTTTGCTTTTAAAAATTCTCTAAAAGTTTAAGCAATTTATTTTTAAAATGTCGTCAGGAAAACAATATATTTATTTAACTTCAGTTAGTGTTTTTCAATTTGGTGGATTATTTATAAAAAAGGAATCACACTACACAAAAAATTTTAACGTCAGAATGTTTATAAAGAAAAACCAAAAAAAATAATTGTTTACTAAAATTGCAATCAGGAGCCAAATTACCGCATTTGAATCGAGTAAAATTGATCGTAATTTTCTTATTTGAGATTATGGCATTCGATATCTAGCAAGAAATTTAGTACATTTTATCATAATTTCGATATCGAAATCATTTTTCGATACGATAGCTCATTCGATCACAATTGTAATGAGAATTTAAAAGCAAACTCGCGTCAGGTTTTGAAAAAATTAATGTACTAGTGAAAAAGTGTGAGTGTATTAAAACTTTAAAGACACAACTTGATCGTAAAATAACTTTAAGTTATTAAATAAAATACAACTGTGCCCACAAATCACAAACTAGGCAGCACTTACACACTAAACCAACTCACACACTGCCTTAAGCAGTGCTGCCACTCGTTCTAATTTGGGTGCAAGTCAGGGATGGAAATAGCTTTTTAGATTTTATACCAACTATATAAATAAAATGTACTTTGTTGTCGTCCACGTTTATTTTAAATATTTATTAAATAACAATAAAACCTAAACACAAACGTATATAAAAATTGAAGTGTATTTATTTGAATATTCTCAGCGGGAAAAAGATGCAGTAACGATACCTTCCTAAAGGCCTTACATTGTTGACACAAGGACACCCAAATGCATTGCAAAATCATTTTAATTTTAGACGTAATGCCTTATATAATAACTACATGGTACTGCTCAAGTCTCTAATATTGTTAATAAAATCACCATAACATCTTAATCTTATATATCTTCTGAAGGCAGAAGATATCGAATCTTTTAGAATATGTTAAAATGTATTTAAGAAGGCATACAAAGTGAATCCCTAGCAATTTTGTGCATCATTCTATTGCAAAATTACTAAATTTTTTCTATTAAGAATGTATTGAAGAAACAGTAGGGTTAACTTATAAAGTTTCTGAAATCCTGATTAACTTAATTTTAAGTTTTAGTTTTTGAATTTAAGGCTTCATTAGTCTTTACTTTCTGTTCCGCGTCGTTCTGTTGTTAAATTTTTGTAGTTAGTTTTTCCGTATAAACGTATTAACTGTTTTAGGTAAACAGACAACACACCGCGAAAATAATTCAAAAACACAAATCAAAGTTTTTTTATTGTACAATATGCATTACTTTCGACTAAAGTAATGGGTTTTTCGTCATCCATCGTTTATTTTTTATATTTTTATAACTTTTATACAAAAACTTAATTAAATTCAAAGAAATTCACGGCACGGAAAGTAACAAAACAACTAACGAATTCTACACATTTTTTATTTAACAGAATCAAGTCAGCTGATTCGGAACGGAACAGAAAGTAGAGACTAATTCTACTTTTAGTCTCAAAATCATTTAGTGTGAAATAATAATTCAAAGGCTTCCATTGAATTAACTTCAACTTCTTGTCTTGGTTATAACCATCTTTTAGATGCATATTTAAAGATCAGATGGATATCAGTACACTACTATACAAATTATATATATTATCGCCCATGTTCTGAAAAACGCAAACGCTTAAAATTGGCGTTTTCGATTTGAAAACGCCAAAGAGGTGTTCTGACAATCGAAAACGCTAGAAATTTGGCGTTTTCCAACCGCAGGTGTATACTGAAGCGATCTGACTTATTTTATTGAAACTGCACTTTAAATACAAAATGAAATGATGCACAATTTAAATTTAATATGTTTTCATTTTCTTTATGCAGCATAAATGCTAAAACTTGTAACATTTTTCCACAATTTTAATTAAACACATGCAATTTAAAAATTTTCTTTGAGTTTGTCAATTGTCTGTTTCAATTGTTTACTTTACTAACTAGCGATTTGTGCAAATAGCTGATCAACTTGATCTTCGAAAAGTAATGCATTTTAATTTGAAATTTATTTATTTGTTTTCGTTATTTTATGACAAAACATCTGTTTTAATTGTTCAAACATAGCTTCGAAAAATGGCAAAACGATAGCAAATCGTAGCGATTTCAGAACAGGTCAAAATGCGTTTTGCGTTTTTTAAAATGTATGCGATTTGAAAACGCTGCGTTCTTCTTTTATTAGACATACTCGTATATGTTTATTTCATCTGGAATACCAAATTTTGATGTAGCTATATTTAGAAATTCCACCAAATGACTCTTGGTAGTACTACGATACCAACTGGGTCTAAAATGTATCAAAAAATGTACAATTGTACCATGTTTGCTAACCCTGGTGCAAATCTAATGCTAGGAACACAACTGGGACGAACAAAGAATTACGCACAACACGACGAATTAGTCGTTGACAATTCGCTGTGTAAAAGCACGTTTGAAGCACAATAACGAAGAAAAAACAATGTTTCGGTTTTCGTATAACAGCTGATACATAGTGTGACCATATTTTTATAGTTAACTATCTTATATACTATTTATTTTAAATTGTATAAAGTAAAAAATAAACTACAATAATTAAAGTAAAAATTAACATTATTTACTAAAACATTAAAAACTAAAACGAAACATGATCATACCGTATTTTTTGTTCGCCGCCTTCACAAATAGAAATAAATGTATTTCAGAGTTCGCCGCGTATAACACGCCATTATTGTGTGTATTTTCATATATACAAATGTGTTTAATTTTTCGAGACCAAAAATTCGTAGTTCGTTCCAGTTGCACAGTTCGTTCCTAGCACAAACTGCGAAGTTTGTTAGAATGGTCTTATTTTCGTATTTTCGTAGATGCGAAGGAAGCATTAAATGAATGGATTTTCAAGATGTCATCTATAGCATTCGAAAATTTTTATTTTTCAATATAATTATTGAATAACTACTCAGACGAACTTCTCATCGTACGTGCCACTTTGTTTATACATATGTACATTAGGGCGGGCCAAATTTTTTGTCGATTAGAGCCGCCCCCTAGGATGATTCTATGGACAATTCTAAGCAACTTTGGTGAAGGAACCATGGGTCTATCTCGATTTTCGAGTCTCCCACTTTTCAAAAAATGAATGACTTGAAAGCAAGAAAGACTTTCAAACTTCTTCCACTAAATTAATTTTTTTTTACACATGTTCTTATTTTTTAGGTTGAATTTCTGTTGAAAAAAATAAAATAAATATCAATTTTACCGAACATTTTTTCTCGGAAAATAGACGAAAAATATTACAAAAAAGATAATATAACGATGAATAAAAAATCGAATTTCGAATCACAATGATGTTATAGGGGAAAAAATCATTTTTTGAAAAGTGGGAGACTCGAAAATCGAGATAGACCCATGGTTCCTTCACCAAAGTTGCTTAGAATTGTCCATAGAATCATCCTAGGGGGCGGCTCTAATCGATTTTTTCGGCTCCATACAAATTGGCCCGGCCTAATGTACATACATATGTATATAATTTAACTCCCCTAAATGGGCACACACTACAAGAAATAGTTACGGAGGTAATGAACCATGTATAAAAATGACGTTAGAATGTATAGGGAACAAGGCTATTTTCATTTATATTGATATCCTAGAACATCGTCCGAATGAGAGCCAATTATTTCTGTTTATCATACTAGATGTCCAACCGATATAAGTGGCCTTATTCCACTGCCTTATCCATGCGTTCCCGGTGAAATATAATATTTTCCAGTTCAAGTCAAATCGGAAAAAATAGTGAACTGAGAAAATGTAGTCTAATTATAACTATAATAAACACCTAAAAAGGTTTTATTGTCACTACAATCTACTTAATACTATAATTACAATTGAAATTGATTTTTATTATTATCATTACAATATGTCTATTGGTTTTAGGTGTTTGTTTTATTATTTGTGGTCTGTATTGTATATACTAAGTATACATATTTAATTACACATTCAACATTTTGTTTAAATATAAATACACCTGGAAAGATTAAGCAAAACATGCTTAGAATAGTTTTGTGAACTTTATGGCTTGATGTTATTTTCTGCTTTTCTCAAGAATTCAACTGCTGATTCCGCAGTTTCAGCATTATGAGATGAGTTCATTGGCATTCAAAACCATATGGAAGTTGATAAAAAAGAACACAATATATTTTTTGACATACATACATATATTTTTAAATATAAATTCGCATGGTAAATAAACTTAATCCGCATTCTATTTATTTTTTGACTGAAAATTGTTTTTCTACTTAGAAAATAGAATACTAATTTGCTATCGTAGTTAAAAAATAATATAATAAAAAAAACTATTTGATATAAAAACGAAATTGAGTTTTATTGATTGATGTTTTCGTTCCAACATTAGTAGCGTAACGTCGTGCATTTATTTTAGTAAAATATACTATTTCGTTGTACTGTTTTGTTGCGTTAGTTTATTTTTATACCCTACACCACCATAGTAGGGATGGTATATTGGATTTGTGCTGATGTTTGTAACGCCCACCTTAAAGTATACCAATCGACTCAGAATCACTTTCTGAGTCGATTTAACAATGTCCGTCCGTCCATCTGGCTGGCTGTTCATGTAAAGTCTATACATTCCCCCATTTTGAAAAAGGGACTGAATCATGCTGTATAATCAATGCAGTATTATCTAAACTGTATTTTCATACAGAGACTAATGCAAATAAGTATATTTCTGGTGTCTACATGACACCTAGATTGATATACATACATACATACGAATGTCGGGTATATTTTAACGATTCTAAACTATAGAGCTGGGTGGCAGACCATTCTAAATATCTCGCAAGGGCATCGCGAACAAGACCACGAAATCGTTTATTTGGTTCTTGTACCGCTTTCTTGCTGATACCTGTTACTTGTGCAAAGTGAATATTGCAGATCTGCACAGACCAAATAATCTCCTAATAATAATCTTACATGTTCCGTATACAACTGCAACAGTTTGACCTATTTGCTAGGGCTCTCACGGTATCGGCTACCGATTTTGATAGATAGCTATCTAGCAATGTCTGAAGATATTATTGTAGCAGTTGCTGTGATAAAGACAGGAGGAAACGCTTAAACACCTATTCTGTATTTACCCTGCTCTATGCAGTAATGCAACTTGACAGATCCATCGATAGTGGATATTAGGAGAATGGATTCGTACATTTGTACATACACAGTTATATAAAGGTTCTGATTTAGGATATCACAAAGTACTAAATCTGCGGACCAAGCAAACTGGTACAGCTACCTGCTTTTATAACGTAACTTTTATTGACGCGTCAGTGACGATTGATACAGTATTAAAGAAAATTCTGGTACTGTTTCCTGTCATTTGTTGTTCCGAATCCTGGCTTAGGAATATCAACAAGGATGTGCAATTTATCCTTGAATTATTGTATGACTTTCTTCTTTCTTGATTTCTTCATTTCTTTCAAACTATATCTTTTCCAATTGTTTAGTTCTAGTCTTTTGGTATATGGATGCAATAAATTCGAGCATGAGGCGTAGGAAATCGTACTCATCTACATATTTGTCTATTTTTGGAATAATTTTGTAAAGTGTTGGATTTTTTATTATCTTAGATGTAGGTCCACAATGATTGTGGTTATGATTCGAAAATACGTAGAATTCAGTTACGTCTTTTTTTTTGCTGCAATCGTAGATCTTTTTATACTCCAATTTTTTGTTCAATTGTATATCCTTTCCCACTTCAATTTTTGCTTCAATAATAGATCTTCTTTTCTTCCATTTTTTGCTTCAATTTTTATTCCAAATTAGCTTCAGTCATAGACCTTTTTATACTTAAATTTAGCATCAACCATAGATTTTTCTATGCTTCAATCATAGATCGTTTTTGACACCGACTTTATCTTTAATTATAGATATTTTTATACTATAACTTTAGCTGTAAACAGGGACATTTTTATACTCCAATTCAATACACTCCACTTTAATGAACTCTTTTTTGAACTTTAGTCGTAATCTAATTTTAGCTTTAATCATACTACACTTTGTGCTTTAATCACACAGAAATTTTAGCTTCAATAATTCTTAAATTGCAGTTTTAATTGATCGCTACTTTAAGGTTGAATCTAACACCACTTTGATCTTTAATCATACTTCAATATTAGCTCCAATCGAAATTCACTTTGAGTTTCAACCGTCAAAAGCTCAAAGTAGAGAGCTTCAATAATACTCTTAGCTTCAATCGAACTTAAATTTGGTCCTTATACTTATATTTATGGCATGTTTCTAGATAACAAGTGACTCAAAATTTTCGCCCAAATGAGTACAAAAATTAGTTTTGGGGTTTTATAACACAAGTGTAAATTGTCTTGAGTAAAAACGTAAGACTATCTTTTTTTATGGTTTCTACATTGCAATTTCAATTGTCCTACTGTAAAAACCGACAAGTAGAAATAAGTGCTTGTGTGCATTTTTCATTCAATTTATTACAAAATTAAAAAATTCATAGCAATTTCAATTCACATAAATTATTTTTGTATTGTAAATAAAACACAGCTGTTTTTATTTTGGTTTCTAGGGTTGCCCCTAAAAATTAAAATATTGAATAATAACATGGAAAAAAGTAAACAAAATATCTAATTAAATAATTTGGCAATAATGCAATTTAACAACTCAATATTACCAAGATAACTAACGTAAGTCAGACGAGTGTATTATAGAAACTCATTTGTTTAGGCACTTGCCCGTGTACCATTCGCTCGCCTGAGAATACACTAGTTATCTAGAAACATGCCATTAATACTCATTTTCAGATATTAATGTTGTTCAGTACTCTTTTATTTAATCTATTTCTATTTTAGCATATTTTTGATCTACACTAGCAAAATACACAGCAATATCAAAAATATGCTAAACCTTTTTGCAAATGCAATGATATAATACCATTTGCACAAGATTGTGAATTGCGCTATTATGTTTTCTTATGTTTATTTGTTTTTTTTTTTGTTGTGTTGTATTTTGTGGTGTATATATTTAGGAATTTGTCATGCAAAGTTTGCAGAAAAATATGTAGTAATATTATGTATCCCAGTATATACAAATAGAATACTAATTACTAAAAAAAATAAATAAACTTGTTACATATAAAGCAGCAGTGTGAATGCAGTATGAATGGACGAGTATAAATATCAAAAAAAAATAAACATTTTTAATTGTAAAATAATTATTTTATTTAAACAACAAAATAACAAACCCAGCCTTCAAAAATATCAAATTACATGGTCAACAAAGTAACTTAACTAAAAATACTTAAACACAAATACACGTTACGTTAGCATGCATCTATTTAAAAGGGCTTCCCCCAACTGACTTAATTTCCGCCTTTTGTATACGAGTATGTACATATGTATAATAAAACGTAAAAATAGAATAAAGTGTGATGATATTTGCTTTTATAAATTCCATATAATCCAAATTACTTTATAGCAGCCATTTTAATGCTTCAAGATGACTTCAAATTTTAATGTTTTCAAATGTGGTGTGACATTTAAATAAGACGTGCTTGGTTTTACTATTATTCAGTTAAGGTAATTTTTTTAAAGGGGATTTTGTTTTATGGAAAATCACCTGTAAGAAACAATTGTGAGCTTTTAGAATAATTTCGCAATTTCGATAATTTATTCACTCACTGAAGAAAAATTATTTCAGCTTTACTGCTGTAACCAAATTAATAATTTAAACGTAAGCCATACTTTTATTGATAAAACTGCAAAGAAATACGAAACTCTTGTAAGAGTAAACAACGTCAAACAAATGTACGCTAAAACAAGTGGTTACGCTTTTTTGAGTAAATATTTGCCAAATGTGACCGTTCCTTTAGTTGCGTTTGTAGTTATGCCCATGATTTTTGAAGCCATATTAACTGTTTGACGTTTAAGCGATTTATTCTTTTATTGCCTAAACACGGATTATAAAAATACACATGGTACAAGTACACTAGAGCCCCGATTTGCGTCGTTTATAGGGACCGGGAAAATGCGACGCAAACCGAAACGACGCAAATCGAATCAATTTTTTTTCTATACAAATGTATTGACACAAAATTTCAAAGTCGACGCAAATCGGAATCAAAACGACGCAAAGCGGATTAAACCACATATAATAAAGCGACGCAAATCGGGACTCTAGTATACTTGTTTACTTTTATTTTTAAAACATTTTGTGAGATTGATACTCGAATTACAAAATTCGTGTTCAAAAAACAGGAATATAAAAATGATGGTGCAAATACCAAACAGTTTTAAGATTTTTGTAAATTTTGGTCAGATTGTTTTTAAGTTATAAAATCATTTTTATATCCAAACAAAAGTACTACCGGAATGTTAATATATTATCTAAGTCTATAATGTATCCATGCCCGTAAAGAGAATAAAAGATCCAAAGAAGCATAATTGTTTTTATCTGATTTTTTGGCATACACATCTTTACTTAACATAATCAATGTTGTTTAGCATTTTTAATAAGATAAAATAAAAGGGATCTACACATTAAATCAATAATTGAAAAGGCTGTACCCAAATTTTTGGCATACTTTTAAAGCGATTAACACCCTATCTTAATAAAAAGAACATTATACCGGATCATCAGTTTGGTTTCAGGAGAAAACATGGAACGCCTGAACAATATCACAGAATTATAAAAGTGATATCAGATTCTTTTGAAAATAAAAAATACTGTTGTGCTGTATTTTTGGACATACAGCAAGCGTTTGATAAAGTTTGGCACGAAGGATTACTTTACAAATTGAAAAATATTCTCCCAGCTCCATTTTATTTGTTTTTGTTATCATATTTAAAAAACAGATGTTTCTACGTTAAAATTAATAACGATATATCCAACATTCGACAAATAGAAGCTGGAATCCCGCAAGGTAGTGTGCTTGGTCCTGTCTTATATACCATATTCACCTATGACGTGCCAACAAGAGATGACGTGACTGTTGCAACATATGCAGATGATACGGCATTTTTATGTTCACATCAATCTCCTTCAAAAGCTTCTAGAATCATGCAACTACAACTTGATTGTTTTTATCATTGGCTCACTAAATGGAATATTGTAGTTAACACCCAAAAGTCAAATCAAATTACATTTACAACAAGAAGAGAAAATTGCCCACCAGTATTTCTCAATGGCTCTACAATTCCTAATAGCGACATCGTAAAATATTTGGGTCTACATCTGGACCGACGGCTTACATGGAAAGCTCATATAATCGCTAAAAGGAAGCAATTAAAAAAAAATTTAAACAAATGTACTGGCTACTTGGGCGTAAATCCCAACTCAATCTCGATAATAAAGTTTTACTACTAAAAACTGTATTAAAACCTATTTGGACTTATGGCATAGAATTATGGGGAACTGCCAGCAACTCGAACATAGAAATACTGCAAAGATTTCAGTCAAAAGCATTACGAGCAATAACGAATGCTCCTTTTTATATAACAAATAAGGCATTACATAATGACCTAAAAATTCCATTTGTAAAATCTGAAATAAAAAAATTTAGCTGCAATTATTTAGAAAGACTTAGTAACCACACAAATATATTGGCAATCACATTATTAGATGTGACTGATGAAGTAAAAAGACTTAAATGAAAACACGTTTTAGATCTCCCTTTTATTTAATACAATATCGTAGAATTTAAAAACAATAACAATGAAATTATATAATTGATAAAATAATATATGAGTATATTTCTCTAAATAATAATGTAATATTTTACACGTTAGATATAAATTAGCTCTATATATGCAAATACATGCATATATAATTGAAATTATTGATTCCATTTGGAATCTGTACCATATGTTATTTTTAAAATTTATAAAATTTGCTTATTATTGTAAAAATATATTGCAAATAAAGATATATATAACAAAAAAAAAATTGTTTGGCATAGTAATGAAAACACCTGTCCCGTCATTTTGCTAAAAAATAAAAATACCCAGGGAAGCAAATTTCTAAAACCTTCCAAGAAATTTTGTTTAGAAATTTTTTTTATTATTTTTTTATATGTATGTATATATGTACAATATTCACGTAGGTATTATACGTATTATACAGTGGATAAATATCTTGTACAACTTTTATTGCTCGCTCCGCACATATATTACTCTCTTGTTGCAAAGGACTTGCTGAATGTTATTTTACCCAGTGTCTTTCAAAACACGCCTTTGCTTTTTGAAATTGGGTCAATGATTGTTCTAAGCCTTTGTAATTTTCTTCATTGAAGCACTGATGGATTTTAATTTATATAAATTTTGATTGGAAATGGTGTATTTTTAAAAACTTCTTTAAAAGATTTAGTGTTGGTACAATCTATGAAATTCGGATCATGGCTTTTATTTTTATATCGCTTTAAACCTAAGGTATTTAACTCAGGCTTTTACAAATAACGAAATTTAAACGGCGATAAATTATAGCATGAAAAATAGCGATATCAGGTGTATATTTTTTAAAATTTCCATGAGATAAAAATGGTTGTTTTCAAACTTCAACCCGATTCCTGCGTGAACTTTTTTAACGATCCGAAAAAATTATCATATTTTTTATTAACAACTTTTGATTTTTTACTCGGCTATATTATGCCGTGGTGCTGCGGGTGCTGTAGCTTAATTGATTAGGGCGTTTGATCATTAATCATGAGTTGGTATTTGTGGCCTGGTTTCGCCCTTCTTCGGTGGTATAGCATTTAAACGCCACCGAAGTAAAATACTTAAAATAATGACTATAAATTAAACTTTGATCGATGCGACTACTCACCACCAGAGGCGCTGCAATACTGTACTATTAATAAACATAACACGCAATTACAGTGTTGCAATTGTGTGTTGTTGTATGAAAAGCTTTTCTCTACTTTCACCACCTATCCCTTTCCAAAGAAAGTAAGACAATTAATTAATTAATATATAGGCATATTAATTGCATGAGTGTTACTTCCACTAAATTACTCTTCCAAAGATAAAAAAATTTTTTTCTTTAAAAGTGTTCATACGCTCACTTCTGCTTTATTTATAATTTAAGAAGAGTTGCAGTTCAAATACTATTAGTTTTCTACAATTCAGGTAATTTACGTGACTTCTGAATTACTTTTTAGCAGTTTATCAGTCAAATAAGTTGTTACAAATTAACAAGTTGAGCACGCATAAAGAAGTTAGTGTCGATGTAAAAAATATTATTATTCAAGAACGCGGAAAAGGAAAATCTTACCGCATAATCAGTAAACCTTTTGCTACGTTTCAGAGTATTTTAAAAAAGTTCAAAAGCACTGGCACTGTAGAAAACAAGCCAAGATCAGGACGCCCAAAGAAACTCTCCAGGCGAGATGTCAGTCTTATTTAAAGAGAAGTGGCAAAAAATCCTAGAATCCAAATCCGCCCAAATTGGCGGAAAGAATCGGATATTCTACGGATAAAAAAGTTCATCCAAGAACTATTCAAAGGGCATTACGGGATCAAGGCTATGCAAACTGAATTCCCTTAGAAAAACCTTGATATCTGAAAAGAATCGAAGACTGCGGCTCGAGTTTGCAAAAACACATTTAAATAAAGAGTTTTGGAAACGAGTTTACTGTTTATTTTTCGTATATTTTTTGATTTAAAAGTTTTTTTGGTACTCTTGAATTGACGAAAATATGAAATTTTGGGTATGTATGAAGACTGTAGTCCCTGACTGTATATGGAATCAAATATTGAATAAAAATAGGATTACACGAGTCAAATATTTGACATGAAATATTTCGAATTAAACACGGGCAAATTTCTTTGAGGTCGAACAATATTTGCCGCTATATTCCACCAGATCAAATATTTGACGAAAACTTGTTTAATCAACACAGTCAAATAGAATTTATGTCAAACTCAGTCAAAGATGTTTTACACTATATTACACGAAAGAAAATATTTGACTTTGTTTGGCCTTTAAAATTTGGTGCTTCGCCGTCAACAAGATGGCGCGTGCATTGGAGTTGGAAGTTCCAAGTTTATACAAAAATTTTCTACAAATGAATGCATTAGATTTCAATACTTTGCATCGTTTCAAGTAGGAAAACATGTTGAAAAAGGAAAGAACAGTTAACCAAAAGCAATAAAGAACTGTTCAAGCAAGAACAAAATTCATGTTTTTGTAAACAACAACAAATTAGGTATGAGCGACTTGCGTATGCTTAAATAATATTTACAAAGTTTAATAAAATATTTAAATACAAAGCAAGTGACGCAACACTGAGGAAAAAAAAAGATGAAGTAAATACTAAAATCAATCAAAGTTTTATAAAAATACAATAAAAAATATCATAAATACAATAAACTCACCGCAAAAAATCGATGAAATTAAATTTAATTCCAGAAAGTTATCTGCTTGCTTTGTTGTATCATGAAATGTTTGACGTATTTGATCATGTAAAAAAACTGCATGGGCAAACAAATTATTTGATCAAATAATGCCATTTTGTTTGATGGGCAACTTCATGTTTGTATTACACGAGTCAAATATTTGTCACAAAATGATTATGATCAAACACAGTCAAACACATTTGAAGTCAAATATTTCATTTGAAAGTTTTACGATTACACATAAGGTCAAATATTTGATCTATTTTTTGTCAAATATTTGACTCGTGTAATCCTACCTTAAGAAAAATGTATGTAGTATATAATAAGAATTATTTGTTTCTGAGGGAGAAATGTAATCAGCATACAATAATTTGCTAAAAATGTTGCCCACAAGCGTTCATTGCGAACGATGTTTTTCGTCAGCGTCATATATCGGTAACAGAATTAAATCAAGATTCTCTTTGCTTTAATATTTTTAAGAAGCTTTTTTAAGATATCGAAAGATAATATTCTATTGCTTTTAAATTAATATAGAAATTAAAGGCGAAATGACATATCATTTTTCTCTATCTAATTTTCAAAGTAATGTTATTATGTTTTTAAAGTATTACATAATGGTTTATAAAATTTTATTTATAAAATGCAAAATTTGTTTTATAAACTTTTAGTAAATTTAAAAATCAAACATATTTATATTTAATATAAGTTAGGTTTTTGAAATAAATAGTTTTTATTATAAACTAGCGGACCCGGCGAACTTTGCCTCGCCCCAATTTTAGGCCTTCAGACAAACTTTAGAGTAATAATATAATACAACAGGAATAATTTCACACAAAATTTCGTACAAAAAATTCAATTTTCCAAATTTTCCCATTTTCCGACTTTTGCGAAGAGATTTTCCAATTTTCCGCGTTTCGCATTTCGCATTTTTCATGATTTACACTAAGAAATTTCTATTTTTTTAGTTGGAAAGTCATTAAGTCAAAAACTCGATTTTCCAATTTTCCGACTTTTCCGGAGGGATTTTCCAAAATTTTCTTCCGTAAGAACCTTCTCCTCGAAAATACGAACAACTGACAAAAAGTTTTATAGAAATCGGCCCAGCCGTTCTCATTTGATGAATTACTATACATTTTTTACACCATTTTTATATATATAGATAAACCAATTTGTTTTAAGAAGAAACAAAAATACCGAAATCCGGGGATTTACATTTTTAAAAATCCGAAACCCGGGATTTACAATTCTAGTCCCGTTTGACATTACCAAGGCCAAACTATAGTTTATCAATAATGTCAAAGAGCGATACAAATTAGAAATATATAACGCGTGGTCCATATAAAATTGTTGTTTTTAAGAAAAGATTAATCAAATGTCTGAAGAAAAATCGCAATCAAATCATGTAGAATTTCCACTTTCTATTATTTCCAAATTAGTCCCAATTTACACGAAGCAATTCTTTAAGCTAAACTGATTACCATTTAGACAACGGGGTGAGGGGAAGATAAGACGAGTACACATTTGATTGTACTAGCAATTCGTGTTCGTATTACATACTCGTATGTATGTGTATACAAATGTGTGCATACTCTCAAATAAAAATACGACTGACTTAAGGTATGGACACACATGCCAAATATTTACGCAAAAAAGTGAAACTACTTGTTTTAGCACAAATTTGTTTTACGTTGTTTACTCTTACAAGAGTTTTGTAAGATCAAATAGCATCAAAAAAAATAAAATTAAATTAAATTTGTTGTGTCTTGTCCTAAATTGTGCTGTGTGAACTCCGAAGAAATTTCAAGGAAAAAATTGTATCAATCTTTTCAAAAAAATATTGCTTCGTGTAAATTGGGACTTACTACATGTAGTAGTCTAACTTTAAGAGAAATTATTTCCTTTGCTCGTCATGTCATATTGCAATGAGATTTTTAATCAAGTGTTACTTGATCAACTAATTTTTGAATAATTCAAATTAATAAATTGAATTTTTTTATTAGTAAATTTTGTTCAATTAGATAAGACCGACAAATAAAATGTATTGCTTTAAATTTGATAATTATTGTTACTTAACCCATATCAGCATTTGCAATAATTTCTATATACTGTGAGCGTCAAAATAACACACATATTATTAAAAGAAAAGTTGAATTATATTAATATAAATAATATTTAGAGTCTGACCAAGTATACGGTTTCAGATTAGGCCAATAATTGGCCGAATATCAATATTCGGGTATTTTTATTTAAAGTTTTTTAAAATACGGTAAATATTGTTTTTTTAAATAAAAATTTTTCAGTTCCAGATAAAAAAACTAAATACATATATGAAGTAGTGTCGCTTTAAAATTTTCTAAAAAGCTTTCGAAATACAATGTAAAAAGTATACAAATTCGAATGATTTTCTTTTCGAATCGAAATACGCAGTAACCCCCCTGATTCTTACAGTTAGAATAACATTGTCGTAACAGTTGTTGAAATTACTTTCGTGTGTGATATTCAAGTCGTGGAAACGTAATCAATATTATAATATAATATTGATTGATAATACTGATTGATAATATATCAATATTATTATTATAATACTGATTGATAATATATCAATATTATAATATGCTATTACTTATTGTGTGATTAAAAATTGCGATGGGATAAATTCAAGTGATGGTTATAGAAAAGAATCAGATTGCTAGCTGATTCCCATAATCGAATATAATCGATTATAATGTATTTAAACTAATTTAAATTTGTTATCAGATGAAATATTTTTTGTTTTTATTACATTTTTTGTAGTCTCGTGAATATTGAAGAACACTGATAAACACTGATGTGTTTGTATGATAATTCGTTTTTTATTTGTGTATGAATAAATATTGTTTTATGTTTTTGTTTTCTTGCTAATTAATTAATAAACTCTGCATGTTACTGCATTGTAGTTGTCTGGCATAATAATGGGGATACTTGTCATTGTTGGCATTCAACTAATATTTATTTAGTAAAACGCTTTCGTTGGAAAAATACAATCTATGAAGTTAATGCGTTTAAGTGGTGTAATTATTACTCGTAAATATGTATGTATGTAGCTATTGCAATATAATAATTTTATCGTACTCAGTAGTATTCTTTTTAAATATATATGAATGTTGTATATATATATGTATATGTATAGAATGTATATATGTATATATAAATTCAAAGATAGTTAGATTCGTTTGTTTAAGGTATAGCTAAATTAAGATTGACAGTATGTCTGTATAGAATGGAGGGCAGCTTTAAAGGTGAATCATTGTTATGGGAAACCTTATAGCTAATCGTTAGATTTAAGCACTACATTTTAACTTGTTAATTAAAAATCGTTTAGTTTTGTCAGAGTTTACAAGTTTTTAGCAAATCTTTTATTATTCAATACAGATTTTTCAGTACATATTGCGATGCTTGGTCAAAATCCAAAAAGAAAATATAGAAACTTGAACCACCAAAGTAGGGAGTTTGTTGGGCATTCCCAACGATTTTTATACTCTTCACCTTCATGAGAAGGGTATATATAAGTTTGTCATTTCGTTTGTTATTTCCACAATATAATTTTCCGACCCTATAAAGTATATATAATCTGGATCCTTATAGATAGCGGAGTCAATTAAGCCATGTCCGTCTGTCTGTCTGTTGAAATCAATTTTCTGAAGTCCCCAGATATCTTCGGGATCCAAATCTTCAATAATTCTGTCAGACATGCTTTCGAGAAGTTTGTATTTAAAATCAGCAAAATCGGTTTAGGCCAACCAGAGTTATGGACTAATATGTGAACAACCTCTATAAAAATTTTATATTTTTTGTTCACTTTATTGCAATATTTTGAAATATATTGCAGATAATACCATGAAATTTTGTATACGTTGTTTTTATGATAAAAGAAGAAAGTGTGCGGAAAATAGTAAGAATCGGTCCATGATTTCTCATAGCCCCCATACAAATATATATATTCCCGAAATATGGCTTAATGATAAATAAATAACTATAAAATTGGAATATCAAGACAAAATTCGGCAAAAATAAGTTTTATGCAAAAAGAAATCGCAAAACGGATTTTTTTTTAGTTCGGTCCATGTTTGACCATAGACCCCATATAAAGTCCACTTCCAAAATTCATTTAAATACGTATAAAACAGATATAAATAATGTTAAACGGGTAAAATTTGACATAAATAATCTTTATAGGCAAATAAATTGTTGTACAAAATTTTATGGTGGTCGGCCCAGAATTTGTCATAGCTCCCATACAAGGACCACATCTGAAAAAGACATTTATCCCTATATATATTGTATAAATATCGGTACCGACTCAAAACATTGCACAGATCATTTACATATATGCAAAAATCATCCCACAAAAGTTTGTGAATTTCGGTCTATTTTTAACTGTATGCCCCATATAAAGCCCTCTTCGGAAAATCACTTTAATACTCATAAATCTCTTATAAATAAGGCTACCAATCCAAAATTTTACACGGATCATTTACATACATGCCTGAATCAAATTGCTTGATTTTGAAAATATCGGTCCATATTTGACAATATCCCCCCACACTACCGAAATCCACGTTAATTCTAATATATATCTTAAATATACCGTTATTATGTTGAAATTCGACGTGAAATATCCTCATATGCATGAAAATAACTGTTTCAAAATTTAAGAAGATCGGCCCATAATTTGTCATAGCTGCCATACAAGAACCATTTCCAAAAAACAATTTAATCCACAAAAATGTCTAATAAATATCGATATCGAACCAAATTTTATATGGATCAGAAATTTTAATCCAGAAATCATATTAGTATCGGTTATACGGCAATTAAGCTACTGGATTTTATAGCTGTCAGTCAATAATAGCTACTGAATTAAGTCCACTTCCGAGCATAACAACCAACCATACAACTCTTGTAAATAACGATATTGAGATGAAATTCAACCAATATATTCCTAAAATACATAGAAATCACATTAGTGGATACTGAATTTAGAAACTTTCAGTCCATAATTGGTCCATTTCTTCTATGCCACCCATAAATATTTTGTAAATAATGTTATTGACTTCAAATTCAAACAAAAAAGCCTCATCTTATATATTTTCCTTTTTTATACTCTGTTTCTTAACTTGTTGTGAATATGGAAAAATGTTCTTTTGATTTAATAAGTTGTTAAATTACAATCAAGATTATTATGAAAATCAAACAAACTCTGTTAATGACAGTAATAATCGGTAATTACATCAATTATAAATGGTCGAAATGAGATAAAATTTCAAAATATTGAACATAAATTATGTTGGTCGTAAAATTGTTTTCCAAACAATATATCAAATACTAATAAAATTTGCACTAAGACTGAATAGAAAACACAGAATAAGGATATTCTAGTCCTATAACTAGTGTAGTTTTTATATTTCTTAATACGTTTAGGTGGAGGGTATTTAAGATTCAACACAGCCGAATATAGCACTCGAAGTTGTTTACTGAACATATATAGAGAAATTCAGGTTAAACTGGATTAAACTGTTAAAATATTGAATATCTTTCAACAAAGACACAAGTGTAGCTAATTGTTGAATTTAAAATTGAAAACAAACCACATTTCTGATACCAATAACAAAAACAATTAAAATTCTCTTCCAAAGTGCACTGAATGGAATGATCCATTTATCTCTTTGTTAGCAATAAAAGTAGCTGCATTCAAAAGCATTTAGCAGAATTCCCTAAACGAAAATGTTTCAAAAAAAAAAACCCCCCCAAAACTGTGTTGGCACTAATTATAATCATTGGTTTTTATTTCAATTTATTATATATTTCAAGAAATAGGAGTATGACAGTATTAAATATGTATGTATGTGCTTAAAAAGCCACATGCGTTTGAAATGCCACATTGATTGCACAGAAACACGAATATTTTGTTTAAATAAATATGAAACTTTAACCGAAATTTAAATGAACTCAGAAATTATTATTAAGAATATTTATATTTAAGTATTTAAATGAACAACGATAAAACCATTTTTAAGTGCACAATATAACGAATTATTTAATTGAAAACTGAAACCCCTGGAATAATACATAAAAGACAATTGAACATACTACGTATGTATGTGTAATATACCAGCAAACTGTTTTTTATGTTATATGTATTTCTGATATAAAACAAGTAAAAAAGTATAGCAGGTAAAGACCGAACATATAATACCCTACACCGGGTATGCGAGTAAAAACAGTTTTTCAGAAATAGTAGCCTGGCTTCTGTGCATTTATAAATTATTTGCTTTTAATTTTACCTTGATTTGTACATGTACATGAAAGCTATGACTAATTATGGACCGATCGTTATAAAATAGGTTCTATATGTATGAAACTTATTTGGGTTGCATTTTATTTGGATACCAACATTTTTAGCATAGCTGTTAATTAATGATTAATAAACTTAATGATTAGTAATCGAATTAAAATTTTTTTGTTTCTGTTTTAATTGATTAACTAAGATTAGTTATCGAAATTAAAGATTAATAATCGATTAGGAATAAATTTAGGTCAGGATTAAAGAGGATTTATTTGGATTAATTTATTTTTTAAAAATAATCCTACGATTAATACATTTAATCTAAAATATTAATCGATTAATAATTTGGATTTATTTGGATTAATCTATAATCAAAAATACAAAAAAAAATTGGTACATGTAGTTATGTGTGTGAAGATAAATTTAAATTTAACTAGCACAGACAAAAACCGCAATTTTTAGCCGAGCCCATTTTGCACTTAACAGAGCCCATTTTGCACTTAACAGAGCACTGTTATTCACTTAACAGCAATCATACTTAGAGGATTTTTGGCCATTGTGGAAATTTGGAGATGGGCTGGGGTATGACACTATATGGAAAAGTTGGTCCTATGGTCACTTTATACAACTGTAATAGTGGGATATCTGAGATAATTTTGGGATTCCAGATAATTTGAGTTTTATGCAAAAATAAATCTGGAGAGGATTTTTGGCCATTGTGGAAATTTGGAGATGGGCTGGTATATGACACTATATGGAAAAGTTGGTCCTATGGTCACTTTATACAACTGTAACAGTGGGATATCTGAGATAATTTTGGGATTCCAGATAATTTGAGTTTTATACAAAAATAAATCTGGAGAGGATTTTTGGCCATTGTGGAAATTTGGAGATGGGCTGGTATATGACACTATATGGAAAAGTTGGTCCTATGGTCACTTTATACAACTGTAATAGTGGGATATCTGAGATAATTTTGGGATTCCAGATAATTTGAGTTTTATGCAAAAATAAATCTGGAGAGGATTTTTGGCCATTGTGGAAATTTGGAGATGGGCTGGTATATGACACTATATGGAAAAGTTGGTCCTATGGTAACTTTATACAACTGTAATAGTGGGATATCTGAGATAATTTTGGGATTCCAGATAATTTGAGTTTTATACAAAAATAAATCTGGAGAGGATTTTTGGCCATTGTGGAAATTTGGAGATGGGCTGGTATATGACACTATATGGAAAAGTTGGTCCTATGGTCACTTTATACAACTGTAATAGTGGGATATCTGAGATAATTTTGGGATTCCAGATAATTTGAGTTTTATGCAAAAATAAATCTGGAGAGGATTTTTGGCCATTGTGGAAATTTGGAGATGGGCTGGTATATGACACTATATGGAAAAGTTGGTCCTATGGTCACTTTATACAACTGTAATAGTGGGATATCTGAGATAATTTTAGGATTCCAGATAATTTGAGTTTTATGCAAAAATAAATCTGGAGAGGATTTTTGGCCATTGTGGAAATTTGGAGATGGGCTGGTATATGACACTATATGGAAAAGTTGGTCCTATGGTCACTTTATACAACTGTAATAGTGGGATATCTGAGATAATTTTGGGATTCCAGATAATTTGAGTTTTATACAAAAATAAATCTGGAGAGGATTTTTGGCCATTGTGGAAATTTGGAGATGGGCTGGTATATGACACTATATGGAAAAGTTGGTCCTATGGTCACTTTATACAACTGTAATAGTGGGATATCTGAGATAATTTTGGGATTCCAGATAATTTGAGTTTTATGCAAAAATAAATCTGGAGAGGATTTTTGGCCATTGTGGAAATTTGGAGATGGGCTGGTATATGACACTTCCATTTTGTTCAAAACACAAACAAACAACAACAAACAGCTGATTCCGTACAGAATGTGCGATCAGTTTCGCTTTTTGCTTAAGCAAATGACAGCTGAAAAACTTAACGAAAAGTTTCTTTAAGTACATTATAGTTTGCCACATACAATTTATATGTGTTCGCACGTTTGCTTAAGCTAGCATATGCATATTATAGTTGGGCCTTTAAGCTTAGAAAAGTGTTGTGATTACTATTATAAAAGGCTTGTTAAAAATAGTTTAATAATGAAAACTGAACCCTTGCCATAATGTTACTTGTATATAATATACAGTAAGCCTTAAAGTCTAATTATAAAATAAGCTTACAGAATAATAGTTTTCAATTGAGGCACATGCCAAATAACGGTACTTTATTCTCAGAAACACTTACAAAACTATTGCGAGAATAAGTCGTTTGCAATCATACCTACTTATTAAATTGTTATCTAAACAATTGTATAGCAAGTATTATTGTAAAAAGTATTATGATGTAAAGCATTTTTAAAACACTATTTAAAAATTGTTATTTTTTTGTACTTTTTATAAGCAGACTTATAAATAGTTGTAGAAAATCTCTTATGATAAGCTTATTATACAATATATGTAGTTACATTTTGCTTAACAATTGGTTTGTTGGGTAGTTTTTATTTAAATGTATTGGTGTTTGCTCTTACATAAGCAGCTTTTGGGCACGACCATAGCTGCCAGATTTTATCGTCATTTTGACGATTTTTTGTTTCAAAAATAGCAAAATGACGATTTGACGATTTTTTTGTTGAAAGTGACGATTTTCTGAATTATTAAAAATTTCTAACATTTGTTAGTTTTATTAATGTTTTTGTTACCAAATTCTCTCTTTTTTTGAGACAACAAATTACTTATTTATCTGTAAACATAAAAATCAATTTTAAATACTGAATTCCACGAACTAATATTTTAAGAGGAAACAATTTCTGAATTTCTACGATGAAATTCTTCTACAAAAACTTCTCCTATTTTAACAAAACGTCGAAAGCATATTCAGCCAAATAAATTTAAATAACAAAAATACGGAATTCCTTGAAAATAAGTACCTGTTCTCGTATATGATGGATGAATTGAATTCTATACGCAAAATGATATTTAAAACTTAATAAAATAAATTGTCCTGACATACGTTAAATCAATGTTCGTACTTTTTAATGTAAATCAACATGCATGAAAAAAAATAAAAGGAAATAAGAAAATTGACAGTACCGTCAACTTTGTACCCCTTTTGTTCTTATTTCCCTTCTCATCCAAAAATACTTTCCTTGACGAGTCAGAAGTGAAAACGGACTAAGATATTATAAAAATATTACACAAGTTGTGTTTAACATTATATGTTTTGTGATTTGTTATGTGAAAAGTTAAAATTTATGTATTTTGATATGTATTGTACAAGAGACTATATAAAATTGAATTTTTATGTTTTCGTTTAAATAAACATTTCAAAATACTATCATAGTGACTTTTTATTTTTGCGATTTTTTTGACGATTTTTAAAATTCGAAATGACGATTTTTTTCTTTTTTATCGGGATTTTGACGATTTTTTCCGAAATTCATTTGGCAGCCCTGGGCACGACTGATTTAACCCTTTCACTATCCACTTTTGTGACCAATATTTTTGTTCTTATTAATATATGTATCTTAATTTTTTTTGTTGATTATTATTATTTAATATCTTAGGAGGACAAAAAATGTGAAATTTGGACATTTTAGATAAATTTTCATGAAAATAATCCAAACAGACTAACCTTATATATACTTTTATTATCTCAGATATCCCACTATTACAGTTGTATAAAGTGACCATAGGACCAACTTTTCCATATAGTGTCATATACCAGCCCATCTCCAAATTTCCACAATGGCCAAAAATCCTCTCCAGATTTATTTTTGCATAAAACTCAAATTATCTGGAATCCCAAAATTATCTCAGATATCCCACTATTACAGTTGTATAAAGTGACCATAGGACCAACTTTTCCATATAGTGTCATATACCAGCCCATCTCCAAATTTCCACAATGGCCAAAAATCCTCTCCAGATTTATTTTTGCATAAAACTCAAATTATCTGGAATCCCAAAATTATCTCAGATATCCCACTATTACAGTTGTATAAAGTGACCATAGGACCAACTTTTCCATATAGTGTCATATACCAGCCCATCTCCAAATTTCCACAATGGCCAAAAATCCTCTCCAGATTTATTTTTGTATAAAACTCAAATTATCTGGAATCCCAAAATTATCTCAGATATCCCACTATTACAGTTGTATAAAGTTACCATAGGACCAACTTTTCCATATAGTGTCATATACCAGCCCATCTCCAAATTTCCACAATGGCCAAAAATCCTCTCCAGATTTATTTTTGCATAAAACTCAAATTATCTGGAATCCCAAAATTATCTCAAATATCCCACTATTACAGTTGTATAAAGTGACCATAGGACCAACTTTTCCATATAGTGTCATATACCAGCCCATCTCCAAATTTCCACAATGGCCAAAAATCCTCTCCAGATTTATTTTTGCATAAAACTCAAATTATCTGGAATCCCAAAATTATCTCAGATATCCCACTATTACAGTTGTATAAAGTGACCATAGGACCAACTTTTCCATATAGTGTCATATACCAGCCCATCTCTAAATTTCCACAATGGCCAAAAATCCTCTCCAGATTTATTTTTGCATAAAACTCAAATTATCTGGAATCCCAAAATTATCTCAGATATCCCACTATTACAGTTGTATAAAGTGACCATAGGACCAACTTTTCCATATAGTGTCATATACCAGCCCATCTCCAAATTTCCACAATGGCCAAAAATCCTCTCCAGATTTATTTTTGCTTAAAACTCAAATTATCTGGAATCCCAAAATTATCTCAGATATCCCACTATTACAGTTGTATAAAGTGACCATAGGACCAACTTTTCCATATAGTGTCATACCCCAGCCCATCTCCAAATTTCCACAATGGCCAAAAATCCTCTCCAGATTTATTTTTGCATAAAACTCAAATTATCTGGAATCCCAAAATTATCTCAGATATCCCACTATTACAGTTGTATAAAGTGACCATAGGACCAACTTTTCCATATAGTGTCATACCCCAGCCCATCTCCAAATTTCCACAATGGCCAAAAATCCTCTCCAGATTTATTTTTGCATAAAACTCAAATTATCTGGAATCCCAAAATTATCTCAGATATCCCACTATTACAGTTGTATAAAGTGACCATAGGACCAACTTTTCCATATAGTGTCATATACCAGCCCATCTCCAAATTTCCACAATGGCCAAAAATCCTCTCCAGATTTATTTTTGCATAAAACTCAAATTATCTGGAATCCCAAAATTATCTCAGATATCCCACTATTACAGTTGTATAAAGTGACCATAGGACCAACTTTTCCATATAGTGTCATATACCAGCCCATCTCCAAATTTCCACAATGGCCAAAAATCCTCTCCAGATTTATTTTTGCATAAAACTCAAATTATCTGGAATCCCAAAATTATCTCAGATATCCCACTATTACAGTTGTATAAAGTGACCATAGGACCAACTTTTCCATATAGTGTCATATACCAGCCCATCTCCAAATTTCCACAATGGCCAAAAATCCTCTCCAGATTTATTTTTGCATAAAACTCAAATTATCTGGAATCCCAAAATTATCTCAGATATCCCACTATTACAGTTGTATAAAGTGACCATAGGACCAACTTTTCCATATAGTGTCATATACCAGCCCATCTCCAAATTTCCACAATGGCCAAAAATCCTCTCCAGATTTATTTTTGCATAAAACTCAAATTATCTGGAATCCCAAAATTATCTCAGATATCCCACTATTACAGTTGTATAAAGTGACCATAGGACCAACTTTTCCATATAGTGTCATATACCAGCCCATCTCCAAATTTCCACAATGGCCAAAAATCCTCTCCAGATTTATTTTTGTATAAAACTCAAATTATCTGGAATCCCAAAATTATCTCAGATATCCCACTATTACAGTTGTATAAAGTTACCATAGGACCAACTTTTCCATATAGTGTCATATACCAGCCCATCTCCAAATTTCCACAATGGCCAAAAATCCTCTCCAGATTTATTTTTGCATAAAACTCAAATTATCTGGAATCCCAAAATTATCTCAGATATCCCACTATTACAGTTGTATAAAGTGACCATAGGACCAACTTTTCCATATAGTGTCATATACCAGCCCATCTCCAAATTTCCACAATGGCCAAAAATCCTCTCCAGATTTATTTTTGCATAAAACTCAAATTATCTGGAATCCCAAAATTATCTCAGATATCCCACTATTACAGTTGTATAAAGTGACCATAGGACCAACTTTTCCATATAGTGTCATATACCAGCCCATCTCCAAATTTCCACAATGGCCAAAAATCCTCTCCAGATTTATTTTTGCATAAAACTCAAATTATCTGGAATCCCAAAATTATCTCAGATATCTCACTATTACAGTTGTATAAAGTGACCATAGGACCAACTTTTCCATATAGTGTCATATACCAGCCCATCTCCAAATTTCCACAATGGCCAAAAATCCTCTCCAGATTTATTTTTGCATAAAACTCAAATTATCTGGAATCCCAAAATTATCTCAGATATCCCACTATTACAGTTGTATAAAGTGACCATAGGACCAACTTTTCCATATAGTGTCATATACCAGCCCATCTCCAAATTTCCACAATGGCCAAAAATCCTCTCCAGATTTATTTTTGCATAAAACTCAAATTATCTGGAATCCCAAAATTATCTCAGATATCCCACTATTACAGTTGTATAAAGTGACCATAGGACCAACTTTTCCATATAGTGTCATATACCAGCCCATCTCCAAATTTCCACAATGGCCAAAAATCCTCTCCAGATTTATTTTTGTATAAAACTCAAATTATCTGGAATCCCAAAATTATCTTAGATATCCCACTATTACAGTTGTATAAAGTGACCATAGGACCAACTTTTCCATATAGTGTCATATACCAGCCCATCTCCAAATTTCCACAATGGCCAAAAATCCTCTCCAGATTTATTTTTGAATAAAACTCAAATTATCTGGAATCCCAAAATTATCTCAGATATCCCACTATTACAGTTGTATAAAGTGACCATAGGACCAACTTTTCCATATAGTGTCATATACCAGCCCATCTCCAAATTTCCACAATGGCCAAAAATCCTCTCCAGATTTATTTTTGTATAAAACTCAAATTATCTGGAATCCCAAAATTATCTCAGATATCCCACTATTACAGTTGTATAAAGTGACCATAGGACCAACTTTTCCATATAGTGTCATATACCAGCCCATCTCCAAATTTCCACAATGGCCAAAAATCCTCTCCAGATTTATTTTTGCATAAAACTCAAATTATCTGGAATCCCAAAATTATCTCAGATATCCCACTATTACAGTTGTATAAAGTGACCATAGGACCAACTTTTCCATATAGTGTCATATACCAGCCCATCTCCAAATTTCCACAATGGCCAAAAATCCTCTCCAGATTTATTTTTGCATAAAACTCAAATTATCTGGAATCCCAAAATTATCTCAGATATCCCACTATTACAGTTGTATAAAGTGACCATAGGACCAACTTTTCCATATAGTGTCATATACCAGCCCATCTCCAAATTTCCACAATGGCCAAAAATCCTCTCCAGATTTATTTTTGTATAAAACTCAAATTATCTGGAATCCCAAAATTATCTCAGATATCCCACTATTACAGTTGTATAAAGTTACCATAGGACCAACTTTTCCATATAGTGTCATATACCAGCCCATCTCCAAATTTCCACAATGGCCAAAAATCCTCTCCAGATTTATTTTTGCATAAAACTCAAATTATCTGGAATCCCAAAATTATCTCAGATATCCCACTATTACAGTTGTATAAAGTGACCATAGGACCAACTTTTCCATATAGTGTCATACCCCAGCCCATCTCCAAATTTCCACAATGGCCAAAAATCCTCTAAGTATGATTGCTGTTAAGTGAATAACAGTGCTCTGTTAAGTGCAAAATGGGCTCTGTTAAGTGCAAAATGGGCTCGGCTAAAAATTGCGGTTTTTGTCTGTGCTAGTTAAATTTAAATTTATCTTCACACACATCATGTAGTTCAGGTACATTTAACAGAAAAAAAACTTAACAATTCAGGATTAAACAATTAATAAAACAAATTATTATAAGTAAACAAACATGAAAGTTGATGAAACTTATTATATAGAGTTGCCAAAAAACAATTAATCCTGAAAAAATCTAAATTATTAATCGATTAATATTTTAGATTAAATGTATGTATTAATCTTAGGATTATTTTTAAAAAATAAATTAATCCAAATAAATTCTCTTTAATCCTGACCTATATTTAATCCTAATCGATTATTAATCTATAAAAATTAAGTCAATTATAATTAATCGATTAAATAAAAAAAAAAACAAATTAATTAATTGATTATTAATTTTAATCCAAATTTAACAGCTATGATTTTTAGACGAATTTTGCTTCTTAAAGTAATTTTCGGAAGTGGGGCTTATATGGGAGCTATGATCAATTTTGGATCGATCTGTACAAAATTTCTAGGCGTGATTAGGCTTGATGTGCAACTTATTTGTGGTGATATTTGTTTCCATACGTGCAGAAATCAAACATTTATGACCGACAAACCCTATTTCGGGAGAACATTTATATGGGGGTTAGGTGAAATAATTGACCGATTGCAACCAAATTTAATCCCAATCGTCCTTAGGCTACAAATTTTATGTACCAAATTTTATGGAAATATCTTTAAAATTGTGACCTGTACATTGTGCACAAAGTTTACATGGACAGCCAGCCAGCCAGGCGAACGATCGGACATTGTTTAATCGACTTAGAAAGTTATTCTGAGTCGATCGGTATACTTTAAGATGGGTGTTGGACTAATATTTTTGAGCGTTACAAACATCAGCGCAAATACCACTATGGGGTGGTGTAGGGTATAAATAGCAAACAACTCTAAAGCAAAACCAGTTTGATATTTGGATCAAAACGAAAGCTATATTGTTATTCCCCATTTTATAATTTAATCAATATAACCTATGAACCTCTTGAAACCAAACTAGTAAGATTTTGAACATATTTCCTAGGCCGCTTACTACAACTATAAACTAACTCCTAACCAATACTAAACATGTTGGATTCGGCGGTAGTTTTTTTTAATTTTCTTAAACATACTTGTTCAATTCACAAGTAACGTTATATGTTGTACATTGTATGATACAACTATCTGATTGTGAACACAATTTTTAGCAAATTCGTATGTTTATGTTGTCAAACCTGCAAAATGACAAAAGAAACATATTTAAAAAAAAATATACATACAGACATATTAAAAAACATAAAATATTTTTTAAATATTTTCAAAAATTTAAACATGCCGTAGTATTTTCAGCAATATCCATTATGAAAATTTTTTGTTTATTACATAATTTTATTTTCTTATTTTAAATTTTTTCAATCAATTTATGAGTTGAATGTTACCGTGTGGTTATTTTTCTAAACTAAAATGAGTAATTTTTACGTTGAGATACATATTTTAATTTTTGGCAATACTTATCTTTCATACAACATTTGAAAAAGATAAAGATGAAAAAATGTCGTAAGTGTTGTACAACATCACTTGTGAATTGAACAACTATAAATAGATTTTTAATTCTTTTCTAAATTTAATATGTACACCAAATATTTTGCTGGGACATTTAAGTAATTTTGTTTAACATTTTATTACAATATTGTTCGTTTTTCATTCAGATATTTTATTCCTCCCACAATAATTAATTTTAATAGATTTCACTGAAGTATCGTTGAAACAGAGAAACACATCCCACTTTACAACTTTTGTAAAAAAAATCAATAGAATTGAAAAACCTTCTGTAGTTGACAAACACATGTGGTACATCCTGATCATATAGCAACTACTATTTTATTCATTAGATTGTATTTAAATGGCTCATTCTCTCCCAGAATGAATATATGTGGAAAGTATTTCTGTAATTGGTATTCCAAACAAAAACTGAATCGAAAGAACAAGAAGCAGACAACAATGTTTACAAAACCAATTTGTTACTATGAAATGTGGAATAGAAACAAAGAAATGAGCAAGTTTGTTACTACATATTTTAATAAACAAAAGTCACAACAAACAATAAAAATAGGAAAATAAAAAAATTTCTGCGATTAATAAGGAGAAATAACAAAAATAAAATAATACAAAAGACTTGTGAATTAATAATAATAAAAAGATAATCATTTTTGTTTGCGAAATATTTAAGTGCTAAGAATCCTGTCAAGCCGGAGGTGGTAGTTTTAATTTTTGTATTTGAAGGAGCTTTATTGGTGGAAGAGGAGAACAACGTGACTCAGAACACAGAGGTGAAGCTTGAAAAGAAAATACCTGAACTTCCTCCTTGGATCGTTTATGGTAGCCGCAAGCAATATCCTGTTTTGTTGGCATTAAACTTGCCAGCTTTTCGTATTGCTCTGATGTCTTTGTTTTTGACCTGGAAAAATAAATAAATAGGCTGCTTTCCTGTTTGTAGTGACAGTAATTCAAAACTCCTTCGTTCTACCATTACACATTTGTTTAACCATGTTCTTTGTTGCTGCATATCACCTCTTGATTGGCCGTACAACAAAAATGTAATAAATCACTTTTTAAACATTTTATACTTACATTTTTATTTATTTATTTATTTGTAATATTAAGCCTTCTCGGCGAAAATAAGAATTAGTAATAAAAAACTACCTGAAATTTTAATTAAATTAAACACTTTTTAAGTTTATAAAAAGAGTAATCGAAAAAAATCCGTTGCTAAAATATAAGTGTAGAAAAACGTAACTACGATCGTAATACAGAATACCTAGGGTTGCCATACGTCCTCTTTTCCCCGGACACCATCCTCTTTTTTAGGGCGTCCGGGGTAGTCCTACTTCTTTTTTTGCAAGTGTCCTGGGTTTGTCCTACTTTTAAAACTTTAACATATAATTTCGTTTTATTGCATCGAAAGTATTGTTGGCATTGATGTATTATTATTTTTAAATACACACGATGTCATGACATGCTTTCTTGTGTAAACACATTGTGTTTGATGCTTTTTGGCCGCCATATAAGTATGCGCCGTCACAATTTTAAACGGCTTTGGCTATTGGTCTTTGTCTATCTGTCTTATGCTCGTAATTTTAATAAATAGATAACTACTAGAGTTTATACCAATTACTTTTCCTTACCTAACCGGTAAAAAGAATTTGGTAATTTTAAAATTTTTTTTACCTACGTGTAACTACCGACTAAATTCGGTGAAAAATGTGGTAACATTGGTGTTTGACGTTTAGACATACACCAATTAATTGTAAAATTTAATTGTTTGCAACGACGTTTTTAGTTTTGTCCAGAAATGTCTGGAAAAGGTGCCAAAAGAAGTGCTAATTTATTGGAGGGGGAAAACAGCTGATGCACTTTTCTTAGAAAGACGAAATCTTCTTATAAATCATTCCAAATTTTAAAATGGTCAATTCTTTCCCTGAATGTGTGTGTTAATTTTTTTATAATATAATTTGTTAATTTTTTTATAATATAAAAAAATTAACACACACATAAAAATAAAAATTAATAACAATATTAATTTTGTTTTATAATATTTCTCAAAGTTCTTAGTTCTAGAAGTTCTGAATTCAGTGGACACCAGAAAGAAACAAATTAAACACAGAAACTATTTCTGATATTATTAGAGTCAAATATAATTTTGATATGAATTGTCAAGAGTTTTATGAATATTTAAAAAAATGACATAATAATATATTGGTTCAAATTGAAAGCGCTGAAAAATATACATGAAACTTGACAACTTCTACTAAAAATTTATATGTATATAATACATGTGAAGTTTTAAAATGAATTTGTTAATTGTTATGTTTTTATGTTGTAGTAGTTATGAGATCACACTGATAAAATATAATTTTTTTAATATTTTGTTTAAGTTTTGTGTTGTTGTTATATGTAAATAGAATTTTAAATTTGTTTTGTGTATTTTAAGGCGTTGTTTTTTTAATATTTTGCTACAGAGTGTTGTCCTCTTTTTAAGAGTAAATGTCCGGCTTTTTTTTGGTCGACGTCCTCTTTTTCTCAAAATGAATATGGTAACCCTAAGAATACCTATAATCGAAAGAAACGTAGCGGAATCGAAACTCTGAATACCAAATTTGCCAAACGGAGAAAATTTCGATTCGAATCGAAACTCAGAATAGGGGTGTGTATCTTGCAGTTATATACTAATGTTTTCTGCATATTTTATATATTGTAATTTATATAATGTAATTTATAATTCTCAAATAGTTAATGTAAAATTATTATTAAGGCAAGATGGTTTATGACAAGCAAACAAACAGAATTATAGGTAATGTTACCATTCCCACGACAGCCGGTTCTACGCACCGGAATGACCCGATATCACTCGGCCAAGGGCTGTCAACTCAGCAATTACTGCTGTTACAACAACAACAACAACATAGGTAATGTTACCGTGGAGGTCTAAAAAGTGCATTTCGTTTATATATGTAGTTGGTACAAAATCCAAAAAGCTATTTTCCATCTCTAGTTAGTAGAAAAATAATCGGCAGACTGTATTAATATATTATAGTAGGATCTGAGTTATAGATCAAAGTTTCAGACTACCTCGATATGGCTTTATTGTACATAAAAGTCTATAGAAAAGCCGTATCTAAACAAAATTTTGCAATAATATATTTTATGTTAAGTGAAATCTTAAAACAATATTTTGTTTGCATCGGTCCATAATTTTGACATAGGACCATACAAAAACCACTTCCGAAATGCACTTAAATGCACATAAATCTTTTGTAAAAATGACTATCAAGTTCAAAATCGACAAGCATTATCAAAATATACATTCAAATCGTCGTACCTAATTTCATGATGATCGGTCTATATTTGACCGTAGTCCCCATATGAAGTCCAGTTCCGAAAATCACTTAAATGGGCGTAAATCCCTTATAAAAACCACTATCAAGCTTAAATATAAAGTCTACTTCCGGAAATCACTTAAATGCGCACAAATCTCATATAATATATATATTTGGTGGAGGGTATATAAGATTCAGCACAGCCGAATATAAACTCTTAATGTCAAATGATATGAATATATACAAATCAGCAACAATTGTTCGTTGATTCGATTTAAGTCAAAATCAAAACTGTACCATCTGAGTCCCTGAATCCATGCACCATGTTACCAACTCCGATAACTTCGAAGTTAAAGCGGGATTTTCAGGGTTTGTTCCGATTTTGTGCATAACAACAACATTGACTTCATTGACAATAATAAAGCTCACAATAAGGTTTCGCTTATTCACTTTATTGCTTCACCGGACATACATACTATTTCCTGAACGGTACAATCTTTGATTGAAGATGAAGTTTGCAAGACGAATCATAAGGCAAATTTTCACAACTTTGAATCTTACCCACGATAAGTTATACCTCCTTCGTACATGTAATAAAAATATAACTGCAAGTTTAGGTGAAGTGAGGAATTTGAGGATTTAATTGATTTAACTTCCCAATCCCGCTATAACTTTTAACCGTAATAACTTCCAAATCCCGCTTTTTCATCCTTAATATCCCGAGTTTTGTTAAAAAAAAAACACCTGGTCACGTTAGTTATACAAAACTATGTAAACTAAAATCCATGGCGTAACTATACAAGGTACAGCTGACTGACTTTGTTTACAATTTACTTATTTCAAAAGTAGTGTTTTTGACAGTATTACAATATTTTACACAAACAAAATGCCTGTTGTTTCTGTATTACGTTGTATTTGTTGTCGATTTGCACTCACCTTGTATAGTTACACCATGCAAAAATCATTTATAACAGTTATTTTAAGTGATTTATTTTTAAAAACAAAATATAAATCACAATTTTAATTTTCGATTAGGTAGGTATATGGACGAGTTTTTTTCGGTATCTTTTTCAAACATTTTTAAAGACTACTTACTAACTGCAATATGATGAAGCAGCCAATGAAAAGAATAGTTGATATTTATCGTTAAAACAAGAGCAAACTAAAAACAATATCAACAACAGCAACACATCACACTAAATAAATTCAATGAATGAATTTATATTGAATGAATTGTCTGTAATAAATACAAGTACAACGACAAGAAAACGTGAGTATTGAGCAATGATAAAAAAAAACAATAACAAAATTTTAACATGCATATTGACAGTATTTAAGGTCAATTGAACTTTTTGTAAACAATTAAAATGCTAAAATGATGAAAAGGAGAAACAAAAAGACATTGACTAATGGCCGAATTCTCGGTCATTAGTTAACCATTGGTAAACTAAAATACTCACTATTGTTTAACTTTATTACTATTAAGACGGTGAATTTAGCCATTATTCAAATTCGTAAGACATATTTACAATTTGTCGCCGAAAACAATTGTAAACTTTATTTTCATAGCAATAGCTGTTATTTGACTAATAGTTTACCAACGACGTTTGGGGATTTAACTAATGGTAAACTAAAGAGACAAAAATTATTTAAAGTAGAGTAAAGGTATGGTCACACACTTGTTTAAGCAAAAATTTGTTTGGCGTGTTCTCTTACAAGAGTTTTGAAAGATCAAACATCGTCAAATAAAATAAAACTAAATATTTGTTGTGTTCTGTCCTAAATAAATGAAGTTTTTTTTAATAAATAAACGAGTTCAAATATATTTTATTTAGTGATTACGTCTTTGTCAAATGCGACCGTACCTTAAGAAACACAACTCACCTGTTGTAAGACATGAATGGAGAGAGTTGAGTTGAATTAAACAAGATTGAAAGAGCGGTTTAATTGTAAAAAATTATGTGTATGTACTTGTTTTTACTAAAGTTATTAACGTTGTTGTTTTATTTTTAATGTCGTTAGCTACTGGACCACGGTCAAACATAATAATCCGTTGTTGGTATTGACGTACACTAACACAACCCGAAGTTAGATAAACACACGAAAAAACAAAAAAAAAAGAAAACAACAACAACTATCAACATTTAAGAAATAGCCAAGGCAAACATTAGAAGAAAGATGAAAACAAAAAACGCTTTTTTTGCCTCCTTTCTATATGATTTTCTGGTATGTTTAAGGTTGTTGTTTTACATTTTTTTGTTATAAGATGGGTAAACTAAATCTCAAATTATTATTGTTATTAAATTTAAACAAAAAGAATTTATTTTATCAACTAATTAATATCACAATACATTGTATGAACATAATACGTTTTTGTTGTTGCTTTTGTTTATTTATTGGGTTACTAAGAGGAGGGAGGAGGTTCAACACACATTTGTTGTTGCCCCATATACATCTTTTCAGTTTTTTCTTTATTATTCATGCCACCACCAACACTCAAGAAATCATAAGGAACGAAAATACTAAATAAAATACTACATTCGATATATAAATAAATATATTTACGTGTATCGTTTTTAACACTTTATTAATAAATTTTCCTTAATCAATTAACATTTAGTTATAATATGTAAAAACCTTCCCGAATGGTTGATTATTTTATTTTACTTTTTTATTATATTTCTTCTTCTTCCTTTTTCTTTTCAATTTTTTATCACTTTTCTCATATTTTTTGTTAATTTCTTAAATCTTTTTTATTTAAATTTTCTAAGTATTGATTTTTTTCGTTAGCAAATTTTTGTACTTAATTAATTAAATGAGTATCAAGTTGTTTTTAAAGTAAAATTAAACATTTTTTTCTTATACGAACATTTGTTTTTCACACACACGCACACTCAGTCGTTAGTTCGGAGATACAACTTCAGTTAGTCTACTTCACCATTCAGCACAAATATCTTTCGTAAACTGGAATTAAATAAAATTTGCATTGCCCCTTTTGCTTAGTTAATAGTAAGCGTTGTCAACTTTTTGTTTCAAAAGTCACTAAAATCAAGAAAAAACGCAAATACTATTTAATGTAGTCGCTGCTTACTAAATTCTATTGCTGCTGCTATATCAGGGATGGTAAATTGAGATTTTAGATTATTTATGGTAATTTTATTTTAACGGTAATTTAACTTGAATTATTATTCAAATTTAATAAGGATTACAAAAGTAATCTTAAAATAATACTTATTTAAGATGTTTCTAGTTTTTTGTTTCTGCAACAGCTGATATGATATGTTAAGTTAAAAAAATCATTTTCTTAGAATTTGATAAATTATTTTGTAAATATTGAACATAAAATGAATGGCAAAAAATTATTTCTATGCAATTACAAGTAGCCAAATTAATAACATATACTCATTTGTGCTCCTCTTGGTATATTCATTTAAAGTGATTCTTTTGATTCGTTTCGATTTTGAATTTAAAATATCTTTATTTAAGTCTATATACAAAGTTGTAGGTATCTTGTTTAAAATATTTTTTTCCCAAATTATTTTCTAATTGACAGCTGACAAACTCCAATTGTATGCTGTGTCCAAAACGAATGTGTTATTGAATTAAATAGCCAGCTGTACTTTAACAAATAAATAAAAAATAGTCTAGCAAAGCTTAAAATTTACCTTAAGCTTAAAATTTATTATACAATTTTCATAAATTTATATGATTTTAAATTCCAATTCAAGTCACGTACTAACGAAGTCATTGTATGCAAATATTTCACAAAACAAAATGCTGCTACGTAATATTTCCCCACACATTTTCAAATTTAAAATAAGTCTTCAAAATTTTTGTGTTATCCTAATATGCACCTTTTGGAAAACATAGTTCTTGTCAAAAACCCGTTACATTATATTTTATAATAATATGTAATAATAAACTTATCATTATATTGGCTAACATTACCATTAAGCCGTTAAATACCGTTACCAAAATATCTACAACTATCATTATCACTTAATACCGCATTTTTAAATAAAATTTATTTATTATCATAAGTCGAAAAAGTATTTAATATCTAATTTTTAATTTCTGTAAAATTTATTTATTTCGAAGCCAGCCGAAATTAAAATACCGTTAGCGATATCATACCAAATATGGCAGTTATTTCGATAATTGTGTTTTCGGTTAAAAAGGGGATTTTGTCAAATCTATCTTGCCTCTGATTCCTCATTCTTGGAGCACGGCATTACCGACATCATACATTGCCATTTTCATAGTTGTACATTTGTGTAATAATTCCTTGTTTTTTTTGTCTAGAGTTGTATTTTTGTGCATATTAGAGTTTTGAATTTGACAATGTATAGTGAATTGGGTGCATATATTCTTGTATTAAAAGTCAAATTGAAATATATATTATATTAGAACCGATAAGGTAGAATTAATAGTTTGGGTGAAATGATACGATATGTGTGAATAAATAAATCATTAATATGAAAAACAAAATTGAAGTCGCCAACAATCTTTCAAAAACATTTGTAATGTAACTTTATATAGATTCAATATATGTATATATTTCAGTCGACGCTATACAAAATACAACTTTTCGTACCTTACCCAATAAGCACAAATTTTTTGTGAATTCCAATGTTGGAATTCCAGTGTGAATCCAAGCTTGAATTACATTTGAAATCCATTCTCTTTCCAGTCTGTTTGAAGTTTGTTAAAAAACAACATCAAATTTGTTTTAAGCATATGTTAATAATGGTACAGAGTTGATGCAAATCATTGGCGGCGGTGATGATTATGATTTTATAATTAAATTTTCAGAGAAAATTTTCAATTTCTAGATTTATCTATTTCGCAGAAGTATGGCTGACTTCCTAAACGTATATCTACAATGTATCAATTCAGTATTTATACCAAGTTGATACATTGTGTAGTTATTTTTTAAATACGTTGCATACTAATACTTTGCAACAATATAAACGTTTAAAAACATTTATATATGTACATTGTATTACAATTCAAAATAAAGTAAACAATGGCAGATGAAGAGAATATTTTATTGCAATCTTTTTTGTTCTGTGCGGCCATGGAAACTCCAGATTCCAAGCTGCTGCAAAAATAACCAAGAGAAAAAAGAAACGAAATTGCTTTTTCTTCACAGATATAACCAGATTCGTCAAAACTGACGTTTACAAAAGTGGTTCAAGTGTAAAATCAGGTTCGGTTCAACTGAAATCACATTGTTATTTAAGGCTGGAATTAAAGTACATTTACATACTGTTTTGTTCGACTGTAATTCAATGGTTAATTTTGCTGGATTCGCTATTGAATTCAACTGTGTTTCAACTGTAATTCATCACTGGAAATTAGAAATTGTGACTGGATTTCAAATGTAATTCTACTTGAATTCCAGCAAAAATGCTTATTGGGTAAAATTAAAACTTTTTCCAATACATAGATACATTCAAATAATTTAAAAAAAATTTCAATAAAACTTAATAAAACGAATTTTAATTAAATAATAAAACAAATATGAAATTATGTTCCAAATTAGTTTTAAAGTACGAAATTTAAAATAAAAGTCGATTTTATAGATACAATAGGGAATTAACAATATATTTTGTTAGACTGATATAAATTATAAATATAAATTTACTACGATAATGACATTCTAATTTCTTTATTGCAATGTAAGGTTAACCTTTTCTGACCTGACACAAAACTACTTGGATTTTTTTTTATAATTTTTGAAATATGTCATCTCTACAGCGTATGAAAATATAATCAATGATTAGGTTTTATTATTTTTATATCCCTCGAGGATTTTCAGGATACGCACACTTGATGCATCTCGGTCGATTTTCATTAATATTTTTAACTAAAACACATTTTTATTGCATGCAACGGTTTCAATTAGTTTGAAATATTAAAATTTATAGTTTTTTTTTAGTTAATATATGTATGTGCACTTCATTAGTTTTAAATGACTATACTTTTGTAATTAAAGACACGTACTTCCACGACTCATTTTGCTAAAACTGAAATGTGACTGAAGAATTTCGCAATAATTCAAGTAACGATAAATCTAACAGAAGAGAAATGTGAGAAGCAAATATAATACTATGTTTCCACGGTACATGCTTCGCTCTCTATTCATGCTTCACACTCCAATCATGTGCGAAACAACTTGCTTCACCATACAAAATTTTAAGAGCGAATCAAGTAGATTCATATTGAATCAACTTGCGAAGCACGAAAAATTGCACTCTTCTCTAATTTTTATCGCAAGTTTATCTAGCTGTAAAAATTTAATATTATTGTAAACAAAGCAAATTATTTTCTTGTTCCTAGAAGTAAAGAAAGTAAATACGTACGAATGTATGTTTTTTTTTTCAAATAAGCTAACTAATTTCCACTCACTTTTTTTTTGTCCATTAAGAAAAATTATTTTCCACAAATTGTAAATTCTGTTTTTTTTTATTCTGTTTGTTTATTAAAGACAACTGTCAAATCGAATCAAGTTAATTAGTCATGTAAACAGCATGATTCATAAACATGATTCAGAGGGCGAAGCAGGTGATTCAAGTCGTCGTGGAAACATAGTATAAGAAACAATCAGCTCAACCGATGCATGCAAGTCTATTTCAAATTGGGCTAACAAAAGCAAAAATATTAAAACCGAAAGCCACCCGCACAATCGATTCACGGTCTGAAAGGGTTAAATACTTTTGCCATCACTAATGTAGCAACGGCCAAAAAATTCTCAATATACTCACTGGCAAGGTGAATTTATACTAGGTGACAGCATAGCGCCAGCTGATTATTCATGGTGAAATTGAAAATGTCAAAAAGTTGTTTACAAATAGTCAAAGTTTATATAAAAAAAAAACTTTAAAAAATTATTTTGTATTTGAAAAAGTGAGTTTTTGTCGCCGTTTTATCTGCGTTAAATAGTTTAAAACTTTATTATATTAAATAGTGTGTTTGTTTTTGAGTTGTTTTGCTAAAAATGTAAGTATTTTTTGTAAGATAAATATTAAGATTCCACTTTAAAAGTAAATATTTTTTTGCTGTAGAAAAATGCGTTGCTGCATGTTATGCCGTAAAAAAGGAGTAGCTGGAAGTGGTCCCTTCTTTAAGGTTCCTCAAGACCCATGAAAAAGAGAACAGTGGGGTAAGTTATGCCAAAAGAATCTTACTCCAAGCAGCTTTATTTGCATTGACCACTTCTCCCCGTCCGACATTATATCTGCGGGAATTCGTTGTTTGTTAATGCCCAACGCAATGCCGATAGTGCAGCAGCAAAACAAAACAATGCATAGTGTTGTGCCTTTAGGGTTATCCATGGAAGAATTTTCGAATACTGCAGCTTCAAAGTGTAATAGGTAAATTCAGAGAGAAAAAAGAATCTCAAACTGAGTAAGTGATTAAAATTATCAATAATGTCCTTAATGTACTTATTTCTTTTTTGTGCCTTTTATCTTAATATACATACATACATATATATATACATATATATATATAAAAATATCAATGATATTTTTCCAGTGTACATGATACATTCTATACATACTTAATCTATATTAAAAAATTATCTATTTTATTATTTTTTGAAGAGTTCTTAATATTGCTTTTGCTGTTTCAGTTTTAGTCCTTCAATTTTTGATACAGTATCAGAAAATTATAAAGAAAAAATTCGTATTTAATTTCACCATGCGTGTACCCATCCGGAAGATAAACCGGCGCCGAAAAATGAAGACGAAATGATGGTGGCCATCTTTGAGTGCATAGACAGGTTAATGAATATTGTCAGGCCGCGCAAGGTACTATACATGGCTATAGATGGAGTGGCGCCCCGGGCAAAAATGAATCAACAGCGCTCAAGAAAATTTAGGACTGCTAAGGAATCTGTTGAAAAACGTATAGAAATTGAGAGAATACGAAGTGAATTAACTGCCAAAGGTTGTATTTTGCCTCCAGAAAAAGAAAAGGGAGAACATTTCGATTCAAATTGTATTACTCCTGGAACACCGTTCATGGAGCGTTTGAGTCAGTGTCTGCACTACTACATACACGATCGGTTGAACAATAATCCAGGCTGGAAAGATATTAAGGTTATTTTGTCGGATGCCAATGTACCCGGTGAGGGTGAACATAAAATTATGGACTATATAAGAAAGCAGCGTTCACAACCCGACCATGATCCCAATACCCAACATGTTTTGTGTGGTGCCGATGCTGATTTAATCATGTTGGGTTTGGCCACCCATGAACCCAACTTTACAATTATACGTGAAGAGTTTCTGCCCAACAAACCCAAACCCTGTGAATTGTGCAGTCAGTTTGGCCATGAAATGGACAAATGTATGGGTCTAAATGCGGCCGGCGTCAATGATGCGACTAATTTTAAGCCTGATGTAGCTATTGGAGCTGAAGTTAGATTTATTTTTGTGCGTCTCAGTGTATTGCGCGAGTATTTAAAGAAAACCTTAGAAATGCCGAACTTACCGTTCAAGTATGAATTTGAGCGTGTCTTAGACGACTGGGTTTTCATGTGTTTCTTTGTTGGCAACGATTTCTTGCCACATTTACCTTCTTTGGAGATCCGTGAAGGCGCAGTAGATCGTTTGGTCGAATTATATAAGAAATGTGTTTATCGCACCGGAGGCTTTTTGACCAATTCCGGTGAGGTGAACTTAGAAAGAGTGCAATTGATTTTGACTGATTTGGGCAATGTTGAGGATCAGATTTTCAAAGATCGCCAACGTAAAGAACAGCAATTTAAGCAACGTGAAAAGGCAAAACGTCGCCGTGAAGAGGGCTATAGTTCTTCGGTAATGGAACAGTCGGGATCATTAAAATTGACACCATTGGGTAAAGCTGGTGCGAATCCCTTGCCTTTAATCGACAATTATAAACAGGAGGCGTCTAAATTAAGAAATGCATCTAATGCCGCCTCCTCCTCTCAGTCCAATTCTCAGCAAAATGCTAGCAATAAACGTAATGCTGCTCAGGCTAATTTGGATGATGATACAGAGGAAGAATTTAAAAATGATGAGGTAATTATGAATCTATTTTTTTTATAATTAGCTATAAATTTTCAACAGCATGTATTATTTTAATATAATTTTTTATAGTTATCGATAACTTTTTTTTATTAAAATTTGTAGTTGTCTATGAGTTTTCTTTAGCAGATTCTATTTGATTTACTTTTTATAAACTAAAAGTACTTATCTAAAATTTTTCTTTCATTCATTTAGGTGCGTCTTTGGGAAGATGGTTTTAAGGACCGTTATTATGAGTCGAAATTCGATGTTGGAAAGGATAACTTAGATTTTCGTTATTCTGTTGCCTTACAGTATGTACGTGGTCTTTGTTGGGTACTTAAGTACTACTATCAAGGGTGCGCATCATGGGATTGGTATTTCCCTTACCATTATGCTCCCTTCGCCTCGGACTTTGTAAATATTGCCGGCCTATCTACGCAGTTCCATAAGGGTTCTAAACCCTTCAACCCCTTGGAACAATTGATGGGTGTATTTCCTGCTGCCAGTAGTTCACATGTTCCTCAACCATGGGCTAAGCTAATGCACGACCCACAATCGAATATAATTGACTTTTATCCCGAAGATTTCAAGATTGATTTGAATGGTAAGAAATTTGCTTGGCAAGGTGTAGCTCTGTTGCCATTTGTAGATGAAAAGCGTCTATTTAAGGCATTAGCTCCCTATTATTCTATGCTAACGGAAGCGGAGATAAAACGCAATAAACAGGGTGACTGCAGACTTTACATCAGTCGAGATAACAAGGCCTACAAGACACTGTCTTTGTATTACAATAATAAGACCTTTAACACAACCCCAGAGATACCTATAGAATTGGAGGGTATGAGAGGCGTTATTTTGGCTGCCGAGGAAAATACACCCAACAAGGGTACTCTACCTTCACCTATCATGGGCCTGTACGATATCACCGAGAACTATGTCGTAACGGTGAGATATCGCGATCCAGAATATGACGAAAACTTTATATTCCCTGCTGTGCGTTTAGAGAACGCCATCGATCCTCCAAATATATTGGCCCCAGAATCCAGGGATTCAAATTATAGGCCGCGTATAGGGTTCAATCACAATATGCCTCAGGCCTATGTCACCCAAGGTGGTCACCGTATGTTAAACAATTCAGTGGGTAATCCACAACATCAACAACCAAGAAATAACTACCAACAACAGGGTTATAGTTACAATAATAACAACAGAGGAGGCGGCTACAATCAGGGGAATCGTGGCAATTATGGTGGCGGTAATGGCAGAGGAGGCTATAATGGCGGCGGTGGTAATGGTGGTGGTTATCAAAGGCAAAATTACCAAAGTAATAACAACTATTCCCAGCAACAGCAATCCTCTTCGTCATCTTCAAATCAAAATAATCGCTATCAATCTCACACTCAAAATAATCGTTATAATAACAATTATAACACCAACAACAATAGTAGGAGATATTAAAAAGCATTTTTTTTTTAATAAAATGAAACTTTTATGAAACAGTTTATGTTTCCTATATAATACAAACATATATACAAACATTATATAAAAAGTAGGCATTTTAAGAACTAAATATAGGAAATAAGTTAAATGGATTGAAAATGATTTCTTCAAAATTCTAAAAAAATATGAACAAATTTAAGTCATTTCGTATAAACAATTTGTTTTTGTTCCTAGAATTATAATAACATACATGGTTTACAAAAGGTTTTTTTTTTTAGAAAATTCAAGTGAAAGCAACTGAGTCTGGTGGTGATAATTAACGTCAAATTCTTATCAAGGTAAATTACCCAGTATAGATTTTATTTATAAAGCTTTGTATAGATCTTATAACGTTGTCCGAAAAATGTTCAGAAATTGTCTAACAACCGAGTGAACATACAATTTTTGTCCTCCAACGTTGTAAGAAATCCATTGACAACCGTCTATACATAGCTTATATACATAATTATCATAGCTGTGGCTCTGACAATTTTGTCTTGTTCAGTTATGATTGTTGCTTGTAGTATGAATTGTTTCTTATACAAATCTTGAGGAAATTTTGCAAATTTACCATTGATTTATTATTTCTTTTAAACTGACTTATAAACTTCAAAATAATTATAATTTTATAAAGACAGATTTATATTTTATTCATAATTTAAATTAAAAATGTAACCTTAAACAGTTTTATTTATTTAGGAGCTGTTGAAGTTATATTCTCGACATCATAATCACACACTGAATTTTGTAAAACGAAACGTAAACCGTAACAAATTAGAATGTACTTCAATATTTCAAATCAAGTTTTATATAAATTTATAAAAGAACAGTGTAAGTGTAAATTGTAATAATATTGTTACATAAATGTTTTTGTAAAGTTCTTTTGGAAAACAACTAGTTGATAAGATGTACTTTTTAACAAAATAATAAATAAAAAACACAAACACAATTTAGTAAAGCAAAAATCGTGCAAAAATATAAAAAAAAATTATAACATTTAAATAAAGTCGGACACATACATACATACATATTCATATAAGCATTTTCATTTTCAATGTAATTTAATTAAGTTATTGTAAAAGTTGCCTTTATAGCTTATTTTTGAGAAACTTAATGTTAAAGCCCTTTTAAAATAGGAACAATACAAAAACTCATAGACAAATATGTGGCAACTAAACTTGTAAAATAATGAATGTATCGTAAATATAGTGTCAAATTACACGACAAAGCAATTCTTTAAGCTAGGCTGATTACCTTTTAAATATCGTGGTGGGGGGAAGATAAGACGAGTACACACTTGATTGTATTAGCAATTCGTATTACATATGTATGTGAATACAAATGTGTGTGTACTCTCAAATAAAAAAACAAGTAATTTAAGCAATAAAATTGTGCTGTGTGAACACCGAAAAAATTTCAAGAAAAAAATTGTATCAATCTTTTCAATAAGAATTGCTTCGTGTTAATTGGCACTTATATCGTATAAATGCTAAGTTTTAAACGTTGCAGAAACATGACAGTATCTATGGTAAGGGACAAACATACAGGCCGTTTTATCTGCAATCACCTGTAGCGAAGACAGTCGAAACTCTTCTACAATAGCTCGTCACCAGTATAAATTTCGTAATATGCATAGCATCACTACATTTCGAAGATATTTATCTGAGTAGCCGGCATTCAAGTGCTTTAAACCTTAGAGTTAAATAAGGAGTCTCTCAGAACTCTTATCCTTTTCTCCACCTGCTTCCCAGCAAAGTTTGAAAGTGATCATATTTGTGAATGACTCACAGTGAGTTGAATGATAGCCAAAATTGGGATTAAGTCAGCAAAAGCTTAAAATTATATTAATTAATTTGAAATTTCTAATTATAGATAACTTTTCTTCACTTCTTCACCTGGGGCCAAATTACCGCATTCGTGATCGAATGAGCTATCGTATCGAAAAATGATTTCGATATCGAAATTATGATAAAATGTGCTAAATTTCTTGCTCGATATCGAATGCCATAATCTCAAATTAGAAAATTACGATCAATTTTACTCGATATCGAATGCGGTAATTTGGCCCCTGGCTTTTGGAAAAATTTATAAATCCCATGATATTTGTGTTATAGCCTGCATTTGATTCTTATAATTTGTACTTTTGTTGGTAATTAATGGACCTGAATTTAGAAGTAATTTATTATATATCTTTATTTGAATTTTCCCGAATCAAAATGTTTCATGTAATGATTTTATTTCTGTCGACATATAGGACAACTTTTTTTATTTTAAACTAGGTTTGCGGATAATTAATCCCTAAAATTGCCAGGTTATCCCATATCGATTTAAGTAAGTCTTAAGTTGACCTATATCTTCATATAAGAAGCTGGAACGCTTAAATCTTCTATTAAGAAAATATATAGGTTATGAAATCAAAACGAACGCATGTGACAAATGCACAAATTCGAAAACCGTGATAGGACAACTTTTATAAATATGTATGTAGGTAGCTTTAAGGATTTAATTTAAACGTACTCGTACATAAATTTTGTGAAATATCTAGAAAGTATATGAAAAGTCTTCTGTCTGAAATCATGAAACTTTCATGTTTATTTCATCTGAAGACAATGATGGAAATCGAAAACGAATGAGTTTTAGAAGTCCATTTTTTTGTAATATTTCTGTATTGAAAAACTTTTATCATATAAAATATAAAGATTGGGCTACTAAAGAGAATCTTAAAACAAAAATTTTAAAAATTAGTTTGTAAATGCATTAAAATGTATTTCCAAAACTGATTCGATTTCGATTTAGTATATCACATGCCTGAATGATAGTTATTGACAAAAAATGCTTATTAGGTATTAAGACATTATATAATCGACCTAATGTTTGTATTAAGTATATAGGTACTTCACTATTGCTAGGTATATATACGAGTACATATATATATTTGTTATTCCATAATTACTTTTGTTGACTTCATGTAACTTTATATTTATAATGAATTACCTGCTGAAACGTCTGCTTCCTATTATTAGATATCACTATTTTTGATCCGATTTAGCTCACTGTCAGTTTATTAAAAAAAAACTGAAATAGATTGGTATCAAAGAAATCAGGACGACGTAATAGTAAAAATCTATATTTTTTGTATGTTTTAATTTATTTATTGTATCATCAAAAATTTTAACTAACAATAAGTGTACAAATCTTAATACTAAAAAGACCCAGCCAGTGTTAGACAAAAATTATGGGTCTGCGTCTACCGGTCATCTGTTTTGTTCTTGGATTGATGCAAGGGTATCCCTCCTTCCCAACCGAGAATGGCATCCAAAGTTAAGAATGTCATGTGCAATTGAGTTTGGGTGGATTTCTAGTTTGCTGCCATAATTTGTTGCGTAGTTTGAAAATTCAACTTTTACCTAAGGTACGCTTAGGTCTTTGTGTATACGAGAGTTCTTAACATACCATGAAGCTGCAGTAATTTTACGAAGAATTTTATTTTGACTCCTTTGAATTTTTTCAATATTTGATGTCGAGGCAGTACCGCATAACTGGAGCCCATAGCACCAAATAGGTTTTAGAATTGTGTTGTACAGTAAAAGTTTGCAATCCAACTTTAAATACGAATTTTTGCCTATTAGCCAATTAAGTAGCGCAGCTTTCAATTTCATCTGCGTAAGTTTCGCATTAATGTGGTACTTTCACGTTAAATAACGGTCAAGGTGAATACCAATCACTGAGTTGCGGAATATTTTATTATTATTTATTTTAATGGACGAGCATGTTTTTTACGCCATGTGAAAGTGATATGAAATTTTCAAGTGGATTTATGGGACATTTCGCCTAGCCTAGGACTGACTAGTAGATTCCAAACCTATTTCGTATATGTCTGGAATCAGCCCTGGATTGGAGAATTTTTTTTTTTAAATTCGATGTAGAAGTTATTACTTACTTTTCTTTCGTGTTGGAAGTCTTTGATTTATTTTTGTATTGAAGGTATTCACATCATAGTTTTGCACCGCTTTTTGATTAATCTTCATTCAAATGTAAATAGCAAGGCGTATTTATAGCAACAACATTTTTTTTAAATTACTCAATTGATGCAATCTCTAAGGTATTTTTGGAAGAATTATTCATCTTTCCAGATTTCAGATGTGGTTTTTGGTGCGGACAGATTCACAAAAAGTCGCCGACATTATCTATTTTTTTTTATTTGAAATAATTTAAAATTTCTTTCAAAAGTGTTTAATTATATTTCTTCTTATTAAAGAACGAACAAACACCGAGAAATATATTATTAACAAAAATTACAATAATAATAAAAAATGGCATATTATTAAAATGTAATTGGTATTATGAATATGTCGACCAAAGATGTCTTAGAGATGGCATCACAGATTAATGAATAATTTACAAAAATTAAATGTTTCTATAAACATATGTATATTAGATGCCTCCGAAATTATTTACCATCTAGGCAATCTAGGCTTAATATTACGAACTGAATAAATAAAAAAAATAAAAAAAAAAAAAACGAGCGACACTCACTGCTAAGGAAACTTCGCCATTTTACATCTTCGTGCTTGATAATCTTTACCAAGTGTAAAATGGACGTAGTACAGAGTGGAGGCTGTCTTGCCATAGTTTCATACGATATACATCCCAAAGACCACATATCAGCCTGGGGATCGTACTGTCAATAGCTCTGGGGCCATATACAAGGGAGTACCCTTAATGGAAGTCAAAACGTGAGTACTCATAGTCATATTTCTAGCCAGGCCAAAATCGCACAATTTGGCATGTAAATCTTCACCCAATAAAACATTATGCAGTTTCAAGTCACGATGTAAGATACGATTGGAGTGTAAATAATAAAAAGCCGGCACCAAGTGGCATATTAAACGTTGAGCCTTTTCCTCTCTTAAAGCGCCATTACGTGACATGGGTATAAAATATCATAACATTTCATTAGTTTTCACTTGCGTTCTTTTCTAAATGTTTTTCTAAATCTAATAATAATTTTAATTACATTTAAAGTTTATTTAGTTTAGTTTGGTTTTTATTTTCTTTTATTTTAGTTTAATTAGAGTTAGTATTTCATTTTGCTACTAATTATATATTAAATGGCTTTAAAAATATACACAATTATGAGTTTCAAAATTAGCTTAAGTTAAACTTTTTTCTTTTCGATTTCATCTACAGTTTGTTTGTCTTTTACAAATATACATATACATATATATACATATGTACTTGTTTCTATGTGTTTTGTTTTATATAGGGTGTTTATTTGAGAGGTATAGAACTTCGAATTGAAATAAAACACAAGAAAATCGTTTTAATGACCATCAATTTGGCTTTATTGGAAGGATAATTTTATGCCATTAATGTTTAAATATGATTTCAGGCATGTGGCCGCCGCGGCTGGCTCGAATAAAGCCAATTCTACAGGTCCAATTTTCAACCACTTTTTCGAGCATATGGGGCCGTATGTCGGCAATAACGCCACTAATGTTGGCTTCCAATTCCCCTAACGTTTCTGGTTTGTTGGCGTAGACGAGCGACTTCACATATCCCCAAAGAAAATAATCCAATGGTGTCAAATCACACGATCTTGGTGGCCAATTGACAGGTCCATTCCGCGAAATTATGCGCTCATCGAATGTTTCCTTCAATAAATCGATTGTGGCGTGTTCTGTGTGGCATGTAGCGCCGTCTTGTTGGAACCACAACTCATCCACATTCATGCCATCCAATTCGGGAACAAAATAGTCGGTTATCATGGCTCTATACCGGTCTCCATTAATTCGGGTCCTCTTCAACACTTTGCTCTACAGCGGCAATTGTTTCTTCGGTGCGCACTGTTCGACGTCTCTGCGGATGCGTATTATCACATAGAGTAAACGTAGTGCGAAAACGATCCATGGTTAACCGAATTAATTGCTCTGATGGACGATTATGTCGACCATAAAATGGACGGAGCTTGCGGTAAACTTCGCGAACTGAACCGTTATTTTCGAAATAAATTTGCACGATTTGCAAGCGTTGTTCTTTTGTCAACCTGTTCATGATGAAATGGCAAACCAAACTGAACATAAATGACATTAGAGTTGCCAGATTTGACCACAAAATGCCAGTTTTATCTCTTTTCGAAAAACAAACCTGTAAAAAAAACACCCTATATATGTATGTACTTATGTATATAAAGTGAGTGTGGTTTGTTTGTTTTTAAAATATTCTTAAACTGAAATACTATTTACATTTTGTTGTCTGGTCCAGTAGTTTTTTCCACAAATCGAACAAATCATTGGGCTTAATGATATGAACTGAAATTGCTTTGCGTATGTTGCAGGGATTGAAAGCAACAAGTGAACTTAAGAACATATTGTCATGGACACGTTTGATGCCCAATTTTTCGGCCACTATGCCTGTAGTAAAGACATCCTCCAATTTTAAGTAGAGCTGCTCTAGGGAACTTTCATACAGTTCGTGCACAATGTCACCGGTCAAGACATACGCGTCTCCCGTAGTGAACGTAGGAAAGACGGCAGCAGCAAATTGTTCTGTCGCTATGTAGTATTTTGATTTCTTATTGCGTATTGGTTTCCATTTTTTCGCCAATCTACCGTAAATCACCCGTTTGTCTTTTGCATGAGCGTCCAGAAATTGCAATAATTTTGGTATATTAATGAACATGTCATCGTCCGTTTTTAGAATGTACTTGGCCTTGGGACAATTTTTATCCACCCACTCAAGGGAGGATAATGTTTTCAGTGTCAAATTATTGTAGGTATCAATAAAATGGCCCCTTATTAAATCGCCATAAATCATATTTTCCTGAGTCAAGGCCTCGCTGACGGTGGCGTTTGTAGTGCGTCCTAGTATAAAAGCGGTGGAAACATCCCGTCGGGTGCCGAAATGAGCCCAGGTATGTCTAATGCCTAATCTGGCCTCAGCGTGTGTTTGAGCTGATGTTATAAGTATCAATAACTTCAATTTGTCACCTTTATTCGGACAGATTTGATTAATGTCAATTTCCTCATTCATGTGACCCGATTCATAAATTTGTTTTGTTGGTATGCTTTGTGTCACTTTGGCAACTTTTTTTCTGGTGGAGGTAACACTTGGCGAAGCTGCTGCTGAAGATGAGAGAGATTGTTTGGGTTCATTATTCTTCTCAACTGCAGATGTACCAGCGCCCTTTATGGTCATTATAACGGATGGTGGTAATGCTTCGTCATTGTCATCCTCTTTGACTACATTTGAAGAAGCTGAAAAGAAATTAAAAGAAATTTAAGCATTACTGAGAACATTTACAGACTCCTGGATATTTCATTAAAAACACATAACACTGATATAGTGGTTTCTGTGGAATCCTCATGAAATAATGAAATAAAACCTGTTTAAAACTTAACTGAGGAAAATCTTTTCCGAAACTCCTTGTACATTGGGATAACTGAAAACTCTGAATGATGTCTGGGCAACGTTAAACGACGAGTCTCTAATAATTCTATCTTACACTTACTTTTCGATTAATTCATATGTATAGATGTTGTATCGAGAGTAGGATATACAATGGGAAATTATAGAGGCCGGTGCCAAAGATCTACGGATTTCCCAAAGTGTGACTGATACATACATATGTATGTAATATCATCTTTACTTCTACAAACACTATACAGTATTTGGGGCTTATTGTTTGTTTTTAGATTAGGAATATATGTACATACTTGATTTTAGGCGGTTTAACTCTTTTAATTCATCTAAAATTACCTAGACAGATGACCGTCAATTTGTCTTTTATGTTTATAATGTTGCACTCAACGCCAAATTTCTTTTCATTCTAAGAGACATTCCGCAGGATGTGTACTAACAAAAACTAATTCTTTCCCTGGAAGTACAATATACCTGAGTTCCAAAAACAACGGGTAAATAAGTCTGCACACATGGGTTGACAAACATGGTACAATAGTATTTTTATACCCTTCACCATCGTGAGAAGGGTATATATAAGTTTGTCATTCCGTGTGAAATTTCCACAATATAATTTTCCGACCCTATAAAGTATATATATTCTGGATCCTTATAGATAGCGAAGTCGATTAAGCCATGTCCGTCTGTCTGTCTGTCTGGATGTTGAAATCAGTTTTTTGAAGTCCCAAGATATGTTCGGGATCCAAACCTTCAAGAATTCTGTCAGAAGTGCTTTCGAGAAGTTTGCTATTTAAAATCAGCAAAATCGGTTTAGGTCAACCAGAGTTATGAACCAATATGTGAGACCACCTCTATAAAAATTTGATATTTTTCGTCCATTTTATTGCAATATTTTGAAATATATTGCAGATAATACCATGAAATTTTGTATACGTTGTTTGTATGATAAAAGAAGAAAGTGTGCGGAAAATAGTAAGAATCGGTCCATGATTTCTCATATCCCCCATACAAATATATATATTCCCGAAATATGGCTTAATGATAAATAAATGCCTATAAAATTGGAATATCAAGACAAAATTCAGCAAACATAAGTTTTATACAAAAAGAAATCACAAACCGAAATTTTTTTTAGTTCGGTCCATATTTGACCATAGACCCCATATAAAGTCCACTTACAAAATTCACTTAAATACATATAAAACAGATATAAATAATGTTAAACGGCTAAAATTTTACATAAATACTCTTTATAGGCAAATAAATTGTTGTACTAAATTTTATGGTAGTCGGTCCAGAACTGGTCATAGCTCCCATACAAGGACCACATCTGAAAAATACATTTTTACCCATACATATTATATAAATATCGGTGCCGACTCAAAACTTTGCAGAGATAATTTTAATATATACAAAAATCATCCCACAAAATAATGTTAATTTCGGTCTATTTTTAACCGTATGCCCCATATAAAGCTCTCTTCCGAAAATCACTTTAATACTCATAAATCTCTTATAAATAAGGGTACCAATCCAAAATTTTACACGTATCATTTACATACATGCCTAAATCAAACTGCTGGATTTTGAGAATATCGGTCCAAATTTGACTATATCCCCCATATAAGGTCCCCTACCGAAATCCACGTTAATACTAATATATATCTTAAATATACCGTTATTATGTTGAAATTCTACGTGAAATATCCTCATATGCATGAAAATAACTGTTCCAAAATTTAAGAAGATCGGCCCATAATTTGTCATACCTGCCATATAGAACCATTTCCAAAAAACAAATAAATTCGGGTCAAAAAATATTCTTTAAAATATTCGGTCCATATTTTATAATCATGATATATATCGTTGGAAAGGTATTTTTAATACCTTTTATTTAATGTATTACAAATTATCAGACACCCAGTAGTTCCCGAGATATAGGCCTATGTATTTTCAACTTTAAGGGCCCGCCCCCTCGAAAATAGGCGTGACCGCCAACAAATTTTTTTTTGCTGGTATCTCCTCTAAAAGCCCTATTTGATTTTTTTTTTTTTTTTTTTTTTTTTTTTTTTTTTGAGCAAAATCACTAAAACCGAATTGTACCCCTTTTTTTTATACTCTGTTTGTTAAATTACACTGAAGATTATTATGAACATCAGACAAACTCTGTAAATTATGGTAAGAATTGGTAATTAAATCAATTAAAAAGTGTAAAAATTACACAAAATTTCCAAATATTTAACATAAATTATGTTGGTCGTAAAATTGTCTTTCAAACAATATATCAAATACTAATAAAAGTTGCACTAAGACTGAATAGAAAACACAGAATTAGGATATTCTAGTCTAGTGTAGTTTCTGTATTTCTTATTACGCTTAGGTGAAGGGTATTTAAGATTCGGCACAGCCGAATATAGCACTCTTACTTGTTTTAATACATTTTAGTCACAGTTGGTACCGTGGTACAACCACGAGTCAATTGGTGCAATTTCAAAATATTGCTGCTTTAAAAATCGATATTCCAGATGTGTAATAATGCAGGCTGAAAATATGATTTTATTAAACTTCATGAACATTTTAAATATGCATCTAAAAGATAGATGGAGCTTAAAATTTAATTAATCAGGATTTCAAAAACTTTAGATGTTAACCCTTCTATTTCTTCAATATACATATGTATGTATTCTTAAAATAATAATTTACGTCATTGAAAATTTCATTAAAAGATCGCGTGTGTACCAGCAAAGCCGCGGCGGCCATCTGCACGATATCTTGTTCCATACATAACCTCATTCTGTCTACTTTACGATATAATAAAGTTTCACGTTTTTTTTTTTAAATATCTGTGTTTTATTTAAAAATTGCGTTCTAGTTGGGACACCCTTTACATAGATATGATGCTACTTAGGCCACTCAAGCGTGAGTTTATTGTGAGTCATCGTTGAGTAAACACCAGCACGTTCTTAAATCATAATTAAAGTGTGTAAATTGTAAAATAGTATTAAAAGACAGAGTGATTATTAAAATTATTTTGTATATTTGAATAAATAAGGTCTCGTTATATTATTTTCAACTACTTGACACTTTTATTTTGCAAAAAAAAGCATCAAAAGAAATCCGGTTTAGTTAAAATATAAACCACCGTTTTAAAAGGCATAAACGTAGCAATATTCTTTTCACCGCTAAAACCCCCCAAAAATATGGCGAAACAAGAACAAAGCCTTTAGGAATAAATATGTTACCAAGGAGACCATAACTGGCGCCTCAGTTATGATCTGTGGAGGCATCAGGGGTTTTGAAATTTACATTTATAGTATCTACAATGAAAAAGGAAGATTATTACACATTTTAAAAAATAATGTAGCCTCTAGTGTAGAGAGATTAGAACTAGAGCATTACTGGATTTTCCAACAGGATATTTGGATATTATCCATACGGGCTAATTTCGGTCAATTATATATCGCCTAATTTCACTAAAAAATCATTGATTCTATGTCGTCTGCAATTTTTCCGTTAAAATTTAATTATTTTTTATGTTCCTTATTTTTCTAGTTTCTAATGATTAGATTTTGCTTAATTTACTTATGAGTTATGCAGTATATTTTGTTTTCAATTTGTGCTTGTACACCAATACCTCGCTTTGCGTCGCGACGACGACGCGTCGTTTCGTTTTGCGTTTTTTCGAAGTTGGCTCGCTGTAATTAATTAGTAATAATTTTCACTGTGCGTCGTTAGATTTTCAAGGTTGCGTTGTTTTGGGTTCGAGTCTTTAATTTTTTTTTAAATTTTTGCAAAGTCTGCAACATCATTAGATGCTAAATCGATGACCCATACAAAAAGTGCTTTGATGATCAAAATGGTATTTCAGACAAAAGCAAAAAGCTTTTTTGATGACATAAAAAGTAAAGCATTATCCAACGATAATGCTAGTGGTAGTATTACAGACAATTGTTACAAGGAAATTTATTTTACGTTGAAAAAAAGCTGTTCAGCAAACATTGAACCAATTTTTTGGAAAGAAAGCCCTTAGTATTTTCGTAAACCTGGAACCTCCTATCATTGATCTTCACATGGTTTGCTATAGAAAATCTTAATTCACTTGGTGCAGTATATGCATATAATAAAATATTTTTTAAACAATATTATTTATTTATTTTATATTGACGCTCACAGTATATTGAACATTTTATGAAATGTTTTTTCTTACAATTGTAAAAATGTGACGAAATTACAGGATAATTAAATTTGAAATGACGATTGACCACATTCGCTGCGTTATTGCCGATGTACGGCCATAAATGTGGGAAAAGACTATCGAAAATTGGACCTACAGATTTGACTAAGTCCGAGCTAATCATATGCCAAAAAATCATGTGTGTTTTATTCCATTTTAAATTGCTATACATCTAAAAAAAAACACCCTCGATACGTACATATTTCGAACAGAACCATGATTTTCAAAATAAATTTGCACAATTTGGACGTCTATTCAGGTTGCAATGGCAAACCCATGGTGAAATCACTACAAGCTGACATCGAGATTACAACAATACAAAAGCAACAGAAACAACATGGTATTTTTGTTTTTGCTTTCATGTTTGTAATGTCAAAAACAACCGACTATTGTTTACAAACATTCCTCTAGAAAAAAATGAATACATACAATTTTTAATTTCAAGATGACACTCATGGTGAAATTAAATACTAGGTGACAGCATTGCTACAACAATTACAACAAGGCAATAACAACAGGCATTTTTCTATATGTAAAAACTTTCGTCACTGTCAAAAAGTTTTTTTTTTATATAACTTTTTGACATTTTCAATTTCACCATGAATAATCAGCTGGCGCTACGCTGTCACCTTGTATTTAAATTCACCTTGATGACACATGTGTTTTTTATACAGTGGCGAGCACACATGTTGGATGTTTTTTTTATAACTATGAATTAAAAACCGAATAAACTCTCAAATTTTTAAAACAAATAATGGTTTTTAATTAAAATGTTAAATAAATAAAACAAAAATGAAAATAAATTGAAATTCATTAATTATTAAAGCGAATGTTGCTAATAAGTTGGGAATCTGTCATAACAGTGCTACAAGTCATAAAAAGAAAAAAAATATTACTCCACAAACTCTAAAAAAATCACAATCTTGTCTGCTGTCGGAACGAAATGCCAGGACAATTTAGCGATTATTATCTTCCAGACAGGGAAAAACACCCAAACAGATTCACCACTCTTAGTAATTTCGCGGGCTGAGTAATTATCATTTGTAATACCCACCACTTGGTTTTCTAAAAAGTCTGAAATTGTTCTCATTTTTATTAAAAGCACGTGATAAGCTAAAAATTTGCAAAAAAAAATATGAACAATTTGAAAAATTACATTTACTGTTGCTTTAATATTTTTATAAATATCAAATAACGGTGCTTATCGAGCCATAACCGCCGAAAAAATGTATCCCACAAACTCAAAATTTTACAGGGGAAGGTTTTTTTTAAATAAAATCAGTTTGAATAAAGCCATTATTTTAAAATTTATAATGTAAATATTGTTTTGTGTAATACATTTAATTTTAATAATTTTAAATGATGTTGAACTATCGATTTCGATTAAAAAACAACAATCGATTATGGTGTGGGATACATTATTTTGGCGGTTATGGCTCGTTATGTACATAAATTCGCTGCAACTGTCCATTTATTCTTGCTGCCAGATTAAACGCACTTTAACGTGCAGAAGTGGATACATTGCCGTTTCACATAAATTTTTCCTAAACTTCACATTCGCTTTAATAATTAATGAATTTCAATTTATTTTCATTTTTGTTTTATTTATTTAACATTTTAAATAAAACCCATTATTTGTTTTAAAAATTTGAGAGTTTATTCGGTTTTTAAGTCATAGTTATAAAAAAAACATCTACCATGTGTGCTCGCCACTGTTTATATACAAACAAAACAAAAATTGACAACGAACATGACAAAAAAAAAACAGCTGGCTTTTCAACATCACCATCATGGTGTAACTATACAAGGTGAGTGCAGTAGCCCAGCTGATGACTTTGTTTACAATTTACTTATGTCAAAAGTAATACATTTGCAAGTATTTTTGACAGTAATACATTATTTTACACAAACAAAATGCCTGTTGTTTCTGTTTTGTGTTGTATTTGTTGTCGATTTGCTCTCACCTTGTATAGTTGCACCATGACCACCATGTAGTAATTTCACCATGGGCAAACCAAACTAAACATAAATCACTTGAAAGCTGACAAAATGGCCGCCAGTTAAAAATGTGTTGTCAACCTAAAGTTCTTTCTATAAATCTGAAAAAAAACACTCTTTTGTATAGGTAATTAAATTTTTTTAAATGTTTACTTTATATACAGTGAGTATGTTCAAATAAATAATTATTTTACACTCTCTTAACTTCCAAATATGTTTAATACTACCCAGTTATGTATGTTCTCAATTAACCACAAAATGAATAAGTCCACAACAAAAATAAAACCTAAACAGAAGTTTTAACTAATAAACTAAACAAATATTGTATTTGAAACTCAAATAACGTTTTATTGTTAAATATGTACATTAGTGTTATAACTTTTTTTTGAGTGCAAAATACCACTCCAGTACCATGTGGTGAATGTTGTTCTGATAATAAAAAACTATTTTTTAGGTTGATTCGGTGAAAAAAGTTTCCGCACCGAAAGCGATTTCTAAAGTGCATTAAATTTTTATTTTTTAAAAATTAAGATTTTTCATTATTGTATAAAAATACTAGAAATTATAAGATATAAACTTTAAATTTAATGTGCGTATGGTTTAGACTGTGAATATATATCCTGAATCACTTTAATCGCACGCTCGGCGCATATGTTGCTGCGCTGATGATCTTTAATTTTAGACGGTTCTATTACCCAATGCCTTAATAAGCATTCGTTAGCTTTCGTGAAGTTTTTTTTTTGAAGATATACTTAATGCTTCAAAATCATTCTCGTTGAAGCAATGACCACCAAACCAAATTTCAAACCAGGAAGCACACACAAATAGAACCAACCGTCTAATTTTTCTTTTTATAAGATCCACGGTCATGGTTCTTATATTTAGCTTGCTACACAAATTATGTAAAGCGATAAATCTTCCGATAATAATTTCTTTCTTTGGGATCTTGTTCAACTCACTTAAAGGTATTTCGACTTTTTGTATTTTTTTACATTTTTCAATACTTTTTTCAATATTTTTTGTAAAATTCTTTGACCAGATTTTTGAGTTTTTTATAACAGATATTTTACTTTTTTTATACTTCATTTTAAGAACCAACAGAAATAGTTAGCGAAATTTCACATTTGTAATAACAAGGACTTCACGACCTATTTAGATATTTAAGACAAAAGCAAGAGTAATTGTTTTAATGGAAAAAAATAAATATCTAAATAAGAACAAAACTTTAATCCGTTTGGTGCGGAAACTTTTTTCACGTTAGAGGAAAAGTGACAACATATTTTTTAATATTTTCTCATGCCCCACACGGCTATGCGGTGGTATTTTTGATATTTGCAAAAATTGCAAAAAGTTATTACCCTAATGTACATATGTATATACATACATACATATATAATTTATAAACAAATTAACAAACGGAAGTGAAATAAAATAGATATTAATGTGCGCTAAAATACACGAACATAAGTACATATGTGTGTATAAACTCGGAGGAAAGAAATTCTTACACAAATTCTTCTATTTTCTAAGATAAGAACTGGTAAAGAGTAAAGTAAATACAGAAATCTAAGTAACAAAAGCAATGTCACATAAGATTCGTGAAAAAAACATTTAATGCGAAAATAACTAACACACGAATTTGCGTCAGAGCTGAAGTTCTTTATATAGGCCTCTTGGAGATATTTAGGTCGTCTTGGCAAAAATCTAATAAATCAACATAAATATTTAAACCAATGTAGTAGGTTTTATCTAAAAAATATGTATGTGTGTATTTAAGTATACGTATTTCCCAAATACGAGGGAAGTAAAGTAAAAACTCTTATTTGTTCAAATTGTGATGGGGGGTTAAGTAAACAAATTGAACAAAAAAACACAAAGAATAAAAATCTGCCGCATAATGCGGCAAAATGAAGAAAATATAAAAAAAAGAAATTAGTAACAGTTTTCTTAGAACTAAAAAAGAATCTGAGGATGGGAAAAAAACTGTTGTGGTTAAATTTTCTTCCAAATTTCATAAGGAACGACTGATGGCTTCTAAATCAAAACTGAAAGAAAATGGAAGTACAAAGGAGGTGTTTGTAAATTATGAACCTTTTTTATTATGCCAAATCTATTGTAAGATAAGTTTTATTGAGATACAAAAAAAAAGAAGATGGTGGTATACATATAATAAAAAGGCGCTTAAAAACATAGTTGTAATAACTGGATAGATCAGTGATGCTAATATAATGATACATACATTTTACATTTTGCATAGCGATTTTACAGTACATTCTAAATATAAATATATTACTAACACCCCTTCTCACTATTGCTCAAATAAATTTATATAAACTTCAAAAATATTTAAAAAAAGATTTTAAATCTAATTACATAAACCGATTAATTTAGAAATTTTACATATTTTAAATTTTTGTAAGGGTTTCGTAAGTATATCAGCTAACATTGAATCAGTAGGACAATAATCATAGAATACATCACCAGATCTCCACAAGTCACGAACAAAATAATATTTCACATCTATATGCTTACTTCTGGGGCATATTTTCTCGTCCTGTAGTATTTTCAAACAGCTTTGATTGTCCTCATAAATAATTTGGTGTACCATTTCAATTTCAAATTCCTTCATTAACTGAATTAACCACAAAAGTTCCTGTGATGCCTCCGCAAGAGCAACGAACTCGGCTTCGGTTGATGATAAAGTTACATTCGCCTGTTTACGGCTAGCATAACTGATAACAGCATCACCAAGCTTGAAAAAAAAGCCGCTCGTAGATTTGCGACCATTTATGTCACCTGCCCAGTCGGCATCAGCAAAACCTTTTAACTCTAATTTGGATTTGGATCCAACACATAATTTGAAGTCTTTAGTTCCCTTGAGATACCTAAGAACTCGTTTGACCTCAGTCCAATCGTTCTCATTAGGATTACTTATTTTTCGAGATAGAATTGAAACGGCTACGGCAATATCTGGACGAGTATTATTTGAGACATATAATAGTGAACCGATTGCTTTTCGGTACAAGTTGTTGTTTCCAAGATGATTCCCGGAATTTTCCTTCAAATATCCAGGATCCATGGGTATCGATGATACTTTAGCATCTTGAAGATTAAATTCATTTAAGATTTTGTTGATATAACTTTCTTGTGATAAGTAAAATAATCCAGCGTTTAAGCTTACTTCGATTCCTATGTAAAGTTTTAGATCACCTAAATCCGTCAATGTAAAATGAGATTTAAGTGTACGAACAACGTCGTCGATTTCCGTATCGATTTTAGATGCCACGATCACATCATCAACATAAATCAAAACATATGTGATCGAATCGCCATTACCCTTTACATATAAACAAGGATCGGCCTTTCCCCTTCTGAATCCGGAATCAATAAGGATTTGATTGATCCGAAGATTCCAACAACGAGCCGACTGTTTAAGCCCGTACAAGCTATGATTTAATTTGCATACAAGGCCTTCTTTTCCGGGTACAATAAAACCCTCAGGTTGTTTTAAAAATATATCTGAGTCCAACTCACCGTAAAGAAAAGCTGTCTTTATGTCGATATGACGTACCTTCATCTTGTTGTAGCTTGCTATTGCTAATAAACTTCGGAATGTTGTCTGTTTTACAACGGGTGAAAAAATTTCATCGTAATTTTCCCCGTACTTTTGGGAAAATCCCTTTGCAACCAGTCTAGCTCTATATTTCTTATCACCATTTACTGTCTGTTTAATTTTATAGACCCACTTGCAGCCAATCAACTTTGCATTATTGGGTATTTCAACCAAGTTCCAAATGTTATTTTCTTGCAGTGCTTTCATCTCATCATTCATTGCTTGTTGCCATTCTTTTCGATCTGATCTACACAGAGCCTCTTCATAAGTCACAGGATCATTTTCAACGTAAACTTTGTATCCATACTTTTTAGGTGGTATGCCCTTATTTGTTCTTGAAGAAGTTCTAGGACTAATGGTAGTATTCGGTGATGTGTCCGAATCAGATGACGATGAATACCCTTCTGCAGATTCAAAACCATAAAAATCATCTGAGCTCGATGCGTCTACATTCTCAATTTCGTTTTGCTCATCAGGAGAAATATCTTCAGAATTAGTATTCGGAATAGAATCGAAAATATTCACCACATTATCTGCAATACTATCATTAACCAATATATTATGATTTTCTGATTCTATAAATTTGACGTCACGGCTAATAATGATTTTATTGTTATCCGTATTCAGCAAACGAAAAGCTTTTGACTCATCAGCATATCCTACTAAAATACATTTCACAGCTACATCATCTAATTTCCTGCGCTTCTGTTTGTCCACGTGAGCATATGCAACAGCACCAAAAATACGAACATGCTTCAAACTTGGAGATTTACCAAACCACAATTCAAACGGTGTTAACTTTACAGCGGCTGACGATAGACGATTCTGAATATAGTTAGCGTTGTTAACAGCCTCCGCCCAGAATTTAATATGCACATCCGCATCATACAGCATACACCTGGCCATCTCCATCAAGCTTCGGTTCTTCCTCTCTGCGACACCATTTTGCTCAGGAGTATATGGTGCCGTAAGTTGATGGATGATGCCTTTGCTCTTAAAATAATTCTGCATTCTTTGATTAACAAATTCACCCCCTCGATCAGTTCTTAGTATTTTTAGGCGCTTACCAAATTGGTTTTCAGCTTGTTTAATAAATTCTTTTATCTTCTCGAATGCAATATCTTTCGAAGGAATGAAGAAAACTGTGCAATAACGACTATAATTATCTATTAAAGTCAAAAAGAAACGATTCCCACCTGGGGTGATGTTCTGCATAGGGCCACATAAGTCGCAATGCACCAAATCCAAAATTTCATCTGATTTTGAAGTAGTTGCCTTTGGAAATGGAAATCTCGTTAGTTTAGCTCTCAAACAAATTTCACAATCAGATTTACAGGTACATTTATTTATGTTTACACCCTTAACCAGTTCCTTCGAGACCGATGTGGAAATAGACTGTATATTCTTGTGGCCAAAACGACGATGCCAAACGTGAATGCAATCACTCTTACAGTTCGATACCTTATTTGCCTTATCATGATGTTCTAGAACAAATAAACCATCCTTCAAAGATGCCTTTGCATGAATCTGACCATTCTGTGAAATTGAGCAACCACTTTTGTTAAATAAAACGTCAAAACCATCTGCAGTTAATTTTCTAACTGATAGCAGACTTCCGTCCAATTCAGGAATGTAAAGTACATTTTTAATTCGGATCTCCTTGCCTTCACAAAATATCTGGCATTCGCCCATCCCACTTGCTTTTAATTGTGTACCGTTGGCCATGTAAACCGATCCCGATTGTTGCTTATTTATTTCCATGAAATATCTTTCCTCACAGGACATGTGGCACGTTGCAGCTGAATCTACAAACCAATCCCTATTCGGCCTTTTATTAGTCACTCCAAAACAAACAAAATTTTCATTTTTTGCAATGTTGGCACGGTTTTCATTCGACTTTTGTTTTTGTACATTTTTATTAGTGCAATTCCTTTTAAAATGCCCCGGCTTGCCACATAAAAAACATTTTGGCGCAAACCTCTTTTTCTGTGTCTTAAATGCAACCTCATTTTCTTGTTCACCTCCGGTTTTTCTTTTAAATTCCTGAAGCAGCTTTTCTTTAACAAAATCAATCGTAAGATCAGTTTCAGGTCGCATTTCTACAGATGAAATTAATGCATTGTAGTCATCCGGCAATGTACCTAACAAAAACGCCACAGCTTTATGCTCCTCAACAGTTTCACCCAAATCACGCAGGCGATCAACGATTGATAGGAATTCCGTAATGTGATCTTCCATGCTCTGACCACTAATCAACTTTTTCGATGACATTTTTCTTAGAAGACTTACTTTGTTGGTTATGTTTGACTTTTCATGGTGTCTTTTCAATGTATCCCAAAACCCTTTTGCTGTTCGTAATTGTTTTATAATCACTTTTTGTGATTCTTCCACAGCCAGGCCAATAGCAGCTCTTGCCTTACCGTCGCGAATTAACCATTTCTCATCCGGTGCCTCAGGGACAGCATCAACAACAACATTCCACAATTCCCTCTTTAACAACAACAACTCCATATTAAATTTCCACACATGGTAATTTGTATTCGACAATTTAGGAAATTGTGTATAATTATTCATTTTTGAGAAAAAAAATATATTCGCCAAATTTTATCTTACTTTAAAATTTAATAATATACGATTTAAAAGAACGCATATCTGGGACCATAACCTATTGTAAGATAAGTTTTATTGAGATACAAAAAAAAAGAAGATGGTGGTATACATATAATAAAAAGGCGCTTAAAAACATAGTTGCAATAAACTGGATAGATCAGTGATGCTAATATAATGATACATACATTTTACATTTACATTTTGCATAGCGATTTTACAGTACATTCTAAATATAAATATATTACTAACAAAATCATTAAAAACTATTGGTTATCAACATATTTATATTAGAAATGGTAGAGTCTATTGTAGAAAAAGTGATATTACAAAACAACAGCTTATCAGAGATGAAGATGATGTCGATAATATGTTATTGGAAGCAACTACTAATAAACATTGGAAGAGAAGATCTATGATTAATGGCAGAAGTGTTGATGATGCAAATACAAGTGATGATGGAGATGACGGTGCTGCTTACGTGTCCCCTTAAAAAGGAAGTTTTATATTTAATTTTTATAATCTTATAATTTTTTTTATTTCTTTTATGATAAAAAATCAATATTTTCAACAATTTGCAAATTTTAAAACTTATTTTTGTAATTTGAATTTCAATTTTCTTAATATTATTAGTATAAATATCAGAAGCGTTTCGTCTGTTGATAAATTTAATAAATTTAAATCGTTGATATCAAGCTTTCCCAAGTTACCGGATATAATAGCTGTCCAAGAAACCTGGTTTCAGAAGGATATTACACAAATTTACAAACTTCCAGGTTTTAATAATACACATTGTTGTAGAGAAGATGCTTATGGTGGTACGACTATATATATTAATAAAAACATACAATTCAGTGTTGAAGTATGCAAGAGTAGTAATTTTGTTGAACTTATAGTTTTGACTTTGAACAGTGTTAAAGTTGAAAACAAACCTTTGAAGATAGTGTCATTTTATCGATCGCAAAAGTGTAGCGTAAATGACTTTATTAATATTTTTGACAGTATTTTAAGCGGACATGCTCGGAGTCCAATAATTATTGTTGGAGATTCTAACATTGATCTCACTCAAAATCCTCATTTTATTGATTTGTTGACCGATTTTCAAAATTATGATTGTGACAGTGCTCATAATTTAATAACAAGACCTGTTAATAGAACGTGTATTGATCATGTTTTTAGCAATTTTTCTGAAGAAATTTATGTTGATTCAGTTGAATGTAATTTAAATGATCATAATATAATTTGCTGTAAATTTAAGAAAGATGTTATGAAAAATGAATATATTGAGATTGAAAAAACACACTGTGACTATGAAAAAGCTAGAGAATACTTGCTTAATAATTTACCTGACAACTATGAATCATTTAATTCTTCAGAATTAACAACTGTCTTGGTGCATTGTATTAAAGGTGCTATAAATAATTCAACTGTAGTAACTAAATGTAAAAAAACCATTACGTTTTGAGCTAACTCCATGGATTAACAAGAATCTTCAAGACTTATTTTATTTAAAGAAAAACTTTTAAGGGAAATACATAAATCGAAAAACAAACATAACGTTTATGATATTTTAAAGAGAATCAGCAAAGTTATAAAAATTTCTACAAAAAAGTGTAGAGATGATTATTACGCTGGAAATTTATTGAAAGCAGGTAATGATCCTAAGAAATCGTGGAAATTTATAAATAGTACTCTTGGTCGAACAAAGAGTAACGTCTTTAACCTCAAGGATTCTCAAGGGCAACCAATAATATGTGACCAAGATAAAGTGAATTGCCTTAATAATTATTTTATTACGAGTGTGGAAAATCTTAAAAGGGAAATTGAAATTTATCCTGGTGATGTGTTCAATTCTTTACGGACTCTTCCACAGTCACCTCATCGTTTTACACTTTGTAACGTTAATGATAATGATATGTTTGAAATAATCCAAAATTTGAAAGATAATAAAAGTCCAGGCTTTGATGGTATTTCGCCTAAATTTGTAAAAGAATGTAGAGATATTATAATCCCGATATTAAAAGATATTTTTAATAAAATCGTTAACAATTCAGTGTTCCAAAAGAAGTTAATGCAACAAATATAGATAAATATAGACCTATTGCTGTTCTTTCTACAATTGATAAAATTTTTGAGAAGATTCTTTATGACAAACTTCTATTTTATATGGAGGAAAATACTTTTTTATACAATTATCAATTTGGATTTCGAAGGTGTTGTAGTACTGAAGATGCTGTGTTGAATGTAGTGCGGTTTATTTGTAGTGGACTTGATGGTGGTTCTAGTGGAGTTGCTGGAATATTTTTTGATTTTACTAAAGCTTTTGATTAATGAAATATGGTATTCAGGGACGAGAACTTTTATTGTTTAAAAATTATTTCGTTAATAGAAAACAATATGTTAATATAAACAACACGGACAGTTTTCTTGGTTCTGTTGTTTATGGTGTACCGCAGGGTAGTGGATTGGGCCCTCTTTTGTTTTCTATATATTTAAATGATTTAAAAAATTTAAATTTAGATGGGAAACTTTTTATGTTTGCAGATGATGTGTGCTTGTTTTACCCCTACAAGTACGATTTATCACTTAAAACAAGAATTGAAAGAGATGCCGCTTTTATATTTGAATTTGCGCGATTAAATCGATTAGTTCTTAACCCTGATAAAACCAAATTAATACGCTTTAGACCACATGCTTTAAGTATAAATAGTGATTTCAACGTGTTTATTAATGGAAAAGCTGTTTACGAATCCCATCTTCAAAATTGCGACCTGTACTTTGCGCACAAGCTTTACATGGACAGCCAGCCAGCCGGACGGACGCACGGACATCGTTATATCGACTTAGAAAGTGATTCTGAGCATATCGGTATACTTTAAGGTGGGTGTTGGACCAATATTTCTGGGCGTTACAAACATATGCACAAATCCAATATACCCTCCCCACTATGGTGGTGTAGGGTATAAAAAAATAAAAAAAAAAACGGAAAATTTAAATTTAATGGGGAATATTTATTATCATTTGAAAGAACATTCTTTGACATTAACTTTTTGAAGATTATGTCTATCAAATGTTGGCCGTTGCTACGTCGCAGATGGTCTATCCGTTGAGTCAATTTTCGATGACTCTTTCGAGCATTTCGACTGGTAACTGGCGAATGACACGCGTGATGTTTTCCTCTAAGGTCTGAATCGAAGCGGGTTTGTACGCATAAACTTTAGACTTTACATATCCCCACAGGAAAAAGTCTAATGGTGTGATATCACACGATCTTGGTGGCCAATCGACTGGCCCAAAACGTGAAGTTATGTGCTCACCAAAGTGTTCTCTCAATAAATCTATTGATTGATGCGATGTGTGGGAAGTGGCGCCATCTTTACGCTTTCAATTTCAAATCTCGACGTTATAAAGTCGAAATTTATAAAATGATGGTTGCGTTGAAAAAAAACTTCACAAATATATGTATGTTATGGCAAGAAGTCGCAGATTCCCTGCAGTTAAATATAATCTTTCTTTCTTTGCGGCGTTTTTTTTTTTTTTGGTTATTTTGGTTATATTGTACGAGTATGCAGCTAGAATTTGAATTTGAATTGCTCTTTTTGGTTCCCAGACAATATTTAACATGTTTAAACGCACACACAGTTTTGACAATGTCTGACAACGAATTTGACAATTTTTGCCATTTTTGTCTGTTGACAGATAAATTTATTGTGTGACAATTGTGTGGCAATGAAATTGTAAGGTTTTCTTACAGTTGTCTGAATTGATAATTTACCTTTTGCTAACAATTTTTCAATGTCAGTACATTGTTTTTTTAATTTGTTTATTGTTTAGAAAAAGAGATAATTATACTAGAATAAACACTTTTTATATGTATGTATATACAATGTCTCTAATTCGAGCGCTCTAGTATTCTTAATATAATTATATTTGGTTTTTGCAATATTTGAATCAAACTATTTTTTTTTAAATTAATAAGGTTGTCTAAACTTGATTTAGACAATAATTTATTAATCAAAAGAAAACACAAATTTATTATAAAACACAAAATAAAATGTAAAAGAAATGAAATAAATTAAATTGTAAAACATGAATTAAAAATGAAGTAGAATATGTATTTAAATCTAAATTAAAATTGTTAATATCAATTAAAATGAATTATAAACTGTATTTAAATTTAAAGTAAAACTGAAAAATGAATTAAATTAATTATAACTCTGTATTTAAAACTAAAATGTTAACATAAATTGTAAAATAGCTTTAAGATTGAAATATAGAGGGCGTAAACAGCTAACTTATCCATAAGCTTTACGGAATTATTCCAAACCCTCTTCGGCTTCCTTTAAGCCGAATGAAAGTAAGATACAAAAAATTTAATAACTTTGTAACACTTGGCACTTAGCAACAGAACTGATCGGTTCAATTATCCTACCTCAAAATCCCTATCTAAAATTTAATTATAAATTGTAAATCAAAATCCCTATCTAAAATTTAATAAATTTACAAATTTTTAAATTGTTAACTTGAAAAATTCAATACTTTTATTAATATAAAGAATTGTACACATATGTATATACATACCTACACGTATCTGCATTTAAACAGCACAAAAGGTAACACAATTACATTCCCAACATTACAACATAAGTAAACCAATTAATAATCTCTTACTTATTTCATCCCTACAATTATAATCTCTTTCGAGTGGTTATAATTATAATTTTCCAAGCTCAAAATACATACCCTGCAGTTTTGAGATAAAAGGGAAATTATTTAATGTTTCTGTTGATCCCTCATACACAGAAATACAAAGGTAATATATTATACATATTTACAATATGTATTATGTAATTGCAATGAAACATTTAAAAAACATTGCCAGCACATTTTCAGATCAGACAACATTGTAAGTTCTGACAACCGTCTCTACCTAGCTTTTGACAATGAAAGTATTTGATAGCGTGGCCGGATTTTATGTGAACAACGCTTTAAGATTTTGTTTTATTATACATATTTGAAAGCATTTGAATGGAAGTGTCTTTTGTTTTATTAAATTGTTTAAAGTAACATCTAGATTTATCACGTTCATGGATAACTACCGTATAAAACCGAAGAAGTATCTACTGTATTAATATTTATCAAAGAATAGCACTAGAAATTTTATATAATTTCTTAAATAATTAATTTCTCTTGATCTTGACAAATTTTAGAATTCCACTTTTAGTTTACGCTTTAGTATGACGTAATAAAAACAAGATATATTATACAAACATTCATAACTCTCTCTCAGTACTCTTACTAACGCATGATTTAGTGCATGCACTTCCCAGCATACCATTCTAGGAGCGCTCCGAAAAAGGAGTCATAAAAGAGTCCAACAATATAGTATTTTCGAAGCGCTCCGAAAAAAGGAGTCAGAATGATAAAATGATAAAAATAAGATTACACAGAGCCCAAAAAAAACCTCATAAAAGACTCTTTTCTGACTTTATCTAAGAGCTCTTTAAGAGCCCAAAAAACCCTCATAAAGGGCTCTTTTCTGACATTATCTTTCTGACGGACCATTTTCGAATGTAATGACCATCTTTTCTAAAGGTTTTCGGAGCAATTATGATTGTTTTTTGTTGTTTTCTATAATATAGTCGAAACTAGCAACGGGCAACAAGAACGACAACATCATCAAGAGAATATTGTCCGTAGTTTTTCAGTTCTAAAAATCAAAACCTACTTGCATTTTATAGCATCTTTATGCTAATGTTAAAAAAAAGGAACAGTAGAACAGATTCTCGTTTCAGGACAATTGAATCTTAATTTGCCAATTTCTGATTTCACTTATTTGCATGATTGTTGCGAATAATTTCTGTTCTAAAATCAGACCCCGCTTTTGGGAGTGTGGTTTCCTTTTGTTGCCACGTTCTTAGAAGTAGCATTTCTCAGGCTCATAGGGAATCTTAACCAAAGCATTTGGACAGATTGGCGTTGGTGATGTCTACGGTGGCAAACGTCTGGTTGACAACTGATTTCATGTCAGAAAAGCGTTACTTGATTTTCGGTTCTTATCCTTTTAACCCATTAGTGGACGAAGTTCCCTGGCCACTTTCCTCAAATAATTTTCACCAATCTATATACATACATATGGTGAATTTCACGTCAAGTGACCCAATGTTAAAAATCCAAGAATAGGATTTTTCCATATTTGGCACATGTATCATTTTCATTTATATATTTATTTTATTAAATTATTTATTATTATTATTCTTATTTAGTATAATAAGTAATAAATAGAAAAAAAAAAATAAAATAGTGCATATGGTACAAATTGAAACACTTTCTTCTTTGAGTTGGAGTTTTTTTTATAGATACCCCACTTGCATCCCATTAAGTGACCACAAAGTGACCATTTTGAAAAAAAAAAATAAAAAAATGGGGGAAAATGAAAATGATACATGTGCCAAATATTGAAAAATCCTATTCTTGAGTTAAAAAATAATTTTTTTGATAGATATCCCACGCGCATCCCATTAAGCGATTATAAAGGCCTTAAAGTAAATTGTATAAGCTTTCTTTAAAAAAAAGGGCCCAAATTGAAAAAAATATTTTTTAACAAAAAATTAAAAAAAAAATTTTTAAAAATTAAAAAAAAAAATTTTTTGTCAGTTGTTCGTATTTTCGAGGAGAAGGTTTATACGGAAGAATATTTTGGAAAATCTTTCCAGAAAAGTCCGAAAATTGGAAAAATCGAAAATCGAGTTTTTGTATGAAATTATTCCTTAATGGCTTTCCAAATCAATCGCTTAGTGTAAATCATAAAAAATGCGAAATGCGAAACGCGGAAAATTAAAAATCTCTTCGCAAAAGTCGGAAAATGGAAAATCTCGAAAATCGAGTTTTTGTATGAAATTTTTTGTGAAACTATTCCTTAATGGGCTTAAAATTGGGACGAGGCAAAGTTCGCCTGGTCCGCTAGTTATTAATAAAAATTATCTGATTAATTGCCTTTAAAAATATTTTATTCAAAAAAATATATAGTTTTGAAGTTATGGACCGTCCCTTATAAGGGACACTGCGCAGTAGGTACACTAGGCGTATGATAATATATTACATTTGTTGCAAATGAAGTTTGTTTTTTCCGGAATGTCCACATCGTTTATCAGTTTTGAAATATTCAATAAGGTGGTGGCCACCATATCGTGTATCTGTCGTCATTTTGTTAGTGCTTAGATGGGGTACCATACTAAGTACTTTGGGATGTAGCTTCTTCATCAGCAGCCATGCATTAACAACTGATGCATCAAGGACATGTGCAAATGTTAGACACCACCATTGCTTTTGTCTGATTCGCGAGCGGTAGACTGCCCATATTATATCGATGAAAAACTTTTGGTTGGGACTTTTGGTACAGCACCCCTTCCTTTAACGAATCGTTGGCACGATCCCATTTCATTTTCATTACCGGTATTGAGCCAAGAGCACATTTTTCTTTTATGTAGGGGTTCATCATCACTGTCATCTCATTCAATATCTGCCTGTACTACTTCACATTTGGTAAATAATAATTTTGAAACGAGATGATTAAGATTCGCCTCATACTCCTCATCGTTTTCATCGGTATCTTGATCAGTGTCGGCTCCATCTAATGGTGGAATTGTGTAAATTACAATGCTATGCTCATTGTTTTCAAGGGCATCTAGTTCATCCAATATTTCAGAAACTGTAAGACTATATACATATGAAAAGTATGTACTCAATCATCGTATCACAATTGTACCACAGTGTCCCTTTTAGGGGACGTTGCATTCAAATTCACTGTATGCACCTGGTAGAGCATTATGTCATAACTTTTTTACATCAATTGAATCATTGTACTTCTTTATAAATACCAACACACAAAAAATAACTAATATTCACAAAATATTTAATATTTTCCAATTTTTCTTAGCCAGCTCGAGATTTTTGTTTTTTCGCCATTTGCTTTTCCATATTTTGCATAAAACACAGCACACAAATCACAATTATACATCTGGCTGATTTTCACTCCACACTGTTACTACATATTATATTGACGCATTAACAGTATGAATTCATAAAATACACAACTGTAATCACCATAGCCTGTTAATTTTGACAATGGATTTAAAGAACAATCATTTCGTATCATCACTGTATTCTATCGAAGATGTTTCATATCGTCCCGTGTTATAAAGTCATACCCTGACAAAAACCTAAAGATATTGTTGGTTAACTAATTGAGTGGCGGTCAGTCCTTCGTCGAATTGGCAAACACCTGATCCATCCATGATTTCTACATTACATGTAACCTTCAATTATCACCAGCCAAATTATCCGTAATATCTTAAAACTTCTTACCATCTGGACGAATAAAATCAGATGAAAAATCATACATATGTCATGGAACACCATTTTCATAAGGAAACAACGGTTTTACCAGCCAATAAAAAATGTTATTGGAGGAATCATCCTAACTTTAATATATCGAAATTAGACTCTCTCACCGAGTCATGCCAGAAAATATCTTCCCATTATATAGAGATATATGGCCGCATATCCCAAGCTGCCAAATTTTGCATTATTTAAATTATGAGTCCAATATGATGTCATTTAGACAATATGATTGTTGAACCAAAACTCGCTCAAACCAATGCCCTTATCTAATTGCGATTTGTTATTGGAAACAGAATTTGAATTAACAAAGCAACGTAATTTTACAAAGTAAACTATCTCAGTTCAAAAGAATCTAATTCATAAGATTCCTTTTGTTCAGCCTTTAGCTAAAAAACAATATATTGGTATTCAAAATGCTTTATCTCTTCTCCTGATTAATTGATATATGTAATTGAAGTTTCAATATTTAATTAATTTTTCACTCACCCAACGTATTATCAACCGTTTGGACATACTGTTCTTCTTGCATTAGATCATTGTTGTTATTGAAACGTTCTAACGCCATTTCATCGACGGCATTCTCATCTCCACCACCAGCATTTGTTAATAGTCTGCCATCGGAACCTTGACCATCCAAACCGACCTCAAGACCACCGCCTCCGCCACCACCATCATCGTCTATGGCATTAACATCTATTGTCGGTTCTCGATGATGGATTAATTTTTTTATAAACACCATTTCATTGCCATGCGAACCACCCAACGAGGGATTAGTTAAATTGGCATGATAAATAAATGATTTGTGTGCTACCTCTATGCTATTCCCATTAGCCACTCTATTGGCAATGTAATTAGCTGCACTTGAATCCAGTTCATTTGTGGTGCAGCGATTGTTAAGCTGGGAATAAGACACCAATGAAGCACTGCGCATGGGTGGAGGTTCCAGGGTTCGTGTTGACGAATATATGGTATAGATGAAGATGGTTAAAACAACTAACAATCTTAACAAGCGTGTATTATGCATACTTCCAGCCATGGCGTCTGTTTTTTTTTATTATTATTGTATTTAGCTGTCTATTTATTGTTTCTGGTTCACTGGTCTTTTGGTTGTTGCGGAATAAACAACAAAACAACCAAAACAAAAGCAAAAATTTTAATGTACGTGAAACAAAAACAAACAGGAATGTGTTTAAAATGTAAATATGTAAATGATGACTATATAGTTGCTGTAAAGTCGTCTTTTCTTCTGGGTTGTCTTCGTTTAAGCTGTCGTTGCCTTCTTCTCTTTTCTTCTGTTCTCCCTCAGTGATATAACACAAAAAAACAAATTTTAAGGGGTAAATGGTGGCAATTAATCACTAATATTAAATTGTTTTTTTTTTGTTTCTGCTGTATTTTTAAATATTTCTCCAACGTTTAAAGACCTGAAAATATTAAAATCAAAAACAAATAGTTAGTAATGAAATAAACACATTAAATTAATCATACTATGTAATTAGTATGTAGGTATTAGGCATTGAATTTATGAAATTCTTTATGTTAAATTTGTTTAAAAATGTACGGACAAAGAAACATAAAACGAAAAGGAGCGTTAGACACAAGATATTACTACGGGACTTAATGAATCCAATTTCGAATTGTAAATCTACTGGCAGTCTACTAATTTAAACCTTATCTACAGTGGATCACAGCTTATTTCAACCACTCTCTTTAAAAAAGATAAAGTCGAATATTTTATTTATTCTAAAATTCACATATTTATAAAATTGTTAACTAAAGATAAAAAACATATGTAGGTACTTCAGTTGTCACAGCTTATTTCAACCAGCTTACAAAAAAATAAAATATAACTACCTATGTACTATATGTTTTGTACTTTTTTATTTTTAAAATTTGGTAGGTATGACCTCCTTTTTGATCAAGTACGGCTTTTAGTCTATGTTTCATAGAATGCACTAATTTTTGTGCGGTTTCGGTAGTTATTTTCGACCATTCTTCCTTGAGTTTGGTTTGAGATCTGGTGTTGGCGGACGTTTTGGTCTAATATTGACCATAAATTTTAAATCACATTAAGATCAAATTACCGCATTCGTGATCGAATGAGCTATCGTATCGAAAAATGATTTCGATATCGAAATTATGATAAAATGTACTAAATTTCTTGCTCGATATCGAATGCCATAATCTCAAATAAGAAAATTACGATACATTTTACTCGATATCGAATGCGGTAATTTGGCCCCAGGTGATTGCGCCGGCGGTTGCACATGGTCCCAAAAACTTGAGTATTTGGTAATGTGTTCTTTAGCGAATTTAAGTCGTGCTGCTTGATTTGATTTTTATGATAAATGGTTTTTTTCGGGCTACTCTACAATTAAACTCATGGTCGAATTATTTCTGCATTGCAAATTTTGTTTAAGTCGTTCTTAACTTCTGCAGCTAATTTTGGAGCAGATAGCTTCGGGTTTTCTTAATTTTACTTGCTATGTAGCGCTCATCTTAAAACTTACAACAGGTTTATAATAGGTTTATAAAGCAAATTTCTATACAAAATTTTCTTTATAAACATGTTTACTTAAATTAAACCAATAGAATTTAAACATTTCTATTAATAGAACAAATTAAGTAATTCTATTAACAGAACAAAAGATGTTATAATAAGACTTAAGTATATTACTATTATTATTGTTGTAATAAAGGTCGTTGCAATTTAAGTAAACAACTCAAGGCATGCACAATCATAATTAAGTATCAAGAAGCATTGGAACAGTAAAGTTTTAAATAAAAAATAATATCTTTTTTAATAAAGATTTGTAAATAAATATATGTATAATAAAAGGACAATAACCCAAAATACATATTATTAAAACATAAATTAAAATTTAAATGAATAACTATTGAAAGGTAAAGAATAACAAGAAAGTATAGTCGGTCAATACCCTACACTCAGTTTATGACCTATTATGGACCGATCATCCCAAAATTTAGTGTCATGATTTCCGTGAATATAAATATTGTGTATGTTAAACTTTATCTCGATATAAATACTTTTAAAAGATTTATACAGGTTAAAGTTGATTACGGGGAGGGTATTATTTGGGAGTTTCGACTAACTACGGACCGACCATTATAAAATTAGGTGTCATCATTTCTGTATATTATTTGTGTCGAATTTTATTTGATTACCAACATTCTTAAACAATTTATGATCGTTGAAGTGATCTTCAGAAGTGGGCCTTCTATGGGAGCTACGACTAATTATGGATCGATTATAATGAAATTGTACCGTATTATTTCTATACATATAAAATATATTTGCGTTAAATATTATTTCGATACCAACATTTTTGAGAGAGTTATGCTGTTTAAAGTGATTTTCGGAAGTGAACCTTCTATGGGAGCTACTACCGATCTGCACGAAATTTGTAGATGTGATTTGGCTTCATTTACCACTCATTTGTGATAAAATTGGTTTGGTTCCTTACATAATTCAAACATTTATGATCGGTAAACCCCAATTTCGGGTGGACTTTTGTATGGGGGTCAGGTGAAATAATGGACCGATTTCCACCAGTTTCTATCCCATCCGTCCTTGGGCCGAAAAATATCACTTACCAAACTTTATCAAAATATCTTCAAAATTGCGACCTGTACTCTGCGCACAAGCTTTACATGGACAGCCAGCTAGCCAAACGGACGGACGGATGGACGGACATTGTTAAATCGACCCAGAAAGTGATTCTGAGTCGATCGGTATACTTTAAGGTGGGTGTTGGACCAATATTTCTGGGCGTTACAAACATCAGCACAAATCCAATATACCCTCCCCACTATTGTGGTGTAGGGTATAATAATCCAAAGCGTATACATAATTATTAGAATATAATTTACTTTAAGTTTAAATAAATAATTTAAACTAAATAAAAAAGTGGTTTTATTTAAAACGTGTTTAAGAACTAAAATAATCCAATACATAATTCCTAACCTTGTAGTATAAACAAAATCACTAAACTCTTAAAAAATCTTAAATAACTTCAAATAAACAATTGTTTTAACAAAATGCTTATTTTAATTAGCTGCAATGAATTTTGCAATAGCACTTAATCAATCAATACTAAACTATAATTTGAACAAAAACTTTATGTTACATTCTCTCACGCACTGTGGGCCTTCTTAAATATTAGATTTCATTTAACATTACACACATTGATTTCTATTTTTTAATTTCACCACTGTATAAAAAATTCGGATTTGAAAAGTTTATTCTAAATGAAAATATGCTAGATTCATGCACTTAAATAACGAGGAAAGTCAACGCATGTTCGATCGGGTCGTTTAAATAAAATTATTGCAGCCGAGAATCGTACTGTTGAAAAAAAAAATTCCACTTTGTGGATTGCTCAAAGTTACGGTGTTGACAATTAAATTTTGGTTTATTATGGATGGTATGGATATCACTGACTCAGCCACCGAAACAATGAATGTCAAGTATAAACATTTTGGCGCCCGAGCTGGGAGTTGATTAAATTTTTTTTTTTTAATAAAATAAATTTTGATAAAATATTTCAATATTTCCTTAATATATTAAAGGAAATTAAAATAACAAAAAAAAAATGATGGACTTTTAATTTTTTATTAAAAAAAGACCGGTATAAACTGCGTAAGAAAAAAAACACGTCTGATTAGTTAAAGTCTATGACACAAACTGTAATTATGTACGAGTATTTATGTTTTGTTTCAATTTTACTTATTATTGTTTTCCACCAAACCAGTTATATTTTACATTGTAATAATGTTTTAAAATTAGGGTTGCCAGAGTTGTAATAAAGTTCATGTTAATTATTTATAGATATCTAATTTTAGTTTAGTTTTAATTTCTAATTTAATTTCATTGAATAATTAAAATAACAAAAAAACAATTATAACATATAATATATTTTACTCTAATACTAACGCACCTAACTAACTTTACTTAAAATATGAACACTAATATTACATAATGCTAAAAGTAATATATACATAATATATAATACTTTAGTATAGATAAGCGAAATATTAATGTTATAAACTAATCTTACACAAAATATATAACATTACATCAATTACTTAAACACTAAACAAATTATAAATAATATTATATATTACTTTTCTATTCCCATTACTATTCCATCATGGCGGCTATGTATTGTAGCATATGTTTTAATTGTTATGATTTTTTTAGTATTGTTCGAAAATGACCAATCAATCTGAGTTCCGTGATTTGTTGTTATACGATTTTTATCTAAAAGAGATAAAAATCCCTTGTTGTTCAGGATATTTTTAAAATTTTTGTTTAAGATTCTCTTTAGTAGCCCAATATCTTTATATTTTATGTGATAAAAGTTTATCAATACAGAAATATTACGAAAAAATTGACTTCTAAAACTCATTCGTTTTCGTTCTCAATTTCCATCACATGCCTGATTATTAGCTTCTTAAATAACAACAATAAAAAAGCAACAAAAGTACACTTTCATTGTAGTAAGTAAGAAATATAAGTATAGATAAGTTTTAAGGAAAAGATCTAAGTCCATGAAAACATACAAATCAAGCAACAGAGAAGGCTCTAAGTCCAAAAAAGCTTTTATCTCGGCAAATACTTATTTTTTCATTTTGCTTTTACGCAAATAAAAAACAAAGAAAAATACAAAAACAAATTGTACAGATTTCAAAAATGTTTATTCAAAAAAAAAATTTGTTTGTTTTTTGTCTGTCCTGTAATATTGTAAAATATGGACTTAGAGCCTTTACATGTTAAGCCAGCGATATCCTTTTTTGTTCTACGACCAGTATTTCAATGTGTTATAAACGGAATGTCGAACATAATATACTTCCCATCTTTTTGGTGGTGGATATAAAAAGGCTAAACTGGCAACACTGGCTATGACCTATTATGGGCATGGATGATTTGTGTTGAATTTCAACTTGGTAGTGATATGTATAAGAGATTAATGCGCATTTAAGCGATTTTCAAAAGTGGACTGTCAAATATCAACCGATCATCATGAAATTTGGTACGACGATTTATATGTATACATGGATTATTTGTATTGAATTTCGACCTGTTAGTGATTTCAATAAGAGATTTATGCACCTTTAAGGCTACGGTCAATTATGGGCTGATTATCATGAAACGACGATTTATATGTATATATGGATGAGTTGTGTTGAGTTTCTATTTGATAGTGATTTTGATACGAGATTTATACGCATTTAAGTGATATTCGGAAGTTGACTTTATATGGGGTTGACCGTAGCTCGCATATATGGACCGAATATCATGAAATTTATTACGACAATTTATACATGTGTATACGTGAATTATACAAAAGCGCAAGAGATTTATGCGCTTTCAAGTAATTTTCGGAAATGGAAATAGACTTTATATGAGACAATGTCAAAATATGGACCGATGCAAACAAAATATCGTTTTGAGATTTCTCGTTGCATGAAACTAAATTTTGCTGAATTTTGTATGCTTTTCTATAGACATTAATCTACCATAAGCTATATTACCATTTTCAACAGGACTTGTCCTTCTATAATAAAAATAAAATGTCCAATTTTGGAGACAACTAACAATGGTCAAAAAACTCCACGCTCTATACGTTAACTAATCAAGTAACAAATTAACAGAAGTAACAAGTAACAATTTACAATGTATTTTTTTAATATTTTTTATAATTTTATTCTATATTCTTCGACCTTTTTAATGATTTTTATTAAATAATTTTTAAGCTTGAGGTCACTTTTTTGTTTTTTTATAAAAGATTTTTTAATTCTTATATATAATTCACTCGATATTTCGATTTCCTTTGGAAATCTTCTTCAGGAGTTAATTTAATATTAAATTTAATATTAATATTTTTTATAATAAAGTTTATTCTCCAAAAAATGTGCATCTAATCAAATTTTAAATTTGTAAAATAATTTTAATTTCCTATTTACGAAAAGAACTTTGGAACAGTTTGATTGGTATTTAAAAAATAATTTTGATCATATTTTTATGTAGAAAATAATCAAATAATGTTCTCTCTCCTACAAATTCTCCGAATCTGATTTTAATCCCAGCAGTAAACATTCAATTGCCATAGTTGACGATATCAAATTTTGATCAAGATTATTTTGCAAAAAACAACACTCACCACTCACAAAATGTTATAATTTCTTCCACTCATATTGAATCTGAAAGCATTTCCACCAAGAAAAAGTGTTGGTGAGGCAAATGGTAATATTTATAATTCCGATTCTAATATGGACTGTTTTGAAATATTAAATGCTCTCAATGTCTACAGTTCACAGATATCTTCTAACGTCATTCAAAACGACTTTGATTTTTACAACATGAATTGAATGAGGAAATTCCATCACCACAAGCTGAATTATTAAGCATTATACTACTGATGAAAACATTCAACTCCTCATCAGTACCTAACAGAAATGTTTTGAATTTAGAATGCGACGAAAAAAATAGAATCTGAATCAAATCAATATGTTTTTAACGATGGCAAGTTTATGCTTACAAACTAACAAAAGCTTTATCTCAAAGAATACTATTAAAAAAATCAAACTTTTCACTAAATGTATTGAAGACATGATACGACATAATTTTCATTTTAATAATGTTTGCCCTATCAATTTTCCAAGACATGCTTTTACAAAAGATCAGAAGAAAATTAGACTTTAAGCAAATTCTTTATATAAAAAATTACGTAGAAAATAAAAATGATCGGTGAATATGGATGTGTCGCCTTATCATGTCCAAGTATTTAGTAACAATATTGATATAATACATCAATCTGAAGCAAAAAGACAACAGATCACAGCGCAACAAAAGCAAATATTTAAAGACGAGGTCAAACATCAATTTCCGAAATAATATGCTACTACACCTGTCAAGTGATGAAATACACAGCAAGTACCTACAAAATACTCGTATGTAGCCAAAAAGATCAGTAGTGAAAAAAGCAACGTTTCAGTGCCTTTATTTGTATCAAGTGTAATAACAATTAACACAGAAAAAATGCTCCTAAGCAAACGAGTGAATAAAGTATTACATAGTCGTATATACATACATACACATATGTACATACATACGAGTAAACACTTATAATGGCAAAGTAAAAAATAAATATTTATTTTCTAATTTATTAAAAGTGAGTGTAGTTACGTTATTATATACGAGTATTTCCAAATATTTATCATTACATTATATTAATTGCACTGTTCTACTGGAAGATTTAATACAAATGAAAAAGGAAAAAAATGGAAATATTTTATTCAAAAAATCAGTATACCTGCTGAAATATATCTCTTCTCATTGGATCAACTAAGACTGCGCAATGACAAAAGAAAAAAATTAATAGAAAACAAGTGAGAGTTTTATATTCGGCTGTGCCGAATCTTTAATACCCTACACCTGAACGTAATAAGAAATACAGAAACTACACTGGTAGTCCTATAATCTGTGTTTTCTATTCAGTCTTAGTGCAAATTTTATTAGTATTTTAGATATTGTTTGAAAGGCAATTTTACGACCAACATAATTTATGTAAAATATTTTGAAATTTTATCTAATTTTGAGTATTTATAATTGTAGTAGAAATTTATATATACAAGGTGGCGCAAAAGTAAACTTCCGATGTTTTTTGGCTGTCACCGACCGATTATTGGTCAAATAAATAGTCAGCAATATTCCGCGTTCTGGAGCAGTGTAGCGTAACATTGTTTATTAACGTGTATTTCGCATGTGTTTACTACACAAATTTCAAAACAAAACTGACATTAGGGGCCTCGCAAAATGTATAGCATTTTAACCGTCTCATCGAACTGTTCGGACGTGTTATTTTTAGTGCGGCTGAATTTTCGGTGAAAAAATCGTAATAGGTGAAAAAGTGTAATAGGTTGAAATAAAACAAAAAAGTGAAAAAATAACTCGTAATAGGTAAAAATATCTACAAAACAAAATATTAAAAATCGCATAAAAACTGTATGAGTGTTCCTCTCAGATGTAATTCTGAGAAAGAGCTTAGCTCGACTAGAAAAACTATAGGGGTCTCTGAGGAAGAATCCTTAAAAAAAATCTGTGGAGAATTTTATCACTACAAGAGCCGTAGAACGGCGTCGTTCCTGTTCGCCCAATATAGTTATCTCATCCAATGAAAAAACATCAACATCTTCTACATCAAATAGTGCAGTCAAACCTAGAAAACAAGTAGGTATGGATAAATACGTCACAGTTCTTAAGCGACAGAGGAGCCCGACATCTGCTCAAGTGTCATCAAATTCAAAAGCTCCTAAGACCGTGAGTAATGATCAAAATTGGTTTGCTCTCCTCCAGACGGATGAGCCAGAACTTCCTAAGAAGACGTTTAAGCCCCCACCAATTTATCTGAGAGAGCCCACTTCCAGTAAATTGGTACAAGGAATTGTTTCGGTAATAGGTGAAAATATGTTTAGCGTAACATCAATTAAACATGGAAATATCAGCGAAACCAAAATTCAAGTGAAAAAGGAAGCTGATTTTCGAAAATTGTCCAACCAGTTGGAGAGGGAGAGTAGGGATTTCTATACCTACCAGCTGAAAAGCGCAAAAGGACTCCAAGTCGTTCTAAAGGGTATAGACCCAGATGTTGATCCTGCCCAGATAAAGACTACCTTAATGGAAAAAGGCTTCAAAATTAAGAGCATAACGAATATTAGAAACCGTGAAAAAATTCCACAGCCTATGTTCAGGGTGGAATTGGAACCTGGAGATGTCGTATTAAAGAAAAACATCTACAATATGATTTACCTTCTGCATCGTAGAATCACCGTGGAAGAACCGCATAAGCGTCAGGGACCCGTTCAGTGTCTTAGCTGTCAAGAATTTGGTCATACCAAAACGTATTGTAAATTGCCGACAGTTTGTGTTGCGTGTGGGGAGCTACATGCAGTAACTGCGGTGGTAATCATACCGCAAATTATAAAGGTTGTCCAATTTACACTCATTTGAAAGGCATAAAAACCAACAAGACGTCAGTATTACCTGATCATCCTCAACAGCCTAATTTTGCATCGAGTGACAATTTCCCTCAATTGTTACGGTCTACTAGTCATGCAAACGCGCCTAGTTCTAGACAAGTTTCTTACGCAAACGTGGTTAAATCTAATATGCCAGGTTTGGAGCAGGAACCTAAATCACAATATTACGAGCCTAATATTAACACTCTAGAGACTACATTGCAGACACTTGTCCAAACTATGAACACCTTTACGACCACTAGACATGCATGATGCAGGAAATGCTGAAAATGCAATCCACTATCTTACAAGCCATTTTAAAGAAATGATTTGTTTAAAAATTTGTTTTTGGAACGCGAACGGCCTCCGCCAACATAAAAACGAACTGGAACACTTCCTGATGGATAAGCAGATTGATGTCATGATGATTGCTGAAACTCACTTGACGGCGACAGGGTACTTCAAAATGAATGGCTACGTGTTGTATGATACTAAAGATCCACGCGGAAGAGCATGTGGAGGTTCGGCAATTCTTATAAAGAACAGAATAAAACATTATTTAGTGAACAACATATGTGAGGATTACCTACAAGCAACAAACATTCATATTGAATTCTGTCAATACAATTTTGTTTTATCATCAATTTATTCGCCGACTCGATTTTCAATAAAAGAACACCAATACTACAGCTTCTTCAATTCCCTTGGAGCTAGATTTTTAGTTGCTGGTGACTTTAACGCCAAACACACATTTTTGGGTTCACGTCTGGTGACCCCGAAGGGTCGTGAACTCTTCAACACCATTGCCAAAATGGGCTTAGATGTACTCTCAAGCGGGCATCTCACCTACTGGCCGACGGACCGACGGAAGATTCCCGATGTTATTGACTTCGGAGTAGTGAAAAATATCCCTGTAGAATCGATACAAGTGGCGCCTTCATTAGACTTGTCTTCAGATCACTCTCCTTCTATTATTTCAATGCGTTTCCTTCAAGGGAATGGCTCTCCATTTCGGGATATATCTAAAACCAGAGTAAGTTGGATAAAGTATAAAAAGTATTTAAGTTCCCACTGCACGGAAAATGTAGTGTTCAGAACTACTGAGGATATTGATGGGTCGGTTGGCAAGTTTACTGAGGACATACGAAGAGCTGTACACCACGCCTCCACATATGACGTTGAGTGCAGAAGTGGGACAAACAGAACTTATTTCGCTGAACTCGATCATCTCCTGTCAGAAAAAAGATGATTTAGAAGAGAGTGGCAAATTCACAGGTCTCCTCAACTGAAAGCTAGGCTACGGGAATGCAGAGATATACTAAGAAATTTCTTAGAAACCCAAAGAACGGCCTCACTTAGATCTTACTTGGAGAGTCTTGATAGTACCCCACAATCTGACTACTCGTTATGGAGGGCGGCAAGAGGTTTAAAAAGACCATTGAGAGGAAAACCTCCTTTGCGAAATCCGACTGGTGACTGGGCTAGAAATGATTCCGAGAAAGGGACATTATTTCTTAACCATTTGAGAAATGTGTTTACTATAAACAACTCAAATAACGTATCTGATTTGCCACCACTTGTTATAAGACCTCCTGTACCTCTAAGACTAAACTCTCGTGATGTCGAAAGCGCTATTGGTACTCTGAACCTTAGAAAGGCTCCAGGTATGGATAAAATCAGCAATAAAATGCTTGTGGAGTTACTTCGTGTAGCTAGAAAAATTATCCTCTTTATCTTCAACGCTATTTTACGCCTAGAATACTATCCTGCAGATTGGAAGGTGTCTATGATCACTATGATTCCTAAGTCAGGGAAGGACCACACCAAAGTGGACTCATATAGGCCAATTAGCCTACTGCCGACAATTTCTAAACTGTTCGAAAAATTGTTAATGACTAAGTTGACTCCAATTCTGAATGACACTGAATGTATTCCTAACCATCAATTCGGCTTCAGAGCTAAACACAGCACCATCGAACAAACACACAGATTGGTAAATGTGATAAGAGGGTCGTTTGAAGACAAAACATACTGCTCCGCCCTTTTCATTGATGTGTCGCAAGCGTTCGATAAAGTTTGGCATGACGGTTTAATGCACAAAATAAAATTAACTCTGCCTGCTAACACCCATAAACTCATGGAAAGTTATTTATACGGTCGCAAATTTACAATCAAAGAAGGCGATTTTTTAAGCCACGCTCAGCCAATTGAAGCAGGAGTACCCCAGGGTAGCATACTGGGTCCAACTTTATATTTAATTTATGCATCCGACATGCCGTCAGACCCCAAAATCCACACGTCAACTTTTGCAGACGATACAGCCTTTATCAGCGTCCACAAGGACCACCAAGTTGCATCACAGAACTTGCAGAAATATGTTTATAAACTAGAGAATTGGCTTGAGCTTTGGAAAATCAGGGTTAATGAACAGAAATGTATTCATATAACTTTCACATTGCGAAAAGATACCTGCTCGTTCATCAGAATAAATAATCAAATTATCCCGCAACACAATGAAGTCAAATACCTCGGAATCCACCTCGATCGTCGTTTAACTTGGAGGTCTCATATCGACGCAAAACTTACCCAGATGAGATTAAAAGCAGTGCAAATTAATTGGCTAATCGGCAGAAATTCTACATTAAAGTTGGATTGCAAACTTTTGTTGTACAATGCAATTCTAAAGTCAATCTGGTGTTATGGAATTCAATTATGGGGTACTGCCTCAGCATCCAACATTGAAAAAATTCAAAGGGGTCAAACAAGATTCTACGTACAATTACTGCAGCTCCATGGTATGTTAAAAATTCTCGAATCCACAAAGATCTAGGCTTGCCATTAGTAAAAGTCGAATTTACAAAATATGCGTCAAAGTACGTCAGCAAACTTGAACACCATCCAAACCCACTTGCACGAGACATCCTTATCTTTAGTAGCCACAATCGGTTGAGAAGGAGGGATACCCTTGCTTTAACTCAAGCGCAAAACAGATGACTAGATCAGTTGAAGTGAAATTTTTTAGTATCATAAAAATGTTTGTCTAGCACTGGCTGGGCTTATTATTTTCTTTTTAGTACAAGATTTGAATACTTATTGTCATTTCAGTAGATGAAGATTCAATAAATAAATAAAGGTGAAAAAAAAATTTTCTGATAGGATGATTACTTTTGCGCCACCTTGTACATATTTCCTATTATTATTATAAACTTTGTTTCTTTTAATTTAATACTCATTGAGATTATGAATTTTGTTATTAATTTATTTGTCATATAAATATGTAAAAATTTTCATTTAAAAATAATTATTATCATAGATATATTCCAAAGTTAGCAGAATTATTTAGTCTAATCCAAACAATCATTACACATGCATTCAAAAATAATTCCTCAAATACATAACATTAAAAATATTATTTTTAAAATTAAAATATTAATTCTAATTATTTAATATAAAATAATATAACCCACAATTGGCGATCCTGCTCTTTAAGAATATACAAGTTTTGAATAAGAAACAAACTACTGTTACTGGATCAATTCTATTCTTATCAATTTATATATATATTAAAAAAAAAAAAAAAATCATCATCCTGAATATTTCATCAATCAATATCATTAAATATTTTATTTGTCAAGATAAGCAGCAAGCACGAATTTTTTTTTAATCCATTTTGAAGAAGAAGTCAAGGTCCAGAAACAAATTTCCTTGCCTCAAATTTAAACTGAATATAACCCACAATAATTGACGTACTTACCAATTCTTACTGTAATTTACAGTTTGTCTGATTTTCATAATAATCTTGAGTGTAATTTAACAATTTATAAAATTAAAAGAACATTTTTCCATATTCACAACAATTTAAGAAACAGAGTATCAAAAAGGATAAGAATAAGGTGAGGCTTTTTTGTTTGAATTTGATCTCAATAATATTATTTACAAGAGATTTATGTGTGGCATAGTAGAAGTGAACCAGTTATGGACTGATAGCTTCTAAATCCAGTAACCACTAAAGTGGTTTCTACGTATTTTAGGCTTATTTTGGTTGAATTTAATCTCAATAACGTTATTTACATAAGTTATATGGTTGTTTAGTATATTCGGAAGTGGACTTAATTCGGTAACTATTGCTAATTATTGACTGACAGCTACAAAATCCAGTAGCATAATTGCCGTATAACTGATACTAGTATGATTTTTGGATTAAAATTTCTGATCTACATAAAAGTTGGTTCGATATCGATATTTTTTAGATATTTTTGTGGGTTAAATTGTTTTTCGGAAATGGTTCTTATATGGAAGCTATGACAAATTATGGTCCGATTTTCTTAAATTTTGGAACAGTGATTTTTATGCATATGAGGATATTTCACGCCGAATTTTAACATAATAACGGTATATTTAAGATATATATTAGTATTAACGTGGATTTCGAGACTGGACTTTATGTGGGGGATATTGTCAAATAAAGTGATTTTCGGAAGAGGGCTTTATATGGGGCATACGGTTAACAGTAGACCGAAATTCACAAAATTTTGTGGGGTGATTTTTGTATATACATATGTAAATGATCTGTGCAAAGGTTTGAATCGGTACCGATATTTACATAATATATATAGGGAAAAATGTGTTTTTCAGATGTGGTCCTTGTATGGGAGCTATGACCAGTTCTGGGCCGACCACCATAAAATTTAGCACAACAATTTATTTGCCTATAAAGAGTATTTATGTCAAATTTTAGCCGTTTAACATTATTTATATCTGTTTTATACGTATTGAATTTTGGAAGTGGAATGAAGATTTTGAAAACGAATCAAGTTGAAAACACTTTGAAGATACCGAACTCATTTAACAGACAGATACAGTTTACACTGGAGAAAGAAACAGACAAAAAATTAGGAATGACAATAAAATTAAAATAAACTGGTACCAGTAACCTATATCTTCTGGCAGACTCATTAATTATTATCCCAAACATCCTAGAAAAATAATAATGATAATAACAGTAATACGAGTAATACAGAATTTCATGAGGAAAATACAATGAAAATTAAACACATTTTAAAAATGAGTTTCCATACACAACGATAGACAACTTAGAGCCATCGCTAAATACCGGCGGCAAGCGTTTTTTAACTGTCAAAATTTCTCATGCTCATATATGTATGTATTTTGTATGGAGCATACCGAAACAACACGACGGAAAATCCGATTTTGACAAGGCGTTTCACAGTGAAGTTAGTTGCAAAAGAAAACAAAACAAAAAAAGAAAAATAAAACAACAATCTCCAGCTATTACAATAAACAGGGTCGTTTTATTTACTTGTTTGATAACCCTGTTTTTATCGTTTTGTCATAACGTTGCCGCTTTTGTTTAGGTATGGGGTATCAGCGATAACGCTCAGCGTAAAAAACGTGCCGCCTACCGCCGGTATTTAGGGATGACTCTTAATGAAATATACATTAAATAGAACAATATCTGACAATATGATGGAAACAGAACCACCAAAAATTTACAAATCTATAGAGTATGCATAGACCTGGATTATCAAAAAGAATGAAGTATTCTAATATATATAACAAGAAAAATTACATATTGGCAATGAAAACGGGCAATACGACGACCAATTTGTTTAACAACATGAAATCTAAATTAGATAAACAAGAAAAATGAAATCTAGTATACCAAATCAAATGTAACGGCGACGATACTGATATATGTATTTTAGAAAATATATTTGGGTACAACGAGTATAAAATTGAAAACCAGATTGTCATCACATAAATCGGACCTAAAATTAAATGACAAACATTTTACACAAAAAACAACACTTGCTGCCCACTGTGCAATAACTGGACATGGACCAAACTATGATAATGTAAGAGCACTTGTGGAGGAGAACAATAATACTGATCGATAAACACATGCAAGAGATGTTACATATAATTAATACTCCAATAGGGAAGGGAATTTACCCTGCCAACATTTTCTATTGCGGAAGTGACGCTAAGATACCATTTTCTCATCGTAGAAGCGTCTTCCGTATTGAGAAGTTGTACCCCCCGGAAGTAATTTCAAGAAGTCACTTCTGCCTTCTCTTTTGCTTTTGATTTTTTTTTTGCCTTTACAGATAATACACTCATATTGACTATTGCTTGGTTTTCACTATGTCATTTTTGTTGTCAAATTGTCATCATGATTGCAATCATGATTGCAAACATAGATGACGCCATATGACAACCCGTTTTCATACAATTGCCAACAATTTGGACAATTTGACAACAAAAATAACATAGTGAAAACATAGTGAAAACGCGGCCTATGGGATAACAAATGTGTAAAAATTACAACAATAACAAAACAAAACCACACTTTACCACTGACCGACCACAGCAAATGACAAAATAAAACTAATTTCGATGATGTCGAAAACTTCTTTTTTGCATTCTTTTCATTTCTTGTATAACGGGACATGTCATTTTCGGCTGGTGTTGTAAACAACAAACAATCTTCCAAACGTCGTCTGGATTATTAAAAGACGACTGCAATGTAAATTGTTATTGTTATCTTCCAATTAACGTCTGGAAGTTAGTAAGACGTAACGCCTTTGACGATGGACGATGAAAGAAACTTCCAATTGCTGACAGGGTATAGACATACAATAAACAAATACAAAAATGATAATAAACAAAAAAGAAAACACTCAGTGAACGAAATTTAAGACATATTATTAAAGTCAATTGTCAATTGCATTAAACTTAAAGTCAATTGTTTAAGAATTGTTAAAATTGTAATATTTATTTTATTTTTTCCTGAAGACAACCGACAAAGTTGGTCGAAATACATATTGTAAATAAACAATAAAAATTAAAAACGAACAAGAGTTTTTATATTTTTAATAAAACGGGCCTCAAGCCAAATTAATAAAATACAAAGATTTTTAATAATAAAAAATGTAAATGTGAATAAAGTACTCATACATACATACATATGTATATGTACATACCTATACAAACACTTATAGTGGCAAAGTAAAAAATAAATATTTATTTTCTAATTTATATATGTACTTGTTTTTAACATCTGTTCTAATACACACAGATGCATACAAACATTTATACTTACTCTACCCTCACGTACTTAAAGTATACAAGAGAAACAAGAAATAAATATTGAGATAAATATGTATGTACTGGGTCTGGGATGACTTTAAAAGATAGTTTTTAAAAAATTAACTACATACAGTCAAACCTCGATGTAACGACCCTCACTATAACGAATTCCTCGATTTAACGAATGTTTTGAAATCCCCTACAACGCTCCATAAGAGTTAATACAAAATAAACCTCTCTATTACGAATACATTTGTCAATAGCCTCGATATAACGAATTTTCATTCACTGCAGATTAACGAAAAAGAAAGAATTATTTACCTCTTTTAACGAATTTTGTCAACTTAACGATTTCCATCAATTAATCCAAATTATATGAAACAGATACACACAAAATTATTGTGTTTGCAACGACAACGTCTCCAGCAAACCTACATTCGTAGTCGACAGTAGCATGCATTAGACTAACGCTGAAATATTCGAAGAAAAGTTTATTGTTGCCAAGTGTTTTCCTTCAAATGTGTTTTGATTTATTAGCGGAAATCGTTCGCTATAACATGGTGAGCAGATGATGATTAATATACAAAATTTTTTATTACCTCGTTATAACGAATAGAAGTGCAACTTCACCCTCGATAAAACGAACCTCATTGTAACGAATTATTCGATATAACGTTTTTTTTTAATCCCCTTAAGATTCGTTATACCAAGGTTAACTGTAAGTATATTAAAAAACAAATAAGAGTTTATATTCGGCTGTGCCGAAATTTACATCAAATCAACTACGAGTATTATAGGACGAACTTCATAAAATATTGTACCGTAATTTTCTAAGCGTTGCGTTAATTTACATTTTGCAAATTACAGCGCTTAAGCAAGCGTTGTAACAGCTGATTCTTACGTTGTTGTTAATACAACTGTTTCAAATTGTGTATTTTGTAAAACGCAACGCTGAATTTTTTATCACTTGTGTTGTTAAATTTAACGCCTCCATTTTCTTGGCGTTAGTTTTAAAAGTTGAATTAAAATATTATGAAAAAACAAAATTATTAAATTTATTTAATATACTTATTATAGGAAGTTTATTAATACGATGTAAGTATGTAAATCAGGGACCGTAACTGTTATGACTTTTATCGAAAAAGTCAAGAAAAGAAATTATTTTTTAACTTTTATTTTTTAAGGCAGAAATAAAAGTTATTTCTTAACAACAATTATTATTTTTAGTTGAACTGTTAATTTTTCAATTTTTGATAATTATTAGTTGGGCTCGAGTTCATTAAATTTAATTTTCATTAAATTATTATTTTTACTGAAGGTAGGAATTGTTTTTACAACATGAAATCTTATTAAAATTTTTTATTTAGATTTTTTCTTGGCTGAGCTGGGGATCGAACCTGGGTTGAATTTACATACATGTTTCAAGAATCACTACATTCTTTCATCAGAATTCTTTGAGTTCTAACCTTTGCACCACTGCTATAATGTTTTCATTTGTACTTTAAGTGGTACACATGAAAAATGTCGACGAATGTGGACAAAAAACATAATAAACAAATGGATTCAGGTTTTCAAGCCGAAGTCTTGACAGAAAAAATACGAAAAAAAACTGAAGAAAAAGGAAGCAACATGTAAATAAATTGAAAAATGATAATTACAGCAAATTTCGAACCACCAGTACCACTGGTTAAAGATTGATTAGTTATTTCTTAACTTTTATTTTTTAAGGCAGAAATAAAAGTTATTTCTTAACTTTTATTTTTTAAGGCAAAAATTAAAAGTTATTTTTGACTTTTATTATTTTACTCAAAATATAAAAGTTATTTTTTAACTTTTAATTTTTTAAGGCAAAAATAAAAGTCTTGAATTAAATATCGCATAGTAATACGCTAGTTTTAATGCTTTGTAAAGCGTAACCACTTGTTTTAGCACAAATTTGCTTGACGTTGTTTACTCCTACAAGAGTTTTGCATAATCAAACAGCGTCAAATAAAATAAAATATTTTTTGTGCTTTGACCTAAATAAGAAAAGTTTTTTTTTAATAAATAAACGAGTTCAAATATATGTTATTTAGTGGTTAAGTCTTTTTCGGCAAATATTTGCGAAGTGTGACCGTACCTTAAGTGATTTATATGTGGACTACGGTCAAATATGGACCGATCATAAAATTGGGTATACATATTACTATATATGCATGTACGGACTATTTGTGTCGATGATTATGCTATTTTAAAAAATCAATTAATAACGTAATTGAAACTTATAGACAATATTATTTAATTACCAATAATGCAATTTTTCTTTTTAACCGAAAAATATTTTTTTTATTAGGAGCTATATGTTCCATTCCAGAATTTTCTAACAATTTATTTGCGAAAACAAAAAACTCAATTAATGTACATTTAAAACCGTTTATATAATTATTTTTCGCATAATAAATTCTTGTTAAAAACCCAAATATTTCTTTATTTAACATTCTTATAATTTTTACAGACACTATTTTTAAAATTCACTTTCACTTCGTACAAAGAAGAACTTGTCATTAAAATAGAAAATTTAGACAGATCTTATTGGCATACATCAATGTATATGTAAAGAATTTACTCCGTTGTGTTTTTCGTTGCAATTGATTTTTTTTTTATTTCAAACATGTTTATCAAACTAACGTATATTTTAACATAGTCGCTATATGTTAAACTTTAACATTTTGCACAATAAGAATAGCACTGTTATAAGGTCTTATATTTCATTTTGAAAAATTTTTTAAAAAACTCACAAATACAATTCAGAAAAACGGGTTATAGGGTCTTATAGTGTAGTCCATGGGCTTCATTTTCCATATGGTCCATATGAGCGACAAAGCAGAATTTGTCCAAATATGCCCAAAATCCTTCAGAGAATAAGTGATTTTCTTGAAGTTGAATTTTCAAAATTTTTTTAAAAAACTCACAAATACAATTCAGAAAAACGGGTTATAGGGTCTTATAGTGTAGTCCATGGGCTTCATTTTCCATATGGTCCATATGAGCGACAAAGCAGAATTTGTCCAAATATGCCCAAAATCCTTCAGAGAATAAGTGATTTTCTTGAAGTTGAATTTTCAAAATTTTTTTAAAAAACTCACAAATACAATTCAGAAAAACGGGTTATAGGGTCTTATAGTGTAGTCCATCGGCTTCATTTTCCATATGGTCCATATGAGCGACAAAGCAGAATTTGTCCAAATATGCCCAAAATCCTTCAGAGAATAAGTGATTTTCTTGAAGTTGAATTTTCAAAATTTTTTTAAAAAACTCACAAATACAATTCAGAAAAACGGGTTATAGGGTCTTATAGTGTAGTCCATGGGCTTCATTTTCCATATGGTTCATATGAGCGACAAAGCAGAATTTGTCCAAATATCCCCAAAATCCTTCAGAGAATCAGTGATTTTCTTGAATTTTCAAAAATTGTTTAAAACAGAAAAGAAAAAAACTAATTTCCAAAATGGTACATAATTTGTATTACAATCTATAAATTTATAATAGTTCTTTAATTAATTTAAAATAAATTTTATTTTCATCAAATGTTGTTTGAATATGTGTTCATATTTAAATATATAGTTAAATATGTCGTTACGTCATAACATATTTAACTCGGCATATTTATCTTCACACACATCCTATGAACCTCTTGAAACCAAACTAGTAAGATTTTGAACAGATTTCCTAGGCCGCTTACTACAACTATAAACTCCTAACCAATACTAAACATGTTGGATTCGGCGGTAGTTTTGTTTAATTTTCTTAAACATACTTGTTCAATTAACAAGTAACGTTATATGTTGTACATTGTATGATAGAACTATCTGATTGTGAACATAATTTTTAGCAAATTCGTATGTTTATGTTGTCAAACCTGCAAAATGACAAAAGAAACATATTTCCAAAACAGATATATGTACACACATACATATATAAAAAACATAAAATATTTTTTAAATATTTTCAAAAATTTAAACATGCCGTAGTATTTTCAGCAATATCCATTATTAAACTTTTTTGTTTATTACATAATTTTATTTTCTTATTTTAAATTTTTTCAATCAGTTCATGAGTTGAGTGTTACAGTGTGGTTATTTTTCTAAACTAAAATGAGTAATTTTTACGTTGAGATGCATATTTTAACTTTTGGCAACACTTGTCTTTCATACAACATTTGAAAAAGATATGTAAAAATGTCGTAAGTGTTGTACAACATCACAGAACAAGAAGCAGACAACAATGTTTACAAAACCAATTTGTTACTATGAAATGTGGAATAGAAACAAAGAAATGAGCAAGTTTGTTACTACATATTTTAATAAACAAAAGTCACAACAAACAATAAAAATAGGAAAATAAAAAAATTTCTGCGATTAATAAGGAGAAATAATAAAAATAAAATAATACAAAAGACTTGTGAATTAATAATAATAAAAAGATAATCATTTTTGTTTGTCAATATCTCCAAAACTAAAAAAGCTAGGGTCTTCAAAATTTTTCAGCTCATTTCATGGCCGAAGAACTTAGTTGGCAAATTTGTAGGAAAAAATATTAACAACTGTAGCCACAGTAACCACTTGATCTTTTAAGGGTTAATTGGCTTATAGATCTGTTTTAAAAATGTTTGAAATAAAGTATTTTAATATGAAAATTTGGTTGTTTTAAACAAGTTTTGTAAATTTTTATTTCTTTTTAATTCATTCGAAATATACACTGAAAAAACTAAATTAAAATGTTAAACAAAGTTAAATAATGCAATATAGGGTATTATTAAGTAGTATAAGGTAATAAAGTAAAATAGTAGTAATATATATCAAATATTAAGCAAATTTAAAACTCCTTGACTTAAACTACTTCTTTTCTTTGTTGGTAAGTTTCGGGCGCCAGAAATAAATGGATCTGAACCAGAGATCGGCAATGAATCGTTTTTTTACGATTCACAACTACTCATAACATTTTAAGTATAAGTGGTTTTACATCATTGAAACTTAACTATTCTGAGTTACTCAAACTCACAACAACGTTGAGTTATAAATGCGGGTGGATATACGTATGAGTACTACGCCGACTTCGAGCTCATACCATTCCCAATATGTTTGATTCATAAACAACGGTATTAAGATTTACATTTTAAGAAAAATACTCACATACTCATAAAGTATTCAACTCAGTTGAGTCATTGAAAAAAAATTTCAGCATATTCCGTTAGGTATTTATACAAAATAAGTAAAAAAGAAATATAAAAACATACAAGTAAGTTTATAGGAAAACATATTGAGGAAAATATAAATTTTATATAATTTTTATAAGCAGGCTGTAAAAAATGACGACACATGAGTGTATGCGAGTCATACTTATTTTTTTTATCGTCTACGTACATTGAGTTAAGGAGAGTCAAAATAAACAACATCATACATGAGATTAAATCTGAATGTAATGAGTACTTCAAACTTTAATTATGAATATTGGTTTGATGATATTGAGACAAGTATGAGTACGTAGAAGTACGACAAAATATAAGTCATGATTCAAGTATACTCACTTTTTCAGTACTCATAACTGATCTCTGATCTGAACTTAAAAAGAGGCGATTTACAAGATCTGTATTTGTAGCTATGCGCGATATTTTTCGTGTATGTTGCAATCTAAACTGTTTTATATCCTTACTTTTCGCTTCAGCTGCTTCCTCCGATAATTCACCTATTGACACTAATGCATGCTTGATTACATCAGCACCATGGATAAGAATTTTGTATACCGATGGAGGGAGGGATACTCCTTCACCAGTTTTCTTGCTGTCTCTACAGCATATTCCTCAAACTTTTCGGCATCAATTTGAAATCCAGAATTTATAGCTTGGAGAATTGTGACACATCTTTGCAAAATATCCTTATCGATTCCTGTTATTTTTGATGAAAGGTTTACATTTCGAATTTAGTTTTTTCTGCATTAAATTTTTCCTCCATAATTTGAAATATTTTGTTTGATTTCGAATGATAATTACCAGCTGTAGAACTCCAAATATCAAGCACATACATTCTAAAAAATTGGCACTGACAGAATAAACCTTCTATTTTAATTTCCATATTGATATTTTTGAAACTTTTATCACTATCGCGAAAACAATTAATTATAAGAATTAAAATTTGACCTTTGGTTTGACACTTTTCAAAAAAATGAGTAAGCCTCACTTACACTGAAAGTCAAATACCATAAAATTGCAATATAAAGTTTAATATAACAACAATTAAAAAAAAATAATTTCTCTTTACTCATATTCTTAAAAATAAATAGTACAAAACCAAATGCGATTTACTATTTTTCGTCGGATGACTATGTAAATCACACCCATGTGCGAAAATATGCAAAAACCCGCGGCCACAATATTTTTTAATTTAAAGAGGGATAAAAAACCTACAATTTGATCCATAAGGCGTTGTGGGCAGATGAGGGCCATATCACTAAAAGTCTACGTGAAAAAGAAGTTTTTGAAAAACGTGTGTTTTAAAAAGGTCAAAAAAGTATTCTTCAGCGATTTTTTATGGGCGCATATTTTTGCAACTTCTGTTATTTAATTTGGTAGAAAATAAGTTAAAATTTAATATTTGTAGGGTTTTTGGAAACTTCTGCCACAATATCGCGAATAAGTTTTTGGATAAACTTAAGTTTTCTTGTATGACTATGCAATCACAATATATGCAATATAAACATACCTCCACTTTCAACGGACACAAACAATAAATCTCGCAAAAAAAAACAACAAAATTTATTAGATTCATAAAATCTAGAGTGTTATCAATAAATTTTGTGCAATACAGCTTAAAAAAAACAATAACTTTTTTGATTTTTGGCCTATGGGGGAAACCACTGTGCGGAGGTGGTAGTTTTAATTTTTGTATTTGAAGGAGCTTTATTGGTGGAAGAGGAGAACAACGTGACTCAGAACACAGAGGTGAAGCTTGAAAAGAAAATACCTGAACTTCCTCCTTGGATCGTTTATGGTAGCCGCACAACAAAAATGTATATAAATCACTTTTTAAACATTTTATACTTACATTTTTATTTATTCATTTATTTGTAATATTAAGCCTTCTCGGCCAAAATACGAATATATTACATAGTAATAAAAAACTACCTGAAATTTTAATTAAATTAAACACTTTTTAAGTTTATAAAAAGAGTAATCGAAAAAATTCCGTTGCTAAAATATAAGTGTAGAAAAACGTAACTACGATCGTAATACAGAATATGTACCTATAATCGAAAGAAACGTAGCGGAATCGAAACTCTGAATACCAAATTTGCCAAACGGAGAAAATTTCGATTCGAATCGAAACTCAGAATAGGGGTGTGTATCTTGCAGTTATATACTAATGTTCTATGCATATTTTATGGGCGCGTTTTCACTATGTCAGTTTTGTTGTCAAATTGTTGTCAAATTGTCCAAATTGTTGGCAATTTTATGAAAACGTCATCTATCATGATTGCAAACATAGATGACGCCATATGACAACCCGTTTTCATAAAATTGCCAACAATTTGGACAATTTGACAACAAAAATGACATAGTGAAAACGCGCCCTATGTATTGTAATTTATATTATTGTAACGAAGTTTCGTTACATATACATATATTTATATATATATTATACATATTTTATTTTTTTGCTTTTATGAACCGTAGTTGTTACCCATTGAATTATTAATTTGTTTACAGTATATATATTTTATATTGTAGTTATGAATCGCATTTATTATCTTTTTGAATTATCACTTTATTTTATAATATGTTGAATATTACTACATTAAGTTTAGGCTAGTTAAAAGTATGTTAGCTAAAGCGATGTTAATTAAAAGTAACAGAGTATGTTAGTTATAAGTATAAGAGAACTTAACAGCAGAGTATGTTAGTTATAAGTATAAGAGAACTTAACAGCAATTAACACTCACGCATACCTTAATAAATAATTGCATACATAGTATTGGTAACGATGTACCCCTGTCGGAATTTGAGTTAGTTTAAAGTTAACTCATGGTTAATCAAAAGTGAGTCAGAGGTGACTCAAAAGCTAACTCATTTACATTGTTAATACTATTCAGTTTTTACACGCAATGTCCTCAGTACGAGTCAGTACTCACTCACTCTGCATCGGTACGAATTAACCATGAGTTAGCTCATTATGAGTTGACTTGCGGTATATCAAACATGAGTTCACTGTGAGTTAACTATGATCTGGCTAACTTATGATTTGATTTATTAATTTAACTCATAATGCGTCAAATATGAGTGCACTATGAGTTAATTATGCACTGGCTAGTTTATGATAGAAACAAATTTGGCTTTTATTTATTTAATTTTGTACTTTTATGTACATATAGTATTTATTTGTTTATTTAATTTTATAATGTTTGTACTTTAATTTTTAAAATTACTTTATGTTAAAACACTAATTATTTTTTTATTAAGACAAACTGCTTGAAAGTGTCGCTTTTTAATTAATTTAAATGCGTTCCTAACGGCTTTTTCTGGGTTTTCCCCAACATCATGAACTGCATCTAAAAAATAATTAGAAAGAAGTTTGTATGAGTTTACAATAATTTATGTTTTCAATATATGTATGTAGTATACGTACCCATTAGCGCATCAAAAACTTTTTTGTATTCTTTTATTGAAAATTTTCCGTGAATCCCATTAACATTTGATGCTAGAATCAGGTCTAATGAAAAAATTTCAGTCAAGGACTTGTCGACTTTTCCTCTTAAAAGAGATGCTATACACTGAATCTAAAATGATATGTTTAGATATAAATAATCAAATTATTTGGCGTTTCAGTGTTATGTTTATGAAAAAATACTTACATTAATTTTTTTTAATTTTTATTATTTTATTTTTTACTTACGTTTTATTTTTAAAATTCACTTTTTTAATTATGTACTTATGCACATGTATGTATCTTTATTTATATTCTTTTTTTAGTGTTTTTAGTTTTAAATAATTTATATTTTCCAAGTTTCTCCGCACTTTTTAACAAACGTTTGTATATTTTGGGATTCACATAACTAAAAACAACACAGTATTGCCAATCCAGCTGTTTAAAAAAGTCGCGCTGAAGCATGTACCGTGAAATTTAGCGGTTTTTTTTAATATAATGTTACAACATTGTTTTTATTTCAAAAGCCCGACTCATGCTTGCATAAGTTTTGAGTTAGTTTAGAAGTCAGATAGAAACGAGTTAGCCAAAAGTTAATTCATTTTTGACCAGTTTACAAAATTCCGACAGGGACGCTACTACCAAAGACTATAAATATATAAAGATGTTGCACTGCCATACATTGTACTGTCAGTGCCAAATTTGTCGATGGCAGAACGGCTACTGACACTAAAGGCCCAACTATAATATGCATAAGCAAGCTTAAGCAAATTGCAAAAGTTAACGAAAAGGCTGTCAAATGCATAACCAGTTCAGAGTTAACTTTTAGGTGGCTACAATGACTTTGAAACTTTTTGTCCACAGTTGCTCATTTATGTTTAAAAAAAATGTTTTTATTTTAACAAAAAGCCATTAAATGACTATATTTTATAAATATTATTATATTATTTTATAATTAAAAGAAAACTTCGTACCTGAAACGCATAATTTTTCCTTTTTTTTTAATTTATCGGCAAAAGTACTAAAATGTACAGCTGTGGCAGCACTACATTGTAAATAATAATAAACGTTTACATATGTTTTGTTAATTTTCGTATTGTGTTTGCAAAAATGGAGAAAAAACTTAATAATACTATTAATTTAATAAAAATATTAAAGTTAGCGCTTGAAGGCCTGTGCACATTAAAAGAAATAAGTGAACTACACTGTAAAAGAAGAAGACGCTCTTGTTCTGTCAGAGAAATAAACCGCGACAGAAAGACATTTTTGTTAAAATAAAAAGGGTCTCTTTTATTGTAAAGGCACTTATTTTTTCCGCATTTTCTATTAAATTTAAAATATATATATTTTCTTCCATATTGTTAAAAACACAAACAACAAACAGCTGATTCCGTACAGAATGTGCGATCAGTTTCGCTTTTTGCTTAAGCAAATGACAGTTGAAAAACTTAACGAAAAGTTTCGTTAAGTACATTATAGCAAAGACTATAAAGACCCAACTATAATATGCATAAGCAAGATTAAGCAAATTGCAAAAGTTAACGAAAAGGCTGTCAAATGCATAACCAGTTCAGAGTTAACTTTCAGGTGGCTACAATGACTTTGAAACTTTTTGTCCACAGTTGCTCATTTATGTTTAAAAAAAATGTTTTTATTTTAACAAAAACCCATTAAATGACTATATTTTATAAATATTATTATATTATTTTATAATTAAAAGAAAACTTCGTACCAGAAACGCATAATTTTTTCTTTTTTTTTAATTTATCGGCAAAAGTACTAAAATGTACAGCTGTGGCAGCACTAAATTGTAAATAATAATAAACGTTTACATATGTTTTGTTAATTTTCGTATTGTGTTTGCAAAAATGGAGAAAAAACTTTAAATTTTAAATAATATAAAAATATTAAAATTAGCGCTTGAAGGCCTGTGCACATTAAAAGAAATAAGTGAACTACACTGTAAAAGAAGAAGACGCTCTTGTTCTGTCAGAGAAATAAACCGTGACAGGAGGACATTTTTGTTAAAATAAAAAGGGTCCCTTTTATTGTAAAGGCAGTTATTTTTTTCCGCATTTTCTATTAAATTTAAAATAAATATATTTTCTTATTTCTCCATTTTGTTCAAAACACAAGCAAACAATAAACAGCTGATTCCGTACAGAATGTGCGATCAGTTTCGCTTTTTGCTTAAGCAAATGACAGTTGAAAAACTTAACGAAAAGTTTCGTTAAGTACATTATAGTTTGCCACATACAATTTATATGTGTTCGCACGTTTGCTTAAGCTAGCATATGCATATTATAGTTGGGCCTTAAATATATAAAGATGTTGCACGCAGTGTATTTAAAATTTACAAAATTTTGTGCTTCCTCATGATGCGGGAGGGAAGACAAAAGGGAAAGAAGCACAAAGAAAGAGCGTAACAATCTGTCGTTCTCTTGTTGAGTATAAGATCTTTTCCCTGCCAGCAATTGGAAGTTTCTTTCATCGTCCATCGTCAAAGGCGTTACGTCTTACTCACTTCCAGACGTTAATTGGAAGATAACAATAACAATTTACATTGCAGTCGTCTTTTAGTCATCCAGACGACGTTTGGAAGATTGTTTGTTGTTTACAACACCAGCCGAAAATGACATGTCCCGTTATAAATGAAATGAAAAGAATGCAAAAAAGAAGTTTTGGACATCATAGAAATTAGTTTTATTTTGTCATTTGCTCTGGTCGGTCAGTGGTAAAGTGTGGTTTCGATTTGTTATTGTTATTGTTGTAGTTTTTACATATTTGTTATCCCATAATCAATATGAGTGTATTATCTGTAAAGGCAAACAAAAATCAAAAGCAAAAGACAGGCGAAGAAAATAACTTCTGGAAGTTACTCTGAAGTGACTTCTTGAAGTTACGCTGAAGTGACCTCTGGAAGTTACTTCCGGGGGGTACAACTTCTCAATACGGAAGACACTTCTACGATCAGAAAATGGTATCGCAGAAGATGAGTTTCAACTTCTTAGCGTCACTTCTGAGTCACTTCCGCAATAGAAAATGTTGGCAGGGTTAATTCTCACTTATCATCCCTGCCAACATTTTCTATTGCGGAAGTGACTCAGAAGTGACGCTAAGAAGTTGAAACTCATCTTCTGCGATACCATTTTCTGATCGTAGAAGTGTCTTCCGTATTGAGAAGTTGTACCCCCCGGAAGTAACTTCCAGAGGTCACTTCAGCGTAACTTCAAGAAGTCACTTCAGAGTAACTTCCAGAAGTTATTTTCTTCGCCTGTCTTTTGCTTTTGATTTTTGTTTGCCTTTACAGATAATACACTCATATTGATTATGGGATAACAAATATGTAAAAACTACAACAATAACAATAACAAATCGAAACCACACTTTACCACTGACCGACCAGAGCAAATGACAAAATAAAACTAATTTCTATGATGTCCAAAACTTCTTTTTTGCATTCTTTTCATTTCATTTATAACGGGACATGTCATTTTCGGCTGGTGTTGTAAACAACAAACAATCTTCCAAACGTCGTCTGGATGACTAAAAGACGACTGCAATGTAAATTGTTATTGTTATCTTCCAATTAACGTCTGGAAGTGAGTAAGACGTAACGCCTTTGACGATGGACGATGAAAGAAACTTCCAATTGCTGGCAGGGATTGTTTGTGTGCATGTGTATGCATGTGTGTGTTGTACATTGCATTAAAAATGTAAAAATAAAATAAAAACCTAACAAAAGAATTTTTGTTTCTTACAATTTTTGTGCAAATAACTTTCGTCAATAATGTGACCGATTGTGTAATTGTAGGGTAAGAGTATGTGTTTTATTGTTGTACAGACAAAACTATATCGATTCGCACCGAATTAGGTATAATGCTATTTTTTAGACTATTCAATTATGTATGTTTGTATCTACTTACCATATATAATTTTATAGACAGTTCAATTATGAACTTCTGTATAGAATGAAGTTGTAATAACAGGAATGTTTTTTTTGTTTAGTATTTATTAAATTTATTTATCAGTGTTTCAAAATTTTAACTTTTTCTGTACTGGATAATTTGTATTTGTATGTTTCCCATGTGGCATGCTTCCGTAGTAAAATAAGAACTAGTAAATTAAGCATCTCCATTCTGTGTTTATAACATTCGTTATTCTCATCAAACCAAAAGGAATAAATTGTATCTTTGGTGCAACTTACGCATTGGTCAACAACAAATGTTTTTATGTTTTTTATTGCTTTATTTTTTAAAAATATTTTTTCGAAGACTTTTATATGAATTTTACAAACTTCAAAAAATAAGTCAGATGGAGCGCACAAACTTCCAAAGTCGGAATCTTTTGTATAATTTTTTGCATGAACAAACATTTCTGAAGGATATGACAGAATTTGGGCTGGTTTAATTATATCCACACGACATTTAACGCAAGATATTCGTTGAGCTATGTAACCAACAAAATATCGACTTGACGTTAATTCTATTGGCACATTGTTGGAGGTAAAACAATAGGAGTACTCCACAACTACTCCAAATATATGAAAAAAAGGTGGTCCATTTAACATTGCGATGTCCTAGGACTGGACCATATAACCCATCGGAGTAGTCCCAAAACTACTCCATGGAGTACTCACGAGGGTTAGTTTTAAACAACAACAACAACTCAATATGCAATCGTGTTAACACGAAACCATGTCGTTTAACTACAAACTCTTGTTTAACTATGACATGGTCCATGACTGCATTACATTGGACCATGTTGTGAGTACCCTGCAAATAATATTGGACTACGTGATCCATTTTAGATGATATGGACTACTCACAACATGGTCCAATGTAATGCAGTCATGGACCATGTCGTAGTTAAACAAGAGTTTGTAGTTAAACGACATGGTTTCGTGTTAACACGATTGCATATTGAGTTGTTGTTGTTGTTTAAAACTAACCCTCGTGAGTACTCCATGGAGTAGTTTTGGGACTACTCCGATGGGTTATATGGTCCAGTCCTAGGACATCGCAATGTTAAATGGACCACCTTTTTTTCATATATTTGGAGTAGTTGTGGAGTACTCCTACTCCTCTTTGGACTAGTCTTTACATGCATGTATGGACTAGGCCCTAGACCAGGGGCTTCCAAAAATTTTTTGCTAGTGTATTAGTGAGTACGAGAGAGTAATAAAATTGCGATAATGTATTTATTTAAAGCCGCAGAAAAATGTTAGTAATATACATATTTTATAATTTGCTATGTATGTACCAAAAGCATTTTTGACCGCACAATATTTTTTGAGTGTCATCATTTGTTAACCTGAAAAAAATAACATAGCATCCGCTAGACATGTGTAGTTGTCGAAGTCACATCGACGACTGAATTGAAGAGCATAAAAATATGTCTTGGTAGTGGTAGCACAATTGTGCTATGAAATGGCACATTCAGTCTCGTCTCATCGAACTGTTCGGACGTGTTTTTTTTAGTGCGGCTGAATTTTCGGTGAAAAAATCGTAATAGGTGAAAAAGTGTAAAAAGTTGAAATTAAACAAAAAGTAAAAAAAAAAATCGTAATAGGTTAAAATATATATAAAAAAAAAAAAAAAAACATTAAAAATCGTATAAAAACTGTATGAGTGTTCCTCTCAGATGTAATTCTGAGAAAGAGCTTAGCTCGTCTAGAAAAACTAAATGGATCTCTGAGGAAGAATCCATAAAAAAATCTCTGGAGAATTTTCTCACTACAAGAGCCGTAGAACGGCGTCGTTTCTGTTCCCCCAATATAGTGATTTCAACAGATGAGAAAACATCATCTTCATCAAATAGTGCAGTGAAACCCAAAAAACAAGTAGGTATGGATAAGTACATCACCGTTCTCAAGCGACAGAGGAGCCCGAAGTCTGCTCAAGTGTCATCAAATGCAAAAGCTCCTAAGACCGTGAGTAATGATCAAAATAGGTTTGCTCTCCTCCAGACGGATGAGCCAGAACTTCCTAAGAAGACGTTTAAGCCCCCACCAATTTATCTGAGAGAGCCCACTTCCAGTAAATTGGTACAAAGAATTGTTTCGGTAATAGGTGAAAATATGTTTAGCGTAACATCAATTAAACATGGAAATATCAGCGAAACCAAAATTCAAGTGAATAGGGAAGATGATTTTCGAAAATTGTCCAACCAGTTGGAGAGGGAGACTAGGGATTTCTATACCTACCAGCTGAAAAGCGCAAAAGGACTCCAAGTCGTTCTAAAGGGTATAGACCCATGTGTTGATCCTACGGAGATAAAGACCGGTTTAATGGACAAAGGGTTCAAAATCAAGAGCGTAGTGAAGATTCGAAACCGTGAAAAGATCCCTCAGCCCATGTTCAGGGTAGAATTGGAACCTGGAGATGTTGTCTTAAAGAAAAACGAGTCCCATCCCATCTACAATCTGATGTACCTTCTGCATCGTAGAATCACCGTGGAAGAACCACATAAGCGTCAGGGACCCGTCCAGTGTCTCAACTGTCAAGAATTTGGTCACACCAAGGCGTACTGTAAATTGCCGTCAGTTTGTGTTGCGTGTGGGGAGCTACATGCAACTGCTCAATGTGATAAGTCGAAAACTGATTCAAAAATCAAAAAATCCAGTAACTGCGGAGGTAATCATACCGCAAATTATAGAGGTTGTCCAATTTACACTCATTTGAAAGGCATAAGTACCAGCAAGACGTCAGTATTACCTGATCATCGTCAACAGCCTATTTTGGCATCGAGTGACAATTTCCCGCAATTGTTACGGTCCACTAGTCATGTAAACGCGCCTAGTTCTAGACACGTTTCTTACGCTAACGTGGTTAAATCTAATATGCCAGGTTTGGAGCAGGCACCTAAATCACAATATTACGAGCCTAATATTAACACTCTAGAGACTACATTGCAGACACTTGTCCAAACCATGAACACTTTTACGACCACTATGACATCCATGATGCAGGAAATGCTGAAAATGCAATCCACTATCTTACAAGCCATTTTAAAGAAATTATTTGTTTAAAAGTTTGTTTTTGGAATGCGAACGGCCTCCGCCAACATAAAAACGAACTGGAACACTTCCTGATGGATAAGCAGATTGATGTCATGATGATTGCTGAAACTCACTTGACGGCGACAGCGTACTTCAAAATTAATGGCTACGTGTTGTATGATACTAAAGATCCCCGCGGAAGAGCATGTGCAGGATCGGCAATTCTTATAAAGAACAGAATAAAACATTATTTAATGAACAACATATGTGAGGATTACCTACAAGCAACAAACATTTGTATTGAATTCTGTCAATACAATTTTGTTTTATCATCAATTTATTCGCCGCCTCGATTTTCAATAAAAGAACACCAATACTACAGCTTCTTCAATTCCCTTGGAGCTAGATTTTTAGTTGCTGGTGACTTTAACGCCAAACACACTTTTTGGGGTTCACGTCTGGTGACCCCGAAGGGTCGTGAACTCTTCAACACCATTGCCAAAATGGGATTAGATGTACTCTCAAGCGGGCATCCCACCTACTGGCCGACGGACCGACGGAAGATTCCCGAAGTTATTGACTTCGGAGTAGTGAAAAATATCCCTGTAGAATCGATACAAGTGGAGCCTTCATTAGACTTGTCTTCAGATCACTCTCCTACTATTATTTCAATGCGTTTCCTTCAAGGGAATGGCTCTCCATTTCGGGACATATCTAAAACCAGAGTAATAATAAAAAGTATTTAAGTTCCCACTGCACGGAAAATGTAGTGTTGAGAACTACCGAGGATATTGATGGGTCGATTGGCAAGTTTACTGAGGACATACGAAGAGCTGTACAGCACGCTTCCACTTATCACGTTGAATGTAGAAATAGGACAAACAGAACTTATTTCTCTGAACTCGAACATCTCCTATCAGGAAAAAGAAGAATGAGAAGAGAGTTGCAAATTCACAGATCTCCTGAACTGAAAGCTAGGCTACGGGAATGCAGAGATATACTAAGACATTTCTTAGAAACCCAAAGAACGGCCTCACTTAGATCTTACTTGGAAGGTCTTGATAGTACCTCACTCTCTGACAGTGAGAGGAAAACCTCCTTTGCGAAATCCGACTGGTGACTGGGCTAGAAATGATTCCGAGAAAGGGACATTATTTGTTAACCATTTGAGAAATGTGTTTACTATAAACAACTGAAATAATAACGAATCGGATTTGCCACCACTTGTTATAAGGCCTCCTGTACCTCTAAGACTAAACTTTCGTGATGTCCAAAACGCTATTGGTACTCTGAACCTTAGAAAGGCTCCAGGAATGGATAATGTGGAGTTACCTCGTGTAGCAAGAAGAATTATCCTCTTTATCTTCAACGCTATTTTACGCCTAGAATACTATCCTACAGATTGGAAGGTGTCTATGATCACTATGATTCCTAAGCCAGGGAAGGACTACACCAAAGTGGAGTCATATAGGCCAATTAGTCTACTGCCGACAATTTCAAAACTGTTTGAAAAATTGTTATTGGCTAAGTTGATTCCAATTCTGAACGACACTCAATGTATCCCAAATCATCAATTCGGGTTCAGAGCTAAAAACAGTACCATCGAACAAACACACAGATTGGTAAATGTGATAAGACGGTCGTTTAAAGAGAAAAAATACTGTTCCGCGCTTTTCATTGATGTTTCCCAAGCGTTCGACAAAGTCTGGCATGAAGGTTTAATGCATACAATTAAATTAACTCTGCCTGCTAACACCCACAAACTTATGGAAAGTTATTTATATGGTCGCAAATTTACAATCAAAGAAGGCGATTTTTTAAGCCCCGCTCAGCCAATTGAAGCAGGAGTACCCCAGGGTAGCATACTGGGTCCAACTTTATATTTGATTTATGCATCCGATATGCCGTTAGACCCCATAATACATACTTCAACTTTTGCAGACGATACAGCCTTTATTAGCGTTCATAAGGACCATCAAATAGCATCACAGAACTTGCAGAAATATATTTATAAACTAGAGAATTGGCTTGAGCTTTGGAAAATCAGGGTTAATGAACAGAAATGTATTCATATAACTTTCACATTGCGAAAAGATACCTGCTCGTTCATCAGAATAAATAATCAAATTATCCCGCAACACAATGAAGTCAAATACCTCGGAATCCACCTCGATCGTTTAAAAGCAGTGCAAATTAATTGGCTAATCGGCAGAAATTCTACATTAAAGTTGGATTGCAAACTTTTGTTGTACAATGCAATTCTAAAGCCAATCTGGTGTTATGGAATTCAATTATGGGGTACTGCCTCAGCATCCAACATTGAAAAAATTCAAAGGGGTCAAAACAAGATTCTACGTACAATTACTGCAGCTCCATGGTACGTTAAAAATTCTAGAATTCACAAAGATCTAGGCATTCCTTTGGTGAAAGTCGAACTTACAAAATACGCCTCAAAATATGTCAGCAAACTTGAACACCATCCAAACCCACTTGCACGAGACATCCTTAACTTGTTCGGTTGAGAAGGAGGGATACCCTTGCTTTAACTCAAGCGCAAAACAGATGACTGGATCAGTGGATATAAATTTTTTGTAGTATTATCATAATATTTTGTCTAGCACTGGCTGGACTTATTATTTTCTTTTAGTATTAAGATTCGAAAACTTATTGTTATTTCATTTCTGAAGATTCAATAAATAAAAGAAATGTATTAAAAAAAAAAAAAAATACATAGCAAATTATAAAATATGTATATTACTAACATTTTTCTGCGGCTTTAAATAAATGCATTCTCTCAATTTTATTACTCTCTGGTACTCACTAATACACAAGCAAAAAATTTTTGGAAGCCCCTGGCCTAGACTGTGCTCGTGTGCGGTCAGAGTAGAAGTTTGTAACAGCTTTACTACTGGCTACATACGAACACAAATAGGTCCAACACAAGTAGTAGTGTAGAGGGATACTATTGGTATAATACAGCCATAGTACCCAGACATTTTATTGGTAGTGCACAGGGACACTAATGGCCATAGATCCCAGGCGAAGTAGTGACTAATACACTAACCTTCTCTTAATGCATTCCAATAAACGTCCCAGATTTCCGAAATTCAGGGCAGTCTGTAACGAACTCATAACCTGGTAGACGTCACGGTCAAATAAAAAAAAAAGTGTAATTGCTGTTTGATTAAAAAAAATAGTCCGTAAGATCCTGAAGTAGGTGTAAATTTTAAAATAAAATAAAAATATATAAAAAAAAATTAAAAGAGAAAGGAATTGTGTTTCTATCCTGGCGGACTGAGATTATCCTGGCAGACTATATTATATTATGTACCTTATAATTCTCAAATAGTTAATGTAAAATTATTATTAAGGCAAGATGGTTTATGACAAGCAAACAAACAGAATTATAGGTAATGTTACCGTGGAGGTCTAAAAAGTGCATTTCGTGTATATATGTAGTTGGTACAAAATCCAAAAAGCTATTTTCCATCTCTAGTTAGTAGACAAATAATCGGCAGACTGTATTTATATATTATAGTAGGATCTGAGTTATAGATCAAAGTTTCAGACTACCTCGATATGGCTTTATAGTACATAAAAGTCAATAGAAAAGCCGTATCTAAACAAAATTTTGCAATAATAAGTTTCATGTTAAGTGAAATCTTAAAACAATATTTTGTTTGCATCGGTCCATAATTTTGGCATAGGACCATACAAAAACCACTTCCGCACATAAATCTTTTGTAAAAATGACTATCAAGTTGAAAATCGACAAGCATTATCAAAATATACATTCAAATCGTCGTACCTAATTTCATGATGATCGGTCTATATTTGACCGTAGTCCCCATATAAAGTCCAGTTCCAAAAATCACTTAAATGGGCGTAAATCCCTTATAAAAACCACTATCAAGCTTAAATTCAACAAAAATAGTTCATACTCGTACATATATAAAAATCGTCCATCTCAATATGATGACGATCGGTTCATATTTGACCGTAGCCCCCATATAAAGTCTACTTCCGGAAATCACTTAAATGCGCACAAATCTCTTATAATAAATTTCAAATAAAATTCAAAACTGTACCATCTGAGCCCCTGAATCCATGCACACATGTTACCAACTCCAATAACTTCGAAGTTAAACTTAGCGGGATTTTCAGGGTTTGTTCCGATTTTGTGCATAACAACAACATTTTAAATGATTCGATTTAGAAAACTTCATTGACAATAATAAAGCTCACAATAAGGTTTCGCTTATTCACTTTATTGCTTCACCGGATATACATACTATTTCCTGAACGGTACAATCTTTGATTGAAGATGAAGTTTGCAAGACGGTTCATAAGGCAAATTTTCACAACTTTGAATCTTACCCACGATAAGTTATACCTTCTTCGTACATGTAATAAAAATATAACTGCAAGTTTAGGTGAAGTGAGGAATTGGAGGATTTAATTGATTTAACTTTCCAATCCCGCTATAACTTTTAACCGTTATAACTTCCAAATCCCGCTTTTTTATCCTTAATATCCCGAGTTTTGTTAAAAAAAAAACATCTGGTCACGTTAGTTATACAAAACTATGTAAACAAAAATCCATGGTGGTACAGCTGACTGACTTTGTTTACAATTTACTTATTTCAAAAGTAGTCTTTTTAACAGTATTACAATATTTTACACAAACAAAATGCCTGTTGTTTATGTATTACGTTGTATTTGTTGTCGATTTGCACTCACCTTGTATAGTTACACCATGCAAAAATCATTTATAACAGTTATTTTAAGTGATTTATTTTTAAAAACAAAATATAAATCACAATTTTAATTTTCGATTAGGTAGGTATATGCAGTGCTGATATTCAGCCGGTTCGGACCGGTTCCCTCGAACCGGTTGTTAATATTTTAAAAATTTTGCGAACCGGTTGTTGCATATTCACCCTTCTCGTGAATAAAAATTCCATATGAAATTTGTTGGGGTGATTATGATTTTGTTTTAACGGTTTTATATAATGTGTATTTATCAAGGTGATTAGTCTCGGCAGCAAACACAATATTGTTCAGTTGTTCATTGTCCAAACGTACAAACAAATGATTTTATTTTGGTCATACATTGGATTCTTGGATGATGATGTTTTCGATAGCGTTTTCTTCAATCTTTTGAGAAAAAAATAAAGCAATTTTTTTTTACTTTTATTTTGCAAAATCAAAACTATTTTTTTATTAAACGAAAGTTTATATCATTTCCTTCAAGAGGCTTGTGGTCTGTTACTGGGATGCGACTTTAAAATTTTCGCTATTTTTATCAAAATTTGGCAAAAATATAATTTTTTTAAGCGAACCGGTTGTTAATTGTTTCGAATATCACCACTGGGTATATGGACGACTTTTTCCGTATCTTTTTAAAACATTTTTAAAGACTACTTACTAACTGCAATATGATGAAGCAGCCAATGAAAAGAATAGTTGATATTTATCGTTAAAACAAGAGCAAACTAAAAACAATATCAACAACAGCAACACATCACACTAAATAAATTCAATGAATGAATTTATATTGAATGAATTGTCTGTAATAAATACAAGTACAACGACAAGAAAACGTGAGTATTGAGCAATGATAAAAAAAAACAATAACAAAATTTTAACATGCATATTGACAGTATTTAAGGTCAATTGAACTTTTTGTAAACAATTAAAATGCTAAAATGATGAAAAGGAGAAACAAAAAGACATTGACTAATGGCCGAATTCTCGGTCATTAGTTAACCATTGGTAAACTAAAATATTCACTATTGTTTAACTTTATTACTATTAAGACGGTGAATTTAGCCATTATTCAAATTCGTAAGACATATTTACAATTTGTCGCCGAAAACAATTGTAAACTTTATTTTCATAGCAATAGCAATTCCGTGTTTGCCATAAGGGCACACGGGGCCCGTGCCCAGGGCCCCGACCTCATGGAGGCCCCGAAAGGCCGATATATTCGATTACACGAAAGAAAGAAGTTAAATATTTTGTATTTTTCTGCTGATTTTCAGGAATTTTTTTTATTAATTTCAAAAACAAAAAGGAATAGAAAAAAAATTAACCGAAACTTACATATTAACAAATACTAAAAAAATGTATTTGGGTGATTTTTCAACTGTATTTGGCGATACAAACCAAAAAAAAAAAAACTGCCAACCTTGACTGGTGCAGATAGTAATAGTTGACATTGTGTATATTTCGGGGATTTCCCGTGTAAGGCGTGTAAGTGTTTAATGTGAATTATTGAACTTATTTAAAAGAAGTTTTTACCAGTTTGACGTCTTAGTTTTAAACAACTTGACTATATTGTTTTATAATTAATTTAATTATGTCGAAAAGAACATATTTAAGTGGTTCACAAAAAAGAAAAAAGTTCTGGATCAAAAAGAAATAGCCGAAAAACTTCCTAAAGTCACTTTATTTTTTATGGTGGAAGAAACAAACAGAATGACTGATTCTTCGCCTTCATCATCTCAAGATCCGGTTACTTTCGAATTTCAACGGGAAAAATAACTTACGTCTGACAAAAATGATAATATTATGCAAGTTCCAGATGTAGAGACAGTAACAGGTATATTAGATGCTGAACCCTCCAATTCAAGCTTATTATTTACGAGCATAGAAAGTATATCTCCTGATCCTGGTACGTACTGTGATGAAATTTTCACCGAAGAAGTACGCGATATTTAGACTCAAAAAGGGCCAGAATTTTTTCAAAATAAAGAGTGTGACTTCTCCAAAACTTCTAAAATTTTTCCAGATTCAAACAGTAAAAGAAAAACTAGATACTTGACTAAAAATATGTTCACCCGCATATTGACGAATGGTGAGTCTTTAGAAAGAAAATGGCTCCTATTTTCACCGTCAAAGAACTCTGTATACTGTTATTGCTGCCGTCTATTTAATACTACTGCTAGTACTGGTCATAATTTGAGTTCTTCAAATGGATATAAAGACTGGAAACATATAAGTAATTTATTAATGGAGCATGAGAACAGTTTACAACACAGGGAATCAATGATGAAATATGTCGCAAGAAGCAAAATTACTGGGCGAATTGACAGCGTCATTGACAAGTCAATTATTGGAAGAATGTACTTAAAAGAATTGTTGCAGTAGTGAAATTGTTGGCTTCCAGAGGACTTGCTTTTCGTGGTGATAATGAAATATTAGGGTCTCAAAATAACGGAAATTATTTGGGATGCTTAGAGCTAATTAGTGAATTTGATCCTTTTCTTGCTGATCACATGCGAAACTGCGGAAATAGTGGAAAAGGATATACATCATATTTTTCTGCAAATATTTGTAATGAATTTATTAATATAATGGGACAGCAAGTGCTAAAAGCGATTGTTAATGAAGTAAAAGCTGCAAAATACTACTCTATTAGTGTGGATTCTACACTTACGGTGACCATCCGTCCTGTATTTTACAGGACAGTCCTTTTTTTAACATGCTGTCCCTTGAGATTTTTTTGTAAATACAGGACAGTACAATGTCCCTTATTTCCTAATTTGATATGCAAATGTCCTCTTTTTAGCATATACATTGCACGAACATTAATACAAAATTATCATACAACTCCAACTGTATACTTTCCCTACGTTTCCAAAAGTTAAAATAGCATTCATTTTATTAGAGATATGGCTCTAACAAAAATAAAATTTAATTTCAATGATAGCGTTTTGTGGAGACAGCACAAATTGTAATTTTGGTGGTGCAGCCAGAAAAGGTCAGAATAATATCTTTCACAAAATGCAAAACTTCATTGGCCAAAAACTGATAGGTGTAAATTGCGCTGCACATATTTTGAACAACTGCATACAAACTGCAGCAGAATGCTTACCTATTGATATTGAAGTTATTATTGTCAAAATTTATTATTTTTTTTTATATTTATACAGTTAGAATTTAAAATTTCAAAGAAATATGTGAAGATATTGAAATAGAATATAAAAAGTTACTAGGACATAGCAAAACTCGTTGGTTAACTTTAATGACTGCTTTGGAAAGAATCATAAAACTATTTGAAGCTTTAAAATTATATTTTATGTCTCATTTGTCCGACAATATTACGAAATTTTTTTATGAATCCTTGTGCTGAATTATGATTATCTTTTGCATATAGCCAAGCTTCAACATTTCATAAAGCTATTCTTAATGTAGAATCACAAAATATTTCAATGTCTTAGGCTTCAATTATTTTAAAAGATTTAAAATTTAAATTGGTCGAACGGAAAAAGGAACTGTTTTTACCCCTTACTGTCAAAAATATTATTCTCGAATTACAGAAAAGTAATGATTTTGATGAAACAATAACTTTTTTTTTATTAAATAATTTTTAAGCTTGATTGAGGTCACTTTTTTGTTTTTTTATAAAAGATTTTTTAATTCTTATATATAATTCACTCAAAGAATTAAAAAATCTTTTATAAAAAAACAAAAAAGTGACCTCAAGCTTAAAAATTATTTAATAAAAATCATTAAAAAGGTCGAAGAATATAGAATAAAATTATGAAACAATAACTAAAGAACATATAACAAGTTTTTACCAAACATGCATTGATTACCTAAATCAGTGGGATAAAGCTTTTAGAGATGTAGAAATTTTAGACTGGATATTGTTACGAAATATGTTATCTTGGGACAAGATTGAAAAAACTTTATCCTATCTAAATGAATTGAGAAATTATTTAAAAATAAATAATGAAGACTTATTTGATAAAGTAAGCTGCGTGAAAAATTTTGCAAATAATGAAAAAATAGAAGACTGGAGGGTAAAAAATATATCAGCAGATGAAAGCTGGATTGAAATTTTTAATCACTTTAAGACAAATGTGATTGCATATAAAAATATATTGATTCTTGTTGAATTTTGTCTATGTCTACCAGCTTCAAATGCTGCTACCGATAGAGTGTTTTCAATAATGAATAATATTTGGACCACCGAAAAATCGCAATTAAAAGTAAATACTTTAAGATCACTATTAATTATAAAATGCAATTTTAAAATAAATTGCTCAAAATTTAAAGGAGTTTTAATTAACAATCCAGATGTTCAAAAAAAAAATCCATTCTGTGGAAAAATATCAAACTTCATAACTAAATTTATCATTTATGTAGTATTTTGCAATTTTTTTTTTGTTAGCCTTAGTCAAGAAGACTGTTTATAAAACCAAATTTATTTTTTTAAATTATAATACATATTATAAAAACTTTTTATTTAACTTTTTATTCTAAAGGTGCTATCAGACGGGATGTATTTTACATATGTACTGTCACTTTTCTTACCCATATGTAATTCCGTATGTATGTCAAAATTTCCATTTTACATACGATTCATAATTTTTGCTATCACACCTGCTTGTGTTTTTCCGTATGACATAACCTATAAATGTAAACAAAAGCTGACTTTTTAACATTTATAAATTTCAAGAATTGCTTCTTTTGGCCAATCTAACTGCAATAAATATAATAAACATAATTTTATTTATTAAAAATCAAAAAATATTTACTTTTCCATGTTCATTATCCATTTTATTTAATTTTTATTTACAATATATTTTTGAAACAATTCTGTTTCAAAACAAACCAGCTGTTTTGTTTATGTTTGTCACAGGAAAATAGAGTGTGTTCTAATCGAAAAAATTACATATGTATTTCCACATGTATTTTACACATGCAAAGTTTCATATGTATCACACGATGTGTACAACTTTTACAGATGGAAAATTTGACAGTACATATGTAAAATACATCCCGTCTGATAGCACCTTAAGCAAGAAGAATTGTTTTTGTTGTTACTTAATTTTATAACAATAATAATAAATATATTATATGATTATTTTTTCTGTTTTTCTTTTCACTTGTGGCATTTACTGTAACACATATTTTAAATTTTATACTTTGTTTTTTAATTTCTAAATTTGTTTAGTAACTTTTGATTTTAATTTTATTTTCTTAATAAAAATTTTTTAATTGTTATCAATTTTCAAAAGCTATTTGAGTCGGACGTGTTTTATTTTATTTTGTTTGTGAGTAATACCACACACTTTTAACATTATTTTGTATATGTCCTGTATTTTCCTTTCCCAACAATGGTCACCGTATCTACACTAGATCTTTCAAATGTTGACCAACTCACCTTTATCGTTAGATACGTCAAAGACGGAGAGCCTATTGAGAGATTTTTGCAATTTTTACCTATGGATGAACATAATGCTCAGTACATTTTAAACTTTACTGAAAGTCTTGATATTCCTATAAAAGATTGCCGAGGGCAGAGTTACGATAATGCATCAAATATGGCAGGAAAGTATTCTGGTGTTCAGGCAAGAATAAAAGAAAAATGTGAATTTGCCATTTTTGTTCCATGTGCGGCACATTCATTAAATTTGGTAGGTGTTGAAGCTGTTCAATGTGTTTCAGATGCAGTATCCTACTTCCAATTTGTCCAAAAATTATTAAATTTTTTCTCGGCTTCGACCAAACGATGGAAAATTATGACAGCGAATTTGGGAAAAAATAAAGTTTTGAATTCTCTCCCGGATACTAGATGGTCTGCACGTGCTAATGCCATTAATGCTTTGAAAAATGGTTATTTTCATATTTTTGAAGCTTTAACATCAATTGCAAATGACGTCAATCAACCAGGAGAAACAAGAAACGAAGCTCAAGGCCTAGCCAAAAAAATTGAAAATTTTGAGACTATTCTTCTAACGGAGATTTGGAATGATCTTTTAGGAGTTATAAACAAAACAAGCATAAGTTTACAAAAAAACACCTTGACACTGGACGTTGCAACAAAACTTTACGCATCTTTAATCGGTTATGTCAGTAACGCACGCGATAATTTCGATCAGTACGAATCGGCCGCTAAAGAAAAAAAACCCAATGGTGACTATAAAGATATGTTTGAAAGAAAAAAAATTCGCAGCACACGTCTTACTTTTTTTGACGGATCAGCGGAGGCTGTACAGTTAAATGGCAAACAAAAATTCCGCGTAGAAACGTTTATTCCCATTATTGACACATTACATGTTCATTTAAAAAAGCGTTCTACTGCATACCAAGAAATTGATGAAATTTTTAGTTTTCTTTCTCAATTAATAACAATTGATTCGGACCAGTTGTCAAAAAAATGCAAACAATTTGCCGAATTCTACCACAAAGATATTAATACTAAGGAGTTCATATCAGAATGTTTTCATTTAAGGCAGTACCTCAAGAACATAGCAACGGAATCATCGGATTTGAGTATCTCAGCTTTACATAACCTAATAAAGTGCGATAAGTTAGAAGAAACTTTTCCAAATGTTGAAATTGCTACAAGAATATTTCTTTGTTTGATGATCACTAATTGTAGTGGAGAGCGGTCATTTTCTCGGCTAAAGAGAATAAAAACTGAATTACGAACGTCTATGTTGCAAGAACGCCTAACTAACTTGTCAATTATGTGCATTGAAAGTGATGTCCTTCAAAAAATTGATTTTGAGGATATAATAGCAGATTTTGCAGCAAAGAAATTCCGAAAAAAAACCTCTAGCGTAGCCAATTTAAATCAGAACACAAATACCTAGGTTATATTTCTTATAACATTAAATAACATGTATTAAATTTGTATTAAACATAATAAATTTAAAATCATAACAAAAAATTCTTGTCATTCGTTTTTTTTACTTTCCAGTTGGGCCCCAAATTATTATGTGCCCAGGGGCCCCGACATGCCTTAAGACTGCCTTGAGCAATAGCTGTTATTTGACTAATAGTTTACCAACGACGTTTGGGGATTTAACTAATGGTAAACTAAAGAGACAAAAATTATTTAAAGTAAAGGTATGTTCACACATGGCATATATTTACTCAAAAAAGCGTAACCACTTGTTTAAGCAAAAATTTGTTTGGCGTTTTCTCTTACAAGACTTTTGAAAGATCAAACATCGTCAAATAAAATAAAACTAAATATTTGTTGTGTTCTGTCCTAAATAAATGAAGTTTTTTTTAATAAATAAACGAGTTCAAATATATTTTATTTAGTGATTACGTCTTTGTCAAATGCGACCGTACCTTAAGAAACACAACTCACCTGTTGTAAGACATGAATGGAGAGAGTTGAGTTGAATTAAACAAGATTGAAAGAGCGGTTTAATTGTAAAAAATTATGTGTATGTACTTGTTTTTACTAAAGTTATTAACGTTGTTGTTTTATTTTAAATGACGTTAGCTGCTGGACCACGGTCAAACATAATAATCCGTTGTTGGTATTGACGTACACTAACACAACCCGAAGTTAGATAAACACACGAAAAAACAAAAATAAAGAAAACAACAACAACTATCAACATTTAAGAAATAGCCGAGGCAAACATTAGAAGAAAGATGAAAACAAAAAACGTTTTTTTTTGCCTCCTTTCTATATGATTTTTGGTATGTTTAAGGTTGTTGTTTTACAATTTTTTTGTAATAAGATGGGTAAACTAAATCTCAAATTATTACTGTTATTAAATTTAAACAAAAAGAATTTATTTTATCAACTAATTAATATCACAATACATTGTATGACCATAATACGTTTTTGTTGTTGCTTTTGTTTATTTATTGGGTTACTAAAAGGAGGGAGGAGGTTCAACAAACATTTGTTGTTGCCCCATACACATCTTCTTTTCAGTTTTTTCTTTATTATTCATGCCACCACCAACACTCAAGAAATCATAAGGAACGAAAATACTAAATAAAATACTACATTCGATATATAAATAAATATATTTACGTGTATCGTTTTTAACACTTTATTAATAAATTTTCCTTAATCAATTAACATTTAGTTATAATTTTTAAAAACCTTCCCGTATGGTTGATTATTTTACTTTTTTATTATATTTCTTCTTCTTCCTTTTTCTTTTCAATTTTTTTATCACTTTTCTCATATTTTTTGTTAATTTCTTAAATCTTTTTTATTTAAATTTTCTAAGTATTGATTTTTTTCGTTAGCAAATTTTTGTACTTAATTAATTAAATGAGTATCAAGTTGTTTTTAAAGTAAAATTAAACATTTTTTTCTTATACGAACATTTGTTTTTCACACACACGCACACTCAGTCGTTAGTTCGGAGCTACAACTTCAGTTAGTCTACTTCACCATTCAGCACAAATGTCTTTCGTAAACTGGAATTAAATAAAATTTGCATTGCCCCTTTTGCTTAGTTAATAGTAATCCTTGTCAACTTTTTGTTTCAAAAGTCACTAAAATCAAGAAAAAACGCAAATATTTTTTAATGTAGTCGCGCTTACTAAATTCTATTGCTGCTGCTATATCAGGGATGGTAAATTGAGATTTTAGTTTATTTATGGTAATTTTATTTTAACGGTAATTTAACTTGAATTATTATTCAAATTTAATAAGGATTACAAAAGTAATCTTAAAATAATACTCATTTAAGATTTATTTTATAAAAATGTTTCTAGTTTTTTGTTTCTGCAACAGCTGATATGTTAAGTTAAAAATCCTTTTCTTAGAATTTGATAAATTATTTTGTAAATGTTGAACATAAAATGAATTGCAAAAAATTATTTCTATGCAATTACAAGTACCCAAATTAGTAACATATACTCATTTGTGCTCCTCTTGGTATATTCATTTAAAGTGATTCTTTTGATTCGTTTCAATTTTGAATTTAAAATATCTTTATTTAAGTCTATATACAAAGTTGTAGGTATCTTGTTTAAAATATTTTTTTTTTTCAAATTATTTTCTAATTGACAGCTGACAAAATCCAATTGTATGCTGTGTGCAAAACGAATGTGTTATTGAACCAAATAGCCAGCTGTACTTTAAAAAATAAATAAAAAATAGTCTAGCAAAGCTTAAAATTTACCTTAAGCTTAAAATTTATTATACAATTTTCATAAATTTATATGATTTTAAATTCCAATTCAAGTCGCGTACTAACGAAGTCATTGTATGCAAATATTTCACAAAATAAAATGCTGCTACGTAATATTTCCCCACACATTTTCAAATTTAAAATAAGTCTTCAAAATTTTTGTGTTATCCTAATATGCACCTTTTGGAAAACATAGTTCTTGTCAAAAACCCGTTACATTATATTTTATAATAATATGTAATAATAAACTTATCATTATATTGGCTAACATTACCATTAAGCCGTTAAATACCGTTACCAAAATATCTACAACTATCATTATCACTTAATACCGCATTTTTAAATAAAATTTATTTATTATCATAAGTCGCAAAAGTATTTAATATCTAATTTTTAATTTCTGTTAAATTTATTTATAGTTACCGAATTTAGCAACAATAAAAACATCGAAGCCAGCCGAAATTAAAATACCGTTACCGACATCATACCAAAAATGGCAGTTATTTCGATAATTGTGTTTTCGGTTAAATAGGGGGTTTTGTCAAATGTATATTGCCTCTGATTCCTCATTCTTGGAGCACGGCAATACCGACATCATACATTGCCATTTTCATAGTTGCACATTTGTGTATTAATTCCTTGTTTTTTTTTTGTCTAGAGTTGTATTTTTGTGCATATTAGAGTTTTGAATTTGACAATGTATAGTGAATTGGGTGCATATATTCTTGTATTAAAAGTCAAATGAAAATATATATTATATTAGAACCGATAAGGTAGAATTAATAGTTTGGGTGAAATGATACGATATGTGTGACTAAATAAATCATTAATATGAAAAACAAAATTGAAGTCGCCAATAATCTTTCAAAAAGCTTTGTAATGTAACTTTATGTAGATTCAATATTTGTATATATTTCAGTCGTCGATATACAAAATACAACTTTTGTTTCTTTCGTACCTTACCCAATAAGCACAAATTGTTTGTGAATTCCAATGTTGGAATTCCAGTGTGAATCCAAGCTTGAATTACATTTCAAATCCATCCTCTTTCCATTCTGTTTGAAGTTTGTTAAAAAAACAACATCAAATTTGTTTTAAGCATATGTTAATAATGGTACAGAGTTGATGCAAATCATTGGCGGCGGTGATGATTATGATTTTATAATTAAATTTTCAGAGAAAATTTTCAATTTCTAGATTTATCTATTTCGCAGAAGTATGGCTACCTTCCTAAACGTATATCTACAATGTATCAATTCAGTATTAATACCAAGTTGATACATTGTGTAGTTACTTTTTAAATACGTTGCATACTAATACTTTGCAACAATATAAACGTTTAGAAACATTTATATAAGTACATTGTATTACAATTCAAAATAAAGTAAACAATGGCAGATGAAGAGAATATTTTATTGCAATATTTTTTGTTCTGTGCGCCCATGGAAACTCCAGATTCCAAGCTGCTGCAAAAATAATCAAAAGAAACGAAATTGCTTTTTCTTCACAGATATAACCAGATTCGTCAAAACTGACGTTTACAGAAGTGGTTCAAGTGTAAAATCAGGTTCGGTTCAACTGAAATCACATTGTTATTTAAGGCTGGAATTACACTGTAAATGTACTGTTTTGTTCGACTGTAATTCAATGGTTAATTTTGCTGGATTCGCTATTGAATTCAACTGTGTTTCAACTGTAATTCATCACTGGAAATTGGAAATTGTGACTGGATTTCAAATGTAATTCCACTTAAATTCCAGCAAAAATGCTTATTGGGTAAAATTAAAACTTTTTCCAATACATAGATACATTCAAATAATTTAAAAAAATTTTCAATAAAACTTAATAAAACGAATTTTAATTAAATAATAAAACAAATATGAAATTATGTTCCAAATTAGTTTTAAAGTACGAAATTTAAAATAAAAGACGATTTTATAGATACAATAGAGAATTAACAATATATTTTGTTAGACTGATATAAATTATAAATATGAATTTACTACGATAATGACATTTGTTGCGATAGTGGAAATGGTGATTGTTTGACTTCGTGTTGTTGGTCTTCAGTGGGGTTGAGTATTGTCTCGTTCTGTTTGTCGTTTATATGTGCTGTTCAAAGAGTCCAGTTGCTCATGATTGTGTTCTTAGGTGGATTTAATAATATAGATTCCTTATGAATTATTTTGTTGGGTGATGTCTAGTTGAGGGTTGTGGAGTGTTTATGTATTTTATTTATGTTGGTTTTGATGTCAATTAATTACTTTTGTTTCTTTTAAAAATTTTTTTTTTGCTTGTTTATATTATTATAGTGTCATGTTATTTTTTTTAGCTGTCAGGAAAGTTTGTATTTGCAGACTGGAAAATGTTAAGTAAGGTTGTAAATTTTAGTACTTTTGGTATGTTAAAGCTACCAGATGTAATGGTAAGGTGGTTATGTATTTCCAGTTTAAGAGAAATTTAATTTTCGTCCTAAATATGGAAAATGCAAAACCATCGGAAAAGTACATTGACCTTTTTCTTAATGTGATTTGTTATATACATATATGGTTACGTTATTCACCGGTATATATTTTTTTTTATAAGAGTATTTGTTTTTATTTTTGTCGTTGCAATTGATTTGCACTAATAGCTTAGTGTATATGTATACCAATTTAGAAAATTTAATATTAAAGTGGCAGACGTTGTGTAAAGTGTATATTAAGAAGAATTTGTGAATTCCAACTGCGGTGTCTCTGAAATCAGTAATAGCAATAATATTTCAAAGATATTTAAAACCAACAAGTAAGTTTATATGGTAAACAGAGTTCTGCTTAACAGAGCATGTAATTAAGGAATTTTGTATTTTTTTTTTTTTTTGAGAAATCAACAGACTTGTGAAGAGTGAGGCTAGATTGTGATTGGACCAGAACTGAATCGTGCAACAATTTTTTTTTGGAGTCATCATCAAAAAAAAAAAAAAAGAAGCAGTAAGATATCTAATAGATGTACATACGTTCTGAAATATCCATAAAGGTAACGTTAATTTATTTAAATTTTATTAGATATATATAAAGTGGCAGCACAATCAGTGTAAACCGGGTGACTCTAGATTGGAAAAAGCTTTCGTTGTGCAGAAGTAAAAGCTCTGTCCAAGAAGTAAAAGCTCTGTCCAAGAAGTAAAAGCTCTGTCCAAGAACAAAAAGCTCTGTCCAAGAACAAAAAGCTCTCTCCAAGAACGTACATTGTGTTTTAGTAGGAGTCTGAACCCCAAAAATAAATATTAAATAAAAATCCCAGTTGGAAAAATAATAAAAAAAGGAAACAAACATATTGTTCTCAGTGAATGTAGAAATTAGGTTAAAATTTAGGAATTACTTTTAAGAAATCTTTAAAAAAATTGATAATTTGAACATAGTAGATTAAGCTTTGAACATTTATTTTTAAGTAAATTTTATTATTAGGACAATTTTTGTGAAAAGGATCCAGCTCGATAGTTATAAATTACAATAGATTAGTTTACGTTAAGTAAAAGCAAACCAAAGGAAGTATTTAGGTTTTGCGAAACATATCTGTCCTTCAACGAGCTCATTTAGGGATAGGAAAAATATTCGGAAAATTGACTAATACAGGCTTAAATGGTAAGCCAATAACAGTTCAAGTTTGATCCTTTAAATTAGTTTTTTTTTGTCAATAGTTTTTTTAAACATAAAATTAATTTAGATTTTTACTTTTTTTTTAATACATTGTATAGGAGCCACATTAGAAATAAATTATTATATGTAATGTAGTTTTGGTTATATTTAATAAATAATGTTTTGGTAAAATTTTATGTAGTGGATTTTAGTCGTCTTGGTTCGTCATGGTCAAAATGGTAAAGTGGTAAGTTGTGTGTAAACATAATCTATAAAAATAGGGGTCATCTGAACGTAATGGGATGACGTAGGTTGGGAAAAGGGCAACGACGGTCTGGGTATCACATCTGTCCCAGGTTATTAGTGTTTTCAATTGGTGTACTGTAGGGTGTTTTAATATTCGTGCCTTTGTGTTCTTTAGTAGTTTTTTTTTGTTTACTTATAAATTTTTTATTGTGCGAAGCAGATATGTGGTGCGGGCTCCAGTGGACCACCCCTGCATAGAGATTTTTGAGCTAGTCAGCGACCCACATACATGACCAAGAGGAGGTTTCGTAACAGTAAATGGCGCCCAATCTTTTTTTTTTGTTATAGACCGGAAATCCATAGGAAATAGTCAATTTCATTTAGTACGGTTAATATAATTAGTAATTTATCTCAGACTAATAGTATTGATTGTAGATTGCATTATATTTAATGAGTATTAAGTGAATAGAAAAAAAAAAAAAAAAAACAAATCTCAGTTAGATAAACCAATAGAAAATTCAGAATAATAGAAAATGTAGTTAGTGACCAAGCAAATATTGCTTGTTTGCATTAACAATAAACTTTAAGTTAATATTAAAGGATATGTCCTGATTCAATGAAATCAGTTTGCTTAACCTTAACGTTACAACCGGAAATGGAATCCTATAAAATACATTTGATAGTAGTTCCAAAAGATTTTTTTTTACTAGAATGGTACACCAACCAAAGCAAACACAATTAGGAATCGTTGAATGTTTACCAACAATTTACAAAAATAAATATTAAAATTAATGTATAAAATAAATTTTGACCATAATATAAGAACAAGATTGAGCTGAAATCCATTTAAAATGTAGTAATTGTTTGTGTTTAGAATTTGTTTATTGAGTGTTAATCGTATGTACAAAATATTTTGATTTTTTTTTGAACCACACAATTGCAAATAGAAAAATTAAAATTTTGGTAACTGAATCGAAATTTACAAAGTTGAAGATTTGATTTGAGAGTTTTGAGTTAGTTGTTGTGTTGAATACATGATCAAGATGTTTGTTGGTCATTCAGCAAAGAAACATTTAAATAGTGAACCTGGAAGAGAGGAAAGAGATAGGAATATTATAGATATGTCAGAGACAATTAATACTCCATCTAATAACCCACCTCGGAATAAAGAAACAGCTACAACAACATCGAAGGGAGCAATTCCTAGAACCACCAATCCTCAGCCAGTACAAAATTTTTCTGTTCCACCTCCATTGATTCCGAGAACTTATCCGCCAGCGGAGAAAAATGCTAGTGAATATGCCAATATAATTAAGAACGTGATAATAGAATCCAACACAGAGTATCGGTCAGATCTGGAGAAAAAGATAGAACTGAAAATAAATGATAGTTTGAGAGTAGGGTTTTCAGAAATGCTAAAGGAAATACAGAAAATAACAAAATTAAATAGATCTTCTGAATGTTCGAGCGACATGAGTGATGATAGAAGAAAAAGAGACGGAAACAATTTAGTAGACATTGAAAAAGAGGAATCTGAGATTCAACATACGATGCCTAGGAGATTAGATTTCCAACATGTATCGCTAAATAATGAAACAGATTTAAATCCGAACGACCCTAATAATCCTCTACCGAACAATAATAGGCAAATTTCATCAATAAGGATCGACAAATGGGACGTGGTGTTTGATGGGAATAATGAGAATCTGAATGTGGAAGATTTCATATTCAGAATTGAATACTTGCAACAACACCATGGATGTCCTTGGATGGAAGTTGTGGGAGACTTCCATAGGTTGTTAAGTGGAGAGTCCAAAGAATGGTATTGGTCTGTGATTAGGGAAAAACAAATTAGAAATTGGTCCGATCTGAAAGGTGCTCTTTTACAACAATACCGATCAAACCGTAGCGAATACGAATTCATGAGGGACTTTGAAGAACGTCGCCAAAGAAAAGGAGAATCCATAAACGCTTATTTTTCTGTAATGAGAAAGTTAAGAAACCGATTAAGGACACCTTTGCCAGAGCATGAAGTCGTTAAAATAATAAAGAGAAACTTAAGAACTAACTTATCTCAGATATTATACCCCATGAAAATTTACACCGTAGAACAATTGCGCGACGAATGTATAGAGATTGAGAGGAATTATTTTAAAAGGGAGCATATTGTAATGGCAGATTCAAGATTTGTACGGGCTAAAAGAGTAGAAGAAATTTATGAAAATCAGACAGAATTAGAAGATTGGAAACAGGTGGAGGAAATAAGGGTGGATAGAAATAAGATTACTAAACCAGAATCAAATCAAAAGTCATTGATCTGTTGGAACTGCCGGTATCCAGGCCATTCTTTCATGGATTGTCCATCAGTTCAACGAAATTTATTTTGTTATAAATGTGGATTGATAGGAGTAATAACACCCAAATGTCCAAAATGTTTGGAAAACTCAATGAGGAGTGTGTCGAAGATGGGAGAGTCACGCTCCACCCAAACTCCCGACACAAATTAAAAGATGCTGGAGTACAGGTTAGGCCAGATGAATTCGATGAAGGAAAATCGTTAGAAGATAAGAATATGATGTTAGATATCAGTGATAGGATGAAAATGGATGTAGTAGAAAAAGGAAAGTTATTAGGAAAGAATAGAAAGTATGGGTCGTATGAAGAAAGATTGAAAAACTATGAAATAGTAAGAAATAGAATATTTAATGAGGAAATAGGAATAAGTAGATTAATTAGGATAAGAAAAATAAGAAACAAGTTTCGCCGGAAACGGAAACTATGTGGTAGGATAAGATACACCATCCAAATGTGTTGTGAAGCAAAGGAAATGATCATAAGAGATCCAAGAGCATTTGCTAATATTAAATTAAAAGGGATAGAAGTTAAAGGATTGTTAGATTCAGGTGCATCGATTAGTATTTTAGGTCATAATTGTCATGAAATTATAGATAAGCTAGGTTTAGATATTGATCCAGTGTATATTAGCATTAAGACTGCTGGAGGCAATGAATATAATGTATTAGGGAAAATAAGCATACCGGTAGATTATAATAACCAGAACAAGACAGTGCAATTTTATGTATGTCCAGATTTGATCCAAGAAGCCTATCTAGGAGTAGACTTCTGGAAAACATTTAATTTGGCACCTGAAATTTTCAATTGTGATGAAATGGACATTGATAAGTTGAAGGAAGATTTTCCTCTTGAAACCGATAACATAGAACAACATGAGTTATCAGATCATGAACTGAAACAATTGGAGGAAGTAAAGAGAAAATTTAGGTCCTATGAAGAGCATGGCTTAGGTAGAACTGAGGCAGAAATGCATACAATTGAACTGATAGAAGGAGCTACATCGGTAAAGGATAGACATTACCCTGTATCCCCTGCAGTACAAGAGCTAATCTTCGCGGAAGTCGACGAGATGTTAAGATTAGGTGTAATAGAAGAGAGTCAAAGCCCCTGGAGTAGTCGATGTACTCTAGTCAGGAAACCAGGCAAAAATAGATTATGTCTTGATGCTAGGAAGTTGAATGAGAGGACCATTAAGGACGCCTATCCCATTCAGAATATTGAGGCGATACTAAGTAGGCTAGATGAAACTTTTTATATCAGTAGTATTGATTTAAAGTTTGCTTTTTGGCAAATTCCTCTGGAGACCAAATCTAAAGCCTACACAGCCTTTACTATACCAGGACGCCCGTTATATCAGTACACAGTAATGCCATTTGGCTTATGTAACGCGGCACAAAGGCTGTGTAGACTCATGGATAAAGTGATTCCAGAGGAACTTAAATCTAACGTATTCGTCTACTTAGATGATCTATTAGTAATCTCAGCTGACTTTGAAAAGCATTTGATCTTGTTAAGAAAAGTAGCCGAATGTTTCGAAAAGGCTAATCTAACAATCGGACTCAAGAAATCGAAATTTTGTTTCAAGGAGCTAAGGTATTTAGGTTTCATAGTAGGGGGTGGAATAATGAAAACCGACCCGAGTAAAATAGAGGCTATAAGGCAAATACCAATACCCAAATCTGTCAGAGAAATCCGAAGTTTTCTGGGAACAGCCGGATGGTATCGGCGTTTCATTCGAAATTTTTCGACATTAGCCGCTCCATTAACAGACTTGATAAAAAAAGGCTCAAAATTCATGATTACCAAAGAAGCTACTGAAAGTTTTAACAAATTGAAACTAGCGTTGACCTCTGCACCAGTTTTGGCACATCCTAATTTTAAGAAAAGATTCTTTATCCAATGCGACGCATCGGATTATGGTGTTGGAGCAGTGCTCTTTCAGAAAGATGAAGATAAAAACGAAAAACCTATAGCTTTCTTCTCTATGAAGCTTAATCCGGCGCAAAAGAATTATAGCGTTACGGAAAAAGAATGTTTGGCTGCAGTTCTAGCAGTTAACAAATTCCGGCCATATATTGAATTGATGCCGTTTACGGTCATCACAGACCATGCCAGTTTAAAATGGCTAATGTCCTTAAAGGATCTGAACGGTAGACTGGCCAGATGGGCTCTAAAATTGCAAAGTTATGACTTTGTAATAGAACATAGAAAGGGATCTGAAAACATAGTAGCTGATACATTGTCTAGAGCGATTGAAGAAATTGATTATTCTCCAGAAGATTTAATAGGGTTTGAAACAACGGAATTCGAAACAGAAGAATATAAAGAATTAAAAAACACTATTTTGGCGAATATTGATAAACTCCCGGACATTAAAGTAGAAAATGGAATGGTGTTTAAAAAACAAAGTTATTCATCAGATTCTGACATTTTGGAAGAATTCCGATGGAAACTTTGGGTCCCAGATTCTTTGACCCATGAGCTAATCAGATTGGCACACGAACCTGCCGAAAAATCTCATGGGGGAATTAGAAAAACACTAGAATATTTACGAAGTAAATTTTATTGGCCGAATATGATTTTGCAGGTAAAAAATTTTGTAAATAATTGTGATACGTGTAAAGAATGTAAGTCTGTTAATGTAAGATTAACTCCAGGAATAGGAAATGAAGTTGTTTCTAATCGTCCCTTTCAGAAACTATACATCGATTTTCTAGGTAAATATCCTAGATCAAAAACAGGAAACGCATACATCTTTATAGTTTTGGATCATTTAACAAAGTTTGTGTTCCTAAAAGCTATGAGAGAAGCTACAACCAAAAACGTTGTTAAGTTTTTAGTGGAACAAGTGTTCCATAATTTCGGCGTACCGGAAACAATCCACTCAGATAATGGACAACAGTTTACATCTAAAGAGTTTGAAAGAATGGTGAAAGACTTTAAAATCAGCCATATGCGAACTGCAGTTCATTCCCCACAATCAAATGCCGCAGAAAGAGTTAACCAAAGCATTTTATCTGCGATAAGAATATACTTGGAAGAAGACCATAGAGAATGGGACTTGAATTTACCGTCTATAGAAATAGCATTAAGAAATTCAGTCCATTCAGCTATAGGCGTTAGCCCTTTCATGGCACTTTTTGGTCAGAATATGTTCACTTCCGGTGCGGATTATAAATTAGCTCGAAAACTTAAATCTCTGGATGATAGCGAACTAGTAATTTTAGAGGATAGGGACAGATTAAGAATCATACGCGAGGCAATAAAAGAGAATATCCACAAACAATATGAGAAAAGTTCTCTCAAATATAATAAGGGAGCTAGAATCACACGTTTCATACCAGGACAAGAAGTTTTTAAGAGAAATTTCATATTGAGTGATTTTAGTAAAAATCTGAATGCGAAATTTTGTAAAAAATTCACAAAATGTAGAATAACAAGAGTCCTGGGAAACAACATGTATGAGCTAGAGACACTAAATAGAAAACCTATTGGAGTTTATCATGCCAAAGATATTCGACAGTAGACAGTATCAAATGGTTTGAAATAATGGGAAAGTATGCAATATTAGGATTAATTTAGTTTTACTCACATGTGCAATATTTTTTTTTACACTAGATTATAAGCTGAATTCGTCCTTATATGTTGATTATTTTTCTATTTATACACCATTATGTCTGTTCCATTTGTGTTTTGGCTATGAAAAAAGGCAAAGAAAAAAAAAATTATTTTTTTTACATTGCACTCATACAATATGTTTGATGCCATAAGTGTCTTAACTGTGATATTAGGCTTAAGTACAAATTATACTAACTAGTAAATGTGTAAAGCAAGACCTGTGATAAAATCTGTTGTCTTTTCTGCTAGTATCTTATATGAAGAATTGATGGGCTGTGCAATATAGGTTAGCTATCGATGTTATAGGAATCCATTCTTCAGTGATGTTTAACCTGAAAATAAGAAGACATTTTCATAAAGTAAATGCTTATTTTATACATATAAGTTTTATATGAAAATACTTCCCGTAACAAATGAATAAATTATAGTTGGTACATTGATGCAATTTCTGAACTTTTTATTAATAAAAAAATTCAGAGACAGTCACTGGTTCTGGGCACAAAGTTGAAGATTGGTGGAAAATTAATAGAGGTGTAATCCAATTGTTTTGTTTTAATTGTTTTTGGCCTTATGGGCGTTCGTTTAAATGCACACTAGTGTGCACTACTGATTAGAGATCAGTAACAAGAAATTTCGTATTAATTGTTTATTAAGGGTTGCCTCTACGAATTCTTTCCACCAAGAAAGGATTTTGGGAGAGTGCTGTGTGTCCAGGGAAACTAGTAAACGTGTATCAACTAGTCACATGTACAAGTACGGAGTTCCTAGTAGAGGAAAAGGAAGATTACTGTATGTTTGGAGAATAACATTATACTTACCAATAATTGCCCGGCTAACTTTGAAGTAGGCTGAGACTCTTAATCTCAGGTCCATGAGAATTCCCCACGTTGGGCATTTTAAGGCAAATATGGATTCGCACACCGTCTCCGCTGGCTGATGTCATCGAACCCGGAGTTTTGTTGCGATAGTGGAAATGGTGATTGTTTGACTTCGTGTTGTTGGTCTTCAGTGGGGTTGAGTATTGTCTCGTTCTGTTTGTCGTTTATATGTGCTGTTCAAAGAGTCCAGTTGCTCATGATTGTGTTCTTAGGTGGATTTAATAATATAGATTCCTTATGAATTATTTTGTTGGGTGATGTCTAGTTGAGGGTTGTGGAGTGTTTATGTATTTTATTTATGTTGGTTTTGATGTCAATTAATTACTTTTGTTTCTTTTAAAAATTTTTTTTTTGCTTGTTTATATTATTATAGTGTCATGTTATTTTTTTTAGCTGTCAGGAAAGTTTGTATTTGCAGACTGGAAAATGTTAAGTAAGGTTGTAAATTTTAGTACTTTTGGTATGTTAAAGCTACCAGATGTAATGGTAAGGTGGTTATGTATTTCCAGTTTAAGAGAAATTTAATTTTCGTCCTAAATATGGAAAATGCAAAACCATCGGAAAAGTACATTGACCTTTTTCTTAATGTGATTTGTTATATACATATATGGTTACGTTATTCACCGGTATATATTTTTTTTTATAAGAGTATTTGTTTTTATTTTTGTCGTTGCAATTGATTTGCACTAATAGCTTAGTGTATATGTATACCAATTTAGAAAATTTAATATTAAAGTGGCAGACGTTGTGTAAAGTGTATATTAAGAAGAATTTGTGAATTCCAACTGCGGTGTCTCTGAAATCAGTAATAGCAATAATATTTCAAAGATATTTAAAACCAACAAGTAAGTTTATATGGTAAACAGAGTTCTGCTTAACAGAGCATGTAATTAAGGAATTTTGTATTTTTTTTTTTTTTGAGAAATCAACAGACTTGTGAAGAGTGAGGCTAGATTGTGATTGGACCAGAACTGAATCGTGCAACAATTTTTTTTTGGAGTCATCATCAAAAAAAAAAAAAAAAGAAGCAGTAAGATATCTAATAGATGTACATACGTTCTGAAATATCCATAAAGGTAACGTTAATTTATTTAAATTTTATTAGATATATATAAAGTGGCAGCACAATCAGTGTAAACCGGGTGACTCTAGATTGGAAAAAGCTTTCGTTGTGCAGAAGTAAAAGCTCTGTCCAAGAAGTAAAAGCTCTGTCCAAGAAGTAAAAGCTCTGTCCAAGAACAAAAAGCTCTGTCCAAGAACAAAAAGCTCTCTCCAAGAACGTACATTGTGTTTAGTAGGAGTCTGAACCCCAAAAATAAATATTAAATAAAAATCCCAGTTGGAAAAATAATAAAAAAAGGAAACAAACATATTGTTCTCAGTGAATGTAGAAATTAGGTTAAAATTTAGGAATTACTTTTAAGAAATCTTTAAAAAAATTGATAATTTGAACATAGTAGATTAAGCTTTGAACATTTATTTTTAAGTAAATTTTATTATTAGGACAATTTTTGTGAAAAGGATCCAGCTCGATAGTTATAAATTACAATAGATTAGTTTACGTTAAGTAAAAGCAAACCAAAGGAAGTATTTAGGTTTTGCGAAACATATCTGTCCTTCAACGAGCTCATTTAGGGATAGGAAAAATATTCGGAAAATTGACTAATACAGGCTTAAATGGTAAGCCAATAACAGTTCAAGTTTGATCCTTTAAATTAGTTTTTTTTGTCAATAGTTTTTTTAAACATAAAATTAATTTAGATTTTTACTTTTTTTTTAATACATTGTATAGGAGCCACATTAGAAATAAATTATTATATGTAATGTAGTTTTGGTTATATTTAATAAATAATGTTTTGGTAAAATTTTATGTAGTGGATTTTAGTCGTCTTGGTTCGTCATGGTCAAAATGGTAAAGTGGTAAGTTGTGTGTAAACATAATCTATAAAAATAGGGGTCATCTGAACGTAATGGGATGACGTAGGTTGGGAAAAGGGCAACGACGGTCTGGGTATCACATCTGTCCCAGGTTATTAGTGTTTTCAATTGGTGTACTGTAGGGTGTTTTAATATTCGTGCCTTTGTGTTCTTTAGTAGTTTTTTTTGTTTACTTATAAATTTTTTATTGTGCGAAGCAGATATGTGGTGCGGGCTCCAGTGGACCACCCCTGCATAGAGATTTTTGAGCTAGTCAGCGACCCACATACATGACCAAGAGGAGGTTTCGTAACACATTCTAATTTCTTTATTGCAATGTAAGGTTAACCTTTTCTGACCTGACACAAATTTACTTGGATTTTTATAATTTTTGGAATATGTCATCTGTACAGCGTATGAAAATATAATCAATGATTAGGTTTTATTATTTTTATATCCCTCGAGGATTTTCAGGATACGCACACTTGATGCATCTCGGTCGATTTTCATTAATATTTTTAACTAAAACACATTTTTATTGCATGCAACGGTTAGTTTGAAATATTAAAATTTATAGTTTTTTTTAGTTAATATATGTATGTGCACTTCATTAGTTTTAAATGACTAATACTTTTGTAATTAAAGACACGACTCATTTTGCTAAAACTGAAATGTGACTGAAGAATTTCGCAATAATTCAAGTAACGATAAATCAAACAGAAGAGAAATGTGAGAAGCAAATATAAAAAACAATCAGCACAACCGATGCATGCAAGCCTATTTCAAATTGGGCTAACAAAAGCAAAAATATTAAAACCGAAAGCCACCCGCACAATCGATTCACGGTCTTAAAGGGTTAAATACTCTTGCCATCACTAATGTAGCAACGGCCAAAAAAATCTCAATATACTCACTGGTTTTGAAGAGACTAGTCAGCCAGCGTTGTCAACTTGGTGCGTTTCGCACCATTTTTGGTGCTTTTAAAAATTTTTGGTGCGAAAAATTCTTTAGTTGGTGTGCGGTGCGCTTTTTTCTCTATTTTGGTGCGTTTTGAAATTTCAAAGTTGACAACGCTGGTCATCGAAATAATAATAATAATTCCCATATTCTTTTTTTTTAAAGTTCGCTACGAACCCGGGTTTCTTCTAAGAATTTCAACGGCCACAGTAACCAACACACAAACAACGACGACGACCGACGGAACACGAAAATTATGAGAGTGCACGAGGAGGAAGGTGAGGAGAGAGAGGAAGAAAAAAAACAAGAGAACAAGGTGTTGGGTGGGGGCTAGCTAGTTAAAAAAGGTAGTGTAGTAAATTCTAGCGGAACATTTTTTTTTGTTCGTGAATTAATGAATTTAAAAATGTGGTGAAAAAAATATCGCGGTGAGTAAAAAATTGTGATGTATAAAAAATCGTGGTGAGTATAAAAAGTCGTGGTGAGTTTTTACAAATTCACCACAAATTCTGTTATTCCAAAATTTTCAAGGTTATTGAAAATGTTTCATCCTAAAAGTAGGCAATGTGCTTTTTTAAAGAATGTTTCTACAGCATAACTTAAGGATGTCAAAAAATATTTGAGTCAACCTGTAGCCAAAAAATCAAACAAGGTGATCCAAAGTAATATTATGCTTGTTACCAGTGTTGTCAATTCCGAATAGCATATATGAGTATTTTTACTATTATTAAGCCTGTTCAATCGTTGATATCTTTTTAAAAAGTTAAAAAAAGAAGAAATTAATTACATCTGGTACAAAAAACAAATTTGTTCAGTTTATTTTTTATTTTTGTTAAGTTTTTTATTTTTTATAAAAACTGTTATAATATTAAATTTTTTATGTGAAATTTTCAATAAAATTTTATTAAATAAAAAAGAAAATCTAAATTTGGTGCGATTTTTTTCAAATGGTGCGTTTTTTGCTCCATGTTGGTGCGTTTTGAAATTTCAAAGTTAACAACGCTGATCTCAGCTGTCATTCATGAAGAAAAATCCCAATAAGAAAGAAGAAGCAATTTTTTTCATACGTAAATACAAATTGGAAAAGTGAATAATTTTTTTAACGCCTTAAAACAAACCAAATTATATTTATTTTAAGAAATTCATACAATTTAAACACATAACAATGCAATGCATATAAAATAAAGTGAAAACAAACAAAATATTTATAATAAATTACATATAGACAGAAAATTACAAGAGAAAAAAAGTATACGAAAGAAAATGTCATTTGTGCGTACAACAGCAGTAGCGGGCGCTGCCACGGCCGGCAGTGCGGAATCGGTGCAAAAATTTGTTGAGGCTTTACAGTCTGATTTCAAAACATTGTCGCTGGAAACAAAAAAGAAATATCCACAAATCAAAGAGGTAAACAATTTGTTAAATCATGCTTAAGTAATAATTTGATTTGGTGGTTTGCTGTTGTGTGATTGTGGAAATGGATGTGGTTGCTGCACCTAAATATTGAAATAAACCATTTAATTTTGTTGCGTTTCGTGTGACGTGGTAGTCTTGACTACTTTTTCTACTTAGGGGGGGGTTTGTTGTTAGATACTATTTATTTACATGCATATGTATATTTTATGGCCCACCGAAACTACGTGGGCAAAAGTAATAAATAGTTTAGCCGAATATGTTTATATAGTCTGTGGTTTATATGCAGTGCTGATATTCAGCCGGTTCGGACCGGTTCCCTCGAACCGGTTGTTAAAATTTTAAAAATTTTCCGTACCGGTTGTTGCATATTCAACCTTATTGTGAAAAAAAAAATCCACATGAAATTTGTTCCCTTTTATTTTTTAACATTGAATTTAAATAAGAAAAATGTGAAAAGGGAACAAATATCATGTGAAATTTTTATTCACGATAGGGGTGATTATGTTTTTTGCTTTAACGGTTTTATATAATGTGTATTTATCAAGGTGATATAGTCTCAGCAACAAACACAATATTGTTCAGTTGTGCATTGTCCAAACGTACAAATGATTTTATTTTGGTCATACATTGGATTCTTGGATGAGGATGTTTTCGATAGTGTTTTCTTCAATCTTTTGAGAAAAAAATAAAACAAATTTTTTTGACTTTTATTTTGCAAAATCAAAACTATTTTTTGTTAAAAACGTAACTTTTTTTTGATTAAACGAATGATTAATCTGCGACTTTAAAATTTTCGCTATTTTTTATCAAAATTTGGCAAAAATATAATTTTTTTAAGCGAACCGGTTGTTAATTGTTTCGAATATCACCACTGTTTATATGTACTTTGATAAAATAGTTTGTGCATAATTCAAACCTTTTATTTATATTCAATAGAATAGGAATAGGAAGAATTAAGTAAGGATAGTTAGAAAAATTTATATCTAAAATTTAAAGAACTAAGGTTTAAATCATTCAGGAATATTATATTTTTAACGTTCTATAAAATGTTGAAATTTCTACCAATGCCAATTATAGGGTACATGTTAAAATATTTTAGCTCTATTTTTAAAAAAATTTAGTCGAAGTTGCCTTCAAGTTAAATATACAATTTATTTGAAAATAAATTGTATACACTACATTTATTTTTGAATATTTCTGTTATATGTCTTACATAGCCTTCCGTTGGAAAGCATAAATGCAAAATCATACAAAAATATTCAAAAATAAATGTAGTGTATACAATTTATTTTCAAATAAATTGTATATTTAACTTGAAGGCAACTTCGATTAAATTTTTTAAAATTTGTTTATTAATACTCGCAAGAGGAATAATTCTCATATAATTTATAAAAAAAGTTGAATATACAGAGTTTGAAAATAAAACACTATTAGACACAAAGAATGCTGATGACGGCTTTAGCAGGCCAGAAAATGCATTACATTTTGCTAGTGTCTCTTTGAATATTTTTGTATGATTTTGCATTTATGCTTTCCAACGGAAGGCTATGTAAGACATTTCTTTAGTTAGGCTTGAGTTCATTAAATTTAATTTTCATTAAATTATTTTTACTTTTGAAGAAAAGGAGAAAAATGATAATTACAGCAAATTTTGAACCACCGGTAACACTGGTTAAAGGATTGATGTTTGACTGTTGGCTAGCGGGCACCGCAGTGGTGCAGATGTTAGAACGCAGAAAATTCTGATGAGATAATGTGGTGGTTCTCGAAACATATAAATTCAACAACCCAGGTTCAATCCCCAACTCAGCCGAAAAATTATCAATAAAATTTTAATAATAATTTTCATGTAACAATTCCTAACCTCAGTAAAAATAATTTAATGAAAATTAAATTTAATGCACTCAAGCCTAACTCAAGAAATATCAAAAATTAAAAATTAACAGTTCAACTAAAAATAATAATTGTTCTTATTCATAAAAAATTTTAAAATAATAAAAATCGTAAAATTTATAAAATGTCCCTTAATTCAAATAAAATATATACGACCGAAACCTACCGCATACTAATAACCACATTTTATCTTTTGATAATAGCCACGAAATATTTAGCTTACTTAAATAAATCGTCCATTACCAACAAATCATACATAATTGATTTTCTTTTTCTGTTTATTTAGTTTGTTTAAGTACTTGCCTTGAGTTATTGACATAGTTATTTATGCTTGTTTCACATTGATTTAATTTTTCTTTATTTTTCTTCTTCTTTTAGTCCTGTGAAGAGGCAATTTCAAAATTGTCCTCGGCCGGTTCGAATCAACAGCAATCTGTGTACTATACCGTCAATCAAATCCTATACCCTTTGGTACAAGGATGTGAAACGAAAGATTTAAAAATTATTAAAGTGAGTCACACAAATAAAGACACGTTGTCCATACAATATAACATACACTTAACTCTTCGTTAATATTTAATACAAAAATATATATTTAACTTATTATTTTTTTTTTCTTTTAACCTAGTTTTGTTTGGGCATGATGCAACGTCTTATCACCCAGCAGGTGGTTGATCAGAAAGGTGCACGCTACATAACCGATGCTTTGTGGATGTTAATGGAACACAACATAGAGGAGGTAAAAGTTCTGCAGACAGTCACCTTACTGCTGACCACCAACACTGTGGTCCATGGTGATACTTTAGCTAAATCGCTTGTCCTATGTTTCCGTTTGCACTATACGAAAAATTCGACTATTGTTAATACCGCTGGCGCCACCATACGTCAATTGGTGTCGTTGGTTTTTGAGCGTGTGTACTTGGAAAAAGATTCTGTAACCATGATTCAGCAAAAAGATTCGTCCGGTAATGTAGTTGAGATTGATGTTAGCGACAATAGTGTTATGGGTGGAGGTAATGGTTCTAATATACAAGGCGGTCCCCATGAAATGACCACATTTGCTTCAGATGCCTTTTTTTTGTTTCAGGTGAGTCGCAAAAATCTCCGTTTTTTAATGGTATACCAAATACAAACACCTGTTTGTTTTCATTTTCGATAAAAGTAATAAAATTTTATTTTGTATTTTTGTTATCAGTTGTAGTGTGTAGTGTAAACATTATACAGTAGTTTGCATTGTTTTTGATTATAAATATTTAATTTCCAATAAACAGTTGGAAATGTATGTAATTTTTTGCTGATAGTGAAATCTAAACTAAAGTAGTTTTTGTTTTTTAATAATTTTTCTCATAATACTGCTGCATTTAATCAGAATGTGGCGTCACATGTTAATTTTCCAATGTATTAAGTACAATTACTACACACATTTACAGTGTATCGCAAAACTATTTTGCCTACCCATTTTCAGAAGAAATTTGTTTTTCATTTATATATAAAATTGTAAAAATCAAGTAAAAAATTTATTTTTTTTGCAATTGCAATTTATGTAGAATAGAAAATCTAAAAAAAACTTTAAAAGATATTCAGTTTTATTTAGTTATTGTTGTATTTTATTAATTTGCATCATAATTTGAAGCTCGCAAACGTTTTTTAATACCTGTTATTTTTTTTTTTTATTTTTTATGGAATTGTTTTGTTTTGCAGTTGTTATTTATTTTTTTTTAATTTAATTTATTTATTTATTTATTTATTTATTTATTTACTTATTTATATATTTATTTCAAAATAATTTAAAAAGCCTTAAAAGATCAAAAATTAAATATGTATATTAAATTAAATTAAAGTAAATACCATTAAATACATAATTACATACATACATTTCACTATGAATAATGAATAATAACACATAAATTGTAAAAAAAGCTATTAGTAATAATTTTTTCCTTATTGATCTTTGATCATGCCGAAGGGAAAATAATTAAACATTTTCGAGTAGAAAACAAGTAAGAAAGTAAAGTCGGTCAAGCCCGACCATATAATACTCTTCTACACCCAGTATAACGAGCCCTTTGCGCGAAAAAGATGTAAGCGCCATGATTTTCGATATTCGTTTTTTTTATTGAAAACGAAAATTTACTATCTCCCGCATCATCTCTCAAAATTTCACATCTGAAAAATGTACCGTTACGAATATACAGCAAAAACAATTTTGATGTGAGTGCATATGATTTGTTTGTTTACTTTTTATGTGAGTGCCCAGAAATATTGGTCCAACACCCACCTTAAAGTATACCGATCGACTCAGAATCATTTTCTGAGTCGATTTAACGATGTCTGTCCGTCCGTCTGGCTGGCTGGCTGTCCATGTAAAGCTTGTGCGCAGAGTACAGGTCGCAATTTTGAAGATATTTCGATAAAATTTGGTACGTGATATTTTTCGGCCCAAGGATGGATAGGATTGAAACTGGTGAAAATTGGTCCATTATTTCACCTAGCCCCCATACAAATGTCCTCCCGAAATTTGGGTTTACCGGTCATAAATCTGAATTATGCAAACAAATTTCACCAAAAATAAGTAATACACGATGCTAAATCATATCTACAAATTTCGTGAAGATCGGTCCATAATTAGTCGTAGCTCCCATATAAAGCCCAATTCCGAAAATCACTTTAAAGAGCATAACTCACTCAAAAATGTTGGTATCCAAATAATATTTAATACAAATTTATCTCATATGTATACAAACAATACGGTATAATTTTATTGTGATCGGTCCATAATTAGTCGTAGCTCCCATATAAATCCCACTTCCGAAAATCACTTTAACGATCATAAATTTCTTAAGAATGTTGGGAATCAAATAAAATTCGACACAAATAATATACAGAAATGATGACACCTAATTTTATAATGGTCAGTCCGTAATTAGACGAAACTCCCATATAAGACCCTCCCCGTAATCAACTTTAACCTCCATAAATCTTTTAAAAGTATTTATATTGAGTTTAACATACACAATGTTTATATTCATAGAAATCATGACACTAAATTTTTTAATGATCGGTCCATATAGGTCATATCTCCCATATAGCGCACATTTCTGAAAAACTGTTTTATACATATACTGGGTGTAGGGTCGGGCTTGACCGACGATACTTTCTTGTTCCTCTTTCAAATTAATGAATTATATATTATTTTACATGTTATAAATAAAATTTTTTAGGTTTTAAATAAAAAGGCTCTAGTTCCATACAGTGACAGCGAATCTTTGGAAATAAGTGATGTGCAAACACTACTGATGGAAAATGTGGATGTAACGAAATTTGTATCATTATCTTTCAATATTTAAAACTTGTGGATGAAAAAAATACACACTTCAATTAGTCTTTACTGTGACAGTTGTGCTGGTCAAAATCGCAACCGAGCTATGTTGGCTACAATATTAAATTTTCTTAAAAATTCAAATTTTATCAACAAAATAAAACTACGTTTTTATTACCTGGATATGCTATGATGCCCATTGATTCCATTCATAGTACTATTGAAGTGAATGGTATACTATGACAACTAACGCAAGAACTAATCCAATCAATTATAAATGTATTATAACGAATCACTTGGATTCCAAAGATTGGAAAACATACTCCCAGGCACTGTTTCCAAATTCATTAAAAATTTCGTTTCCAACTTTACGCTCAGCATCATTTGAAAAATATAAACCTGTTAATAAACTTAAATGTGGATATTTTGATAATTCCGTAATTAAGGAATATGATATGGACTCTATTACAAGGACAAGACGCAACACTGTTATAATAATAAAAGGGCCGCTTCCTTTATATAAAAATCAATTAAAAATTTCATCCAAAAAGTACAAAGATCTAAAAACACTTTGCGATAAAAACACAATACCTGAAAAGTTTCACAATGAGTTTTTAAAATTACCATGCGATGAGTCTGTTGAAGACTGTCTTCCCGAGACAGACCAAGAAGAAGACGACGTTTAATTTTATTTTGATAATTATCATTTTAATAGTAATTAGCAGAACATCTTTTAGTTTTGTTTTTATGTTTTAAATAATAATTTATGAAATTGAATTTATAATTTTTAGTTTATTTTATTTTATATTTTAATGAAAAACAATGAATTTAACCTTAAAAATTTTGTTTTTACATGTTTAAGTACAAATCAGTTAAAATAATAAAAAAAAAAACAAAAACCACCTCTTTAAAAAAAAAAAGATGTAAGCGCCACAAATTGAGACAGTAGCTTGATCTTGTGAGGGCAAAAAAGACGTATGCGCCAAAAATTATCGTTATGTTGTAGATATGGAATTGAAATTAATTGCATTAGATTAGGTGGACAAAACAATAATTACAGGTAAAAATTCATGGTAATACGTGTGCTGATAGCAAAGAAAATTAAAAAAATCCTTCTCCTGTAAAATTTTGTTTTTGGCGCTTACATCTTTTTCGCGCAAAGGGATCGATATGTATAAAATAGTTTTTCAGAAATGGGCGTTATATGGGAGATATAACCTAAGCCGATCGATCATCCAAAAATTTAGTGTCATGATGTCTCTGAATATACCGTATTTGCCGGACGATAAGACGAATCGGACCATAAGACTCACCCTGATTTTAGGTCAAATTTTCAGAGTAAAAAGGTGCGTCTTATCGTCCGGCAAATACGGTAAATATTATATGTGTTAAACTTTAACTCGATATACATAAATACTTTTAAAAGATTTATGGAGCTTAAATTGAATTACGGAAAGGGTCTTATATAGGAGTTTGACTAATTAAGGACCGACCATTATACAATTAGGTGTCATTATTTCTTTATATAAGAGAGTTAAAGTTGACACACTTTTATTTGGATACCAACATTTTTAAGAAATTTATGATCGTTAAAGTGAATTTTGAAAGTGGGCCTTATATGGGAGCTACGACTAATTATGGACCGATCATAATAAAACTATACCGTACTATTTGTATACATATCAGCATCTCTTCTCATTTCTCTTACAGATTCTATAAGGCGAAAAATAGATGGTCACTCTAATTGTTTAATGATATCATTAGATCTCACTAAAGCGTTTGATCGAGTCAGCTAGCAGTGTTCTTCGACGGTAGCTCGTCCATTAGCTAACCTTTTCAGCACCTTATACTGTGCCGGAGAATTTCTCATGTGTTGGAAGGTTGCTAATGTAACGCCAATTCCTAAAAAGGGAGAGGCTACAAACCCTGAAAATTATCGCCCAAATGCAATCAGTTCTGCACTTTCGAAAGTCATGGAAAGTATGGTAAATTATCATCTTGTGAAATATCTAGAGTCCAACAATTTACTTAGCGACCGCTAGTACGGCTTCCGTAGAGGACGCTCTACGGGTGACTTACTGGCCTTTCTATCGGAAAAATGGTGTCGTTCTATACATCGTTCGACAGAGTCTGGCATGGTGCTTTCTTATCGAAACTCATTGCTTTTGGTGTCGATGATAACTTATCACGATTTATATCGAGTTTCCTCAGAAATCGCACTATACGAGTTGTTATAGATGGGATCTCATCAGACGAGTTCAAAATTAATTCAGGGGTACCACAAGGCTCCGTTCTTTCTCCCACTTTATTTCTCATCTTTATAAATGACCTTCTTTGTCAAACTTCAAACCCTATCTATTATTTTGCAGATGATAGCAACATTTGCAATTCATACTCATTTAACCATAGACCAAACCCTTTGGAGATTGGGGAAATGAGACAAAATATGAATGATACGCTCAGCCGAGATCTTGAGACAATCTCGGAATGGGGTTGTGCGAAGAGAGTCGATTTTAACGCACGTAAGACTCAGTGTTGTTTATTAACGTACAAACGCTCAACAGATCATGTTGCTTCATCTGTTTTTATGAGCGGTGTAAATATTAAAGAATCAGACGCTCTTGACGTTCTAGGCATGAGAATCCAGTGTGATATCCGCTGGACCAAACACATTCTTCAAGTGTCAAAAGAAACCCTCAAGTGCCGTGGTTTTTAAAAACAGTGCAGAAAATACTTTGCTCATGTATGGGCCGGTGCTTCGAAGTCTATTCTGGAGTTACTCGACCGCGTACAGGAGAGGGCGAAGATGATTATCGGTGACAGTAGCGTATCCAACTCTATTGATTCATTGGAGCATCGTCGCAATGTGGGTTGTGTTTCACTGTTCTATCGATACTGAAACACGTAGTTTTTTACGTAATACACGTTCTTCAGTCGAGGCTCATCCATTTGTGGTCGACTGGACAGTGAATCGCACAACACACTACAGGGAAAATTCGTTCTTTAGCCGTACTGTCCGTATGTGGAACAAACTGCCAGCAGAAGTGTTCCCTGCCACTTTCAATATAGGAAAATTCAAGTCAAATGTTTACAAACACACTCCCTCTATCCTCCCTCCCATAACCTATTTTCCTAGTTCCAACACAATGCATTGCATAAGTAGGGGTCGTCCCCTGAGTGTTGATCCAAGCAAAAAAAAAAACACACGATTCTTGTAAGAAAGATACATGAAAAATATGCATTCTCGACTTCAGCATGCAAGTTAATATTTTCCTATTTATCTGACCGATCTCAATATGTTTCTATGGGTAACGTAAATTCATCTATAAGTCACGTTTCATCTGGTTTACCACAGGGTTCAGTACTAAGTCCTCTGCTCTTTCAATTATATTTAAATGATTTAATAACTTATATTGCTAATGATTTTTGTCAAGCATACGTATTTGTCGATGACATACTGCTATTATATAATGCTAATTCTGCTGTATTTGGCAGCTTTGAAAATCGTCTGAACGAGCACTTAGATAGCATATACAATTGGACGCTCTTAAATTTGCTCGAGATAAACCCAGATAAGACGATAGCTATTTACTTTGAATCACCAAATTCTCACATTATCTTTCCGAAGATCTGTATTAATGGGAGGAATATTCAATATGTTGACACTATTAAATGTCTTGGTATCACTAATGACTCTAACCTTAGATTTGATAACCATATTGATACAGTTATGAATGGAATTAGTTTTCTACTGAGGAGATTGTAATAGCACACTCTTTACCTATGTCAAAACTAAACTATTGTCTTGAAGTTTATTCTGGAACCTTATCGGGGAATTTGGACCGTCTGGAGGGTATTATTAGGAAAATTGTTCGCTACACTTTTAATATTTCATCTAATGATCATGACCTTGTTTCAGACCTAGTTTGTAAGTTTATTGGAGTTAACTTCAGAAACTATTTAAAACTGAGACTTTTACTTCAATTCTACAAAGTAATAAAAAGTAGGCGTCCTCTTTCTTTAGTTAACAGCTTTTCTTTTATTAATTCAACACGCAACAGTCAGATTTATATACCGTAATACATATGCCGGTTTTTGAACAATCCTTTATGATAAGAACTTGCCGCATTTGGAATCACTTACCTAATACTCTAAGCCTATTTTCTTATTCCAACTATAGGTGATAATTATTGCTATACAAATATAAATTACAAATCTTTCAACACATTTCATTTTTTTCCTTCTTAAAAACTATTCTCCTTTTCTGGCTTTATGGATTCAAACATGCAAAACATTATTTCTAATTAAACAAATTATGGTAATAATTTATACGGCTGGGGAGTCGCTTATATATAATTTGAATTTTTATTATAATCTCGTTAATTAAAATATAATTAAATAATATATATAACGACATGAATATAGATCTTACGATACATGTATAATTGGCCACAAAGGCTTTCTATGTATTGTAATAAAGAATTGAATTGAATTGAATTTGAAAAAATAAAGTTTTTATTACAAACAATGGCACTCCTAACAATTTTACCTGTTTGAATGTACCATGGTCAGCTCGAAATAGAGAAAAAATATATGTATATTCAATATTCATTTATAAATTTTGTTTAATTGTCTAAATTTTTATTACACCTTCTTCATATAATCTATAGAATAGCAAGAAATGGAAACCGTTTAATGCTATTGAATGCTATTCTGTAGAGACCGGTTTCCATTTCATGTTATTCTTTATAAATTACTGAGTTGTTTTATTTATAAAAAAAATATATTTTCCAAAATAAATTTCTATTTCTATTTCTATTTTAATATTTAATATTTTTTTTTTTTAATATTCCTATCTCTTTTTAGGATCTGGTACATTTGGTCAATGCCGATCCTCCTTTATGGCTTGTGGGCATGAATGAAATGACCCGAACATTTGGTTTAGAGCTACTAGAAGCAGTTTTAACCAATTTCAGTGCTGTATTCCATGAAAATCGTGATTTTCGTTTGCTACTCAAAGAACGGGTCTGTGCTTTGGTCATCAAACTTTTCTCACCCAATGTCAAACATCGTGCTTTGCCCACCCAAAATGCCAATGGAAATGTCAATACACCAAGCGATAAACCCTACTTTCCCATTAGTATGCGCCTACTAAGACTGGTGGCGATATTAATACAAAAATATCATACCATACTAGTGACAGAATGTGAAATATTTCTATCGTTGATTATCAAATTTCTGGATCCCGATAAGCCACACTGGCAGCGGGCCTTAGCACTGGAAGTCATACATAAATTGGCTACGAAGCCTTCGTTGGTAGCATTCTTTTGCAAATCATATGATTGTAAGAATCATGCTACAAATATTGTGCAGGATATGATTACCTCATTGGGTACTTATGTGCGTTACTCGTTAATTAATTCGGCGGCACGTAAGTCTAAAGTGGAGAGTAGAAATGTGTTTATATTGTTAATTTCATGGTATTTTTTAGTATTGAATGGCCAACAGAATGGTGCCCAGCAATTGAATACTTTAACCGCTCATAATTCAAATAATCAATGTGGTTTTGTGTTTCGTGGTGCCTATATGCCCTTGGTGGCCACATTTGCTCCGGGTTTGGCTAAGGCAGTGTAGTACGTATTTTTTCAAACATCGTTTAAGAAATTTGTAATTTTTGGTGTTAAATTATAGCTTGGAAATGCTGGATAAATTGGAGGCCCCCAATATACCTGACAGTTATGGCATTTCTGTGGCTTATGCCATACTTTTGGATATAACACGCTCCATAGGAGGAGTTATACAACGTACGCCAGAAGTGGTAAGTAAATCGAGAGAGGTAGAGTTTTAAAAATATTTAATGTTTTATAAATTCAATTTTCCAGCATCCCACACACAATATGGTAGTTATTACCGAGGAAGAACATAAACCCCTATGTCTGCAACTAATAAACTCCAGCTGGTCTGGTTTATTATCAGCATTTGTACCCTTAGTTGATGCTTCCATTGATGAAGCCACCACCGATAATATTTTAAAAGCTATGCAAAATTATGCCGCTTTATGTGGCATTATGGATTTACTTAATCCTCGCGATGCTTTCATTATGGCCATATGTCGTGCTTCATTTCCACCTCACTATGCCATGTCCATATTTGCCAATAATCCACACATGGATGTAGATCTGCGCTGTCATACCCGTTCGAATAGCCAAGATTTGAACAATCAATTCATGAGCACTTGTCAAGACACTGGCGATTTTCGCCAGCAAATTGTGGCGGTAGGCACACCACTGCCTAGCGCATCTCTGCCGCACAGTGTGATGCAGGCTCCCGTCATGTTGACTACCAAAAATTTGCAATGCATGCGTGCCATATTGTTCTTGGCCCATAGCAATGGCAGTATTTTGGGCACATCGTGGCATATTGTCTTACAGACACTGCAGCATTTGGTGTGGATATTGGGTTTGAAACCGTCGACAGGTGGCAGTTTACAGGCATTCCCCAAGCCTGCCGTAGAGGCCAATGTGGGCATACAAACAGCTGTAATGGCTGATCTACCAGTATTATCACAAATGTTAAGTCAACTATTTGAATCAAGTCAGTATTTAGATGATGTGGCTTTGCATCATCTAATCGATGCTTTGTGTAAATTGTCGCATGAGGCTATGGAATTGGCTTATGCCAATAGAGTAAGTAGTACATATTGTGAAGTCATCAAATAAATTGATGACAGAAAACAATTGTAACAAATGTTTGTTTTACTTGATAACAGGAACCCTCTTTATTTGCTGTGGCCAAACTGTTGGAGACCGGTTTGGTTAATATGCCTCGCATAGAGGTTTTATGGCGTCCATTAACCAATCATTTATTGGAAGTGTGCCAACATCGTCACATACGTATGCGTGAATGGGGTGTAGAGGCCATAACATATTTGGTGAAATCCGCTTTGCTATACAAACACAGCCAACCCTTAAAAGAAAATATGGTAAAAATAACTTCTTTTCACTTTTTTTATATTCTTCAATGGTTGAAATACTTACATATATCATACAATTGCTTTTTAAATGTCTGGGTTTTCAGAGAAAACAAAAACCCGCTTTTTTAAATAACATTAAACCTATTAAAAAAAACAAGTGTCTATTTCACGCTTTTTTATATTTCATGCTTTGCAACAGAGACCGGTTTCAAATTCAGAACTTTTTTAAAAATCTAAAATTTGTCAGAAAAAACGTCTTCACATAAAAGCCGTTCAACGTTCAAATCGTTCACCGTTTAAATAAAATCTTTCTTCATAAGGAATAATATATTGAGGATATCCATATCCACTCGGAGATCTCCCCTTAGTGTAGAGATAGTATGAAAAAACCTTTCGGAAGTAAGGATAAAATTATGTAGATAGTGCAAGAATATAAAAAAAGGGCCAAGAGAAAAAGAAGAAATATGGGAAGGTGAAAACAGAAAAGAAAACAAAAGAAAAAGAACTACAAAAATACCGGGTTTAAACACCAACTTCTGTCATTAACTTGATGATATTGCCAATTTTACAATTTGTTGAGTAATCAAGCCCAGGGTGTTACTGCGTATTTCGATTCGAAAAGGAAATCATTCGAATTTGTATACTTTTTACATTGTATTACGAAAGCTTTTGCACACAATATAATTTATTTCATATGTTTTTAAAATTTATCTACTTTAAACATTTATAATTAATGTAATTTATAATACTTACCATTCTTACAGAGTTTGTATATTTATTATAACAATCTTATTTATATGTAATGCAACCATTTATAAAACCAAAATAGGTCCAAAATTTTTCCATATTTACCAGAATATAAAAAATTATAAGATGATAGGGTGAGGCTTATTATTGGTTAAATTTCATCTCAATAAAGATATAAGAGTTTAAAAGGTGTCATATGAAAGTGACCCAATTATAGCCTCCTCAGTCCCGAGACGAAAATAAAAAGTAAATTTTCGGAAAACCTGTTTTATTAGACTAATATCATCAAATTAAGTGGAAAAAAATTGTATTTGAATTTAAGAACGAGAAAGTCCTGAGTTATTTAAGGTGCAGCGGGCTGGACATTTGGAACAAGATTAAGTGCAAGTTATTATGTAATTCATTTTTATTCATATTAATTTAAAAATAAATCGTGTATCTCTTATTCAAATTATTTAAAAAAAAATTTATAAATTATGTGTGGAACTCCATAAAACATTGACGCTCATTAGTAATGCACAGAAAAACTCCACAAGCAATACATTTTTATCGGGTTTGTTGGCTGCACCCTTCCTTATGGCAGCGCATAATTTTAGTTTTATTACTTACAGCACAAAAATTAAATGTTTGTTAGTATTTTTCGAACTTCCTTTGGAGGAAGGCTTTGCAACGAGGTCCTTCGGCATTCTATTTAATTGAATTGTTCATGTAGCAAGTATGCCTTTTTCCAAAAGAGTTAATAGCAGTAAAATATCGATCAATGAAAATTTCGCTACCCTTGCTCAAGTCTGTTGCAAGTTTATCAACAACAGAGCCTCCAATCCCCAATTGTTTATTTATTTTTCCATCATCATGTTTTGGCGCCTTGGTATATAAAAAAAATCCAATACCAATTAATCAGGAGACGCAAGAACAAAATTTTTCAATCCAACTGGATTAGGCTTTCCTCTAACATATTACTTGAGGCTGGTTGTTCCCGAAAAAGGTATCATTTGCTCGTCTATGCTGCATTTTTTGGGCTTTGGAATTAATTTACATCTGTTTAGAACAACGTCAATAATATATTGAGCTTTCCAAAGCTTGTTTTTTTCTATTTTCAGTAACTGCCATATTATCAACGAAGTGTATATTATTTCGTAATTTGAATAACCGATCTCTCGGAATTTGTGATATCGCCGGACCTCTTATTTGTGGTCGATAATATTTGAGGTAGTTTCATACAACCCGCAATGTTGTGTGCACCAACAAGTCTTTTGTATTCGCTCAATTTTGAGTTCAAAGATATACCTTTTTGAAGAGCATACCTGTTACTCTGCTCTGAGACCAAAGCCCAAACTTTATCGTCAAAGTATTCAGATAAGTAAGTGAATGGTGACCACAATTGTTTATTATCTACTTTCCAAGTTGGCTCTTCAGAAAGTTGAGCAGAAATACCTTCAGGTTTGCAGAACTACATCAAGGGTCTGGTGTTAGTTAGTGGGAGTAACGCAGGCGATTCGGATTCTAAAGATTGTGTAAGTTCGTCTTCCGATTCCTCACTATCGCTTTCTGCAGATATTTCTTCCTCTGCATTGTTACCTTCATCAATATCACTTCCTCTTCTGTGAGTCTCCGAGGCATTTTTCTTTAAATAAATTCCAAGTGTGCAGCGGGCTTGACAACGGACAAAAAAGCTATAATAACACTATTAAATCAAATTTATGAATCATATTTGATCATTACCTTATATTTTACAAAGTTTTCAATGATATAAAATATCAACCACCTTACAGAACCAGTTTTTCAACTCAGCTGATCAACAAAAGTATGATATTTTTGATAGTTGTGCCAAATTAAAAATATGGTCGTATTTTTTTCATATAAAAGAGTTGTCAAGCTAGCTATACAAAAGGTCATATAATGAAAATTTATTTTTTAAACACATATTTTAAACATAAATTTTTGAAAAATGTCCAGCGGGCTGCACGTGAGTACTGGGGAGGATAGACTAATAGCTACAAAATCCTGTATTGAGGCTTATTTTGGTTGAATTTTATCTCAATGACGTTAATTACGGGTATTATAGTATACTTGCAAGTGGACTTTATTGGGGAGCTATAGTCTATTCTGGATTAATATCTACAAAATTCTGTAGTATGATTTATGTGTATATATAAATGTTCTGTATAAAATTTGGGGTAATAACCGGTATTTATAAGCAATTTATAAAGATTAATGTCTTTTTCAGATGAGGCCCTTATATGGGAGGTATGACCAATTATGGGCCGACCATCATAAAATTCGTTATGAGGTTTATATGTGCCGAATTTTAACTTTGTTACTTATTTATAACAGATTTGTGCGTATTTTAGTGATTTTCGGTTGTGTCCCTTATAAAGGGTGTCCCAACTAGAACGCAATTTTTAAATTTGGCGCCATTCGAAGTGTCATTGTTTGACATTTGAACAATTGTTACTGTTTGCTAGTAGAAGGTACGAGGTTAGTAAAAATGGAGCGGTACACGAATGAACAACGCATTCTCATTGTGAAATTGTTTTACCAAAATGGTGAAAGTTTTGCGGCTACATTTCGCAAATTGCGATCAATTTGGGGTCATAATAACGCTCCAAAAGAGTCAACTATAAAGAGATTAATGGATAAATTTACCGAAACTGGGTCTGTTAATAATGTAAAGACAACAACGAGCCTTCGACCAGGTCGATCGACCGAAAATGTCGCAGCTGTACCTGATGATGTCACTCAAACTCCATCCACCTCAATTGGACACCGAGCTCAGCAAATTGGTGTCTCCAAATCCACTATGCAGCGAATTTTGACGAAAGATTTGCATCTTCAAGCATACAAAGTTCAATTGACTCAGGAACTGAAGCCAGCTGACCATGGACAGCGAAGGGAGTTCGTTAATTGGGTATTGGAGAGACAACATGAAAATGCTGATTTAGCCCATAAAATCATCTTCAGTGACGAGGCCCATTTCCATCTTGATGGTTTCGTCAATAGGCAGAATTGTCGCATTTGGGGTGAGGAAAATCCTCGAGTGATTCACGAGAAGCAAATGCATCCTCAACGTGTCACTGTGTGGTGGGGTTTTTGGGCTGAAGGAATCATTGGACCTTTTTTATGAAAATGAGGCAGGTCAAGCGCAAACAGTCAATGGTGTTCGGCATCGTGAAATGATAACCAGTTTTTTCTTGCCTAGAATTGAAGAAATGAATGTGGAGAGAAACAATTCAATTGCTGCATCAGTCATTTCCCGGTCGTGTTATTTCGCGTTTTGGAGACCAGAATTGGCCGCTTAGATCGTGCGATTTCACACCTTTAGTTTTTTTCTTTGGAGTTTTTTGAAGTCGATGGTTGTACGCGAATAAGCCGACGACGACTCAAGCCTTAAAAGAGAAAATTGGACGCTGCATTAATGAAATACCGCAGCATTTATGCAAAAAAGGTCATTGAAAATTTCATTAAAAGATCGCGTGTGTGCCAGCAAAGCCGCGGCGGCCATCTGTACGATATCTTGTTCCATACATAACCTCATTCTGTCTACGTTACGATATAATAAAGTTTCACGATTTTTTTTTAAATATCCGTGTTTTATTTAAAATTTAAAAATTGCGTTCTAGTTGGGACACCCTTTATGTGGGTTATGCGAAAATACGGATCAATGTTTACAAAATACAGTGGTATGATTTTTGCATATACATATACTAATAATCTGTGTAAAATTTTGGGTAGGCACCTATATTTATAAGATACATATAAAGAATAATGTATTTTTTCGGACGTGGTCCTTATATGGGTGGTATGACCAAATATGGGCCGATCGTCTCAAAATTTGGTATAGCGATTTATTATTTATATATGGATTATTTGTGTGGAATTTTAAGCTGATATCGATATTTATAAAAAACTAATATGTAAATATTATAGTTATTTTCGATAGTGGGCTTTATATGGAGGTTGCCTTATATTTTCATTAATAACTCTGGTTCTACTGGACTGATTTTGCTGATTTCCAATACAAACTGCTTAGAAGTATTATAAACCGTTTTTTAAAAACTTTATTGATTCTGGTTGTGTATTTTGGATATGAGAGTGTTTTACACTGACGTACTGCCAGACAGACGGACATGGCTCAATCGACTTAGAATTTCGTAAGGATCTAGAATATATATATGGGTCTCACATGAATATTTTTCAATGTTACACACGAAATGACAAACCTCATTCGCCACTTGTGGAAATGAAGGGCATGAAAAGTTAGTTTTCTGATAATCAGGTTTTAAAACTTCAACAATAATTTAATTTAGGAATATACTGGACTGCAGCGAATCTTTATACATATATCACTTTAATAGACTATTTAGTCGATTAAGTTGAACGGAAATTCAAACTTATTCGTTTGTGTTCTAAACAAATTGTAAAACTTTAACAAATGTTAATTATATTTTGTTTCTATTACTTTAACTAGAATTTGCAAACTATGCTTTTAAGTCCTCTCTCCGAATTGTCCACCGTGCCCCATGCAGATGTTCGGCAAAGACAATTGGATTGTGTTCTGCAAATCTTGAATGGAGCTGGTGAGATTTTATCGTTTGGTTGGCCAGCCATTATCGAAATAATAGGCGCTGTAAATGAGCATCATGGTGAACCCTTAATACGTACTGCATTTCAATGTTTACAATTGGTTATAACCGATTTTCTGACCGTTATGCCCTGGCGTTGCTTGCCCTTGTGTATCAGCACGGCAGCCAAGTTTGGTTCGCAAACGCAGGAATTAAATATTTCCCTAACGGCCATAGGTTTAATGGTGAGCTTATAATTTAAATTCTTTAAGATATATGTATTAAATTTGTGTTCCTCTCAAACATTTCTAGTGGAATATATCTGACTTTTTTAATCAAAATCAAGACAAATTAATGTCTGCCCAGGTGGATGATTCTACCATATTACCAGATTTTCCTGGTACTGTTAAAATGCCACAATTTGATAAGTTGTGGATGTGTTTATATGCCAAATTAGGTAATTATGATGTTTGTAAAAAGGTTTGAAAACATTTTAAATTAATTTACTATTTACAGGTGAACTATGTGTTGATTCTCGTCCTGCGGTACGCAAATCGGCTGGCCAAACATTATTCTCTACCATATCGGCCCACGGTAGTCTTTTGAATCCACCCACCTGGCAGGCTTTGGTATGGCAGGTTCTATTTCCTTTGCTGGATAATGTTAGAGCTCTCTCCAGCTCGGCCAGTAATGAGAAAGTGGATGCTAGTGGCAATATTTTAATACATCATTCCCGTAATACCGCCCAAAAGCAATGGGCTGAAACTCAAGTCTTGACTCTGTCAGGTGTTTGCAGGGTAAGTTTTCTTAGATGTAAATTTTCTTAGAAAAAAAACCTTTCAATTTTTGTTTATTTCTCCAGGTTTTCAACACCAAACGCGATTTAATACAAATGCTGGGCGATTTTGATCGTGCCTGGTCTTTAATATTGGAATTCATACAAAATGCCGCTTTAAGTAGAAATGGTGAAGTGTCATTGGCGGCTTTAAAGTCACTGCAAGAAATTATGTATCATAATGCGGATAACAAACAGTGTAGCAACAAAACTGAGGCCGCTGGTGGTGACAAAGCCAAATTGAAAAGTGAAGAAATTTGGAATGTAGGTTTAGTTTAAATGAAACTTATAAAATTAGTTTTGATTGTTTGTTTGTTTTTAAGATTGCTTGGAAAATTTGGCTTAACATCGGCATGGAGAGTACAAAAATGTCGGCTAAATCTCAAGACTCTACGCAGGATGAATTCTATATACCCAGCCAGGCCTATTTGACGGCATTAATGCAAATATTCCCAGCCATATTTCAGCAAATACAAAAAAGGTGAGAGTATTACGATATGAGAGAACTTCAAAATAGTGAGAAAAAAATAGTAATTAAAATAACTAACAGATTAAAATTTCACTACCACTAAATGGTTAGTGGTAGTGCAACATCAAATTGCACTACTATTAAAATTTTAATAGCACTACCACTAATTATTTGATTTTTAGTGCACTAAAAATATAGTGCAATATGCCCATCTCTGGTATTGTAGGCCTTTTACTTTATTTCAATTAGTGCGATCAAAAGCCATATTCAAAAGTTATTGTTGTAGCAACGTCTAAAAGTATGTAATTGTGCTACTTCTCCTGGGTTAGTTCTTTACTCTTTTGAACGAAATGAAGTAGCGTTAGCTGAGCTATTGATAATGAGTCAGTTTCTTCAATCCGACCTCAGTTTTGTTAGAGCTACCCTTATTTTCTCTGGATAGGTTTTTCTTCATGTATGCTATGCGTGGTATGCGACCTCCTAGTACGACATTTTTGCAGTATCCTGCGAACGCGGTATTGATGATCCTTTCTGACGTGCCTTGTGGGATACTCCAGCTGTGTGATGTTAGAGGAACTATCAACATAAATTTGTTTTCCATTATTGGGTGAACTTTCGTTACAACTTGTAGGTATTATTCCAAGTTTATTTGTAGGCAGCATGTAACAGTTCTTAAGACAGTATACTGGCAGTTTTGTTTTTTTTCCACTGGGTATCACTTAATGAAGGTGACCATACTGGAGCAGCGTAATTAAATACATACCCACAAATCGCTTTGAATGTAGTCGGCTAGCGTTGAGGAGCTTGTTTCTACTTCATGAGTATATTGAACATCAATTGAGAAGCTAAAGAGGCTATTAAAAGTTACCCCGAACATTTTTGGATGTTTCACAGTCGGAATTTCATCAACGATGTCAAGATTCAGCTTTACCTGGTTCATCTAGGTAGTAAAGAGTGTTGCCGCAGACTTCGTTGGCGATAGTTGCAGGATCCGTAGTGATGAAGTTAAGACAATCATTCGCCATAATGGTGCAGTCGTCCGCCATGGAAATCACTTCGATTTCCTATGGATGTGCTTCGAGTTTAGATATGTAGTAGTTAAATATCAGTATTCTTCTGAGGAACTTCTTATTTAACTCTACAAAGTTGTGATCAATTGTCACTAAACTCTACGAACGACTGACGGCTCCTCAGATAGTTCACGATCCATCGAAGTACTTTCAGTAATCAAGCGCCACGAGAATCGATCTTTTACAAGGGCCAAATTTCAATACACTTATATTGGTACTTTTTTGAAATTCATTTCTACTATTCTATTCTCGCAAACTATGCATCTGATCATGTTATTATCTTCGGCAGAGTTGTTGTGCATGAGCCCGACAAGGTTTCTGAGTTGGTACGACCACGCCTACTTTAACGCCCACTTTTTTTAAATTGATTAATTGCTTCTGCATGGCTTTTTACAGATTTACTTCAAACAAGTTGTATACACATCTTACTGAAAAAAAAATAAAAATGTTATGTGCCACGCCCACTTTCATGCTCTATCTCAAAAAATAAATGTTTGCATGTATGTCCTTTATAGAATCGTAAACTATGTATTTGATAATGTGATTATCTTTGGCAAAGTTGTTATGCATGAGCCCGGGAAGGTTTCTGAGTTGGTATGAACACGCCTACTTTTTTTTAATTCATTAATTGCAACGCCTGTCAGGAAGGCCAGGCCGCTGGACCGATCTTACTAAAACTTTGACGGGATATAACTAAGACTCCGGCACACAGTGCTTTGATCCCATATAAGGAATGTAACGATTGTTAGACTAATGTCCAAATATAATGGGAACTTGGCTACCTATTAGATCGGCCGTGCTCGTCGGTGGGAGGGGTTTAATAGTGTTCCCAACTAAAATATGTTTTATTACGTTACAGGAGAAATAAAAATTTTAGGTAGCAAATACTAAAAGTAATCCATAACAGGAAAAAAAAGAATAAAAATGTCAATGATTGACATGTAGCTTGAGGTCTTATTTGCTACATTGATCCAGGCCCACCCTCCTTGCTGACATGAAACCATAATAATTGTCAGCCCAAAAAAAAATACAGACTAATAAATAAAGCACCCTACCCCATCTCTATAACACTTTTCGCAAAACTAAATATAACCTTAAAATTCCATGTTTTTTTTTTTAAAACATAATAATAATATAATATTTATTTATAATTAATTAAAAGGTATTTCATTAAATATGTAATAAGGAATTTAAAATTAGAAATTTTCATGGAAAAATGGTCACCATTTAAAATTTGATTATTAAAATTGAAAAAAATATATATATCAAGATATGACAAAATTTTAACAAAAAAAAATAAATGTGGAACCATATATTTGACACTGTGGTGACTTTGATTACCAATAATCAACAAATGTGTATGTAACAAGTTTATCTGCAATATGAATATTATAATTCTGATATATATTTTTATTTTTTTTATACTAATTTGGGAGTATGACTGTAGGTTAATATTCAAATTACGTATACGATAAAAAAAAATTTAAGAGTAAAATAAAAATTCATTCACAACTTACATATTCAAAGTCCAACGAAGTCAGGAGGCGCCAGATGACCGTAGGCTAGTTGCGTTAGACGTATATTTAGTTCAACTTTTTTTTTATCGACTGTATGTGTGTATTATGTTATGTATGTGAGTTGTATTGTCTATATGTAGGGTGTATGAATTATTAATGATTGGTTTATATTGTTTAAAATAAAAATAAAAAAAAATTAATAAAATTCAAGTGACCATAAGACCATAAAAATAAATTTGCGTTATGAAAATTTAAAATTAATTAATAAGCAAAATTCAAATCTTAACAAATATTTAATTTAAACCAATTGTAAAAAAAATTAGTTAGAAAATTAAAAAAAAATTATCGGTAAAATATTCAAAATATTCCAAATATTGAAAAGATAAAAATAATGTTGGAAAATTTTCTTTTCCCTTAAAATTTACTTCAACACCACACCTGGTCACCCCAGGTGTTGCAAAACAAAATTTGATTATTCTACGAATATTCTGTATTTATAATCCGATTTAATTAAATGGTCACTATATAATAGTCAATATAAAAAAAACACTATGTCCCCTTGTCTATTGTGTTAAACTCGGCCGCTCTTCAGGTGATTAAAATTTTAAATTAATGGGGTTTCCTCTGGATTGAATAATTGCCAGGGAGTTTTCAAAAGCCGATGATATTTTCAATCTTCCGGTCATCGCCGGGCATTCGCCAAGTAAAGACGTGTTTTTTCGTGGTCTCAATCTGTGTGCCTACAGACTTCGTGTGTGATATTTATTGCAAGGAAAAGAGAGACTCTAACAGTTATTGTTTTTAATAATTTTTTCTATTAACTTTCTCATTGTATTAGTAGAAATATTAATAATAAATTTTATCGAGCGTGCGCAAAATGAACGGGGTTCATCCCCCTGACTATAACCGGTTCAGGGAGCTTGCCTCCTTGTCCGATAGAAACAAATCAAACAAACATAAACGACCACGTGCGGAAGACTTTTTGCCTTTACCAGAATCAACCAAAAATCAACTTAACCTTCCACGCTATTTGGTCGCGTCTACGGTGTCACTTCAAAAAGATGTAGAAGTTCGTCCATTGGCATCTTTCAATGTATTCCAGGTGGAACGAGGACTAAACTTCATCTCACGTGATCGACTAGAAGTAAAAGAAATGCGAAGTGGTGACTTGCTGATCAAGGTACAGGATAAAAAAACGGCTGATAAATTTTTAAAAGCTAACTACATCGACAATATCCCCGTGAAGATATCTTTACACAAAACTCTAAATACAATTCAGGGTAGAATATTTTCAACAAAACTCAAGGAAATCCCACAAGAAGAGCTACAACAATTACTTGCGGACCAAAAAGTTGTAGAAGTAAGAAAAATTATGAAAAAGGAAAATGAACAATTGGTGGCTACAGGAGCCGCCATAATCACTTTTGACCTGATATACTGTCCAGAATTTTTGAAACTGGGGTGGGAAAGAGTTCCAGTTTCAGAATACATACCCAACCCCATGAGGTGCCTAAACTGTCAAAGGCTAGGTCATACTAAAAAGTGGTGCAGAAATGTTCAATTATGTCGAAACTGTGGCCAAAATGAAATACATGAACTCTGTAACATTAAATTTTGTGTTAACTGTCAAAATGAAAGCCATACATCTTATGATCCAGAATGTCCTGCTTTCTGGAAACATAAATCAGTCAATTATATAAAAATTTCAAGAAGATGTACAGTCCGTGAAGCATGGCAAATTTTTAACGACAATCCTAACCTCAACATGCTTAAACCAATTAACAAAAACAACAAAAAAAATCCAACATATGCAAACATTCTAAATAATGATTCCACAAAGCAAAAACAAAATTCTTCGCATTCAACCATTCCTGCACAAAACCAAAAACAATCAACAGACAAAAATAAAAATGCTCAACTTGTTACTAGCTTAAAAACACCCGTTACAACCATGACAAATCAAGTAAAACAAAAACAAAATACACATATCAATAGCGAAAAGGAACTTCAAAATAAAACAGAAACTATCACCGAAATACCAATACAAAATACACACTCAATAACTACAACAAATATTAACACATCCACAAATACATTAACAAAAACAGACACAATTACAACTCCAAACACAAACATCTTAACAGCCATAGAGTCTCTTACCGAAACAACTCCTCTCGGAATAAATACAAACGCAACTAAATTAAATACAGCAATAATGCAATCAGAAACAAACGATTATAATAAAGAATACATGATTCTTAGTGATGACAATAGTGACAATTACAATTATTTTACACCGATTACCGATGTAAATATTACAGAAGAAATGGTCATTGAGGACATTAACGTCGGTTTGGGACTGAGCTCTACTACAGTTAATACTAAATCACCATGTTCACAGATGTATGAAAATTTTCCAGATTTAAATGTACTCATTACTCCAAAAACTCTAAAAGAGGCCCAAGGCAAAAATAAAAACGAAAAATGTAAAACAAAACAGGCCCAAGGGGTAAAAAAGGAAAAATAAACAAAAATGTCACTAAATCTAAATATCTCTATCCTCCAGTGGAATTTACAAGGTTTCATAAATAACAAGGCTTCATTAGAACTCTTAGTCGCAAGGTACAAACCAAATATCATAGTACTACAAGAGACACACATAGTCGACAAAAATCTTCATCTTTTACATCTTCCCGGGTTTCAAATTTTTCATCACAACAACAAAAATTATGATTATGCAAAGTCAGGTATAGCCATACTGATCAAAAATAATATACACGTAACAAAACATATAAAATCCACAAATAGTTTACTTTTTCAAACAATAGTAATTAAAGCAAATGAGGAACTTTATATTACAAATATTTATAAGGAAAATCATATTAACATGACAAATTTATTGCTAAATAATATACCAAACATTGGAAATTCACATCACATAATGCTAGGAGATTTTAATTCCCAAAATATTTTATGGGGTTCCTCATATAACTCTCCCAGTGGGAAAATCTTTGAAGAGTTTGCAAACGACAACAACTTGGTAATTTTGAACGATGGATCTCCTACTTTACTTAACACCAGAAACACATTGACTGCCGTAGATGTTACAGTATCATCCACAGGCATTGCTCCATATTTGAAATGGAGTTGCTTACCTGTGCCTGACACCGCAGATCACTTCCCAATCACAATTACTAATAATGTAGAAGTTATTACCAGTAAATTTTCGTCTCGGTTTATAGAAAAAAAAGCTAACTGGTCTCTTTTTAAAAAGAAAGCAAATTTAGCTTCTATTCAATTTCAAAAATCATCCAACATAAACAAGGAAGCAGCCCAAATAAAACGCATTTTTAGGTGTTGTATAATTATAAACATGGTAAATATACAATGTTATTACATAGTTATTCTATGATTAATTATCCACCCTGTCATACTAGTTTATAAGTGATCTTTGTAACTTTATTACTATATTGAATTGTATTTTAAATAAAACAAGTCATTCTTGATATTACTTAACATGGTGTCAGATGAAAATTTAAAAGAATCACGCTATTAATGAAAAAAAAAAAAAAAACAAAAAGCGAATAAAAGAAAAATTGTTTAATTAATAAAACATATAAAAACAATAAAATAAGAAATGTCGATGAAAACAGAGACAATGGGTCCTTTTAATAAATTAAACTTGAAGGCATCCAACATGGCGATTGAGTGGCGTAATTGGTTGGCTCAATTTGAGATTTTTTTGACGGCGTCAAATTTAAAAGCAGAGTCTAATGGAAGGAAGGTGGCCCTACTTCTTCATCATATGGGTCCTGATTGTTTTCACATTTTTAATTCATTCAACAAAAATGTGGACGACGTAAAATATGATGATCTTTTGCTATTGTTCCATGGATATTTCATACCGAAAGCCAACTTGGCAATGGAGCGCCATGCTTTCTTTAGTAGAAAACAAAATGGCGGTGAAAGTATTGACGACTACGTAACAGCACTTAAAAATTTAAGTCTTACATGTGAATTTGGTGACCTAAGGGAAAATTTGGTTAAGGATATTTTTACTTGCGGATTGTCATCAAATCTTCAGCATATAAAGGAACGCCTTTTAAGTGAAGGAGCAATTTCTTTGGACAAAGCTTTAGAAATCGCAAAAACTATTGAGGCAGCTCGGGAGAATGCCAGTCAATTGGATGAACTTAGTTTGAATAGGCTGCAAATTGGAAGATATTCAAATCAGAAAAATTTTCAAAATAATTCCTGTAACAAATGCGGCCAAATTCATAAAACAAAATGTCCAGCCGAATACGCTACTTGCCATCACTGTGGTAAGAGAGGCCATTTTGAAAAATGTTGTTTTTATAAAAAACAGCAAGATGTCGGTGGTAAAAAAGGTTATGTTCGGACTAAACAACAACAACAACAACAGAATGCAAAATACGTTAAGAATCTGGAGTATACATGTGATGAAGAAGTCAACGAGTTATTTATTGGTACATTGTCGTATGGTGAACATGATATGCATAATCAAAATTATACAAAAAGTCTACAACAGCAAAACAATTTAATTAGTAAATTGTCTAATGATCAACAGCAACAACAAAACTTTAAAACAACAGCAAAAAATGGTTGGAATATCATGGTGTTATTCAACAAGAAGCAAATCGAGTTCCAGGTTGATACGGGTGCTGATGCCAACATAATTTCACACCAAGTGGCGGAAAATTTGGGTCTTACTGGTCAAATAATATCAACAAATGTCAACATAAATACATTTAGTGGTGAAAGGCTGCCAATAATGGGTAAAGTAAATATTGAATTTTTATATAATCATACAAAATATTATGATAGTTTTTTTATTGTAAATTTAAAATGTAAAAATATAATAGGTCTTAATTTAGCAGTTATTATGAATTTAGTAAAAACTGTTAACCTTCTTTCAACTGAAAATATTATTGAAAATAATTTAGATATTTTTGAAGGCCTAGGGTTAATAGAAAATGAATGTAAATTAATATTAAAACCAAATGTTAATCCGGTAGTAGACCCACCTAGAAGAATTCCATTTTCGTTGTATGAGGATTTGAAATTAGAACTAGACAGAATGGTTAGCTTAAATGTTGTTACACCTGTTGAGGAACCAACGCAATGGGTCAGTTCTATTGTTTTAGTATCTAAACCAAATGGAAAATTAAGATTGTGTTTAGATCCTAGAAATTTAAACAAGGCAATATTGCGTCCCCATTTTCAATTCCCCAATATTGATGATTGCAAGGCGAAGTTGAGCGGGTCATGTTTTTTCAGTACATTAGATGCTAATAGTGGATTCTGGATGATACCACTTGATGAAAACTCATCCAGATTATGCACTTTTAACACTCCTTTTGGACGATACAGGTTTTTACGGTTACCGTTTGGGATAAGCGCGGCACCGGAAATTTTTCATGCGGAGATGATTAAATTATTTGGAGATATAGATGGTTTGATAATATACATCGATGATTTTTTGATTTATTCTAAATCGGTCGAAGAGCATAATGAGATTTTGAAAAAACTAATTGATAGAGCAAGAAAAGTAGGACTGAAATTTAACAAAACGAAGTCGAAATTTTTGTTAAATGAGATAAAGTTCATTGGCCATGTATTTAATAAAGAAGGCGTTAAACCTGATAAAGATAAAATAAACTCTATTCTAGAAATGCAGGTTCCAAACAATATTTCTGAATTACAACGGTTTTTAGGTATGGTAAATTACCTTGGGGGTTTTATTGAGAATTTATCAGAAAAGAACAAGAATTTGAGGGAACTTTTAAAAAAAAATATAGCCTGGCATTGGAGTGACACTCATAACAAAGAGTTTAATGATTTAAAGTTAGAGATAACAAAAACACCAGTCTTAACCTACTTCGATCGTAACAAACCATTAACATTAACGGTGGATGCGTCTAAACAAGCAGTTGGGGCCGCGATTCTACATGAAAATCACCCAATTGCCTATGCTTCGGCATCATTAACAAAGTCTCAAGAAAACTATGCTCAGATCGAAAAAGAACTTTTTGCCATTCTTTTCGGGTGCGTCAGGTTTCATCAATACACTTATGGCACTCAAGTTTTTGTTGAAACTGATCATAAACCGTTAGTTACGTTATTTGAAAAACCATTATATAAGATACCTGCACGATTACAACGATTTATGTTGCGTCTTCAATGTTATAATTTAAATGTGGTATACAAACCCGGTAAATTAATGTTTATTGCTGATACATTATCAAGAAGTCCACTAAAAGAAAAAGCTTTGGTTGAGTTTGATAATGATGTATTACTTCATTGTAACTTTTTAAAGTCGCATTGGGAGATTCCATTTTCTAATGTAAAAAATATCAAAGAACAGGGTGAAATTGATCAAGTATGTCAGAAAATTAAACGCTATATACAAAGTGGGTGGCCGAAGCATCAAAAATTGGTAGATAAAGAAGTTCTACCCTACTTTAAAGTAAAGGATGAATTAACAATATTAGATGGGTTGATACTTAAAGGAAATCAAATTTTAGTACCTAAACCCTTACGTCGTGAAATACTCAATGGCCTACATGAAGGTCACATGGGCATTCAACGATGCCAAAGTTTGGCTCGTCAAACCGTTTATTGGCCTAATATATACAATGATATTTTAAATTTAATATCAAATTGTGAAATCTGTTTAAAATATCGTAATTCAAAAGAAAAACAAGAAATGATGCCACATGAAATTTACAGCATACCATGGTTTAAAGTAGGTAGTGATATCTTTGAGTATAACAAAAAGCAATACATAATAATAGTAGATTATTATTCTAAATATATTGAAATTGATATACTAAACAATGGATATTCAGCAGCAAATGTTATTATTAAACTAAAATCAATCTTTGCGAGACACGGGATACCACACATTTTTATTTCTGACAATGGTCCACCATATAGCTCGAAAGAATTTAGGCAATTTTGTAATGAATGGGGTATTGAACATAGGACATCTAGTCCGTACCTTCCAAGATCGAACGGTTTAGCAGAAAGATCTATACAAACTATAAAACAAATGTTGCATAAATGCAAAGAAAGTGGGACTGATCCGTATATTGCACTTTTGCATTATAGGACAACACCAAAGGGCAATATGCCAAGCCCAGCTGAAATATTAATGTCAAGAAATCTAAGAACAAAATTACCTTCAGTTTCTACAAACTTTCAACCTAAATTAGTAGACAAACAGCAATACGAAAATCAATTAAAAACTCGAACAATAAAATCTGAAGAACATTATAACAAAAATGCGAAGAATCGAAAAACAATAAAACTCGGTGCTGATGTTATGTTCAAAAAGAACAATCATTCATTCTGGTCTCAAGGAGAGGTAGTGGAAAACTGTAATGAACCAAGATCTTTTATCGTCAAGGATAATGAAGGTGGTTTATACAGAAGAAATGAACAACATATTTTAGAAAGACATGAACCCTCAACAAGCTCTGAAATAATCAGTACTTCTGTAGCAACACATACAAATGTAGGTTCCACTGATCAGGTTCTAAATGATAATCCTTATGTAACAAGATCTGGTAGGAAAATAGTTCCTCCTACCAGATTTGATTGTTATACTGATTTTGATTGAAAAAAAAAAAATTTTGTAAAATTTTAGTAATAGTATATATATATTAGAATTTAAGTTTTGAATTATAATTAAAACAAGATTAAGAAAATTTTGTAAATAATGTATATTTGGTCTTATATAAATAACTATAAGTTATAATTATAATCTTATTACTTTTGATTGAAAACTATTTTGTAAAATTTTAGTAATAAAAAATATATATTGGAATTTAAATTTTGAATTATAATTAAAACAAGATTAAGGAAATTTTGTAAATAATGTATATTTGGTTTTATATGGATAACTATAAGTTATAATTATAATCTTATTACTTTTTATAAAAAGGAAGATGTTGTATAATTATAAACATGGTAAATATACAATGTTATTACATAGTTATTCTATGATTAATTATCCACCCTGTCATACTAGTTTATAAGTGATCTTTGTAACTTTATTACTATATTGAATTGTATTTTAAATAAAACAAGTCATTCTTGATATTACTTAACATTAGGAAGTCAGCAAATGAATCAATTCCCATCAGCCATAAGCCAAAAGATAAAAATAGCCCAGTCTGGTTCAACTCGGAAATCGCAAAACTGATCAGTCAAAAACACGAAGCCTGGAAAATCTTCAAAAGAACTCGTAACAATACAAATATTATTAAATACAAAAACATTTGTGCAAAAATAAAAAGGGAAAGTAAGGTGGCAAAAAGAAAAACGTGGGATAACTTTCTTAACTCCCTAAATCCTGCTATGGATGTTCGTGTACTTTGGAGTAAAGTCAACAACTTGAGAACAAACCGAATCTCAAATTTTCCGCCAATTTATGTAGACCAGAACAGTATAAACCATCCCTCAGATATTGCTGATTGTTTTGGTTCCTATTGGTCATCGATTAGTACCGATAAGGTCTTCAACCCCGAAATTATAAGAAATAAAAACAACCAGGAGATCAATACAATTCATCAACACTGTCTAAAATATAAGAAAATGAATCAAAAGATCCTAGCTTCAGAATTGGAGGAAACAATGCAAACACTAAAAGGAACCACACCAGCACGTGACAAAATAACTTATTTAATGATAAAAAATGCTCCAGAAAGCCTTAAGAATCGTCTCTGTGAACTTTATACGAACATATTGTCATCAGGTGTCTACCCACATGACTGGAAAAGCGCTGTTTTAATACCAATACCAAAACCGGGTAAAAATCAAAACAGCTTGGAGGGATACCGTCCTATATCACTATTGCCAGCTTTATCCAAAATCCTGGATAAAATTTTGGCAAAACGTTTTTGGAAGCATACTAGATCAAACTTGTCTGAATTACAACACGCCTTCTTGCCTAGACACGGAGTTTATACCATTGGCCATCAGCTTGAAGAAAAACTGCGCCAAAACCTTAAAAAAGGAAAACATAGCCTAGTTCTTTCAGAGGATATCGAGAAGGCTTTCGACAGGGTAATATCGTCTTACATCATAGTTGAACTTAATGAATGGGGAATACCAACAGAAATTTTAAAACTCTTGAAATCATTTTTACACAACCGCAAGATAACCGTTAGAGTTGGAGGTCATTTTTCTGCCACGTACCCTCTGGACAACGGAATTCCCCAAGGCTCTCCTATATCTGTAGTCCTATATTCCGTATATGCTAACTCTTTAGCAAGAGCTCTTGAAAATCTACCCGGTATTGACTATGTTGGCATCTACGCCGATAATATATTCGCGGTGGCTTCAGGAGACCCAGTAACAGTTGCTTCCAATTTAAAATATTTAGACATTAAAGTTCATCAATGGGCCGAGAGTAGGGGAGCTGTTATTCCTGCCAACAAAGCTGAAATCTTACACGTATGCAGAAAAATTAGTTGTACAGAAACTAATTGTTATATTAGAAACGTCCAACTAGATATTTCTGATAAAATGAAAATTCTGGGTATATACTTCACCAAAAATTTATTATGGAACTACCATGTAAGACAATTATCAAATAAACTTAATAAAATCAACAACCTCCTTAAACTAATTTGTTGTAGAGGTAAAGGGCCACACATGGAAACGGCATTGAATATTTGTCGCTCTTTAACAATAGGGACCCTCCTACATGGTATCACAATTTTCGGTTGGACGTCAAAGAGGAATATTAACAAATTAAACACCTCCATCAATACCTGTTTCAGAACTGCATCCGGTTTGCTTCGAACGACTCCGTTGGACAAATTGAGAAATGAAGCTAATTTCATAGATTTTAAAAAGTTGTTGGAGAACACATCTGTTAATATGGCATCCAGATCAATAGCTATTTCAGCCGATGGTTTACATGAATCATTTTGGAAAAACCTCTGCTCTACATCTAACTATCATTCATCTGCAATAAACAATATACTAGAAATTATTAACAAATGTAAAATATCAATACCTCAAAAACCTATTACACCCACAGAGAGCAATGTCTTACTAAAAATAGATGATGGTTTAAGTGCTTTTGCAAAAAAAAGTACAGATCCAGCTTGCTTTAAAGCAATACTTTACCAGAAAATCTCAGACTTCTCCCCAGATGAAATTTATTACACTGACGGATCTTACCAAAATGGGTTAACATCCTATTGTATAACCAAACAAACTTCAAATACACAATTTGAGATAATTAAAGAAGCAAGAATTCCTGACTATTCTGGAATATTTACCGCAGAAATTTCAGCTATTAGAACGGCGATTAATATGGCCATCGAAAAAGGTGGGAAATCGTTAATCTGCTCAGACAGCCTTAGCGCAATTAAAGCATTAATAAAAAATCACCGTGGTATATATGACGACATGTTGCGACTTCCAAATAACATCCACCAAATTAAGTTAATATGGATCCCATCTCACATCGATATTCAGGGAAACGAAGTTGCAGACCTTGGTGCCAAAAGGGCCTTAGAATTAGCAGAAATAACAGAAATTCCATGTTTTCCAAAAATCATAAGTAACCCCTTTAAAATGTTCCAAAAACAACAAAATACAGTTACAGTAAATAGACCGAGATATAACACAAATTTAACACGGCCACAATGTATTATGCTTGCCCGACTAAGGGTGGGGAAATGCATTTTTAATTCGAAACATTATTACGAAAAAACGGATCCACCAATATGTAGCAATTGTAATGAAAATTTAACGGTATCACATATCCTAACTAGTTGCCCGATATCAAAGATGGATGAACCACTGGAGGAAATACTAGACTGCAGTATATCAAATAATATTTACAAAATAATCAAAAGTCTACAACAGCACAATATACAAGATATTTAGTTTTTACGTTTATTCTTATTTTAATATTTAATGTAAATATGTAAATATGTTATAATTCTCAACGAGCGCTTATGGTCTGGTTACCGGCGCCTTTTTTTAGTATATATTTTATAAATTTATTTGTAAAGTATATTATATATAAATAAATAAATAAATAAAATTTTCAATCTTCCAAAGATTCTGTTCAAATAAAATTTTCCTCCAATACACAAATTTTAGGCAATGAAATAAGCAACTAATGGTAATCTATAAATTACAAACAAAAAGAAAGTCAAGTAAGGGAAAATGTTAACATCTTTCCAAATAAAACCTTACCAATTGAATATAATACAAAATGATTCCACGAATCCAAATTGAAGATAAGACTTCTCCTTTGGTTTTCTTTTCACACCAAGAAAATTTATTTAAATTTGCAAATAAAATTATGACCAACACAAACAGAATATTGATAAAAAATTTTTTTTCTTTTTCCGCACCGACCTACTCCAACAAAAAAAATCTTTACAATAAAAAAAATATTTTCCAAAATTTGAAAGCTTAGAAATAAACAAAGTCAATGCCAACTAAATCAAAACAAATTTATTTAACATAGTAGAAATTTCCAAAGTATAAAAACATTTAAATTATAACTTAATACTGCAAAATAAAACTAAAGTAGGTATGTCGCCATCACAGGAAGGCACAAAAATAGAAGGCGTTATCGTATATGAATAAAAATTGGCATGCTGGTTTTAATTTAATTAATGTTATAATTCTAAATATATCGTAATAACAATTTCTGTTAATTTTTTTTTAAATTGCTGCAAGGACTCGTTTTGCTCTCATATATCCTTTTTCTTAAAAGCGCAAAATACGCTCTTAAAACCATCCAATTGTCAAAATTTTTATTTTTCTTCAGTCCAAACTAAAAAAAACTCCATATCGGCACACGGACATCTTGAATTTTGAAAAAAGTCTATTCTGATTACAAAGTTGTAAAAAAAATTTCGATATAATAATGAAGGTATTAATATTTGTAGCAAATTTTATTTAAATTACAGCAATGACTCGATAAGCTGTCATATATCCTTTTTATTAAAAACAGTGTATACGTTTTGAAAATCATGAAATTGCAACAATTTTTTTTCTTTGTCAAAATAATAAAAAATGTATACAATTTTTACAAAAACAGCGCAAGGACACACATATATCCTGAATTTTAAATTAACTACTACCAAAAAAATAATAAAAGCATGATGGAAAAAGTTTTTATATATTAAAATTGTTTACATTTATTATTGCAGATTTAAACCAGCTGATCTTGATAAATTTTGTACAGTTTTAACCAATGCCGTTTGTATACCCGTACAAACCGAAGCAGTTCCTTATATAATGTCTTCAGTAACGGACTCATTATTAACCCCACTACACGATAGTATCCTAGAATGTATAGAATTGATACAGAAGGTAATTAAAACTGTAACCTACATACATACATATATGTATGTATGTATATATTTAACATTACATACATACTTATTTATTAATTCGATTTTAGGAAGCCACAAAAGATGAATCCAATTTAAATCATATGATTCCTGCTATATTCCGTCAATTGTTGGTCTTTAGTAAATTTGCCTGTACGCCACCCACTTTGCAGGTGAGCGAACAGCATAAATATGCCAAATCAACGAATCATTACGGCAACAATAGTTCGGTGGAAGTAGTTAGCATGAATTACATACCATTTGGTGAAAAGTCTATAAGTATATGTGTGCAATTGTATCAAACTACAGCCATGGAGGAGTCAGTAATGCAAGAGCATATTTTACATGAAATTATTAAGGTGAGGAATGTTTGAACTCAAATTTTTTATGTTTCTAAAATGTATTTTTTATTTGTATCATTACCTAGGCTTTGCGCACTCCCTTGGCTATGAAATATAAATGTTTGTCCTCCAGTACTTGGAAACTAGCGATCTCAAGTTTAATAACTGTTTTACATACCGGCCTAAAAGTGGCCAGAGCGAAACCAAATCATTTTACCGTTATGTGGGATGATTTAGCCGATACTTTGGATAAATTCTTATTTCCTCAGAGGTACATAGTTGGTTTAAAATATTATGTTTGAATCTAAATTATATTTTGATATAAATATATAGTGTCTGCACCATTGAAGATCGTGGCCTTGAAGAAATTGTCTTAGACGAAACCATCGATTGCCAAGTTATTGAACTATTACGTGATGAAGTTTTGCCTTATGCCCATGAAATGCCTCATCAATTTATTATGCAAATTGTGGTATTACTCAACAAGGGCTCCATACATTCCGCTTCTGATACGAATATTTGCTATGAATCTGATTGGAAATTACGAGAGATTTTCGCCAAAACATGTTTCGAAACCCTGTTGCAATTTTCTCTCTTAGATGACAATTGCAATAATAATAATAATCGTTCTACTGGCTCCAACTCTACATTGGCCTCGAGCTCTGCGGTTAGTGCTTTGAATGCTAATATAGCTAATGCTGTCGGTGGTGCGGGTAGCGGTGGCAAAGATTTTGCTGGCCGTTTGGCAGTTACCGCTTTGTTGCATCGTTTTCAGGAAGTGTTGAAACGTTTCAACGACGACGAAAGACAGAGTGGGAAGTGCCCCTTGCCAAGGTAAGCTTTTTGTAGTATTATGTTTCCAAAGTGTTTATTTACGTCTCTTAATAATAAGGCAATATCTTAAAGATAGGAATGTGAATTTGTCAATATCCCTGAATTCGCCTCAAATTAACTTGCAGACCTGGGGCCAAATTACCGCATTCGTGATCGAATGAGCTATCGTATCGAAAAATGATTTCGATATCGAAATTATGATAAAATGTACTAAATTTCTTGCTCGATATCGAATGCCATAATCTCAAATAAGAAAATTACGATAAATTTTACTCGATATCGAATGCGGTAATTTGGCTCCTGAATGTTGCATAAATCAATTAGCCCAAAATGTTATACATAATTTAATGATGTCTGATTTTTTTGTTGCACTAGTGGCTAGATGTATATCGTCTCATAGATCTCCAATAGATTTTAACGATGTCCAATTTATATGTTGCATGTTTTTTCCCCAATAGGAGAGTGTTTGGTATGCCCCCTGATTGTGTTGTTTTAATAACCATTTTGAAATTGTTTCCTGTAGCTCATCTTAAATTGATGAAATCCTCAGTCATTTCTGGAAGTCAGAGTATCCATGAGATTAGAAGTACAAATACAGAAAAACAAGTCTAAGGTAATTCACGCTAGCACTCATCAAACGTTTGACAAATTGTGATGTTTTCATTTGACATTAAATGTAAAACTTCATACTTTTTAAAACTTAAAGAGAGCGCAACGAGGACCATCCTTTCAGCCCTTTACTGATTTAAGACTCTCTGTTGATTAGGATCTAAGTGGTGTTTGCGGTTAATGCTGCACGGTGGGGAATTAAAAAAAAATAAATCTGTAATTTCTATAGAGTAAATCGGATTGCAATAAAATTTCATAAGCCTATCAGTGTCCGTTTCAGAGACCCCAAAGTGTGCCCCACTCGGGTTTTTGAGAAATTAAAAACGAATTGGGAATTGGGATTCTTCACTTGTAATCCGATTTCAAAGATTATAACATATATGAAATCTACTATTCAAGTACTAAAAAAACTTCTATATATTATCTTTTTTTACAAGATATTCGTATATAAAAATTATTATTTAAGCTTTTAGGTTTTTTGATAATAGAAAATTTCTGTGAATTAATAACAGTTTTTTAAACCTAGTAAAAAACGGAGAACGTAGAGCTCTAACTACGACCTGACCGCAATAACTTGGGTAAGAGAAATAGTTTGTCCATAAAATAATTAGGGAAGTAAAATAACTAACAGAATTACTAAACTAAAATGACAAATGACATAAATATAAATACTTAGGATTGTTGACTATTTACTTCCTTTGAATTAGATCGCTCAATATTTATACTTAGGAGTAATAGTCTGCTCATGAACCCCTTAGATCTAAGCATTGGTCCTTTTGTGTTGCCTGAAAAGAAATGAATGGAAGAAAACGGAAAAGGGGGTAGATATTTTAGAGGTAGAACGAGATTGTATGTGAATAGGTAGTAGAAAGAGAAAAAGATATCAAGAGAAAATGAAGATGTCGGGTCCAGAAGTTTAGAGAAAAAGATGGAGTAAAAACTCCGAGCCACCTAAATAGCCAGTAGTTCCATTTCAAGTGAAGGGATCGAATGTCATCATAACAACCAATGAAAGCGTTGATACGATCCAATTTCAAGTCTGATATTTCAGATAGGTCATTGAAGTACGGTTGTCCCAAGAGGGTGTTGCGCATGGTGTCCATTGCCGTACAATGACGTAGAAGATGAGGTATTCTCTCCTCCTCTTCTTCATCATTACAACTCCTACAGAAATCATTGTAAGGAAGTCCTAATCTGCTGGCATGATTGCCGAATTTGCAGTGTCCGGTGATTATTGACACCAAATCGCTCAATTGTGACCGATGTAATTTTAGCATATATAACGTTCGTTATTTAGCCTAGGCCAAATAAGTCATGTAATTACACAGGTGTGTTCGTTTGCCCACCTGGTCTGAGCAAGTCCATAGTAAAATTTCTCAATACGTTTCTTGCATGCTGTTAGTGAAATACCACATAGATGATCAATGTCATCATCAGGTAGCATGGAACCAGTGTTTGCTAAGTTATCAGCAACCAGATTCCCTGTTATGTCTCCATTTCCACGCACCCATTCGAGTGACACTGTTTAATGTCTCGCCATCCTATTTAAGGATGTGCGGCATTCCTGGACCAAGGTCGATGTAGTGTATACACCAGTTAGAGACTTAATTGCAGCCTGGCTATCCGTATATATACGAATATCCTGCCCGATATCCTGTTATAACTGATCCAGTTGGCTGCTCTTTTTATAGCCGATATCTCGGATTGTAGGATGCTGCATTCATTTGGAATTCTGAACATCATTCTTATTCCAAATTCTTGAATGTAGACACCGCCGCCAATTCTCTCCCCTTTTTTGGAGTCATCCGTGTAAATAGATAAACTCATAGTATTGAGGGGTAAATCTTGTTCTGGTACCTTATTATCCGAAATGGAGTAGCTAAAGTTCCTTGAGAAGAAGGAGTGCAATAATCGATTTTATCAGGAAGACAGTTTGTTTCCCTAATTAGTTGGTCCTTTTGTTATAATTTCGTTTCAATATTTTTAAACATTTGCAGATTTCGTCTATCGGAAATATCGTTTGTTTTAAAAGCCATCGCCACTTTGGTAATCTCTATGAAAAAGGCACCAGCTTCCAAAGGTAAGTTCAAACAACAACACATTCATTTGAAATGTTTTTTTTTAATAATACTGTTGCTATTTTAGTTAATAAACCCGCTTGGGATCAGTTGATTGGTCTCTATCCCTATTTGGTCGATTGCACCACAACCACATCGCCCGAAGTATCACGTTCTTTGAGGGAAGCTTTACTCCAATACACCGATTTATTGCAGGCGCCAAAATGTTTAACTAACGACAACAATACCAACAATATTTCCCCCACATACGAATTGACACAACAATCAAATGGACAAGAGTGAACATAGATTTACATTTAAGAAAAAACAAAATTATAATATTTCTAACCAAAACTCTTTGAAAACTCGTTGTAATATTTATTTATTTCCATTACTTATGTTTTTTGGTTTTGTTTTTAAGAAAATCCAAAAATGAAATTTAAGTTTAAAATTTGTAATTCCGAAGCAAATGATAAAATACATACAAAATAATATATTAGATATTAAATAAAAAGATGATAAACAAAATAAATAAACAAACACAGTAAATTGCAATTATACATAAATCTTTATATACACTATAAAATACAAGACTACACATGACTATTAGTAAATAACAAAACAAACCAACATTTTAAATACAATAATAAACTAAATAATAACCTGTGTGTCTTTTGAGAGAAATCGTTTTTGTTGATTAAATTTCTAAAAATCGATGCAATTTTTTCAATTCTTTTCTGCTCATTTAAACGCGGTTGATCTCATTCAAATAAATTGCTTAAACGTTGTGCGTATGCATGTTTAGGCTCTTAGTCGTAGTTGTATGTTTCTATATTTATATATATTGTATTTTTCTAGGATAATTCCACAGCATTTAGTTGGATTTGAGACAATTTAAATAACTCAAACAAATTGTGCCAATTTTTCAGATTTCGTTTAAGTACGTAGTGTAAAAGTTAAGCTACTCAATAAAAAAAGAAGCCTTTCCTGACTGAAAAACGATTATTATATCCTAAAATTTATTTTAAATAGTTATCTAAATATCAGTGGGGTTATTGTGTATTGCAAAAGCTTTCGAAATACAATGTAAAAAGTATACAAATTCGACCCATTTTCTTTTCGAATCGAAATACACAATAACCGCCTAGCTGATTTTTTTTAGTAACTTAAAAAACTGATTACTTTCTATTTTAGGAAACTATTTAATCAACAAAACGATTTTTCTCAAAACATACCAAAATTATGCCACTGATCCCGAACTAATCAGTTGTTTAGGTTTTTATCCGAAAAGAAAAAAATAGGGATGACTAGAGACGCCGAACAGTGTTACAATATTAACTAAAAAAAATACAGTGAAAGTCATATAAAAATAATCGCATGTTGACATCTCTTAGAGGACAACTTTTAACACGACTTCTGTATGTTAGAGGAACCATTTGGCATCATTATTAAATTTTAAAGATAAATGTCAGTAATAAGATGACAACAAGTTATCGATTGTTATAGAATTTCTTTTTAAAATTTTTCTCTTTATCTAGTTTGAGGAAGTATTAAAAGTTTGATTTTGATCTCTGTCATATGTTTCTGCTCTGGAAAGCACAACAACAGCCAGTTCTACGCAACGGAATGAGCCGACTTCAACTTTGTAAAGATTATTTGTTTGGCTGTTTTCATAAACGCAGTATGCAATGCAACATTTCATTTCATAGAGTTCATAATAGCATTTAGAATATAATTTAAAAACTTTTATCACATAAAATATAAAGATATTGGATTATTAAAGAGAATCTTAAAACAAAAATTTTTAAATTAGTTTGATATTTAAAATCATGCTCAATTTCATAACAAACCTGAATGTTTCTGGAAATAATTCTGGGGCCAAATTACCGCATTCGTGATCGAATGAGCTATTGTATCGAAATTATGATAAAATGTACTAAATTTCTTGCACGATATCGTATGCCATAATCTCAAATAAGAAAATTACGATCAATTTTACTCGATATCGTATGCGGTAATTTGGCCCCTGCTGCAAAAAAACTTAATAGAGTATTCAAAAAGCGAAACCGGTTAACCGATTTTTTCTATATGAAAAGTCGACCGGTTGCGAATATATTATATTTTCGAATTATATTTTACAAACCGTGTTTTGTATCGGTTAACCGGTTTTTAGAATTAAAAACTTTTTTAATTTCTGTTAAAAAAAACATAAAATTTTTCTAGCATTTTGTTTTGTCTCTCTTTTATATATTTTGATAATATTTTCTTATTTTGGTATCGAAAAATTCACTCTGATTGAAACTCTGATGTGAAAACTGTTTGACCGTTTGTAATAAAAAAAGTTTACGGTTCCAAGGCCGATTCCAACTGATAAACCAAGAATATTTTGATATCTTATAGTCTCCAAAAAGTCGATTATCGTTCACAACACTAAAATGTTGTGTAGTCTCGACTACAACACAACATGCATTTTATTAAGATTAAGCCGATAAATGTTGTGAATCTTAATCGCAGTTTACAACATACAACATCAAAATACTTACCCCCTGGCCCACGATGTCGAACGATAACGTTCGCTTAGATAAGACTTAAGACACAAACTTGATTGTGGAATAAACAAACTTAATTGAGTAAAAAAAAATGATACGATAAAAAGTTTGTGTCTTAAGTCTTATCTAAGCGAACGTTATCGTTCGACATCGTGGGCCAGGGGGTTAGTGTTGTAAACGGTAATTGGGGCCTTAATTTTGGAAATACATTTGACACGTTTTACAGCTTTTTCTAAATCTAACGCGCTTTGTCGAACATTTTAATTGCTAATTAAAAAAAATAGTTTTGTTTAATAACTTCTTATGTATTTTTGTTTGTTTCCTTTAAATGTTTAATTATTTGTAAAAATATATCACGAACTTCTTTTGAAATTAAATTTTTAGCTCAAAAATAAAGAAAAACTGAAAGAATAGCAGGTTAACCAAGTTTTCAGCTAAAACCGTATTCGTAACCGTGTTTTTAGAAAATGGAATTTTGCGAATAACCCGAAAACTGGTTTTCTAAAAAAAGTCGGTTTTTTTGAATGCAAATAAAGCCAATATTCGAATCAGCTATTTACATTTTAGTTTTATTTCTTTATGAAATACAAACTGTGTTTATTGAAATATTAAAAAGTTGTGTTTTTATTAATACAGAATATTAAAAGCTGGTGTTTTGTTAATTAAATTGGCGAAATAAAGAAATTTATAAGTGAATAAATAAAATAGCCGCTGCTGTTCTTGCATTTTTGTTATTAGAGGAAGAGCGTTCAGAAAAGTTAAAAAGAAGAATTTTACGTGATTATAGCAATCCCATTTTATTTGCTCAACCGTGGTTTCTGTTTTGGGGTGCTTCTTGTCAAAAGTAGAGACAGTGGGCGTTTTGATGACGTTGCCGGCATTTTTTCTCATTCTCAGCGCCGATGCTCTCATTCAAACCAATATCAACGGAAAAAACCTCCACCGCTCGTTCTGGACTCTGCCTTCTTTTGGGCAAGTTTTCTTTGGACCTGCGCTGTGAAGTGACTTTGCTAATTGTTTCCAAAGAGCATCCACGCCGGCTTATCGCGCTTTGTATATCCTCGCGCAATATCTTGATATTTTCCATAAATTTCATAATTATAGAGTTTTGAGTGTTGTTTTTATGCTTTCCCCTGTTAAGGATTAAACATTTATGAATAAATGCTTATTTTAAATATGTACTTACATTTTTCTAAAATATCAAAAAAAAAAATTAATTAAATAAAAATGGCTGTTTAGCTTTTTTTAATTTGTTTACAATAACATAAACCGACAGCTGCTTGCTGCTTGGTTTATTTCCAATAAAAAACTTATAATATTTGTTTCTGTGACACCTAAAGCCGATAAAAATTCAAGTTCCAACATTAAACCAATAACATTGGAGTTCATGACAACAAGAATATTTTTTTTGTTGGTTTAAAATTCAATTCCAATAAGATTGTTTTCTTTGACACCCCTGATTATTTGTTACAATTTCTCACTGTATTTACAAATGACTTATTAAAAATTACTTATTAAAAATTTTTAAACAATTTACATTAGTGATTTAACATAATACAACAAAACACAAGAAAACAATAAAATATATTTTGACATTTTACCATTTTAAACAAAATGAAAAAAAACCAAACAAATATTTAAAAATAAAAACTAAAAAGTAAATTAACAAAAATCGAAAATCTAAGAAGCATTTTATTGAGATAAATAAAAAAACAAGTACCTTTTCCTATTTTATGTATTTCCAAAATATTTAAAGGTGTGTTTGTATTAAAAACTTTTATTTGTATTAATATAAATGATTGAAAATAAGAAGATTATACGAGTACATTTGGAAGATGAATATGAATGTCATAATCTGTAGAGTGTTGAATTAGAAGGAACTACTCGTATGTATTTAGATACATACATATAATGAATAGAATAAATTTTGAACCAATCATCAATATATTGACCTGGCATTTTTGCACAAAAATCTATTTTTAGAAGAACTTGTTAAGCTACAAACACAGTTCCTAAAACAAACAAATATAGAAATTTATTTTTGCTTAACATTTTTGTCCAAAACAGCATTGAGTACACTAAAGTTATTAATGTTTAAAAATGAACTTCTTTGAAAAATTTACAAAAATTTGGAAACAAGCACTTTTCCTGTAATTGTCACTAATGGGTTCAAAAAAAAAACTAAATATGTTATACGTATTTATAGGTATTTAGAAAACTTTCGCTTGATACAAATACCAACTATACCAGATTTACGAGTATACTGCAAAAATCATTCATAAATTAACATTTAAAGTTTAAACGCCTATAACTTCTAAATTAAAACCGAGCGTCAAAAATTTTCTAACGCATTTTTTTTTTTAAACTATTAGCCATAAAAAAATTGAAAATCAGCCGTGAATTAGAACGCTTAATTTAAGACCCAAAACGCATTCATAAAAGACCTCGAGCCTGATTATTTACCTAATTTATTTAAAATTTAAAAGGTCGAAACAAAAACATATTTGGTGATGACGTTCTTTAAAAAAAATCATACTTAAAAACTATCAACCTGTTGAATGCGCTTTGGCAATCGCTTCTGTGTTTTATGAATACACTTTTAAATATATCTTCGGTAAAAAAAAAAATAGAAAGCCCGAAAAGTTAAAGTTGTTTTTATTTCTAATTTATTCCCCGAAAAAATCTATATGTTATGCGAGATTTGGCAATCCTGTAGTTAAAATTATTTTGACAGTTCTCCAAAAATTTATTTATTTTTTTATTTATTTATTCATTGGATTTCGTTAATATAGAATTTTGTACAAAAATTAATAAAATGTCATGCAAAAAAATATTAAGTATTATAAAAACCGTGTGTGAAGTGCATTTTATAATCGTAAGTGCTGAAAACTAATGTTGTACTTGTTTTTAATAAATCTTGCTTTCGCCGGTCCTTCTATTCATTTCCAAAAAACAATGAAGTGTAAAGTAAAATTTGGATAGAATTTTGTAATCGGCCGGACTCCATTACGATACATAAGGAGCTAATTTGCTCTTTACATTTTAAACAGGACGATTTTGGAAGAAATTTAAAATATGAAATACATAAAAGGTAAATTTAAAATAAAAGTTTTAAATAACACATACATAACCTGAAAATAACCTGAATTGTGATGGTCTAGACTCTAAGGAATTTGGCGGGTTATATATGTCATAAATTAAAAAAATAGCCCTAGTATTGCCATTTAACCTCTGGAAGACAGGACGAAGGGTTAATCACTTAAGTGAAGGTGGCTTAAGTAAGCTATTAAGCTTACTAATGGTTACTTGAAAGTCTTGTGATCAAGTATTTTTGAAACTAAATGGGGAAAAAAATTACTTGCTGCAAATAAATACTTGCAAAAACATTTAGAGGAAGCAAAAGACATAAAAGAAAGTGAAAGGGCATGAAGTGAAAAAAGTCTTTTTTACATGTATTATGTACATACGTTAGAATAAGATTATTTAATGTGGAAATTAATCCAAATATAAATAGCCGAAAAAGAAAACATAATAAAAGAGCAAAATAAAGTTAGAAAAAATAAACTTCAAAAAATATTATTTTTTATAAAAATTTAAATTTTATTCAATATTTGATAATTTTCATAACGTTATTAATAAATAAAAATAAAATAAAACGGGAAAAAATAAGAAAATTTCCCACTATCATGTTTACTTATTTTTTTAATGTCAAACAATTTCGTGACGTCATTTGACCATTATACACAAAAAACTCTATCATTCTTGCATCCTACCACAATCCAAAGTATTCAAAATAACAGCTAGAATTTTGTTTATTTTTATTTGATAAATTTTAAGATTACACTTTGTTTCCTCTTTAAAATGAAAAATGCCTAATAAATGTCTGTTGTTTTAGTTTAGTAAATCCAATAAGTTACCTTTCCTGGCATGTTTTATTATAAACTATATTTCAAAGAATTAAAAACAATATACATATACTAAAATACCTAATTACTATAATTATATAAAATCTATGAAATGAAATATTCAAACTAACATAAATTAAAATTTAAGTACATGTTTTAAATGACAGCAGAATATTAAAAATAAAAAAAAAAAACAATCAAACAAATACGAATAAATAAAATAACTTTGTAGTGAACGTTTTTATTATAATAAATAACTAAGAATAAAATTTGAAATATCAGTGAAAACTTTGTTTTTATAATAAGTTAAATGTATTTTCAGCTGTGTCTTTAGTGATTAGGGAAACCTAATAAGATCAGAAAAAACATTAAGCCTATGACTTTTTAAAATGCATTAGTCGACTTTGCTATTGAATCCAGGGGGGTTATTGTGTATTTCAATTCGAATCGAAAAGACTTTCGAAAACAATTTCCGATACGAAAACTAAATCGTATTATGTAATACGTTCGATAGATATACAGAGTAGGATTTAATTTTGTACAGTACGATGTTATAACTTGTGCTTATTGATTTATATTGTTGCTGGTAATCAAATAGTTAATAAAAAAATTCAAGTTTGTCTTTTCTTTTCTATTGTCATTATCAGGTCGTACAAATTGATCCTCTTACGCATCGAATTTGCTTTCGCATCGCAATAGAGAGTTAATATAATAATAGTTTAATCCAAACCTTAATGCACTAACATTAAGAGAAGAAAAAAGAATATGAAAAAGCAAGTAAAATTGTCACACTTTTCAAGAACTCATTGCAAGAAACGCAGAAAGAAGTTTATTAAAGCAAAAGTTTTGTGAGGCAGTCGGAACTATTGCTTGGTGGGTGATAGAATGCTTTGCGCATGAGTGTTAAATAATTAAAATCAAGAATATCACTCATACTCTCCAAACAAATTACTAGGGATCAGAATTTCGTAAAAAATCGTCAAAATCCCGATAAAAAAGAAAAAAATCGTCATTTAGAATTTTAAAAATCGTTTTTTATGCGCTTGTACCCCTTTTATATTGTTAAAAATATTTTTATTTTATTAATTCGGCTTGAGGTCTCTTTTATTAAAAATATAAAAACTCTTGAGTCATTGAAAGAAACTTAAGACATTAACATCGGACAACACTGTATTAAACATTAAGTAAATTACTATATTTCTTCCCTGAAATTGATCAACAAAGTTGCTCGAAATATTGGAAACGAATAAAATATAATAATAATTAAAAACGAATATAAAAACTCTTGTTATATTTTTAATAAAAGAGACCTCAAGCCGAATTAATAAAGTAAAAAGATTTTTAATTTTAAAAATCGTAAAAAAATCGATAAATTAAAAAGTCACTATTCCTAATAGTATTTTGAAATGTTGAAGTTTATATAGTCTCTTGTACAATACATATCAAAATATATATACATATATAAATTTTAACTTTTTAAATAAGAAATCACAAAAAATATAACGTTAAAAGAGAACAAAGGCGTATACTCTGGACGTATAAGCCAACTTTCATGTTTCTTTTTCATGCATGTTGATTTGAATTAAAAAGTGTGAAAATTAAAATGAAATGTCAATTTGAAAAGAGAATTGAACAAAAACTGAAGAGTGTGAAACAATACTTACAATTTAGTTTATTAAGTTTTTAATAACATTTTGAATATACAAGAATCCAATTCTTCCATCATATACAGGTACACACTTACTTTTAAAGATTTCCGTATTTTTGTTATTTAAATATATTTGGTTAAATATTCTTTCGACGATTTATTAAAATAGGAGAAGTTTTTGTAGAATTTCCCCGTTGAAATTCAGAAATTGTTTCCTCTATAAATTTTAGTTCATTTAAATATTTAAAATTGCATTTTATATTTACAAATAAATGAGTAATTTTAACTATCCTGACTCAATATTATTTGGAGTTATTATACTTAAACTTAACAGTTGTCAATAATTAAGAAAACACTACTATTACTAAGTTTTGTTTTTGAAATACTCGTATGTCATGTTCTTCTTAATACTTATGATATTAAATGAGAAAAATATTGTTTGTGTCAAAAAAAGAGAAAATTTGGTAACAAAAACAATAAAAAAGAGAAAAAAATGAAAGAAAATATTAATAATTCAGAAAATCGCCACTTTCAATGAAAAAATCGTCATTAACATTTAGCATTTGGCATTTTATTTAGCATTTCTTAATAATTTGTTTAGCATTTTTTAGCATTTTAAAATATAAGAATAAAAATTTATTTTCTATTCCAAATATGTAGCTTGAAAATAAAAGAAGGCAAATTATATGAACATTGTAAATAAACATACAAATGCAGGCGACCCTACACCAAAAATGTTAGCGATTTTGTTTAAATGTTAAAATTATAAAAGTTTTAAAAAATCTGGTAATTTCACAATTTCTTTAGGTTTTTTGACTTAAATTATGTGTAGCTGTCTTTTATGTACAATACGTTATCACCTAACATAGCGTACAATATTGATAATGTTTAACTCTGTTGCTTTAAAAGTTATAACCAATAATTTAAATTGATTTGTATTGTAAATACAAATGTTTCAAAAAAATCACACATTTTTAAGTTATACACCCAGTAAGAAAATAATGGACCTAAGAAAAGTATTCGCATTAGTTTCTTTATAATCATGTTCAAAAAAGCAAAATAATCATAATAAGGAAATCATTGTATTGCTTTTACTTTATGTACTTAATGTCATTTATTATTTATTCATTTGATTTGCCTTAGTAAAATAAACTATTTACCGTTAATATGTAAATACATAAGTATGTATGTACCTATATTATCTAGCTGCTGTACTTTTTGATTGTTTAAAAAATTTTATCAAATGTCACAATTTATCTCAAAAGCTGTTCTGGTACATTCATACATGTCTAGGTACATATTTTTTCTAGAAAATAAAAAACTTAAAATATTACACAATACAGTAATATGATGATTAAATTTAGATAAAATTAAGGATGTTTACAGCCTTCGAATTAATATTTCGTTGGTCTCATGTAGAAAGGCCCTAACTCGCTATTTTTTCGAAATTAGTTTTTTTTGCGGTTCCAGTGCATTTAACGCAAATACACCTCCTCACAAAAATGTATTGCAATAGTGTAAAAAATAACGCTTTTATAAGCAGTTGTACAAAAAAAGTTACATGTTGAATATTACAGTTTCTATTATGTTTTTACCTTCTCCTGTAAAGTTTCAAATATGCGAGTTAGGGCCTTTCTACATGAGACCATCGATTTGCTAAATACGAAAAATATTAGAAATAAATAAAATGTAGGGACACATTTTTTATGTTTTGCGGCCAACTGCTACATTTTTTTAATGCAGTTTACATACGCTAAATTTCAATAATATAAAACATTGCACAGCGATTTAGAAACGTTATATTTTGAAAATAATTCGATGTCTCGGGAGCTTTTCAAAACCTATTATTAACACTTCTTTTTGCCTAAAGGTAATTAAAAGGTTAAAACATGGTTGTAACTATTCGTATCGTTCTTCAAATTGTCCATAAAATTTAACCAATTAGTTTATGACCATTAAAGAGATTCATAGAAAGCTTATCAGTATAGATATACCATAAGATCATCAACAGTAAGAATTAACAAAGTTAATAGTTTTTAAGTTTTTCTTCTTCTTCACATCATTGAAAATGAAGAAGCCGTTTTTATTATTTTTTCCAAAACTATAATTATGTACTTTTTGTTCATATGTATGTACATAAATACAATATACATATGTATGTAGTTAATATCATTCTAAAAACTAAAAATGTTTAAGGAAATATTTTATTTTAAAAATTAAATCTGTAGTAGATTCGGTTCTGGAGAGAATGAAAACTGCTGTCAAAATCCTTTATCCAGGTGACCAGATTTCAAAAAGTTAAGCGGCTAATCAGTTTAAAAATATGCTAAAGTATGCTAAGACATGTTTTTAAATGCAAAAAAAATGTGCTAAATTTTTTAAATACCGTCTTAATTTTTTTTACAATTTGAGGTAGGCATGATTAAATGATTTGATTGATTTTTATATAAATAATACAACTTTGAACTCGAGAACGAAACTAATTAAGGTTCTCTTCAGAACTCTGACCCTAAAAGATAACTTAGTTTTTAAATATTTTTTGAGTAATTTTCATACAAATTTTCATAATTTTTTTTACTGTATCTGGTATTAAAAATCACTAATTTAAAATCAGTATATATATTTCTTATTTTATTATACCATACATCACCATAGTCCAAAAATATTAGTCTCACACCTACCTGAAAGTATACCAATCGACTCAGAATCACTTTTTGATTCGATTAAATGGCTGTGCACGCAAAGTACAGGTCGCAATTTTGAAGATATTTCGATTGTTGAAATTGGTCCATTTTTTCAGTTAGCCTCTCGAAATAGAGATTTATAAACGTAACCAAATAAATTTTGTCACAAATAAGTTGTATATGAAACCTAATCGCACCTACAAATTTTGTGCAGATCGGTCAATATAAAAACCACTTCTGAAAATCACTTTAAAATGCATACATTTTTTTTAAAGTGTTTATATCGAGATACAATTTAACACAAACTATATTTATGTTCTCAGAAGTCTTGCCACTAATTTTTTAATGATCGGTCCATTTCGAAAAAACTGTTATAACACATACATATACTGGATGTAGGGTACTATATACTCAGACTTGGCCGACTATACTATCTTACTTGGTTTTTATAAAATTTATTCCACTAAATATACGTTTAACATTTAACTGAATAAATGTTTTTATACAAAGCATTATTGTGTTCACAAAGTTGCATCCAAAATTTTACAGTTGAGTTTCAATTTTCTCACTCTCACTTTGCCATTTGAAAGAGTTGTAATTTCATCTGTTGATAAATTTGCCATGTACCTATAATATATAGGTAATTGTCTTTATTTTATTTTCAAGCTTTTAAAATTTTAAAAGGCTAAAAAATGTTATACATATTATTAAAAAATTCTAAAGAAAATGCCAAATGTTAAATTTTGCAGTTAAATCAAAATAAAATAAGCTAAATTTAGCCGCAAAAATGCTAAAATAGTCACACTGCCTATACTCGTATCTCTTGTTAAGACTCCACTAAGTGATGGCAAAAAAACTATTATCAAAAAAAAAATATAAATTAAGAAAGTTATAATTACTCAAGCTGGATTTCTAATAACTTTTTATAACAATTTGTAATGTAATTTAAGAGTCAAATTTTGTCTCCGTTTTTCGCTATGATTTTAAATACATACATACTTACATAAATGTTACAAAATATCTAATACATTGAAGCATTTGTTTAATTGTGTACATAACTTACCACTGCACGTTTCGAATTATGGTAATTGTTCTAAATTTAAGCACAAAAAATTAAACACATTTACAAAATTTTTAATCTAAATAAAATTTTTTATTTAATTTATTTTTATTTTCATTTTTATTATTTTTAATAATAAGTATAATAACATTTTATTTTTATTTTCTTAATTTTTTTTTTGGTTTTTTGTTTTAAATTATTAATTATAACTTAATTTTTGTTGTTTTGTTACTTTTTTTAATTTAAATTAAATTAATATAATTTTATTTTTGGTTTTTGTTTAAATTAAATGTATAATGTAATATTAGAATTAGGCAATCAATTGTTTTTCTTGTTTAATATTATTTTAATTTTGTTGTTATGTTATTAAATATAATGAAATTTATTGTTTAAGAATTAACGCCTTTTTAATCAACAATTTGTTTTCATTTAATGGTATTCTATTCTTCTTTTTTACTTTCTTAATAAAGCGATTTACGGGTTTTGTTGTTATGGTTGTTGTGATAGTTGTGATTTGAATGGTGAAGTTGGAGTTGGAGGTGAAAATGATAAAAATTAAAATAGAATTTGTTTCGCTTTTTTGTTTTAGTTTGTTTACATTAGAATTGGTATGTTGGCTGTTGTTTTTAGTAGTTTGTATATTCAAAAATTGTTGATGTCATGGTTATTCTTAAAATTGTCTTTGTTTTTAATGGTTTTTTCTTGTTCTTTACAAATCTATACTAGCCACCAAAGAGGGGGGGAATTATGTCTTAGTTTTTTTTTTTAATTTCATTTCTCAATTTACTTATTTGGTTTTGTTGAAATGTTAAATTTTTTAATCTTTTAAGTGCAACATTGGTTTTTTTAATGTTTATTTTTGTTTAAATTTGTTGTTGTTTTTTTTTTGTTCATGAATTTTTGTTCTGCTGATTCGTTTTTTGGTTTTTTCTTGTAAATTTTTTGCGAGCAGAGGAAATTGTGTTTGAATTCAATGAATTTATTTGTTTTTTTTTTGTTATATATTTTTTTTAGAAATTTTTGTTTTTACTATACAATGTTTTTTTTTATTATATTTGGTATTCCTTGTTGTTAGTTTATGTATAATTTATTTATTAATTATATTTAAACTTATTTAATACATTGCTATTTCAAAAAATTTTATATTCTTATTATTTTTTTTATATTTTATTTATTTATTATTATTATTTAATGGGGCCTATTTTTAATCAGGATTTTTTAACGGTTTATTTAAATTTACTTATGTATGTATAATACAAGTTGTTTTTTTGTTTAGAATTTTTATGGATTCTTGTTTTCTTATTGAATGTAATGAATGTTTAAATTAATTTTTTGTTTTGTTGTGTTGTAGTATTTTTTTATGTTGTTGTTTTTAATTTAATATTTATGAATGTATGTATGTATGTATGTATATATTTTCTAACAAAAGTTTTAGTTTGTGTTGTTTTTGTCTAAATTAGCACAAGTGTGTTGAATTTTTTTGTTAATTCAGCGTGTGATTTATATAATACTAGTTTAATATTTTAGGTTTAATTTGTTTAATTACAAAAATTAGGGAAAATGTTTTTTTTTTAAATAAACATAACATTTTAAGAAATTAAAAAAAAATTAAATTTAAAAAACTCATTTTCCAAAATTTAAAAGAAAATCTTTAATTTCTATTCCATTTAAATTAATATTAAAAATCTGTTCTAAAACTATAAAATTTTAGAGAATTTTAAAGTAAATTTAAGTCTTCTTGGTTTTTTTTAATTTTATTTTTTTAACAACAGCTTTTATAGTTGACAATCAATATAAAATAAAACTATTGTATTTAATTTGTAGTAATCTTAAGCAAAATCTTTACATTAATTGCCGCCAATGTTGAGGAATATTAAAAAAAGTGGCAACCAACATTGCCCGATTTTAACGCTCCATATTTCATTATTGAACAGCTATTTAAGACACAGGCCACACAATACCAGAAGCTGTTAAACTTAAATGTTTATTTTTCTACGAATTGCCTGAAGTTCAGGGATAAAAAATGATACAATCGTACTTTTATTGATACCATTACATATGTATTAAGAAGTACCGTAGTACTCTCGGTACTTATTTGATTCTTTCCGTTCATGTCGAAAGAATCTTTTTATACCAACCTCCAAAAAGATGGGGGTACATTAAGTTTATCATTCCGTTTGTAACACATCGAAATATTGGTCGTAGAACCAAAAATTATATATATTCGGGGTCATGTCTGTCCGTCTGTTGAAGGCACGGTAGAGTTTAAACGAAAAATTTCGCAAACTTTCTCTGCTTCACCGAAATGTTTAGTATTAAAAATCGGTTTAGTAGTATTCGAGTTATAAGTATACCAAAGACAACCTCATTAAATTTTGCACACTATATTTTCATTATAGAAGGACAAGTTCCGTTGTAAATGGCAAGCATCAGTTCACAATTTTTTATATCCCCCATACAAATGTCTTCCTTGAATATGGCTCTATGTTACATGAATGCCTTTCTATAGGGTTTTCATATAAAATTTAGAAAAAATAAGTTTCATGCTAAGAAAGTCATAAACCGATATTTTGTTTGCATCAGTCCATATTTGACCAAAGCTCCCATTTCAAGTCCATTTCCGAGAATAACTTAAATCTATATATATAAAAATAAGTGTACATTTTGATTGTCACTCCATAACTCGAGAACGGCTCGACCGATTGCCATAAAATTTTTAGGGAAGGTACAGGGAGGAGTGATGATGGTTAGTTGATTTTGAAATCCAAAATCGGTCTAGCCATTCTCCAGTTATGATTTTTTTCCTGAAAAATTCAACATTTGAAAAAAAAGACCCCTAAAGTATGCTGTACAAATTTGCAAATAAATAAGAGCAGGCAGGTTGTGAATACATCTTATTCTATGAAATACAAATCAATAGTAAATACCGAGCGAAGCCGGGGCGGTCAGCTAGTGCTTCTATAAAAATCACTATCAAGTTGAAATACGACACATATAATCAACATATATATACATATATAAATCTTAGTAACGAACTTTATGGTGATCGGCTCATAACTCGTCATAGCCAGCGTTACCGTTGGCAAATTTGAGAAAGTCGTACAAAAGGGGATTTCTTAAAAATAAGTCGCTCAAAAAGGTGTTAAAAAGGGGCTAAAAAGGTGCATCACTTTTTAAAAGATGGAAAATAATCAAAACTAAAATAAAAATTGTATTTTTTTCATTTAATAGTTGTATATGATGTATGTTTACATATATGTACATATATTCAACAATTTATTAATTTTTTAAAAAAAACTAATATGTATCAAGTAAAACAAAAATATTTAATTTGTTACAAAATATTACTAAAACTAAAAAACAATTAATTTTAAAAAAGTAGATAAATAATTACACAAATATACTTATTTGTAACAAACTAAAAAAATTAATTTGAAACAAAATAAGAGAATCAGCCCAATCATGAATAAAAAATCCGAGGGATCCCTTTTCCCAATTATACCACTGAATTTGAATAAGAAAAATGGGGAAAGGGAAAAAACTCCATCGAATTTTTTATTCATGATTGGACTGAATAAGGTACATACATACATTTCAAATTACATACATTACGATATGACAATAATAAGGAGAGTATTACCAGTATTTAAAATTTTTTCCACTTTTCGTTATGTGCTACCAATAATGAAAAAATGTGAAAGAAACCATTGTAAAAGCAAGTACTTTTGATATATGTATGTTAACCATTTTCATATATAAAAGCATCTTGTTAAATAAACGCAAATAATACATTTTTGTTAAAAAAGGGGGAAAAAGGGTCAAAAATCTGAAAAAGTGGCAGATTTAGTTCATTTTAGGAAAGGTACACAAAAAGTGGCAAGGCATCTGTAAAAGTGTCAAATTGCGACTTTAGTCGCAACAACGGTAACGCTGGTCATAGCTCCCATTTCCGAGAAACATTAACCCAAGCAAATATTTTCTAAATATCGATATCGAACTGAAACTTTACACAGATCAGTTATATGTAAGTAAAAATTTTACCACTGGATTCTGTGAAGGACATGTGAAGGCATTTCCAAAAATCCTGTAATCACATCGTCCCATATTATGTAATAGAGATCCGAAATATAAAATAAGCCGTATAAATTATCATTATCGATATTTATGCATAGATCAGACTACTGATATATAGGTGATGGGTATATAAGATACGGCACAGCAGAATATAAACTTTAACTTGTTGTTTTTCGTTGTTTTTTTATATGAAAAATCTTATGTATAACAGTATTTTCCATAATAATCAACTTTCCTTTTGTTGTTTTATAGTTGATAGATGTGAGTAGCAAAGTTGCCCATGAAATATATTGTGTATAATAGATTTTTCGTAAGTATAACTGTATTTACTCTTGAAAATCCGATGCATATATGTATAACAGCTTTTTCCTATGTATAATAGTATTTTGTATAGAAAATCTTGTGTATTGCAGTTACTTCTATAGAAAGTCTTGTATATTACATTATGTTCATTTAAAAGCTGGTGTATAACAGTATTTTCTATAAAAATTCTTGTATTTTCTGTAGAAAATCTTGTTTATAACATTATTTTCTATAGAAAATCTTGTGTATAACAGTATGTTATTTAAAAAGTCTTCTGTTTAACAGTATTTTCTATAGAAAATCGTGTGTATAACAGTATTTTCTATATTTCTTGTTTATATGTAACAGTATTTTCTATAGAAAATCTTATGTATAAAAGTATGTTCTTTAAAAAATCTTGTGTATAACAGTATTTTCTATAGAAAATCTTGTGTGTAATAGTATGCCCTTTAAAAACAATCTTTTCCATAACGAAATTTCCTCATAAAAATCTGGTGTATAACAGTAATTTCTATAGGAAATTTTGTGTACAAAGTAGATTTGTACACAGTTGTTTCTCTAGAAAATCTTCTGTATAACAGTATATAACAGCTTTTTCTAGCGCATAGAAAATCCAATTTATTGCTCAACCTGGCACAAGTTAAGGCAAAAGTTATTAAACACAAACAGTAAAAAAATTAACAGATAAACTTAGTTATATAGAAAGCTTTAGTTAGTTATGGTTAAATTTTCTTACAGAAAGTTTAAAGTCACCCTGAAAAACTAAACCTAAATGCAAAAACAAGATTATGATTAATTGAAATAATTAATGTTCCAAATAAGAGCATTAAAAATAAAAATAAAATTTTTTCCATTAATAACAAGACGAAATTTGTAAACTCTTTAAAAAAATGAAGAGTTTATGTAAAGAATAAAATAAAATACCTACTAAATATTTTTTTTTTGGGAGGGGGGTTTTTTGTTATGTATTTTTAATGAACACTTTCTGGGTTCAAGATTTAGAATTAATATATTTTTTTATTTCTTTGTTTTTTTATTTATATAGTTTAGAAATATGTATAAATATTTATTTGATAAAGTTTATGATTAAAAGGTAATAATAATATTTATAATAACTATAATACAAGAGTATAAATATGTAAATGGTTTTTTGTTTGATTTTGTTTAAGAATTTATTTAATTTTGTTTTGTTTTCTTATTTGGTTAATTTTTAGTTAAAAAATAAAAATAATATTTATGAAGCGCTGTGCCCTGTTATTTTGTTTTTGTTTGTAGTGTTGGTTGTTTTTGTCATTTAAATTTAAATATTTAACAATTTAAGCAATTATTATTTAGTTTAGTTTAGTTTATTTAATGTATGTGTATATGTATGTATGCATGTATGTACTCGTATGTATGTATGTATGTATGTATATTTTTTGAATGTTTTTATATTTTTATGAATTTTGTGTTTTGCTTATAATTAATATTTAAAATAGTTTTTCTTTAAGAAAACGCTAAATTAAATTTTAATTATAATGCTAAAGTTTGTTTTTTACGTGAAGACATGCGGAATTTTATTTTATTTATTTAAGTTTTTTGTTTACTTTATGGTTATAATGATTAACCTTTGATTTTATTTCATGTTTTCCAACTAATACTATTTATTATTTTGTTTTATTTTATTTTTTTAATGTAAATAATATATTTAGCCTTTAGGTGTATTTTGTTTTTGGTTTTTTTAATACTAACTTAATTTTTTTTTATGTTTACCCGTAGTAACAATTTTTTTTTTTGTTTTTTCCTTTTTCTGATTTTATAAAATGTTTCGTTAGTTTTTTTTCATTTAAATGTTAACGTTTTTATCTAAATGTTACTTACAATACCATAAAACGTATTCATTTATTTAATTAATTATTTATATATAATATTTATAAGTAGGTATGTATATAAAAAAATATTTAACTGAAGTCTGCAAATGTAGAATTAGAAAAATCATTATTGAATATAAACACTCAATTTAAGTTAACTAAAACTCTGTTTACACTATCTGACATTTCTTACGAATGCATTGTGTTTCTATAATGTTTTTCCATGAAATTTTGAAACATTTCAATACGTGTTTATCTCAAAAACTTGTTAATTAATAGAAGAAATTGTATTTAATTCCTATTTTCGAAACTTTTCATATTAACGAAAAATATTTAGGGAAGATCTGATTCATCTTACATCCTTTCTTCCAGATCATATATTGCCTGCAACAGACATACGTCAATTCGTCTGTCCGTCTAGTTAGACTTGTATTAGTACCAATAATATATACTCGCATATGTATGTACATATGTATATACATCAGCAATATTCAATCATTCAATTTCTTTTGACATACATACATACATACGTATGAATATATGTATATATGTCAGTGTTGTCAGATAATTTTTTTTTCTTCCCCCCAAAAAAATTTAGAAACCCACTAGATTCTACACTTTTTTTAAAAAGCCTCTAAAGCAGAAAAGTTTAAGTAGTAATTTGGTTTCATCATTCATATCTCTATTAAATTTGAATTGAGGTACTATCATTCTTATATAATATACTCTACTACTTATTAAAAAAAAACATTTGAATTATTCTTCGCTTACATTTATATGGACTTACGTAAGGTGAAATATTAGGAATACAATTTATATATGTACATATAAACATCTAGATGGTTAGTTTTATTAAAATCAGGTTTCTCCAAAAATTTCAAGAGTTGCAAAGTCTTCTTCACTAGCTGTGTACATATCAATCGAATTGAAAAGCTTAAGCATTTCAGGTATTGGAATAAAATCTTGACATTTATTGTTTAACGAGTACTTGACTCTTAAAATACTTTAAACTGTTCATTCTGTTTCGCAGCTTATTTTTTACAACATTAAACATACAGAAAGCTCTTTCTACTGATGCAGTGGAATAAGGTAGTAGTAATAAAGATAATCCTAGTTTACTAATTCTGCAAAATTTTGGGTCCAGCATCCCTCTTTTGTCCAACTTCATACCAAAATTTTTCTAAAGACGCCGTATTAATGTGCAAGTTATTCCACTCCCTAAGAGTTGCGTCGATATCTTCACAAATGTTTTTGAAATGAACAACGATGGAAAACAGTGACAATTTTTTTATAAGATCAATATTATCTGGAAGTCGCTTTTTTATTTGGGAACAAAGTAAAAGTTTTACAATTTTCTTTAATGAGCATAATTATTTGCATCGAAAAATATTTTATTGTTTGTAGTTGCCAGATTACTTTCTAAATGGTCATTTCGTTACAATATCTTTGACATGCTCAGTTTTTAAATTATGTACTATACCAAACTATAAATTCGAAAATCCCCTAAATACAATTTTCTTACCCCCAAATTTCCCCCTAAATTATATTAACCCCTAAATCTGCCACTAAATAGAAAAAAACTCTAAATCTAGGGGGAAACCCCCTAATCTGACAACACTGATGTATGTATGAATAGCAAGTGAAATCTTTGCATTTCTTAGCATTAGCATTAACTGAATACCAGGTATACTCAGTCACAAAGCTAAACATTTAATCATAAACAGTTTTGTGTAAGTACATACATAATAGAATTTGTAAACTTAAACATTTCCCTGTCAGGTGAACGCGAGGTAAATAAAGCTTAAGCTCGAAGCCTAACAAACAGTGTCTGTATTCATTCTGTTCTATTCTAAACCCTTTCATCCTAAATTCCTTAATTTCTACTATTTTAAGAAATTGACATGCATTTATTAATCCAGCTGATAAAGCTAAACTTTTGGCTGAATTATTTGCAAATAAATCGAACTTACCGAAGAGAAATCAACCACTAAAAGAATTGGAAAGTGTATCGGTAAAGCGTGGAACACAACTGGGACGAACGTCGAACAACAGAAATACTGTTTTTGTTTTCGTATAACAGCTGAGAGATAGTGTGACCATATTTATGTATATAAAAAAGTAAACATTAACAAAAACACAGATAAAAACAGTTTTTATAGTTAACTATTTGGTATATTTATTTTAAATTATACTTGTATAAAGCAAAAAATAAAACAATACTTAAAGTAAAAATTAACATTAATTTCCAAAGCATTAAAAATTAAAACAAATCATGGTCACCCCGTATTGTTTGTTCGTCGTTCGCCAGTGTAACAAATATAAATAAATATATGTATGTATGTATTCCAGAGTTCGCCGCAGAGGGTGCCCCGATAGACTAGGCGATAGTATGCCGAACTATCAGTCAGAGGGTTGCGCGTTCGATTCCTGCCAAAGACTCTGGGTGTTTTCTGCAGACAAGCCAAAAAGCTTCGCAGTTTGTGTTTGTTTAAAAAAAAAAAAAAAAAATCACACATTCAGCCGACGCCATTATTGTGTGTATTTTCATATACACATACATACATACATATGTGTTTTATTTTTGGCGACTAATATTCGAGACCAAAAATTCATCGTTCCATTGTGTTCCTAGCATAACTATGCCCAATATACCAATTTGCGCTCGCGCAATTAAAGTGGTTCTAGCGGTTCATAGCTAAACTTTTGGATAATTTATTTGCAAATAAATCGAATTTACCGAAGAGAAATTAACCACGAAATGAATTGGACAGTAATTATGTCCTATATACTATATTGCGTTTAAGGAATTAAAAGGATTCTAGCGGATCTCAATATATTTAAGTCTCCTGTGCAAATGATATACAATGTTCTTCGGCACTAGCTTGTCCATTAACTAATTTTTTCAGCAATTTTTAAAGTGCCGGCGAATTGCGTATGGTTTGAAAGTTTACCAATATAATGCCAAATAACAACCCCACAAGTGATCACCCAATTGCAATTTTTTTTGCACTTACTATAGTTATATAAATTATGGTAAATTATCATCTTGTTGAATATCTGGAGTCCAAATATTTGCTTTGTTACAGAGAGTACGGATTTCGTAAGACACTTACTACGGAAGACTTATGATTGTAGCCATTAGTGGTGCATATAGCTCCTTGTCAACTTTCAGGTAGCGTTCAACATCGCACATAAACTGATTCTTGGCATGTTTCATTCTTGACAAATCGATGAACGAAGTTAATATTCTTCTTATCGGGAAGATGATGTCGTTATGCATTCAACGTTTTGGCTAAAATAAAGTGTTGCTCTACATATTTCCATACTTATTGTTCGATACTTATTGCTTTTGTTATCGAAACTTATTGCTTTTGATGTTTGCGATAACTTTTCTCGATTTTTCAAAGAAAGCGCACTATACGAGTTGTTATAGGATTTTATCATATGTTCAAAGCTCCTTTTATTGTCCTTCTTTATTTTTCTAAATGGCCTTTGGCGTCAAACTTTCAACCCTATCTGTTCTTTTTCAGATGTTAGCTACATGTTTATTCAAATATAGACCAGGGGGTTACTCTCTATTGCGATGCGAAAGCAAATTCGATGCGATAAGCGTACAAATTGATACTCTTACGCATCGAATTTTACTTTCGCATCGCAATAGAGAGTAACCCCCTAGTTTTGTTGCTGATTGGGACAATGAGGACAAAATATGAATGATACGCTTAATCAACATTATGTGGCAATCTCAGACTGGGATTATGTAATTAAAGTCGATTTAAAAGCATGTTAGACTCTTCACACGACAGATTATGTTGCTTCATTGGATTTTATGAGCGGTTTAAATATTAAAGGGACCGAAGCGAAGCTAGAACATCAATCTAGGCACGAGAATTTAGTGCGGTGTCCACTGGACTAAACACATGCTTAAGCGTCATTAAAATGATTCGTTTTTTTAAATGGCTTAGAAAATACTTCACTCCATCTAAACTCCTTACTATTCTTTAAAAAAATGAACTGTGCTTCAAAATTTATTTTAAAGTTAATCGAACACTTAGGATATCCAAATGTATTGGTTCAGTGGAGCACCCTCTCACTCTGTGTAGTCTTCTGAAATTGAGAAACTTGTTTCCGAAATAAGCTGATATCGGAATTCTAACAGATGGAACTACAAATATTCAGAACATTTCAAAAATGTTAACAAGAAATAAACGCCTGATTAATATACATATGCAAGTAAACACACAGATCATTTGAGGACTCATTTGATGCCTTCTAAATAATTTCAGAAAAAGAAAAATGAACACTCCTTTAGACTCATAATGATTTCCTAATTGATAATAGCATGCTCGTTCATGTATTGTTAAAATTATTTCTTTCGTTTTGCTTAGTCCTCTTTTATACGTTTCAAATCTAACTCTTCAAGGCAAATATTTTTGGTTGAGAAGGAAAAAGAGAATAAAAGCGGTACTATTTGACGGTACTAGTCAATTTTATTATTTCCTTTTGTTTTCTTCTCTTATTTTTTCGTCCTACGTCTACGCGAAGTTTTTTGCATATTAATTTGTAGGGAAAAGCAGCAACTTGATGGTAAAAGTATGAAAATTGATGATACTCGTGTGAACGAAATGGAAAGTGAGAATTTTTTCATATTGAAAAGAAGTGAGTCTTGCAAACCAATGTGTATAATTGGAAAGAAGCTAAATCCATTTGAATTTTGCAAAGACGAAGTGGTGTGAACAGATTGAGCTTGGATTTCAAGAAATGCAAAAGTATTTTCTCTAGAAATGTGTTCGTATAACAGTTTTTGGCGACGAACAGATTGGTTTAGCTATGAAAACAACCAAAGAATCAAAGAACATTAAACTTTTACGGAAGTTCAGAAAATAACTCAGGGAATTGGCACATAATGAGAATATCAGAAAATGCCACGAATTTGTCGTTCATCCGCGACTGGAAGAACCTGAGATGTTACACAAAGGAATTGGATTTTTTACCTACATGGATTGAAAATGTTAGGGCAATCTCTGTAGAGCGCCTAACTGTATAACTAACTTTATGGTCATGGAACATGGAATGGTACTGACATATATTTAGAAACATAATGGACGGTCTTTTCGTTTTCAGAATATATATTAGTGAATATATCAATTCAGATTTAAGAACCAAAACAAAATTGTTAAATGTTGATACCTTCTAAATCAGATTTAGAATATTATACAACATTGAAAATAATCTTATTTAATATTATAATAAAGTGACGATCAAAACTGCAAGCATTCCTTTTCAGGGTAAATACTTTGAACAGACAACATCTCTCTTTCTCTTACCTAAACAGATGTTCCGTTAACTTAATATAAGTTTTAAAAGAGAAAGTTTTTTCCCCTTAAACTTAAAAAAACAGCACTCAAGTTTAAGGATTCTCTAATCACTTTTACGTTAAAAATTTAACTAAAACTAAAATAATATTTATTTCAATTTAACTACATTGTTATTTTTATTTTGTCAATATTTACTTACATATTTTATTATATATTATTTCACTAAGTGTTCTTAGCAAATTTAGCAAAACTTTACTGTCGTTATTTTTTTAGTTTTATTAATTTATTCATTTTTATTTGGTTTTTTGTTAAAGTTAAATTAGGAATATTGTTTTGTTTTTCTGTTTTTAATAACTCAATATTTTTGTTTTTGTTAAGAGGAGGTGGGTTTTATTGAACTAAAAATTAAAATACTAATTTTTTTCATATTAAAAAAATAATGTTTGTGTTCTTGTTTTTTGTTATAATTTCAGAGTAGTTTTTTTTTTTGTTTTTTCAACCGTTTCGTACCTGTTTTGTGTATTTTATTTTTTTAAAACAAACAAATTTAGTATCTTAGTTTTCGTTTACAAAAAACCTAAAGCTTTTTTTAGTTTATATGTTAAAAAGAAAATATTTTATAAAATAAAGTTTAAAATTATACAATAGTTGATTGTGCCACAATTTTAACTTTTCGTATCTTTCAGTTTTTAAGACCAGTAACTAAAGCCAATTACAATTTGTCATACTAAATTGAAATAAAAAAAGTGCTAAAATTAAAACAGTATAAGTGTTGGCGTGCACACCTGACAATTGGTGATGTATATTCTGAATGACACACATTAATTAGACAAATTAAAACTGTAATTCGTTAATTTTTTTAAAAATATGACAAAAAAGTGACAGCTTGCTTTATACTTTGATGAAATACATATTTCCTTAAATTAATGCAATGCTTTCTAATTCAATAAAAATGTTAGCTATCATTTGTAATACTTTATTAACAAATAAATCTATATGTTCAGGAACTATATTACTATTAATATTTTATTTTTTATCTTAAGCTCAAATTCTTTTCTTGCTTTAATATCTGAGATCTTTTATTTTTCTTTTGTTTTATTAAATGGTTGTAAACGTATATAAGGATAAAATCGGTGGACTTTTCTCTAGTAACATGATCTCATATACATCATAGCCAAATTGTAAAATAAATTAATTTAGTTTTCATCAAAACAAAATATTTAAATTGTTATAGATAAATTAAGAATAAGTTCAATTTATACTTCAACGAATTTTATAAAAAAAAACAATATTGTCATTTTTTTGTCATAAATAATTGAATATTTAAGCCTATAGATGAATTGAATTTTCGCAATAACTTTATAAAAGATTTTATAGATTTTCAATGGATTTGAATTTAGAAAGTTATTAACACACAAAACCCAGTTGAACTTTATTTTCGAGATGTCAAGGTCCTTATTATATGATTAAAACTTAAGAATAAGTAAGAGAGATGTTTTGAATATTATATAGCTACGAGTATATCCTTTATTTCAAATTCGTATGTGTCATATACTCTAGCCACTGGCTTTCTAATTCTACACAACATGCTAATCGCATAGTTCTAACCTAGATATTTTATCGAAAAGAGGAAACATGGAAGTGGTTTTCCGCTATAATTGTCAAATTCGTCCAAAAACTCCTCCCCTTACTTATAAGAAGATGGAAACATTTAAGTTATTTAAGATATTTTAAGATACCAGGAATCATCCATAATTAATTAAATTAAACAAACACTAGCTAGTCAATTCCGAAGAATGCACACTAAGGAAAATACACATTCTCCCGGAAACCAATTGTGAATCCCTCAAGTAAGAGTTATAAGTAAGAGTTAATCTAACCTTTCCAATAATAATAAAAAAAAATTGTCTCAACAAAATCTAACACTAAAAAATCTCCAATAAAGCTTTTGTAGGTTCTAAAGTCGAATTTGCTGTTCCATGATCAATTAGTACGGCGCAAGACCTTTGCCATTATTTTCCTGTTGTAATAGCTGAGTGGTGGTCTCACCAAAACATTTCTTACCTCTAGCGACATTTTCAAATGCTATCAAACACTATTAAACACAAACATCTTTCTTTGGATGCTAGAAATATATTCATACTATCCACAAAATAAGTTTGCACTCGATTAATCGTCTAATAGAATAGTTTTTAAGTCTGAATAAATCGCTATTAGTCGACAAGATGTCCTGAAAACTGTAAAAGATAATACTAAACCAACAAAGTCACCAGGCTGTGATGAAATGATCTCATTAGACGTTTTAACACTTGAAGTTTTTCAAGTTATTGATAAATTCAATTTGGTATGCATGAACATCATGAAACTATCAAGATTCATCTCGTTGCCAAAGAAAGATGGGAGAGTAAACCAATTGCAAGGAGTCCATGATAAATCTGTTATAATAAACAAATTAGGGTTCTGCCTTAATTTTGTGAAGATGTAACTCATTAACTTCATTAAAAATTTTGTTATATCGGCCATTTAGGGTATTTGGGTTAGGAATCCCCTACAACAACAGAAAGATACAACTACACATCGTCTGTGTCACAATCAGGCTTTTGGGTAATTAAGATGTACCTGTTCTAGGAGAGATTTGAAATATCCTTCATCACAACAACATTATGGATAGAGAATGAGCAAATCATTATCCATAAATTAACCATAAACATTAACTGAAAATTTAAACTATATAAAACTGTGTTAAATTTAACATACGGTCTAATAAAGAGAGCTCAATTTAAAATCAGAGACCAGAAGCTAGTGAATATCTTATCAAGTGGCAATATCACAGTGATGTGATGGAATGCCTCAAAGTATTGTCAAGAATTTCTGAAGAGGCAACAACCGATGTAGTGACTAATGTTGGAACCAATATATACACACAATATGATCTTTCAGTCTAAAATGTCACAGACGATCAAATAATAAAAAGAGCTTAACTACATAGGACAACTGAAACTCATAGAGTAAAACTTTTACAGAAGAAATTGCCAAGACTTCGTAAGTCTTCCAATCTTATATATTATTTGACAGACGACAGAAATATATGACAGTCATATCTTCATGTCAAAGATTATGACAATAAGGCAAAGGAACTTGTGACAATCACGTGCGAATAGGGTAGATTTTAACGCTCTTACGCTCTTAGGTTATTTTCAATTATAAAGAATACAACTGCCAGAACTCAACCATTATATTCCATTGGTCTATTGGAAGGGCGGTTTACAGCACAACACTCTGCAGATAAAATTCATTCTTAGACCGCACTGTCCGTATGGGAAATTAACTTTCGGATGAAATCTTTCATGTCACTTTCAATGTAGGAACATTCAAAACGAATTTCTTCCAAGAAAAAATATTAAATATGTATATCAACTCTAAGAAGAATGATTGGTGTGCTCACTGGTTAATCGGAACTAAGATCGTATCTAGGTGGTCCCGAAGAGATGTACGAGGTTCCCGAAAGTCCAAAATTTCAGTTGATACAGCCGTCTCAGAGTGAGAAGCGTATCGTTTCGGAGTGCAAACCATGTTTGATATTCTCAACAGTTATTCAGAACTTAAATCGCTTCTAGCACATTCGAATAGGAGAACTAGATGCTGAAAATAAATGTACCATACATACATACATATATTTTTTTTAAGAATTTGGGATATAAATTTCCGATACATTTTTCAGACTATGAGTTACATTTTTATTTCTTTTCACTTTCTTTTTAAATTTAAAAAAAATATATACAGAATGTACGTGATAGAGAATTATATAGAAAAAATGAGTATTTTCATTTACCAGCTATTGTCAAGGAATATTTATATTGTTAATTAACTTATGTACAGCCGGTTATCAGATCTGACAATGAGCTAGCAATGTACTAACATTAAAAAGTGTTAGAAAAAGGTAAATTGTCAGTTCAGACGATTGTAAGAACATTTTACAATTTCATTGGCACACAATTTTCACACAATAAATTTATCTGTCAACAGAAATTGTCAGTTCATACGGTTGTCAGATTGTTGTATGACAAAAATTGTCTAATTCGTTGTCAGATAATGCCAGAAATGTGTGCGTGTATAAAAATATTAAATATTGCCATGGAACAAAAAAGAGTAATTTAAGCAATTTTAGCTGTATATGTGTGTATATACTAGAAAGTAGCGAGGATGTAGACAAAATAACAAAAAAATGTTGCAGAGTTTGGGTGCAAGAACTGTATGAAATTTGCGGCCTCTTGCCACAAAAATATATTTGCGAAGTTTTATTCAACGTAACCAGCAGGTGGTGTTTTGTTTCAGTCTTGATTTTTTGTCGCCTTCAGAGCCTGTTGGCGACTGAATAGAAAAATTCAATTCAATAGCTGCACTCTATGATGCAGGATTATTATATTCTTACATTTTTTCTTTATTTATTTTTTTTAATAATGTTGATGCACACTTTTGTTTGTTTATTTATGGTCATATCCCAGCAAGCCATATGAGTCCGAAAAAAGTCTTTTCTGACACCTATTTCGCAGCATTAACGCTCTTTATGAGCCCAAAAAACAATCATAATTGATCCGAAAATCTTTAGAAAAGAGTGTCAATACATTCGAAAATGGTCCGTCAGAAAGAGCTCTTAGATAATGTCAGAAAAGAGTCTTTTATGAGATTTTTTTGGGCTCTGTGTAATCTTGTTTTTATCATTCTTGTGTGGTACAGCTATGTTTTTTTTTTTTTGTTCAAAGCACAAACAACAGGACAACAACGCTTTGGTACACGCATAATTAAGTGGAATTTCTGAGTCATACTGAGTGCCGATTCAGGACAGTAACAAGAAAATTTTTCTTCCGCTCCGAAAATGCTCTTTTGTTGGACTCTTTTCTGACTCCTTTTTCGGAGCACTCCTAGAATGGTATGCTGGGATGTATGTATGTATGTACATATAGTGTTGCAAATAGAAATAATTTCTCTGACAATACTGCCATTGTCAGATGCATAAACTTTGCACATCTGACAATAAAAAAAGTTTGACAATTATCTTACAACAATCTTACAATGGCAAAAAATGTATGCACACGATTGTTAGTTGTCTGACAGTATGTTTGTTTTACAATGTACTAAAAATGCTTTTCACTGACAATTATAAGTTCACACGGTTGTTAGACATTTTCTGAACATTTATTTAAAAGAATGTGTGAGGAATCTTTGCGTTTACTTTTCAGCAATTTTAGTTACATACATACATATCGAGCCATAACCGCCGAAAAAATGTATCCCACAAACTCAAAATTTTACAGGGGAAGGTTTTTTTTAAATAAAATCAGTTTGAATAAAGCCATTATTTTAAAATTTATAATGTAAATATTGTTTTGTGTAATACATTTAATTTTAATAATTTTAAATGATGTTGAACTATCGATTTTGATAAAAAAAACAACAATCGATTATGGTGTGGGATACATTATTTTGGCGGTAATGGCTCGATATGTTCTTTAGTTCTGAAGGGACCAACACAAAAAAAAACCAAGATTGATAATATCCAATGAGCCAGTTTAAACGAGAACTAACAAAAGTTAATACCTTTTACCTTGATTTATAATTATTTTGATTCTGGAAAATAAAATGCTTAAATCTTTTAATATTAAATTTCAGATAAAATATTTTTAATATAAAAAATTAGACTTCTCTGAATTCTGTAATTTTCTAGTAATTTTAAATTATGTTTATAATGATATCCAGCATGTGGTGAATATTGTTATCTTTTATTGAAGTTATGTACATACGTGTAAGTTCCAAATGTCATTTAACATCTTGTATAACAAATTGCAAAGCTGAAAAGTTTGAAAATTATAGGGATTTTGTAAAAGAATTTGTAATTGTGGCATAGTTTCGAGAGTTGTATAGTTTCTTGTACAAGTTTAAGATTAAAGACTAACTGACTGACTGAAGTAATTCAATTAATGTATTAAATATTATGTTATTATTTAAATTAAATTTTTATTATGTTTAATACTCAGCTTATATATAATAAAGCTTCTTTAATTATACTTGTTGGTTTTTTTTTACACACAAATTAACAACAAAAGAATTTATTTATTGTTTTAATATTATAATTATTAGGTTTTCATATTATTAATAATTAAACATATTTATGTTTATATATATATTATTACATAAGCTCGGCTTTAATTAATAAGAAATTATTACAAATAATAGAAGTATTAAAACAAACAAATTTAAATTAATTTAACAACATTTTTAATTTATTTTCAGTTTTTTTTATAATTATTTCAACTATTTTACAGTATTTTATGTTAATTTATTATTACAATTAAGTTTTCTATATTTTATTTTATTTCAATTAAAAGAGGAAATTATAAAAATAAAATTGAATAATTACGTCTGTAGTTTAAAAACTGACCTTAAAACTTTTAAAGTTTTGGCAGTTTTTTTTTGTTTTTGCATTTAATAAATTTTTAAAACTTTTTGTTATTTGTTTACCGTTTTTTTATTTTAAATATTTATATGTATATGTTTATGTATAAAGTAAAATTTACAAGGAAAGTCAAAACATTAGGAGAGGAAAATTTTATAAATTTAAATGTTTGGTTTTGTTTTTTAAAGAATTTAGTTAAAGTAACATGCGTTGCTTTAGAGTTAAAGAAATAATTGGCAACTAAATTTAAAAGAGAATTTGCTAAAAATAATAAAAAAGGTTTTAAGATAATATTTGTTACTTTCCTTGTATGTAACTTGTTTTTTAAGTAAACTAAATATTATTTATTATTAATAATACAGGCTATAATTTTTGTTTTGTTTTCATTATTACAATTTTTAAGTTTTGCTTTAAATTATACAATTCAACATGTGATTTTAACAATGATTTCTTTTAAATTTCATTTTTATTTGTAATAATTATTTTGTTGTTTTTTTTTATTTTGTTAATTTTTATAATTATTATTTATAATTATTATAATGCACCATAAAATTATAAAAACAAAAATTTCTTAAAAAATTTTTTCTGGCTTTTTTTTTAGTTTTATACAAAATTTTCTCATATATTTTTCATAATTTATGAAAATAATTCAATATATTTTTATTTATTACTGCTCTCTGGGGTTTTTCTCGTTTTATTTAATGTTTTTTTTTTAATTTTTGACACGGGCAGTCTATTTTTGATGATTTTTATTTATGTTTTGTTTAATTCCTAGTTGCTTTTTTGTTAAATTAAACTACTTTTTTAATTTTTTTATTATTATTTTTTATTAAATGTAACACAACAACTTCTCGAATTTATTTTATTTGTTTTTTTTTTTACTTAAACTTGTTTGGTTTGTTTGTTTTGTTTATGTAATTTATTCAATGAAATCTACGCACCATTTTGTTTTATTTAAGATTGTATTCTTTTATTTATTTTCTTCTTATGCAAGTTTAAATGTATGTAAATGTATGCATTCTTTTTCAGTTTATAGTTATTCAATTTGTTTAAATTTAAGTTGAACTTCAAAAAGTGTTTTATGTAATATTGTTATGATTTAAGGAACAGACACAGAGTGAGAGAGAGAAAGGAGTAGGAGTACAAGGATCATTCTAAGGTATGGTGTTGTTGTCTGATTGGTGGTCATTAAATGAAAAGGAGAATTTTTATTAACAATTATTTTTACAAAGTGGTTTAAGTGGATATAAAATTGAATAATAGTTTTCAAAAAAAAAATTCTTGTAAAATTTGCCCGGCAAACAGTGCATTGTAATAACATCAAAAATTTCAAATTGTATCTTTATACTTATACTGTTATACTGTGTGTTAGTCTTGGGTGTAATCGTTCATTTCAGTGATCGCTCATTTTTGTTCAGTTCAAAAAAATGTACAAGGTCGTTCTTTTCATTCAGTTGTTCACTGAACTACTGATTGTATTATTTATTTATTTATACTACAATCAATCAGTTGTTCACTGAACAACTGAACTAAATGAACAACTGAACAAAAGGAACAACTGAACGAAATGAATAAAAACATAACAAAAAGACTGAATGACATCACATCGTTCATCTGAGTGAATAGTTCAATTGAACTAGGACGTTCATGAACGACACAACTCTAAACGTGATGAATTTTAATACAAGTTTTATTAAAACAAATATAAAAGAAAATCTAATAAATTGCATACATTTAAACGTTAATTTATACAAATTAATTCATTATATAAAGCATCGAATTCCAGACGGTTTAACACGTTGGCTGCCAAAGCCTTTTTAGAATTTTGATCATTCAGTAGCGATGTGATTTAACAATTTTGTTCACCTGAGGCCAGCAACTTATTTTTTTTTTTTATTTTGCTTTTTTATTATCCAAAAAAAATACCATTAACAATACACAGCGGCCATGGGAAATACACCAAAATGTTCACCACAGGCCAGAGAATCCAAATTCCATATAAAATTCTATATTAAAATGTACGAAAATGTGAGACGTTGCATCTAAGTAACATTTTGGTGTCGCACGAAAATATGCGACGTATCCTCAGGGTAACATTAGGGTATTGCATGAAAACGTGCGACGTGGCAGCCAATGTGTTAAATTTGTTTTGATAAATTTATTGTTGGTATAACTGCAGTTATTATGCAAAACTATTTATTGAATATTTCTGAATATTTTGAATGTTTATAATTAAAGTTGGAAAAACAACAATTAAAATTTGATTCAGAAATCAGACTTTGCATCATCATGCCAAATTTGTGGCAGTAAATAAAAAAATTATTAAATTTTTACGAATTTACAAAACTTTTCTAATACTAAACAAAATTGTAAAATTTTTATAAAAAAAAAACTGATAAAATGAAAACATACGAAATTATGTTCGAATTTGTCTCAATTTACACGAAGCCATTTTTATTGAAAATATTGGTACAATTGTTCCTTGAAATTTCTGCGGTGTTCACATAGCACAATTCTTATTGTTTAAATCGCTCTTATTTTAATTTGATAGTGTACACATATTTGTGCATTTTGACATTTACGAATAAGAGATTAAAACGAATTGAAAGTACAATCAAGTGTGTACACTCGTCTTATCTTTATCTCCCTGTCTAAAAGATAATCAGCTTAGCTTAAAGAACTGCGAATATTTGAAAAATTTTAAAAAGTTATTTATATAAATAATTTAAATAAAATAACTCTTTTTAACTAAATATTTAAAAAAATGGTGTAACGTCTTTATCTTTGAAACATTTAATACATAAACACTGTCTGACTGTTGGCAGAAATTGTAAGTTTAATACACATCATCATTACATTATAGATCATTTCAAAATAAATTTTATCAAATATTGATTGTTTTTTCTGTGAGTGTTTTTTTTTAAATCATAAAATCAACTAAAAAAAGAGCTTTTGCTGGTTATTTTATTTTATTTTCATAAGTTGAATATGTTCCTAATTATTTTTTTGTTTTCAATAATATTTCTTTTTGTTTTTTTGATAGATGAATTTAACTATTTTACATTACAGTTTTTCATTATTATATTTAGTTTTTTTCTTCTGTCTTGTTCTTACATGGTAAAAAGATCATAGTTATTTTTATTATTTTTGTTTTTTTTTTTTTGGTTTTTAGAATTTGTTAATACATAATTTTACGATTTTTTTGTTTGTTGTTTATTTATTATTATTAGTATTTATTATATTATTAGTATTTATTAATTAATTTTTTGCTAGGAATTTCATTTCATTTTTCTATATTGTTTTAATCGTAATTTCTCCTTTTCTTTCTCCTGCAATTAAAATATCGAGAGAGAGAGAAAAATAAACACAATCATAATTGATGTTGTATTCAAAAACGTAAACTTTTGGTATTCCAAAGAAAATGTACATAGAGAAAAAATGCTTCGTTTTAAGTTGAACTTAAAAAAATTAGAAACTAAACAAAAAAATCTATTCTATAGGTATACTTGCAATTAGCATGCGCTATTTTGTTTGGTTTTGGGCGGGGGTTTGTTGACAGTTTTAGAACTAAATTAAAAAATTATTGAACTTAAGCTTAAATGATATTGCTTTTGGTAAATGTGGCCTATAAAATGTTCGATTGATTTGTGGGGAGTGGGGAAAAATTTGTATAAATTTAAAGCAAGCTTTACACTACAAAATTACTAAAAATCTGTTGTATTTTTAAATTTATGTGTTATAAAGATTTTAAAATGAACTGCACCATTGTTATGTTCTTTATAGATTGCTGGCATAATTGGTCCTTAATTTTTCAAAACTGATGGGAACCATCTTGTCCGCTAATGAATTTGTATTGTGTGAACAAATCTTGTCAATGTTATGTTCTTGTTCAAACAATGTTGTCAGAATATGTCTGTCACCAAATGTTGTCTTCACACAAAAAGTCGGGCATTTTTAAGAATTACAAAGTGTGGACAACTCTTGACGATGTTATATTCATGTTTATATATGTATGTATATCTGCTATCAGATGCAATTTTAACACAATAAGGCTGGTATTTTAAAAGTTTACAAAGAAAACTAGAACAAGAACATTATCAAGACGTTTTCCTTACACAGAAGAACATGAATGTTGAATTTGAATTAAAATTGACAATTTGAAATGAATTTTTGTCGAATGAGAACTTGTTTAATAAATTTTGTTTATCTATATATATATAAAATGAATGTATGTATGTAACGTATGTACTCCAAAACGGCTGAGGAAGGAATAATAGGCTATATGAAATTTTGATTGTAGAAACGGGGGTGGCACCGCCCATATAACCAAAAAATTTAAATCGCCATATTTTGGGCATTTTTTGACCTACGTCAATGATATGTGGTATATATGGCATTAGCATAATTAGTAATACGTACCAGGACAAAAGTGGGTGGGACAACGCCTCTTTTTAGGAAAATTAAAAATCGTACAATAGTCTTAACTACTAGACCGATCGTCATTAAATTTTCACAATAGGATATTCTTACGAAATAATAAATTCTTGACTATGTAAGTGGACAAAGGGGCATGGCCTCGCCCACTGAAATGCATCGCATCCATATGGAGAAGATGGATATCACTTTGAAATGGGTAAAATCAATCAAGCAACCCGTAAGGCCGTTAATTATCCTGTTGAGTTTTTAAATTCACTCGATGTGCCAGGCTTTCCACCATATGTGCTACAACTTAAAATTGGAGTGCCAATTATTTTACTGCGTAATATCGACGGCTTTGCTATGCCACTCGACTTGCAGTAAAAAAAACTGTGAAATAATTTAATAGAAGCGAACATTATAACAGAAAAATATTAAGGTACAGATGTACTTTTGCTACGCATTCCAATGCAGATATTTACCATTCGATTTTAAACAATTTTTTCCTGTTCGGTTAGCGTTTGCGATGACTGTTAACAAAGCTCAAGGTTAATATCCCGTGTATATGTGTATGCTCCTGATAGGCAAACTAAACCTAAAGCATTGCAATAAATGTGTACATTATAATTAAATAAATAAATGTTTATAAATATATAAATACGTTTTATTTTATAACGAGGGGGGGGGGGTAGCGAAGCACACCAGGTTTAGCTAGTATTGTTATAAAATTGTAATTCCTGTCAAGACTTAAAATCGCACAGAAGATCATGAATTAATTTAAACTATGAATATGAACGAGACGTTTTCCCTGCAGAGAAGAACATGTACATATTTGTGTCTATATTTCTGACGATGTTTTGTTGTCTTGTCAATACGTTGCGCCAGAAAGAAGAACATGAATTAATTAAAATTATGAATATGAACATCGAAAAAGAAATACTCGTTCATGGATCCGTAATTCAGCTGATGATTTATTCTTGTGTACAAAACGAAGTCTTGTCAAGATGTGTGGTAACACAGCAGAACATGAACGTTTTCCCTAAAGAGAAGAACATAAATAAAATTGTTCTCGAAATTGACCAAGTTAGGGCTATTCTCCGTAGTGTAGGGAGTATTTTTCACGTTCAGGAATTAAAGAAAGCTTTTTAAGAATTTCAAAGATTTCCAATTGTAGTTTTATATTTTTTTAGCCCTATATAAACATTAAAGATGTTAAACATTTTGTATGAAAACTAGCAGTATAAATTTAGGTTAACTATTAAGTAGACATTGTTAAATTGGGGATTAGTGTTTTATTAAACTTGGCAGTACTGTTATTGTTAATATTGACAATGTTTCATGGCATGATGTAACTATACAAGGTGAGTGCAGTAGCACAGCTGACTGAGTTTGTTTACAATTTACTTATGTTGAAAGTAATACTTTTTCAGTCTCGAAAAATATATGAAAAGTTGGCAAAAATCAAGTGACTTTTTGAGATTGCTCTCAAAACATAAACATTACAAACTTTGACAAAGTATTTATACCAGAGACTGAAAATAACAAGTCCACTTTTATTTTAATGGTTAATTGTCACCATTTATCATTTCAAAATTGTTTTTTCTTTTATATCACTGAGAGAGTGGTTTATATAACAATTTTTTTTGTAAACATCACGTTATAACTTTGATTTTTGAACTTTGGCAAAAGTTCACTTAATGCAAATCAACGAAGCTTGAATACAAAATTCGCTATTTTGTTACTTTGATTTTAAAATTTATTAAAAATTCATAAAATATGGCTAATAGTATGTAAATAAAAGAGAAATAATGTTAACAGTTATATAGATCGATCATAATTGAAATTATTTGTCTCTCACCACAGCATTAAGAAACAACAAAAACTAATAAAGGTCATACCAAACCATGTAAACAAAAGTCTTTTATAACAGTTATTTTGAGTGATTTATTTTTAAAAACATAATTTTGAGTTATTTTTGGGCTCTGATTTATACAGGACTGCGGCTGGGATGAAATCAATCGAACACTAACTTCAATTTTTTACTTGCAGCTAATTGAATAATTCTCAGAACATTAAATGCAAATGCCATAAATAATGCTACTACAGCCTGATAATTAAACAAAACGAAAGAAAAAACTAAAATAATTTTAACAAAAAATCTATTATGTATTAATAAATAACATTTATTTAAATTATTTGTTGTTAGCTTTTGGTTTTTTAAAAAAATATGCTTACTTGCGCCTAAAAGTTAAATGTTTATTATGATGAACATTCAAATATTTCATTATTAAAATTTTATTTTAAATTTAAAATTTTGCTTTCCGAATTTTTTTTTTGTTTTACAAAATATATAGCAGAAATATAGTTAAGAGTAATGATTATAATAATGGAAATAATAGTAATAATAGTAATAAAATACGTGACTTGCATTTTTTGTTTAATTTTTCAAAAATATAAAAAGGGAAATGGTGTAAATTAATTTAGGTTGCTTGGTTTTTGGTTTAAATTAAGGTTATTAGGAGTACACTTTTCTATCAAGATTTAAGAAAATATTTATTTTTCTTAATATAAACGGTTTACTTTTAAATAGTTGGTTTTAGTGGTGAGTATTTTCTTTTAAATTTAATTATTTTTTTTTTTTGGATGATGATGGTTGGTGGTGGTGGAGGTGGTTATGGTGGTAGTTGTGGTAAAGGTGATGATGATTTCTTTTGGTGGTAGTAGTAGTAGTTTTTTTAATTATTATTATTTTTAAACAGTAGTAGTAATAATTAGTAGTTCTAGTAGTTGTGGTAGGGAATTTTCTAATCATCATTCAATCTATAAAAAAATAATTATAAATTTGGTTTCAATTCAATTTTTCTTTGCTTTTTCAATATTAAAACGAATAAATATTAAAAGTGTTTAATAATTTAACAGCAGAGACCTGTTATTTAACTGTTTGCCAAATAAAAAATAGCTAAACAATATTAGAAAATAAATAAATGTTTAAATCTCAATCGAAGTTGTATGTTTTGTTTTAAATTTCAATATATTGCAAATTTTTTATAATATTATTACACAACACCAATTGTGGTTTAAACAATTATTAGTAATTATAAAATGTGGCATTTTTCCTTTATTTTTTTATATTTATAAACAATATAAAGTTTTAGTAATGGTGAAAATACAACGCCAAGGAAAAGATTAAAAATTAATTTATTTTAAAAGTTTAAATATTTTTTAAAATGTTAGAAAAAATTTTAAATTTTAGTAGTAAATTAAAAAAATATAATATTTGTTTTGAAGTATGTAAATAAATAAATAAAAAAAGGTGCATTTAATTTTATAAAACATGCTTTTTAATTTCAAAACGAACTTTTAAGCCCTGTACAGTATTTTTCAATAAATCTGTTGCAAATTATGACGGAAAACATTATGGGTAGGCAAAATTTAAGAGTCAGTGTACACCACTCATAGCCAGCAGGGGATAAACTTAAACGGTCAAAGAAATGGTGATAATGTATGAAATTTTGTAGAGAATAGTGGTGAATTTTAGTAGACATTACGTTCTTTGTTATCTGAATAATGTTAATGGTGGGGTATCCCTGGGTAAATTACTTATAATCCCGAGTCTTTTTATAGAATATTCATATGCATATAAAGCTCGGATGATTAAATCTTGAAATTTATAGATAGAATAGTAATTGTACTCTATCAGTTCACAATTTGGAATATAAAGGATCTTCACACGATCCGTTACTTAAACTTTTAAAGAGCGAAAGCTAAATTAAAAGCTATTAATTCGGAAGCTTGATTTTAAATTAAACAGAGAGCTGTAAGACTATCTGAACCTGGATGGTGGATATGTATGGACTTGCCAGAAGCTAATATATGATCTCTTCGCTATATAAATAATTTAGAATTTAGAAAATATAATGTTTGCAAGGATATAAATTGGTAAAAGAAATGTACATTGTTGTACAAAGTCTAGCTTATCGCAATGTTAAAGTGACACATCCTTATCATATAAAGGCAATCAGTCCCAATAATTTTAGAGCCACTCAAGTGACAAGTTGACCTAAAAGGACAGATGATGCAGAGTGAAAGCATGTTAAGTTTTCAACAAATTGTGATATCTATATGACGAGAAATGTACTGTAAGACTTTTGAATTCCAGACTGATGACAGTGTTAATGGATCTCTGAGTGATCAGAAAGCTCGAAAACAAACTCCTAACTTCAACGAATTAGACCAAAATATATTGCCAATTGTGCAGAGACATTCATATCTCATTGGTTGTTGTATTGAATGTGGTGAATGAATGGACGTTGAAAGAGGCGGTCTATGATTTCCACTTGTAAAATTAGTCTATCACAGAATAGGGTCAAGAGAATCTTGGTGGGAATTCGATTCGGCTTAACACTGCATGATTGGACAGATAGCAGTCTGGACAAATCTGTACAACACCTTCTCTGAGTCTGTCCCGCTCTACAGCAGTTCAGACTAAGATGTATATTAATACAGGCCTCTTTCATGTGTATGTGCTACGGACAAATCGGATTAAATTTGTTTTCACGGAGACTACAGGAATACAAAGTCATCGGTATAATGTTTTGGAGATTTTTAAGATTCATGTAAAATTCACATTATACGTTAAAAGTTTAATAGTATCACAATGGAACTTATGCTACGAACATAACTGGGGCGAACGACGAATTTTTGGTCGCGAATATTCGTCGCCAAAAATAAAACACATATGTGTATCTATTCTTTACACACAATAATGGCGTCGGCTAAATTCGTCACACGCGTGAAATCTAAAATATATTTATTTCTTATTTCTACGCCGGCGAACGACGAATAAACAATACAGGGTGACTATGTTTCATTTCAGTTTTTAATGTTTTAGAAAATAATGTTAATTTTTACTTTAATTACTGTTTTTTTTATTACTTTATATAAGTTAAAATAAATATACAAACAAGTGAACTATGTATAAAAATTGTTGTTGTAAAAGTTGTTATATAGGTACATACATATGTTTTTTTTAATATGATCACACTATCTATCAGCTGTTATACGAAAACAAAAATATACTAAATAACAGCTGTATTTTTTTTGTCGGTTTTGTGCTTCATACAAAGAATTTACACAGCGAATTGTCACCGACTAATTCACCGTTCATCCCAGTTGTGTTCCCAGCATTAAATATAGATATGTAGCAACATTTTTCGAAAGAGCAAATTAGAAAATTAAATTTATATTTATCATTGGAGTCCGTTATTCGAAATTAATTTACATATTAATTTACAAATGTGATTGGGATATTTTGCAAAGCATTTTTAGGCAACAGAAAACTAAAAAAAGCAAAATTTTTATTGAAAAATAAAATTAAAATATGTACTACGTGCATTTAAAATATGTATTGAAAATGAAAAATCATTTCAACAACTCTAAATATACATGTACATAATATTTATGTATTTACAGCAAAATAATGTATAAATTTAAAAGAAGAACGCAAGGCAAGCATATTTTGTTAACTTTTTTTAAGCTTTTAACTCTTATTTGGTTAAGTTTTCGTTAAAAAATATATTGTAGTTTGTATTTCAATTAATTAGTTTTGTAAAATTAGTTGTTTTTTCTTTTATTTTACAAATATTTTTATATACTGTTAGACTAACTAAGTTTTTAATTAATTTACGCTAGCAATTAGCAGTTTATATTTTGGTTTTTATTATTAATAATAATAATAATATTAATAATAGTAATACTAATAACAATAATAAATATTGTAAATATTAAATAAATTATAATTTATTTTGTAATAATTATTGTACATGTTTTGAATAAAATGTTGTATGTAATGTAATGCAAAAGTATGGTATGTAAAAGTAATTGTCATTAATTGTTTTAAAAAGTTAAAGCTAAATAAATAATTCAAATAATATATAATTTACATAAATTTGAAATACAATACTACAGAGATAGCGGAAAATTAAATTATGAGTTGCAGATGTGAAGAAATATTTCAAGTTTTATTATTGTTAGAATTGTTTGTACAGATAGTTATATATGTTGTATATACGAGTATAGTATATAGTAGAGATGTCAATGTTTTTTGTTTATAAATATGTATACATATATGTACATATATACATACATATATATATTTATACATATGTGAATGTTAGATTTGGTTTGTATGTAGAATTTTGAAGTTTAAACTAAATTTCACTGTAATAAATCCAGTCTGAAAATAAAATGTTTATATATATTAAATAATACAATATAGCAATTAATAAACAAAATAATATATGAAATTATAAACAAAAAATTTCCTATATTCCATACAAACGATTTACAATGCAAAATTAAAAAAAATAATCTTAATTGCAATTACCAAAATAAAGTTCCTGATTAAACCTTGATTTTTAAATTATATGATTTGTTTGCTTATACTGTGAGCGTCAATATAAACTAGACACCTAATATTTGCCCCTATTGCCGTTCTCAACTCAACTAAGTTTGGTCGTCTGTCAGTCAACCCGACTTTAACTCAACCAAATTATTTTTTGGTATTATGTAGCACAACGATTTTTAGTTGTAATTGTTATGGCGTTGCCGACATGAAATATTGATTTCTTGTTGGCAACACCATACATTTTATTTGTAAAGTGAAGAAAAAAACGCAAAAAATCAAGTTTTTATAAAATAAAAAGAATGGTTTAAGTGTGGATTTATTTTTTGAAGACGAAAATCATGACGCTAATACAAATGTTCTACGTATACGTAGAAAAATACGCGATGATTCCAATCCTCTTGAACTACCCAGTGCGAAGTAAGAAATTTCCAAAATAAGTAACAAATATGTTTGTATAATAAGTATTATTTTTCATAGAGGCAATTTTCTTTTGCTTAATTTGTAAAAGCTGCTTGTTTATTTCATAATTTTTATAACTCTTTTTCTCCAAATCCGTAATACTTTTTTAAAGTTTAGCTTGTGTCTCGCATTGTTTTCTCAGAAGTTCCAGACGCTCTTGTTCTGGTGATTTTTTTCTTTTCTTGGCTGATGTGTTTATTATCTCAGGTTCATTTGTAACGATTTGTTCCATGTCGAGATTTTGAGGAGTTTCTAAAGCCGGACTTGTTGACGGACCAACGTTTTCAACGCCGAAAGTGTGTCCAGATGGTGCTACTTGGTCATTTAGTGATAACAGCTGGGACACGCAATCCTCAAGTACATTAAGCGGAATTTCTTGTGAAGGAACACCACCTGCTGCTTGTTGGTTTTGTTTATTATTATGTATTAGTTTTTTTTAATACTTGCTTTGTAATGAAACCAAACCTATATGAAGTAAAAATTCTAATAAAATGTCTGTTTACAATAATTAAGATGTCATATACTTACACGTTGCCATTCGAAGGATGTTCTTGTAGGTGGGCCTACATTCTATTCTAAATCCTTTACAAATCTATTGTAAATCCTTCCCACGTTTTAGTCATCTCAAATTTTTGCTTTCCTTTAGCAATTTCTGGATTTTTTTCCATCAGCTGCACAAGTCGCTCAAACTGGGCTTTGGTTGTTATTTTTACTGTCCTGCGTATGTGTATTAATCATTTAATTAATTATATTAAGATCAAAAAACACCTATACTTACGATTTTTCCATTTTTTATCTTTTTTGTAATAATTTTTTAAAGGAAATGTATTAAACATTTTATTTAAATCTATAACCGACAAAGACTCAACTGCTAATAAGCAGTTGTGTATATTTGTCGTTTTTGTCAACCAAACTCATCCAAAATGGTGAACCGCAATACTATTAAACACAACCAAAAAATCAGCCGCACAACCAAAAAGTCAACTACATTTAAGTTGTGAATGGCAATACCGATTTATGAAAGACGACCAAATTATTAAAAAAGTTGTGAACCGCAATAGGGGCAATTGTTTAATATTGTTTTATTATATACATATGCTACAAGTACAAATTTAAAACAAAATATATTGCATATTTCATAAGTAATTCATACATTTAAATATGGGTATTTCCATGGTTGCGCACGTGACAGTCGCACATATTCAACATGAAGAAAATCAAACAAGGCACAAATATTGTTTCTTAATTTAGGTTTTTGTGAAGCAATTTTAGAGCTCTTTATTTAGTGGAAAGCATGGGTGCTGTAAAAGTCGGGGTCCTAACTTATTGGTCAACAAAAACAGTTGCGAGATGTGACAAAAAATAGCAGTGTTTTTTTCCTACATTTACTAAAGTGCAAAAAAAAAGCGAAATAAGCTAAAAACTTTTATGTACATTATTTGGATTTATTAGCTTTATTTTCATAACTGGGTTTTTGATGATTTTATGTTTAGTTTTATTGATACAAGCCATAATATGAAGCGTGACGTGACATTGTGTTACGTGACATTTTTTTCCTTATGATAAACTCGAATCATTTCTGATGTAGTTTGGTTTTAAAGTTGTAATTCAACGAAAATAAATGAAATTACCGCATTCGATACCGAGTAAAATTGATCGTAATTTTCTTATTTGAAATTATAGCATACGATATCGAGCAAGAAATTTAGTACATTTTATTATAATTTCGATATTGAAATCATTTTTTGATACGATAGCTCATTCGATCACGAATGCGATAATTTGGCCCCAGGTCAATGTTTGAAAAGGCACAAAGAATAAAAAAAATAGTAAAACAAGGTTATTTATTAAATATTTCTCTTTGACGAAATTGCGGTTCGAGCTATTATTTGTAAATCTTCCTCGCATGATAAGTAGTGAAGTTTATGCATGCCTGAGATTCTCTTCACTTCTTTCCATTTTTCCGTTAACGGTGGGGAAAGTCTTTCAATTTCGTCTGCACTTATAAAAGTTAAATGAATTCCATTTATGTGGTCTCGTGCGCATTCGAATAAAGCTTTCGTTATCTGCCAAACTTTTCTTTTAATTACAGCTCCTACTCCATCGACTGCTCCTTTGCCATGAGAAGTGACAAAGAAGTTCCATTTGCAGCTGAATTCCACTAAAAAATTGGGTAAACTCCTAGCTATAAACTTGTTTTTGAATTGGCTGCTGCTTCCATCTGAGAAAAAGAAGATCTTTTGAAAATGTCCGTATTGGTTATTTATTTTCTGGACAAGTGTTGTTATAAAACAGTAAACATCGTATTTGTTACTTACACCAGTTGCGTTACGTGGCAAACTTCAATATTAAATAGAAATGGTATATTATTAACTTCGGTCAAAGTAGTTTATTTTTTAAGTTTTATATATAAAATTTGCTTTAATTTAAAATTTTAATTGAATTCCGTTCCATAGCGCAGAAGATATGATAAAAAATTATGCTTTTAAGGTGCGCACGTGACATTAGAATATCAAAGAAAACAAATTGAACAATTACAGTTAAAGCAAATTACGAATTTCAGTTTCAATTCAGAAAAAAATACTCCTGGCAAGCTCCAGGACAAAAACAAGAAAGAAAGTCTGTAGACGGTCTTAGTAGCTAAACGAAAAAAAACGGTTTTTTTTAATACTCAACTGATGACCGTCTACAGACGGTCTTAGGCGTTAAAGGGTTAAAGAATTCCACACATAGAAATGCCGTTGAACGTGTTGCTAAGGAACTGCGCTATTCTGACTAAAGGTGCGATAAGAACAACGCCATCAAAAGCGCTATTCGCCATTTTGAATTGGCTGCCGCTGGATTTGATGGCAATCTAATTGGCCCTTAGCTCAGATGTGAGACTAAAGGCTGGTCACTCGTGGTATCAAAATGTCCAGTCTCGAAACGAGATAGCAAAACATTCTATGATAAAGCTAATATGGGTTTCTGGGCATAGTCCAATAGTGTTTTTTTCCTACATTTACTAAAGTGCAAAAAAAAAGCGAAATAAGCTAAAAACTTTTATGTACATTATTTGGATTTATTAGCTTTATTTTCATAACTGGGTTTTTGATGATTTTATGTTTAGTTTTATTGATACAAGCCATAATATGAAGCGTGACGTGACATTGTGTTACGTGACATTTTTTTCCTTATGATAAACTCGAATCATTTCTGATGTAGTTTGGTTTTAAAGTTGTAATTCAACGAAAATAAATGAAATTACCGCATTCGATACCGAGTAAAATTGATCGTAATTTTCTTATTTGAAATTATAGCATACGATATCGAGCAAGAAATTTAGTACATTTTATTATAATTTCGATATTGAAATCATTTTTTGATACGATAGCTCATTCGATCACGAATGCGATAATTTGGCCCCAGGTCAATGTTTGAAAAGGCACAAAGAATAAAAAAAATAGTAAAACAAGGTTATTTATTAAATATTTCTCTTTGACGAAATTGCGGTTCGAGCTATTATTTGTAAATCTTCCTCGCATGATAAGTAGTGAAGTTTATGCATGCCTGAGATTCTCTTCACTTCTTTCCATTTTTCCGTTAACGGTGGGGAAAGTCTTTCAATTTCGTCTGCACTTATAAAAGTTAAATGAATTCCATTTATGTGGTCTCGTGCGCATTCGAATAAAGCTTTCGTTATCTGCCAAACTTTTCTTTTAATTACAGCTCCTACTCCATCGACTGCTCCTTTGCCATGAGAAGTGACAAAGAAGTTCCATTTGCAGCTGAATTCCACTAAAAAATTGGGTAAACTCCTAGCTATAAACTTGTTTTTGAATTGGCTGCTGCTTCCATCTGAGAAAAAGAAGATCTTTTGAAAATGTCCGTATTGGTTATTTATTTTCTGGACAAGTGTTGTTATAAAACAGTAAACATCGTATTTGTTACTTACACCAGTTGCGTTACGTGGCAAACTTCAATATTAAATAGAAATGGTATATTATTAACTTCGGTCAAAGTAGTTTATTTTTTAAGTTTTATATATAAAATTTGCTTTAATTTAAAATTTTAATTGAATTCCGTTCCATAGCGCAGAAGATATGATAAAAAATTATGCTTTTAAGGTGCGCACGTGACATTAGAATATCAAAGAAAACAAATTGAACAATTACAGTTAAAGCAAATTACGAATTTCAGTTTCAATTCAGAAAAAAATACTCCTGGCAAGCTCCAGGACAAAAACAAGAAAGAAAGTCTGTAGACGGTCTTAGTAGCTAAACGAAAAAAAACGGTTTTTTTTAATACTCAACTGATGACCGTCTACAGACGGTCTTAGGCGTTAAAGGGTTAAAGAATTCCACACATAGAAATGCCGTTGAACGTGTTGCTAAGGAACTGCGCTATTCTGACTAAAGGTGCGATAAGAACAACGCCATCAAAAGCGCTATTCGCCATTTTGAATTGGCTGCCGCTGGATTTGATGGCAATCTAATTGGCCCTTAGCTCAGATGTGAGACTAAAGGCTGGTCACTCGTGGTATCAAAATGTCCAGTCTCGAAACGAGATAGCAAAACATTCTATGATAAAGCTAATATGGGTTTCTGGGCATAGTCCAATACAGAGCAACTATATAGCTGATGAACTGGCCAGAAGCCCATGGAACCTAACCTACTTTACATATGTAGTAAAATATATTTAAACAATATTAGGTGTTTACTTTATATTGACGCTTACAGTATATTATTTGTTACAAAATAAAACGAACACCTATTTAATATAGGTATGCAATCCCTGAATTAAAAAAATTTTAAATATGTACTACGGAATTATGCCTATACAACTAATCAAATGATTAAGAGCTACAATTTATTACGTTTTTCGATCATTTGCTACAAACAAATTAAACGCTAGTTTGTTTACAATGCAACTAAATATGAGTTTATTTGGGACAACTAATTACTAAACTATTTTAATTAAAAAAATTTATAAGTATGCTAAATATATAAAAAAAATGTAATAAAAATAAATAAAAAAACAGACACAAAATTATATTTTTTTTCAAAAATTTTTTTTATTATTTTTTTTGTTTGTTTTTAAAGGCTTCTTTTGTTTTGTTATTAATAAAGAAAAGAAAAATAAAGTTATAATAATAATAAGAATAAATCATACAAACTTTGCTTTTAATTAAACTTAATAAGACACAAAAATAAAGATGTATTTGAAATATTAACAAAATAAAGAAAAATTATAAATGGTATAAAACCAAACATACAAAAAGAAAATAAGATTAATAATAAAAAGTGAAAACAAAATTATTGTATATTAAGCAAAATAAGTACTTAAATAACATTATTCCCTTAAACTTTAGCATTACTTAAATAACAATTACATTTGAAACTGAAATATGGCTGAAACTAAAGAAAATTATATAAAAAAACTTCTAAGATAATTATTTGTATTTGTTTGTTTGTTTTTATCATTAAGCACACTTTTCAAATTTTGTTTTAAATACATACACAATAATTAAGAAATTATTTAAATTTAAAAATAATAAAAAGTAAAACAAAAGAAACTAATAAATAACTGAATTTTACAAAAAAAAAAAATCAAATTAAAATTATTTATATAAATGGAGCATTTTTGTTGTTTTTTTTTTACAGAATTATTTAATAATTATTTATTCTTTATTTTCCTTGATTTTTATTTTAAAGTTAAGCAAAATACTTTTTATAGTTTATTTAAAAAATAAAAATATTAAGAACAAAAACAAACTAGCAAAAATAATATAATGTAATAATAATCATAAAAAATAATAATAATCGTATAAATATATATTGTTTTGTTTTTGTATTGAGTGTGTAAATATGGTAAATAATTAACACGGTGTAAATTAATGTACTTTTGCACTAAAAACTTTGTTTCGTTTTTGTTTGTTTTTAATAAGAATTGCATCAAAGCGGAAACGAAGAAAAAAATGTTTTCGAAAAAAGCTTTTAAAAGAAAAAAAATTTACGAGAAAACGAAATACACAAGTTATATTTTTTATGTGTAATATGAAGCAAATAATAAAAAATTATTTAAACTAAAATTTGGCTAGTTTTGTTTTTATAGTTTTTGTTTTTTTCTTTATTTTTTTTTTTCTTTATTTGAAACATATTAGAAACGAAATATTTTGAATTCTTTAACGTTTAATCTAAAACGTGTGTGTTTGTGTATGTTTCAAGTGTATTTATTGTCTGTCTAATGGTCTGCATTTAAAACTTAAAGGAGTCAATTAATTGTTATTTTATGTTGGTTTAACTATATACTTATTGTTTATTATTGTTTTTTTTTATTTATTTATTTAAATTTAGTTTAATAGCAGAGAAGAACCAAAAAAAATAAAAGAAACCCAAAACGTAAGAAACATGTAGTTTTTTTTTGTTTTCCATAAACAAAAAACAAACGAAAACATGTAGAACGGTTCTGAACGGTTGTGTGTGTGTTTGTTTGTTTGGGTGTATGTGAAGTAAAGGAAGAACGTTTAGGAAGTTGTATTTAGAAACTTACTCCTGGTTATCTATGTCACTTTCGTCCAATTCATTCTTGTTACGTCTCTTCTCGTAAATCAAAATAATGGTACACAGTATCAAAACCTCAGCACAGATACCCAAGAAAGGCCACAAAGCGGCAAATTTGCCTGCAAATAGAAAACATTTAATAAATTATATTAGGTATGTATGGTGAATGAATGAGTGGTCGGGTTGGATTGTTGTGCCGCTTTAAGATATTCGTGTTACGGCGAAAGTTTCAGTTTGGGTGCGAGTCCTGCCAACTGCAGTCAACTCTAGAAGGAGTAGACTTTTGTGAGTTCTAGATAGAACCGATTCCAGTCGAGTCTAGATAGAGTCGACTATAGTCAGCATCAGATAGAGTAAACTATAGTCAGCAGTAGATAGAGTCTACCATAGTGAGCTCCAGAAAGAGTAACAGCTGTAGAAAGAGCCGACTGTAGTTAGCTATAGATAGTCACTGTAGTCAGCTCCATATAGAGTCGACTCAAGTAGTGCTAGATTGAGCTGACTGTAATCAACTCCATATTAGAGTCGATTCCAGAAGTCTAGATACAGACGACTATAGTCAGCTCTAGATAGAGTAGACTAAATCAGTTATAGATAAAGCCGACTGTTGTTGTTGTTGTTGTTGTAACAGCAGTAATTGCTGAGTTGACAGCCCTTGACCGAGTGATCTCGGGTCATACCGGTGCGTAGAACCGGCTGTCCTGGGAATGTAATCAGCTATAGTTAGAGCTGACTATAGTCAACTATAGCCAAGTCTAGATAGAGACGACTGTAGTCAGCTCTATATAGCGTCGACTCAAGGAATTCTAGATTAAGCTGACTGTAGTCAACTCTAGATAGAGTCGATTACAATCAAGTTTATCATGGCCAGCTTTAGATAGAGCCGACTGTAGTCGACACCTTATATAGTCGACTTCAATCAAGCCTAGATAGTGTCGACTCTAGTCAACTCTAGATACGCTCGACTCAAGTCAACTCTAAAAACAGTCGACTCTTATCAACTGTAAATACAATTTACTCAATTAAATTCTAGTTAACTATACATAGAGTCGACACCAGTCCAATCTAGAGAAAGTCTTTTTAAGTTAACTCTACATAGCAATCGAATTCCCAATGTATATTAAAGAATTACAGATTAAAAAACATCTGATTTTCATATTCCAATAATAATTTAGACGACACCTACCTTTTACACGCACATAAGATGTATCACTAGCTTCTGTTTTTTTAAGATATTCGGTGGCAGCATTACGACCAATACATTTGTATTCGCCTCTATCATTCATGGAGACATTTTCAATAATTAATAGAGCATTTTCTACATTATTTTCATCGGGTTTTAAAATATAACGATCTGTGGTACTGTTGATAGTTAAATTATCTTCAAAATAAATTTAAAATATTATCTAATTAATATAAATCAATAACAATTAAGCTATTATTTAAAACCACTTACGGAAAGCCCACGACAATTTTGGATCAGTACCAACAACTGTACATATAATTGTTAATTTTTCACCCTCAACCACCCCAGAATTTGAAGGCACTCTAACAAGAATATTAGCTAAAATACAAAGAGAGGCAAGAGAGAGAAAGAAAATTAATAATTTTATAAAACAAATGTAAAATAGTTAAATGAAATTTGTGAAATCTACTTACCGATAACATTAATATGTTTCTTCTGCTCATTGGCCACACATGAATAGAGACCATCATCATTTATGTCTGTTTTATCGATAATAAACTTTCTTTCGGCTGCTATTATGCGAAAGCGCCCTTCAAGCTCTTTAACTTTTCTGACATCTGTACCATTCTTTTCCCTGGAAAAATTAGAACAAAAATTAATAACTCATTCTGGAACAACAAAACTAAATTATTACTACACAACTCAGACTCTTATATAAAAATCAAGACAATTTTTAAAATCTCAGTCAAATTTTTAAAAACTCAGTTGTAATTCTCACTAAACTTGCAATTTATTTAAATAAAATAATTTCAACTTTTATTAGATTTATCAATTAAAAATAATTCCAGATTTTAATTCGCATAACGAAAACCAACAAAGAAATATCACAATTCAATAAACAAATTTTAATGACGAGATCTGCGTCTACGTCTGCTCCCTACATGACGTCCACGACTTCTACGGCCGCGTGTTCTTCTGCTTCTAGCCGAACGATCTGCTTAATTTATTTAATTTATATATAAAAAAATATATATAAAAAACTCAATACAAAATATAAATGTTTTCAATATAAGAATAATTTTCATGTTTCAAATGAAAATATATCTAAATTTTGAAATTAAATTTTTAGTCTTGTTTCACGCTCTTCAGTTTTAGCTGACCACTTTTTGTTCAATTTTCTTTTGACAATGCCTTTTCATTCACACGCGTCAATTTAATTTTCGTACTTTTTCATGCAAATCAACATGCATGAAAGAAAAAACAGAAGGAAATAAGAAAATTGACTAGTACCGTTAAGTTTGTACCCTTTTATTCCCTTTTCCCTTCTCATCCACAAATACTTGCCGTGACGAGTCAAAATTGAGGAGTGTGAAAGCGGAATTACAAAAGCCAGTTCGATTGAAATAATATTCGTTTTTATACCAATGATGAAGGAGTATTTAACTAAAACAAAGTTTTGAATTAATTAATTCAATTTGAGTTTAATTAATTAATATACTATATATATATTCAGAATCAATGGTCTTTTTCCTGATATCTCCTATACAAGAATTGTTGGGTTATTTTAGTAATTATATTGTAATAACATTTAAATACATAGCGTGTTGACACCAATACCAAACTAATAAAATCAAAATCTATATTTACTTGCAACAATAATACGAACGATAGTTACACACTCTTTCTCGGTTGTTTTCCGCCTTTATCTCTCATCTAAGGAGTAATAATGTTATCAATGCAACGTGTGAACACTGACATAATGTAGTTAGATAGAAGTAACATAACATAAAATGCAGGTTTTATTTTGCGTGAACAGTACCATAATTGGTATCAATGCAGATGGCAGTAATTTAGCATGAAATGCCGCCAAAATTTATTTCGCTGATATGTGTTGACATTTGAAATGCGTCCTTAACCCCACTTCTTGACGAGCCATCGTAAATTGTTTTATGTTCTTCTGTATGTAGAAAATGTTTTTATATATTTATAATTCTAGTTTTAATTTTTTAAAATGGCGTTCTCTTTGTAAGAAAATAAAGAGTGATTTTTTAAGAGCTTTCCTATTTACGTATCCATTCAACCAGAAATGTGCTTCGTCTCTGAACACAATTTTCCGATAAAAACGTGCTCGATGACTTGCTTAAGCGAGCATGAATGCTAATAATAAAATTCAATAATCTACAAGCGTTGTTCGTTTGTAAGTCGATTTATGATTAAATTATAGACCTAACTGAACAGTTTAACAGTAACATGTTACACGAAAACAGCTGAGATGGCAAAAAAAAAAAAAGTTCCCAAAAAAAGTTGCTAAGAGTATAAAACACCGTTCATTATCTTATTGTCTATATTTTTAATTATTAATATTGGCAATCATTTAAAAGGTTAAATTGTCATTTTAACAATTTTCGCTTACAGGCCGAGTCATTTGCATGCAGCAAGACTAAAGAACAAAATTGGAAACACACAATTTAAGACATTTTAATTAAATCTATAGTTTTTTTTATATAATTTTTGCAAAACTCAGTAATAAATATGTACATACTTTTAAAATTCTCGTTCTAATTGTGTGCTTTAAATTACAGTTAAGAAAACAGCTGATTGCAATTTTAATAAAGAAGTTTTTTTTTTTTTAATTTTTCTTTAAAAACATTCTGGCGTGATAGTTTTTTGCTAGCCCGTTAGTTTCACTTTTTACTCACAAGAACCCCTCATCCAAATTGACACGTATACGTACAGATTTGTCAGACTACGATTTCGAAATTACATATGTATAAGAAAGGTAAAATCAATACTAATACAGACGCTTTATCTAGGATAAGACTGAATTCGGAAATGTTAAAGAAAATGATTCCTATAGATGACGACATTAACAAACCAACAAGAGTTTTAGTAACAACACGTGGAATGAAAAAAAAATTCTAAAAATATACAAACAAATAAGATAAGTAACACATCCCAAGCGCACCATAAAGATCATATATGGGAATGTACGTCCTTTCAAGATATAAAGAATATTCGCGAATTAAAATTTAATATTATTGAAACCGGTATAAATAGTATAACAAAAATATACAAAATAAAGAAAATAAGAGTCCATGGATAATACTTTTGTGATGATTATTGATGTGATCTAGCAATATACGTTTTGTCACTAGAGAAATTAATAATTCATATGCATAAGCAAAATATGTATTAAAAATATCGCTCTATCATGCGAATATGAAATTTTTGAGCTCATATCAACTGAATACTTAAAGAATATTTACAATGAGGTATTAGGAAATCAAATAGGTACAGAAATCTAGAATTGAATATCATATTATATAAACTGTTGCAACATATTAAGGATAAAAAATCACAAATGAATATTATTATTGAAGAATTCCACGACTCACCAATATCAGAACATTTTGGTATTAGAAAAAAAGTCTTAAAACTAAAACAACGTTATGTATTGAAAAATATGAGAAAAAGAGATTACATAAACAAATGTGACAAATGCCTGATAAATAAGCAAACTAAACATATTAAAGAGAAAATTATAATTACTGACAACCACCCAAACACGAGTTTTGAGATAATAGAGATAGATACAGTTGGACCATTAAGAATGACAAATAATTACAGATATATTTTAACAATGCAATGAGAATTAACGAAATATGTAGTAGCACACTCAATTGAAACAAAAGATGCCAAAACAATTGCCAAAACTTTAGTTGAACAATTTATTTTAAAGTATGGATGTTTTAAGATTTTAAAGTCTGACAGGGGAACAGAATTCAAAAATTAACTACTTAAAGAAGTTTGCAATATGCTGAACATAAGTCAAACATTTTCAGCACCATACCATCATCAATCCATAGGTACACTCGATCGCAATCATAGAGTTTTAAAGGAATATTTATTGAACTTTGTAGACGATTCTAAATGGTACAAATATATTCCATATTATACATTTGCGTATAATACTACAGCACATGTTAACAGTAATTATTCACCTTATGAATTGGTTTATGGCAAATAAGAGTCCATGGATAATACTTTTGTGATGATTATTGATGTGATCTAGCAATATACGTTTTGTCAATAGAGAAATTAATAATTCATATGCATAAGCAAAATATGTATTAAAAATATCGCTCTATCATGCGAATATGAAATTTTGAAAACTCATATCAACTGAATACTTAAAGAATATTTACAATGAGGTATTAGGAAATCAAATAGGTACAGAAATCTAGAATTGAATATCATATTATATAAACTGTTGCAACATATTAAGGATAAAAAATAACAAATGAATATTATTATTGAAGAATTGCACGACTCACCAATATCAGGACATTTTGGTATTAGAAAAAAAGTCTTAAAACTAAAACAACGTTATGTATTGAAAAATATGAGAAAAAGAGATTACATAAACAAATGCGACAAATGCCTGATAAATAAGCAAACTAAACATATTAAAGAGAAAATTATAATTACTGACAACCACCCAAACACGAGTTTTGAGATAATAGAGATAGATACAGTTGGACCATTAAGAATGACAAATAATTACAGATATATTTTAACAATGCAATGAGAATTAACGAAATATGTAGTAGCACACTCAATTGAAACAAAAGATGCCAAAACAATTGCCAAAACTTTAGTTGAACAATTTATTTTAAAGTATGGATGTTTTAAGATTTTAAAGTCAGACAGGGGAACAGAATTCAAAAATTAACTACTTAAAGAAGTTTGCAATATGCTGAACATAAGTCAAACATTTTCAGCACCATACCATCATCAATCCATAGGTACACTCGATCGCAATCATAGAGTTTTAAAGGAATATTTATTGAACTTTGTAGATGATGCTAAATGGTACAAATATATTCCATATTATACATGTGCGTATAATACTACAGCACATGTTAACAGTAATTATTCACCTTATGAATTGGTTTATGGCAAATTAGCAGCATTACCGATAGATAAAATACAAAACTCAGCAAAATTTTATAATATTGAAAACTATGCAAATGAAATAAAATTAAGATTAAGAACACGCTAAGGAACTAATAAATATTGCTAAAGAAAAGTCAAAATTAACATATGACAAAGATAAAAATAGTAGTAATTTCAAACCTTAGAATATAAGAAATTTAAACATTTAAAATAAGAGAAATATGATATCTGAACAATTTAACCTACATTTGTACTAAGCAAATTTTTGTCATACTAAAATATTGTAACAAATTATTTAGTATGAATACTGAAACAAAAAACATGAATAAATCAGTATCAATTTAGATTAGTAAACAACAACTTGTTTTGATTCTCAATATTCTGACTGAGCACCTTAAACAGTGCTTAGGTGAATTCAAACTGTTACGACCAGACGCAGCATTCAAAACAAACTGGAAAAACTACATTTTCTTAAAAATAATATAAAAACTTAATTAAATAATAAAACATATGAATAATCCACCATATTAAAAAGCATTAATTAAATAAATATGTTTGTTGTAATTGTGTTTTCTTGGCGACATTTTGAATATAAATTGCATTGAATTTGCGTGCAGAATTTTAAAAATTTTTTGTGTAAAAAATTTTAAAGCAAAACTTGAACGTGTAACTGCAGCGTAAACCATTTTTACGCATATTATTTTTCATAATGTTACCAACTTTAAGTTTGTTGTGGAATTCTTAATAATGTTGCCCTTGTAGCTATTTAAAGTGAGCGAAATTCTAATGAAATTATAATTTTAATATGTAAATGAAATTGATTTTCAATTGCTATTTAATTGGCCGAAAAATAAGAACAAATTAAACTAGTTTAATGAAATAATTTTTTTTCTTCTTTGCTCATAACCCTTTGACGACCATAGGCAAGTATGCTTGCCCGGGGTTCTTTAGATTATATATTTGTCCAGGTAACAGATACAGCAAATTTGTCAAAGACTGTTTTATAGAAGAGGATTGGGGCAACAAAAATGTGGTTGAGTACGAGTCCCTATCGGGCCTCGCTTGTTCCCTACGAGGCTCCAAATTTGGCCAAAAAAAGTATTTATGACGAGGGCTGCCAAGGGGTGAAAATAGGGCGCAAGGGGATAAGAGTCAATTATGTTTTGGATTCAACCTTAATCTATCAAAAAATATAATGGACAAGTTTGCGTAAACTCCAAGCTGTCTGCAACTAATCAAATTATGTTTGGCAATTATGTTTGCCTATGGGTTGAAACGAAAATAAACGTTTCTAAAAAACTTTACAAATTAAATTAATTAGATAATGTTAAACACTGAAACAGCATGTCACGGCTCCGATTTGAGGAAATTGCAGCTAATCTTCACTTTTGCGACAACAATAAAGCTGATGTCAGTGACCGTGGGTATAAAATTCGGCCAATTTTAGATCATATTAATAAGGCTATGCCAGATGCGTATACTTATTCAAAAAAGCTGTCAAACGATGAACATATGGTAGAGTTTAAGGGACATAATGCTATGAAACAGTACATGAAGGACAAACCTATTTCGTGGGGATGCAAACTTTGGTGTTTATGTGAGGCAGAAACTGGGTACTTATATAATATTAAAATTTTCACCGGAAAGAAACCATTTGTTGAGCACGGTGTTGGCGAGGCTGTTGTTTTGCAGTTATGCGAGCCACTGGTAAAAAATGGGGTTGAAGTTTACTTCGACAATTTTTTTACAAGCCTGAACTTAATGCACATTCTCCAGCAAAATGATATAATGGCGTGCGGAACCATCCGATGTAATAGAAAACATATACCGAAGAATTTTCAGGCGGATAAATATATGAAAAGAGGGGACATAATTTACTTCATGTCGGATAGCATTTCCGTATTCAAATGGATGGATAATCGTGATGTCTACCTCGCCTTTTATTGACCCAACAGCGGTATTCAAGGTCAAGCGCCGTGTAGCTGGACAAGCTGGTAAAATAGATATTGCTTGCCCCCTGATTATACAGCACTAGCACTATAACAAAGGATAATATATAAAAAACTCATATTGGCCAACATATCCTCAATCAATTTGACCTCCATTGAATTTGGGCAGCTTTAGCCAAAAAGTTGATAAATAGTTTTAATTCAAGGAAGCGTGCCTTTTCACCCGCAACCATTTTATAAGCAAACCCAAATATCACCACAAAATGGAAAAACGTGAAGGTTTGTGTTCTCATTGTGCTTCCAATAATAAGTATAGTCGCACAAATGTTTTTTGCGATCAATGTAATATGTTCCTTTGCTTGACTACGTCGAGTGATTGCTTTGGAATCTATCACGAACAACACTAATTATAAAAAAATTTTGTGATCTCTTGTATTTTTCTTTACTTTTTAAATAAAAACTGATTTTTAAATTGTTTCTGCAATTAAAAAATTTGGGATAAATAATTTCGTTTCAACCCATAGGCAACTATATTTGCCAAGCAAAATGGGGGACTTCGAGGGTTCCTAGGAGGGCAATTTTTTTTTTCATAACTACTATTAGACCATAGGTCGCGAAAATATAACAAAAAAATAAATCGGTTCAGGCAAAAATGTTTGGTCGTCAAAGGGATAACATTAGTTGTATAAGAAGTCGAGTGAGTGTAGTAGTTAGCAAATTTAAATATTTTAACTTACCATGTTAAATCGGTTATACTGGGATCTGTGATATTACAGCTTAGTACTAATGGACCCCGAATTTCATAGGATATTATCTGATGTTCTACATTATCATAGTTTGGCACCAAAAAATCTGCCCCTGTAAACAATAAATTAAATATTCAAAATTAATTACATTATTATATCTTATATGTATATGTATATGTGTTGTTTAAAAATATAATATATAATATATGTATATATGAATAACTAAAACATATAGGAATAAATTTGATTATAACAAAAACAAAGAAGAGGTATTTTATTATATATATTATATAGTAATGTAAATGTTTATTTAAAATTTAAAAAATAAAAATAAATAGAATAACTACATGAACTGAATTTCTGAATGAAGATCATGATAAAATTAAAAATAAAGCTTAATGAACTGAAACTAATAACAGTGATTTCAAATAAAAATAGAAAAGAAAATCTAAATTGTAATTAAATTATTTTGTATAATTAGTTGTAACTTAAGCTTAAATATAAGTATAAAACAAAAAGGTCTACTTATAAATTGTTAGCTTAGATCTCAAAATAAAATTAATATTTAATAATAATTATTAAGATTTTATAACAAAAAATTTAAGTGTTTGTTTCCATGTTGTTTGTGTACTGTACTGTAGGTGGTTTTTATTTATATATTATTTTGGGCTGTAATATGAGATTACTTAATTACATATTTTATTTTTAATTGTTTCTCTAAAAAATATTTAGCTAATTCAAATTGTTATAGCAACTGCATGAGTATGATTTTTAATTTTTGTATAAAACATTACAATAATGGCAATGTCAAAATATTTTAAATATAAATAAAAAAAAAAATAAACAAAAAAATCACTAGTGTGTCTTTTTTCAATTCAACTTGGAGTGAAATCACTAAAATATTGTAATATTAAATATTTAAAAATATGGCGTTTTTTTTTTGCTGCCATAAAAATTACGCATTCATACATTCTCGTTTATTCATTTGATAAATATTTTATGTGTATGTATATGTAAAATTTACTTGGCATTTGTATTTATTTTAAATATTTTATAATGATAAATGTTCACACTTTTAATTTACTGGAATGTGCCGGTTTATTGTTTTCTATGTCTCTACATAGATATATTTTTTTTTGACTGAAAGAAAAAACGAAATATACATATTAATGCAATTATGAGTAATGTTAGTATTTTGTGATGTGTCACAATAATGTTTATTTGTCATTGTGACGATATTAACATCGCTAAATACATTGAAAAATAAAGAAAATGAAATCGTGGGAAAGGGGAATTTTGTAAATTTTTTGCTGCACTACTCAAACCATAGAATTTTTATACAAAGAAGCGAAAGTAAGAGGAAAACAATCTAAGACTCATATTAAAAATTTGTGCGTTTACCAACCGATTTTTGAGATTTAATTCGGTAGATATGTATGTATATTGATATCGTTATGATTAAAGGCGAACATTAATATTTAAAGAAATTATTTCGAAATACTAAAAAAAAAAACAATTTATTTCCTTGTAAAAGCATTTCCAAGATTCAGAGCACCGAATAGTAATGGGTTTGAATCAAATTTTAACATTACCGCACTAATCGAATTTAAAAAAAAAAAAAAAAAATCTTAATAAAATTACATGTTGCTATACTTGAACCTTATTTATATTATACAGAATATAGTTCATATAATATTCATAAAGTTGCATTTGTTACTGTTAACTCACCAAGTGTGTGTCGTAATGGTGTGGGGCCTGCAAATTTGCTAACCAAGTTTCAAAACAACTTGGTTTGTTTTAATAAAAAAAGGATTATTTTTAATTATTGCAAATTCTGCTTTCTTTCTTGAAAATGAAAAAGACTTTCCTTTTTTCAATAGTATATTTGTACAAAATTTATATTTTTATTTATAAATTTAGGAATAACGGGCTCGATATAAACTCAAAAGGTTTCTATAAAATTACTGAATTCCTTGGAATCTAAACAACGAATAATAAACAAGATGGCTAGAAAAACTAACATAATGTTAAAATAAAATTTAACGAAAATTAACTTAAAGCGCTCTATGTTTCTTTATATTTTTGATGGTAACATCATCTCCCAACAGGACAGAGATGGGAACACAAATACCATCCTTCAGACATGAACAGTTACCAAACAATTATGTCAACAATCTGGTGATATTAAGTCCCTGGACTATTTTCTTTGGACACACTTCAAAGACCGGGTGCACGACAGCAAACCACTGCATTGACTAGCTAAGCAAAACGCCTGCCGACGTACTGGATATTTCTCCGTCATGTTCCATTATCTAATCTAATCCCATATTTATACTTTACATTGGCAACAATAAAACTAAATTTATCAACAAAAAAGCTTTATAGATTTACTTTAAAAGATTTAAAAAAACGAGTTTTAGGGCGGAAATACTAAAGCACAGTTTCATTGGCCTTATGAATTTAGAATAATCATATTATTTTGAATTAAATATATTTTTTTTTAAATTTTACATATTTTCCTCTTAAATATTTGACATCATTGCCGATAGAAATAAGTTTTATTTTGTCAAGTTTTATTTTGTTGACATTTATTTTTTTTAAACTTTATTTTTCAAACTTAAATGAAAATCATTCTAATTACTATTGTTTTGGAAATATGTAGTAAAGTTTAGCAATTACAAATGAACATCGAACAGATCAGTTATCAGAACTTTCAATCCCATTTTAATAAAATGGCGGTTCTATGTCGTTAAAAACGTCGCGGATTTTTAGTTTTATGGCTGTAATCCAGAGACCACCACAAAGAGAAACACCATTAAAATGAGAATATTGCACTGAAAGAAATCATAACTTTTCCTATTTTTGAAGATGCAAACATATTTTTTAGTACCTGATTACATACAAGGCATTCTGCTTCCTTAAATGTGTTCAACAACAAAAAAAAAAAAAAAAAAGCGTTTCCCATTTAACTTCCCACGTTAAATATTTCCTTTTAATATGATGTATAAAAAACATTCATTAATTTCAAAATGTAGCTTGTTATCAACAATTCTCAGTGTAGCAAAAACAAAATTTAGTTCTCTTAAAATTGTAAAGGGAGAAAAAAATTCCACTAACCACCTTCTTTGTTGAAAGCTACTGAATGTAAATTTCCCCACACATACATTTTGTGTTGTAAACAGGGTTGCCGTTCGACATAACGAAAACAACGTACATGGATTTTTTTTTCTTAAGTTGGAGGTCCACAACTCACGTTTTGACGTCAACGCGTTTTAAGCTTTCTAAACGTTTTAAGTGTCAGGCATTTCAAGTTACATGCGAAGATTTTTCGCGTCAATATTTTTTTTTATATGTATGTACTTTTAGAGGTGATGCCGTATGCCCAGCTGATTTTTTTTTATACGAAGTTTTTTATCGGTTTGTTTGTCAAACTAATATAAAAAATTTTATTTTAAGTGTCATTTTTTTCTGGTGACATCATCTTTAAAATAAATTTGCTTTGCATTTGCCAATTTCAGCTGTGACGCGTGCACCGCGTTCAAAAGGAGAAAGTAAACGAATTTATCGCGTTTCAAGCGTCAGCGCGTCCTACGCTTTTAAGTGTGTAACTTAACTCATACAACTACATTGATTCTACTTTTTTGACAGTTGCTTAGAACGCGTGAAACGCGTAGACGCTTTGTGTGGACCTCCAGCTTTAAGATTTTGTAGTGTGGTTAATTTATTAAAAATGTTTAAGTTTATAACAGGAAAATAAAACAAAATTGGACTCTTATTATAAAAGTAATAATTATAATAATTTGATTTTGGTAAATTAAAAGAATAATTGTGGTAGTAGAATTTTCTGTTTGGGTAATCTTGGTTAAAGAATTCACGAAAAGAATAAATAAATACCCGAACAACTTCGTTAGCCCGTAATACTAGTGGTGGACACTGTTACAGTGTAATCGATTAGATTGTCTCTTTATAGACTCTATCTTTAACATTATACGAACTGGAAATTTGGTTTGCAATAAATTCATTGTGTTGAAACTACATTACAGTGATATCCATATCATTCATAATAGGCCAAAAGAGTTGTAACGTATCTCTCAGAATTTCTAGACAAACTTTCGAAAAAAAAAAAAAAAAAAAAAAAAAAAAAAAAAAAAAAAAAAAAAAAAAAAACGGACCAATCACACCTACAGGTACACCACGCAGTGACACGTTCAGCATGCAAAGGCTTCTTGTCAACAATTGGTCTTGGATTTTCAGAAGCCCAATGAATTCAGCGAATCTACGACAAATTGAATGTCGAAATTGAATTCAGTGTAACAATGGAACATGTGAACAAGAATATGGCAAAATGTTCGTGTTATTCCAATATAAGGAATTTATAGGCATTGAAATTAATTATGACATGTATGTACTTATGTATATAAATCAGTGATCTATGTATATAGCATGGTATTTGGATTATAATTTTGTGTTATGCACTTTCCATCTCTGTTGTAAATTTTCCCATTTATTGATTGTTATTTTTGTTTCTATTTTGATATTCACCCCTATCGTGAATAAAAATTCCACATGAAATTTGTTCCCTTTTCACATTTTTCCTATTAAAATTCAATGTTAAAAAAATAAAAGGGAACAAATTTCATGTGGAATTTTTATTCACGATAGGGGTGATTGTTTATGAACTTTGCTGACATTAGTATTTCATATATGTAGGTAAATAAACTATGTTTGGCCCGATGTGTATGATCTGAATCAACTCCAAAAAGTTAAAACCACAGATAATAGCGTGTTCAGATATGTACCTTAATTGCGATAATCGCAATTAACGCCATTATTGAGCTCAATATTACATATAAAATCTCAATTATTTGCGCAATAAGTACAAAATTGTTATAATATTGAGTAAGATTTCGAATGCAACACTGTTCACAACTGTGTTTAGTGAACAAAATTGTATAAAATGGCAAATGTCAACAAAAGAAAACAAAATAAATCATTAAAAAATCAATGTGAAGGTAAGTTTGTTTACATAGAAACACAACAACCATTTAGAGTATTTTTGTATTGTTTTCCAGCTGTCAAATGATTATTGAGTAAGCTGAAAATTGCGTATGCCTGAACACTTAAAATAAATAATATTGTCAATTAACCGAATATTGACTCAATAAAGTTTCATATCTGAACACACTATAAGATTAGATGCGACACGGCCAGTGGTGTTATTATAATGTGTCAAAGTCGCATCACACATTTAACCCCATCGTAAGTAATTTTTATGTGGTTAAAACGCTGAAAAATATTTGTTTGTCACCTAGTGTTATCAATCTGCTCTATATAAATGGAGTGTTACCAACTCATTTTGTTTTTTTAGATTCTAGTCCGTTATTTTGATGGAACATTAAAAAATAAAAGTCATCAAACTGTGCTGTCAAATGTCCAATTGTAAGTTAATGGGAAAATTATCAAAATTTAATTGAAATTGATATGAATTATCAATAATTGATTACAATCATTGTTATTTTTTGTTTTTTTTTTTATTATTATTAATTGAAATTGAGTGCCAATTTGCACGAAGCAGTTCTTATCGAAAAGATCGATACAATCAGGTATGTGATGGAAATCGAAAACGAAAACGAGTAAGTTTTAGAAGTTAATTTTTTCGTAATATTTCTGTATTGAAACATTTTTATCCCACAAAATATAAAGATAATTTGCTATTAAAGAGAATCTTAAAACAAAAATTTTAAAAATTTGATTAGAAATATTTTAAAATGGACTTCAAAAACTTACTCGTTTTCGATTTCCATCACATACCTGAATGTTTTCCTTGAAATTTCTTCTGCTCTTATTTTTATTTGATAGTATGTATACATTTGTGCTTTATGAAATTTACGAATAAGAGAGTAAAACGAATTGAAGCAAGTGTGTACTCGTCTTATCTTCTCCTCACCCCGATATATAAACGATAATCAGCTTCGCTTAAAGAAGTGCTTCCTGTAAGTTGCGACTGATGATATATATGAATTATTAATAATTGATTACAAGTATAACAAACTAGCGGACCCGGCGAACTTTGCCTCGCCCCAATTTTCAGCCTTCAGACAAACTTTAGAGTAATTTTCCATGTTTTACACCAAGAACTTTCTAATTTTTCATTTAAAAAGCCATTAAGGAATAATTTCACACAAAATTTCGTACAAAAAAATAAATTTTTCCAATTTTCCGACTTTTGCGGAGAGATTTTCCGCATTTCGCATTTTCCGCAATTTTCCATGATTTACACTAAGAATTTTCTATTTTTTGCATTAGGAAAGCCATTAAGGAATAATTTCATACAAAATTTCATACAAAAACTCGATTTTCGAGATTTCCCATTTTCCGACTTTTGTGAAGATTTTCCAATTTTCCGCGTTTCGTTTTTCATGATTTACACTAAGAAATTTCTATTTTAAGGAATAATTTCATACAAAATTTTATACAAAAACTCGATTTTCGATTTTTCCAATTTTCGGACCTTTCCGGAGGGATTTTCCAAAATTTTCTTCCGTAAAAACCTTCTCGAAAATACGAATTGACAACAAATTTTACAGAAATCGGCCCAGCCGTTCTCATTTTATGAATTACTATACATTTTTTACACCACTTTAATATAGGTATGTATATAGATTTTTGTATTGAGTTTTTTGTAGCACGATTCACCCATTTGGAACGATATTTCTGGAAAATCAAAGCCACAGTAAACAAAAACTATTAGTTTCACAAGTGGTTATACTGCGGCCATTGACTTATTTTGCTTTGTCTTTTAAGTGTCAAAAGAAAAACAAATATATACCTATTTTAAAATATTGTGAATATTTTTCAAAAACAATTTACAAAATTTTTAATGAATAAATGAAATGAATAATTTAATTTCACAAACACTACAGATATAAATGTAACCTATTGGCAACTCAGTTAATTTTTTCCAGACAAAATATATAAAATTAAACCAATTCAAGCTAATAGTTGTTCGTGAAAAATATTTTTTCTCTCTCAAAAAGAGAGACGTCAAACTTCATATGAAAAACACTTTTTCCGAACAAATATTTTGTTCAGAATCCACCTCTCGACATTGTATGAATGTTTTTATATATTTCATTATTTTAAACAAAATTTAATTTTAATATTTAAATATGCATACATATATATGTAGTTTAATTTTAAATTGAACGTTATTTAAATTTGAGCCTTATATTAAATTAAAGAAATATGTTAGAAAATAAATTTTAAAAAAGAATAATATTTGTAATAAATTAAAGCAAAAAATTATAGTATAAGTATAAAAACTAACTGATAACAGTTATTAAAAAGTAAAAAAGAGAGGAAAAAAGGAAAGTTAAAAAAGAACATCGAGCGAGTATTATAATAATAATAAAATGAACGCTTAAACGAACACCAACGAACGCATGAACGAACGAACAACAAACGAGCTAGCACAACAGCTGATTGATTGATTGATAGATGGAGTCACACAACAAAAAAATTTACGTGAAAATGAAATTTAGAAGAAAATTATGAAGCTGAGAAACAATCATCGATGATAAGGCGATAAGAGTTGATATGAGAGAGCGAGCAAGATAAATTGTTTTAGCTAGCAGCAGCTACTTGTATATTAAAAAGAATGCAGTATTTATGACATGATGTGAGGAAAATATGCATACTAAAACGTTAATGTTTGGTTAGGTTTGATTTCTTTGTAAACAAAACAAAAAAAGGAGAGAAGGATTTGAATTGAAATTGATTGTAAACGTTTTTTTGTTTTGTTTTATATTTGTTTAGCGATAAAAGCTAAAATTATGAAGCTCACCCTTTGCTTTAGATAATACGTGATTACTAAGAGTTGAACCCGTATTTATGGCTGATGTCATGCCACCACCATAGCCCACTCCGGTGGCGATACCAGGGGGTGGTTGTAAACCCTGTGTGGAGGATGAGGCAAAAATTGGTGCTGATGTTGCCACGATACTTCCCCCAGCAGCTACGGGTCCAATAGGTATATTATACTGTGGTGGAGCCGGCATTTGATTGTATTGCTGGAAAGGATTTTGATACAAAGTTGTGGTGGTTTGCACAGGTGCACTGCCCGCTGGCCCTGTATGCGATGGAAACGATACCATAGTATTGTATTGTGAGTATTGTTGCTGCTGCTGTTGTGTTGGTCTATACTGTGAGTAAAAGGGAGGCTGCATAGTTTGTATGGGATATTGAGTCTGCTGGCCTCCAGCTCCTGCGCCCACGTGATAACTTTCATGTGTTTTGTGGGGATAGCCAGCCATAGAAGTGCCGGACGTTAAGGGATATTGTGCCGTCTGCACATTATGAGGATAAGACTGCACCAGAGGTGGTGGAGGTGGTGTGTGATGTGGCACCATAATTGCCGATGAGGTGCGTGGTGGTGGAAAACTGGGTGGTGTGGCGGCGTAATATATTGTTGGCATTCTCCTCGAGTCGGTTGTATAGTATGGTGGTGGTGTTGGTGGCGGATTTAAATCCAAATTTACCAAATCAATTTTGGTTCGATTATGATGTCTGGCATCGGTGGCCAGTGGATTTCCATCAAAATTTGTTGTATTTATATAAAATAACTTGTGCTTCAGGTCGTGCTCCATTTGCTGTACATGTGGCGGATGGTCGTGATGATGATGATGGCTACCATGATGTTGTCCAGTTATTGTTGTCGTTGTTATTGGTTTTTTTGTTGGCAGTGCTAGAATTTGTGGCGGAGTTTCGGGATCTATTGGCTCCCAGGTACGTGTGAAGAGGTCGTCGTCGTTCGTTTGACTGGATGTTAAATCGTGTATGGTTGCATAACCAGATTCGGTAGAATAGTGTCGCGATGAATCTGTGTCTGTGTTGCTGCTGCCACCAATCGGATGCAAAAAAAATGGTGATATAGTCATAGGCTTTTGCGCCACAATTGGTGGACTGCGAACACGCAACATGTGGTAACTACTGTGTAGATTGTTGCATTGATATTTGCCCTCGTGGACTTTTAGTGCATGACGTACCGATAAGTGTGCTTCGATTTTGTGCTTTTCACCTTTTATTTCGGTGCGGGTGTGGAGGTAGAAGTTTCAAAGTCCAGGCAGCAATATTTTTTTAGATTATAGAAGGTTGGTTTAAATGTACATATATTGTTACTTTTAGGAGGGAATGTATTATGGAGTAAAATTTGTAACAAACTACTGCTTTTGACAAGTAAATTCTATATTCTTTCTGATTTATTATAGTTTTTTTTTTCAAAGTTTAGTAAAAACACAAACCTTGAGTTCACAACAAATCAATAAGATTTTTTTTGGATTTAGGTCGTTTTTAACAACCCTGCCTGCGTGTAGTTTTGTAATATTTTTTATTATTTTATTTTATTAGATATTAGCTCTGTGACTTGTGTAAATAGACAATTTAGCAATTAATTTAAAACTAATTTAGAAAAAAAAAACAATTAATTTGTATGCAAGCTAAAGTGTACTGCTCATGTAAACTGTTAGAACTGAAAACGGCATCAATTACTATAGAACCAACCTCGTGTCTTGTTATGTGCCAGTTTACATTATTAAAATATAACCTAAATTCTAGAAAATGTTAAAGAAAATATGATTTAAGAAATATGAACACGATTTTTTTAAGCAATTTACTAAATTAGTTGTCATCACTGGTAAAAGAATAGAAGTTAACGTAAAGTGTAGCCAAGTTTTATTTTGTGCTTGCAAGTTTTAGTTTGTTGTTATATTAAACATTTGATTTAAGCCGGATTGTCAGGCATGAAATTGTGAATAAAATCCATCGATTTTAAACAAATATGTCTCATTTTATTTCTAACTATCTTGTTTTATGACTTAAGAATAGAATTGAATTTTTTGATATTTTTCGATTTTCTGCGAATAAAAAAAATTAAATTTTTGCCAAAATGTTCTAATTATAATTTTTTTTAACAAAGCTTTTTTTTGGCTTGTCTGCAGAAAACACCCAGAGTCTTTGGCGGGAATCGAACCCGCAACCCTCTGACTGATAGTCCGCCACACTATCGCCTACTCTATCGAAAACATTAAGCAGTTCAAACAAAATAATGTTAGTATTTCTTGTGGGTAATTGGAATAAGAATTGTTTGTTAGTTTTTTTAACAATATCAGCCAAATCGTTCATGAGTTAAAAGTAATTTATAGGATTCGACAAGGATTATTTCCATTTTTGAAGTAAATTCGACATATTGACTGGAATTCTTTTTTACTTTGGCATTTATGATGACACTGTGTTAGGCGACTAATTCATTTGCATAATGTATAAATTTTGCTGACCTTTTTTTATTCCTGACATGACAGTTAACAATTAGTTTAACCTGTATAATTTTCTGGCAACCTACAAACCAAATATTTAGTAGTACAAAAAAAGAAACTTAAAACCAAAGGAAACCAAACCTTATAATAAGACCCTTCTATGACATTATAATACTAATTTCTATAATAATAAAATTTGTTCAAAAAAATAAAAAAATAAACTAAAAACAAAAAGGGTACAATATAACACACCCTTACCCTTCCTTTCAAAACCGTTATAGCCCTAACAGCTAAAAACAGTGCTAAATTTTGTGGGACAGGTGACGAAGAAACTGTTTTTTCCTCTTTTGTTTATTTGCTAAACTTTTACTCACCCTCAATAGCACTTTCGCTTATGACATATGAATGTTCATCACGACCGTGTCGTAAATTATGACGTGTTATGGGTTCGTCATCTTTTAACCATTCTATGGGATCTGTTATGGGTATAATACAGGTAATTGAAAAATGTTCACCAAGATTAACCGTTGAGTCGCCATAATACAGAGCAGTTTCAAATTCAAATTCTGTCGAATCTTCAACATCATTTGCTAAATAAACACGTTCATTAGACCATAAATGAATGAATGGCGAAATGAATACAACACAGTTATTATTGAAGTGGAGTATTGATGGAGAGTCGTGGTCATCGTTATACGTGGGTTTAATGTTAAAATTTCCCGCATTTGCGTGTTGTTAATAAATTGTTAAATTGTAGTTTGTTTATTTAGTTGTTGTAGTCCGTGTTGTGGATGAGTTTTGTTCAAACATTTTTAAGGTATATATTTTTATTTTATTATTTTGCATTTGTTTCCGTTAAAATTCACATCGTTTTTGTAGTTGTTGTTTTGGTTTTATTTATATGTTGAAGCAGTAGAGTAGTTGTGGCACAAGTAGTAGCAGAGTTGTATTTGAGCGTTAAAGGTTTAGGTTGGCATGTATTTTAAAAATATACATACAATAAATTATGTACAATATTTTGGTTAAAGTTAAATTGTTTGTATTGTTTCTATATATTTTTGTTAATATATAGATACTATATATTATTATTTTATATACAAACTTTATATACTTTAGTATTAGGGTGTTTACTTTTTTCGAATTTCGAGGGGTGAGATTCAGAATATTCAGAGTCATGGTAAAAATATTAATATGTTGCAATGTTATAATTCCGTTATAACTAAAAACATATAAAATTCAATGTTACCCAACCTCAAAACCTGGTTAAATATTAAACGATTTGTCTGAAATTTTCAGAATTAAACTATTGTATCAATTGTCTGTATAATCCAAGTCTCATTGCGAAATTCTTAAAAAGTCTCCCATATAAGTATGTTTGTATTTATAGCTCTATAAAGGGAAGGTTGGCCAAATTAAGAAACAAGGATTGTACAATCTCAACAATTTGGGAATCTGAGATTTTGTAGAGTACAAACAATTTTGAAAAGCAATAACTGAAAGTTCTCTTAATTATTTGCTAGACTTTGACAAACAAATTTCAATAAAACAAAACTTTAAGAAAGTAAATTGTTTTGAAATTAGTTTGACAGACATTTCTTGGCAATGTCATTCTAAAATCACAGATATAAACCTTTTGGCCATACTTCCCTTTATAAAAACACACGCCTATGTACATTTGTACATAATATTTGTTTTAAAACTTTTTTATAATTAACTTTATTTTATCTTTTCAATAGAAAAATAGCCACAAATAAAAAATTAAAAAATCAATAACAAAAAAATATTCATAAGTATAGAAGAAAAATTCATTGGAAAGAAAAATGAATAATAAAAAGTACAAAAACAGTTTATAAACAATTAAAATACAAAAAAACAAAAAAACATGAAAGTATTACACAAAAAAAACTAAACAAACAGAAAACTGATAATAATTACAATAATGCAAAATGAAAACAACATTTTATATATTTAACATAAAATTATCATGATATTTATGCTGTTAGTTTATTATATTTTAAACTATTTTTTTTAAATAGTTGTGGTATGAAGGGTTTTTCTTTTTTTTAAATTTTGTTTAATGGTTGTAATTTCTGTAATCATTTTTATTTATTTTTTTTTTTGTTCAGCTCCAAGTTGAATGTAATAAAAATGTTTTGTAAAATAGTTTTGTTTTTTTTTTTTTTGGTATAAATTTGAAATTAATGATAAAAATACTAAACAATTAAATCAAAATTAAATTATAAATTTGTATTCGCACGAAATAATTTACAAAATAAGCAAATAATATGAAGAAAATGAAAAAATAAAATAATAAATAACTGTAAAATAATTATAAATATTTAATTTAAATTGTAATACATCTAAAATCTATTTAAATAATACAAAAAATCATAAATATATTAAGTTTAATAATTAGTACAATATAGTAAATAGTTATAAATATATTTAAGTATTTATAAAACATGTTTAAACATAAATAAATTAAAAATACATTCTTAACCGCACTGTACTTGTTTGTAAAACTTATGTTTTTATATTTTAACAATTCTTTAAATTATTAACACTTCAAATGATTTATTTGACATTTTATTAGTATAATTCTAAAGTAATGAAACAAAAGCAATAACAAATTTATTAATATTAAACATTGATCATTGGCGACTCAAATTTGTCCTCCATTGACAAACAAAAATGAACAAGTTTAACGATTTCTCTAAACGTTTAAAACACAAACTATTTTGATGTTCTATTTCTACACTGTGAAAAAATTTTTTGTCTAGTTCAGTTAATGAAATGTTTTTGATTTAAATGCTTTGAGTAAATTTATGGTTTAAGAAGAGAAACTTTTTTTAAAGGCTACTATAATTAACTCGCTTAACCTTTGAAAGTATACGCTTATTTTTGTATCTACATATGACGCGTATTTGTGTATGATTTTCTGCTGACATAATTCTGTTTTAAAAACTTTATTTTATTGTAAATAAATAACATTTTCGACCGACATTCTTTAAATCCTAATGTTTATAACTTTTAGTTAATAAAACTGTTTTATTTGTAATACAAATTTGATAAGCAACATTATTTTCTTAAAAAAATCGAAATACCTTGTATAATAAATTTCATCATAATGCAGTAAAAATAGAGTATTTTTTCAATATAAATTAACGTTTGTTATCGGCCGAGATTAAGCTACAACACTTTAAAATAAAATAAAGAATAATAAAACTATGTATGTAGCTATGGATAGCGATGTTTTATTAAGTAGTACTGATAAGATTACATTTTATAAATGCGGTTTATAATATATTTTGTTAAGAACTTAGTATGAGCTTTAAATACATTTAGTACGGGTTGTGACAAAATTTTACTAAATTGTTTTAAGCAAATGCCGGATTCTGGTTGTCAGAAAAACACATACACTCAGTAAATACACTGATAAAATTTTATTTATTGTTTGTTATACAATAATAAACGACATTATTAATTAAATATTTATTTCATTACAACTCTGCACTGAAATGATATTCGCATGTTTGCTTTTTTTAACATTCCGTCATTTATAAACGTCTGTGTTGTCAGACTGTTTGTATGTCTATGTCCGTGAGTTTGGGTGTATGTCGGCCGATTTCAGTATTTTATCGAAATTGTGATAATTGAATATTGTTGGTATGTACATATATGAGAGATAGAGAAACATTTTTTTAATGCTAAATGCAGTATACTAGTAGTATACTGCATATATTGATGACGACAATTGTGAAAATTGCTTAATTATAGATAATGAATCAAATTAAGTATATATATGTATGTGTAAAGAATATTTTTCTTTTATTTTGCTTATTGCAAAATTAATAACATACAATTTATGTTTTTTTTTTTTTTTTTTTTTTTTTTTTTTGTTATTATTCTGATTGTGTGTTATTGTTTTGCGAATTCACTAAACTTGGCAACACTACAATTAACAACTGTTAAATAAGTTATGACTTTTTGTTTAACGTTAGGGTAACTGTTTAAAGAGATAGAAAAAACGGGGATGTTAATATTGTTTGACTGCTAAACAAATTGGTAACATCATTTTTTGTTATTAGAATAAATTCTGGGAAAAGATATTTGAAAAAGCTATTTTTAAAAAAGTGCTTTGCTATTTTAACAGCTATTTTGACCTAAACAAGCCATAAATAGTGGTACACAACTGAACACACTCAATACGAATGCAACACTGGGCGTATGCATTTTGTATCCATTTATTGATTGAGATTTGACAGTTGACATTTATTCTTTATTGCGACGTAAAAATTTTTTGGCATTAATGATTTACAATCATGGAATGGGGCGACATCAAAAATCGTATTATTGTTGTTGACCTACTAATATGCAACATGGAAAAAGGCGATATCTATAGGACGTTACGACCGCTTTGAATCACTAACAATTCTGTGTATCGTAATGTGAAGTTGTGTGATGATACTGGTGTAGGACGGAACCGTCAAAGATCCGGACGTTTGCGCACTGTGAGAACTCCTAAAGCGATCAAAGCCATGTGTAGAATCGGCCATACAGAGAAGCATCACGCATCGGTAATGGTATGGTGGGGAGTAAGCTACGATAGCTCCATTTTTGCGAGAAAGGAAGCCAAACAATATTCGCCAATAAGCTATGGACTTTCCAGCAAGACTCTGCTCCAGCTCACAAAGCAAAAACGAATTAACTGTGGCTCAAAAACAATGTTCGAGACTTCATATCTCAACGAATGATTGGCCAGCTATTCCATACTATTCCATGCTATTCCATACCTCAACCCGTTGGATTACAAATCGTGGTCCGTTTTAGAGGGCATTGCTACTTACTCGACATCCAAGTATTGATTCATTAAAGCGAGCCCTTGTATATGCAGTGGACAATTTTCCCATGCATTAAGTGCAGAAACCATTTCAAATAACAAAAACAAAATTTTTCAAAAATATTAATACGTTTTCATTTGGCTTCGATTTTTCTGTGTACCAGTTTGTATGACTTGACTAGGTATGTCAAAGATAATTGATAAAATATTATTTATAGGCTTAAAACTTGATAAACTTCTGTATCAATAAATACTAATACTAATAAATAGTGTACTAACAAATCCCGTGTGTATTAACTGCATTCTATAGAAAATATTGTGTATAACTGCAATTTATATAGAAAATCCTGTGTATAACAGTATTTAGAAACTGCAGGATAAAAATATATAGAAGATTTGTAAATAACAGTATTTTTTATAGAAAACACTCTTTTTCAAAATACTGCAAGTCACCGAGTTAATATCAGAAAAGATCAGATTGTGTTTGTACATAGCTGGGTGAAAAGAAGACTTTCGTAAAAAAAACTTACATTTTAAAAATAGCTATATTTGAATCTCTGCAGTATTTCAAATACATACCTATTGGTTCAATTTTCAAATACGTAGCGCTTAAAACATGCGCATTTTTATTTCCTTGTAGATTTATGTATGTAGGTATTTAATTAATTTGTGTGAATGAATGTCATAAAATAATCATCATATTTGTAACAAAATAATAAACTTGTATGGTTTGTACTCATTATTAGTAGCAATATCATGTCAACTTAAAGCAAACAAACTGATTATTTAATTAAATTTATGACACCATTAAATTTTTTTGTTCCAAACAGAGACATCAACAACTACAAAAACAAAGAGGAAACTCAAGAGTCTCCAGATAACGTCAAAATAAAAAAAGAATAAAAAAATAGCATATAGAAAATGAAAAAGAAATATGTAGTACAACACAACACTTATAATCAGAGAAAGCCAACGAACGGCAACCTCCATAATTCTTTTCATCCAATATTGTATACATTTGTTGTATTTTTTTATTTTCTTTCATTAATATAGTTGCCAACTTTCTGATTTTTCTTTTGTCATTGTCCTTCTCTTTGTCTGTCTCTCTCTATCTCTCTCACCCTATTTCACTCTTTTTTTTCGTTCCTGTTTACTTTACCGTTAAAGGCTTTGTGTTTGCGTGTGCATGTGTTTATGTTATTTTAGTTTTTATACGAAAAAAAACTAAACTTTGTTTTTTGACCATCATAATTTTTGTGGCAAAATGTTTGAGTAGTGTTGTTTTTCCTTTTAATTTTCAATTCATAGTTGCCATTTTTATCACACCTCATGTGAGTTTGAGAATAATTTGTCAATGTTAATTTTAATGATGACGTTGCTAAGTAGCCGGGGGTTGGGAGGCTTGATAGTAAGAGATCTTGATTTCATTGTCACTGTCATAGTCATCAACGGTCGGACGGTGTTGAAATAATTTTAGCATAAATTATTTATATCACAAGTATTCACAACTTTTTTCAGTTTATTTTTAAACACGCACAGTATATTTTAATAGTTTTACTTTTTTATATATGTATGTATAAACAGAATATTCCTCATGATATTTACCATAATCTAAGTAATAAGCTCAATAAATATTATCAGAGTTGGTTAGGCATCTAATTTACATCGCCTGATACCAAGTTTCTAATTTCCCAATATTGCTAATTATTATTTTTAAAAATTTAAAGAACTTTAATTTTCAATCTAGTAATCTAAAGTAATCTAAACAGTGAAAACATCAAATATTATTTCGTATGACAACACAGCTATTAGACATTTTAAATACATTTACAATATTCTTCTTATTCTCTGTTGTCAAATTATCAGCACCGTAATCAAATGGATTGCCAGGTGTAAAATTTATAACGTAAACAACAATATCGACACGTGGTTAATAAGCTATTTCACTTAAAATTTATGACCGCTATAAACACAATTAATAAACTTATGACAATAAAATATAAATCTATGCTACAAACAATGTGTACCAACATAAACAATATGTCAACATTTTTTCTCTCTTCTACAAAACATCTTGTCGCCATGCAATAATGTATAATATTATTAAGTTATTTGGGGTATACATAGATAAAAATGAACGCGATAAATATTAAAAAAAAATACGAATACGCCACAGTGACCAGCCAAATTGTCTCCAAAATAAAAAGTAACCTTAAGTATGTCAATTTGAGTATAATTTTTTTTTTTTTTGCTCAAACCAGAAATATAAAAAATTGTTGTAATGAAATATCTATTTAAAACAAAATATGAGTTCATATATAAATAAATAAAAAGGCGTAAAGAAGACAGATTATAATAAGTATGTATGTGAATTTAGGTCAATAAATATTTCTGCGAAACTGCAGTTAATGGACGCCAGTCGTGATCGCAACCAAATTTTTACCAGAGATACAACATTTCATGCTGAACACAGTAATCCACAGTATAGGTACAATTCTTGAGTTTTGGTCCTATAAAGCTCGGATATAGTCTTTTTAATTTTTTCTACTTTTTACCCAATACTTACATATTTGAACAATAAGGCTTTCATTGTGTGAACGCAAAAGGAAGTCCAAAGAAGATAAACTAAGAATGTTATTAAAAAAAACTAGCAACGTTTGCACACCGACTAAGATAATATTTGCAATCTAAACGCATGTTTACCTTTAAGCAAACCATACGATTTTACAATTTTCTTGCGCGATAGTCGGACAAGTTGGGATTATTTTTATAGGAAACATTTTTTTAGCTTTTTACTGTTACTGAATGAACAAAAAGAGGAACAAAATAATAAATAGAAAATGATAAATTTATCTAACTTAAATATTTTTGAAAACTTTCCAGGCATTTTTAATGTTTTTTGTTATTAATTATTATTATATGTAATATTTAAACAACCTAAATTTTACCAAATATTTCTTATTGCTTTGTTTTTTTATCTGTTTTTACAGCCCATTTAAGTAAAAGTATACTATGAGCATGACTAGATGCATATTTGAATTTAGTTAATAAACTTGATATTTACTCCTACAGATTTTCCAACATTTATACAGACATACATATAAGAGAAATATTTAGAAAGCCATATACAATATTTTTGTGTTTTTATTTATATTTAGTATTTCATTCAGTAAGAAAATAAAATACAACATTTTTGTTTGTATTGTCTCGTTTGTTTATTTAATTTTATTAAGCAAATATTTATACGTTGATTTGTTGTATTAACATACACGAATAGTATTATAGCTATTTATCACAGCTAAAAACACAAATATTGTAGGGGCACACACAGTTCAATTTAAATTTAAAAAAAAAACAGTAAAGTTTTTAAATTACTAAGATATATTAAAACATTTCTAAACTTTTATTATCATTTTAATAAATTACAGATTCTATTTTAAGTGTGAAGATATAAATTTATTGAACTACAATCAATTCCTGTAACAAAATTATTGACCTGTTTGGTTTCCAAATGTTATACACAACGGCGACCTTACTTCATCAATCACTATAGAGTTGCATTTATCATGTTATCATCCTAAAGTGAATATCCCTAAATTAATATATATGCAGGTTCTAAACTACTGGACAGATATCTTGGAAACTTTGGAGTAGTTAAACTTTCAGAATATTGCCTTTGGATTTATAAGTTGTTAACACAGTTTTTACCAGACAAATGCACCATTTGTATGGTAATGACAAAAAAAATCATATTTGTTGTTTTTAAATTGTGGTTTTTGCGAAAATAAAAACTAATTTGTTGGTTTAGCTTTTTAAAACATTACTATGAATAAATAACTATGTTTATTTATCTAACTATGTAAGTAATATTTAGTTTAGTTTGTGTATGTTACTTCATAACACAGTATTCACACCTTTATTATAATGAATTGTGTTTTTATACATTTGTTTATTTATTTTATATATTATTATTATTAAAATACTATGTATAAAGCTTTACTGCTACGTTAGCAGTTTGTTAAGAGAGAAAAAAATAATAAAATTAATAATTGGGTTTTATATGTATGTATGTATGTATGTACATATGTATAAGTTGTTGGCTCTTTTGTGACAATAACTCTTGTCTGTTTATATTTATTTACTTGTTTGTTTTTATTATTATTTAAATTTTAGTACAATAATCAAATACACGATTTTGTTGAAATAATTAAAACAATTGATTATGCTTTGTGACACATGTATTTTATCAATAAAAACAAACAATAACAACAAAACATAGAAGAAGTAGAGATGAGACTCATAGATTAACTTATAATTAGGGTCAAGTGTTATTGTCAGCTCTAAATGGATATAATAATTGTCATTTTGTAATTTTTGACAGCTAAATAGATTTGATAATTAACAGTGTAGTCGCTATTGAGGGAATACTGGGCCAGTTGATTAATGTTTGTATTTTTACTTAAACCGAGCCTTATATAATATTTTTTTAACATATTTAAGGGAAAATAGCATAGTGTGGTGAGCATTTTGTTAGTGCGGGGAAAAAACTACTGTTTTCATTATTACTCGTAATATGTTCGGGTATTGCAACGAGAACTTTGTTTACCCATGGCTTATCAGTAGAAGAAGCTTTGAAAATTCTTACAATGAATTCAATTTCGCTTGAAACCGCAATAAAATTAAATTAAATCTTGACGATCCGAATTTGGCAATTCCTCCACTTTCTCAACAATTGTAGCTATCCACAACGACCAAATGGCAAATTTTGCATAAGTATTTGGCTTTGAAGTCTTACAAGATACAAATGGTTCTTGAATTAAAGCCGTCTGATAATTTTCTTCGTCTTAGATCCACCGAAATTGATTCATTCACAACCCGCTGGTATTTTGGGAAAATAATTTTTTCGGACGCAGCCCATTTAAATTTGCCTGAATATGTCAACAAGCAAAATTGCAGAATTGAGACTTCTGAAAATGTTAGATTTAGACTTTACATGCTAAACGTACTACATATATGGTGCTGCTGAAAATGATGTTACGGTGAAAGCATCATGCTATGGAGAGATGCTAACAACAAAATTTTGCCCTGTCATTGATGATAAGGATATCACTGATATGTGTTTTCAACAGGACGGTGCCACACATTACACAGCCACCGAAACAATGAATTTATGGCAAACCAAATTCCTTGATCGCATAATTTCTCAATTTAAAGCCAACGGATATTTGTGTTTAAAATACATTTACAATCGAATCGATTACAGCCTGCTACGAAATATATCTGCCATTTTGCTAAAATTTTATTGAAAATTTTGTAGAAGAATCAACATCTGTATTCGTGATTGTGGTGGACAACTGTCCGATTACATTTTTTATTCAATACAATAAAAATTTAAATTAAATTCTTTGTTTTATTATAATTATTTTAAAAATGCAAAGTTCATGTTGAAAAACCTTTAAAAATACAAACTATATATTTTGACTGTTTCATTTAAATGTATTTAATTATTTAATACCTATTGTACAATACATATTTTTATTTATTTGATTACTCACTGTTGAAAAGTTTTAGTCGGTATTGTTGTTGCGATAATTTTTAATTTCTTTTGCCTGTTCTTATTTTCTTTTCTGTTCTCCTTTTGTGTGTGTGCAACTATGGCACATGTTTTTGTTGTTGTACACACTTGCCTTCAAATTTCTTACCTTGGCCATTTACACGTTATGAGTAAATGTGTGTATAAATAAGTATTAGTTTAAATGTACATACAGTGTATATTTTTGAGAGTGTATAAAAATAACACAATTTTTTTTTTCTTTCTTAGTTTTATTGCAATTTTACGATTTTATTTTCAATAACTGAATAATAATACTCGATATTCACGTATGTATGTGCATACGAGTATATATGTATGTATATTTTATTTATTTTTGGTTAAGGAGAATGTATGTTACTTAAATATTCGACAACCCGTGTCTCGGAGGTAATAACGAGGGCAAGCTTAGAATTATTTCATAGCCGAAGAGTGCTAAAGATTAAGGAAGTTTTTTGAAAGTGAAGTCTAGTATTTGGTTGCAAATACAATAGCGGAGTTCAATGTTAAGTGCAACTTTGCAAATTGAAAAATGTTTAATTTTTTAAAAGAATTTTGTTGTTATTGGGTTCAGATTGATATGAAATTACGCATTTGTAATCGTGCAAGACTGTTTCCTCTTAGGGTATATACAGATTCGCAGCTTGTTGCCGAGCCGAGCTGGTTGACGGTTATTGCGAGTATTGTTCATGCGAGAAACAAGTTTGAGTGTTCATAGTGGATGCGAGAATCAGCGCTGATATTTTATTTATTATTTGTGTTTTGTGTATATATGTTTGTGCATTTGAGTTTTTGTTCATTATTGTTTATGAATTTGAAGTGAAAAGCTTTGGATTCGTTTAAATTTTACTTATTATTATTTATTTGAATTTCTATTTTTTTTTTTTGTTTAATTTTTATTTTCTTTTTAATTTTTATTACTTTTTTAATTTTTTGATTGCATGTTTTATTTACTTTTTCTTAAATTTTTGTTTTTTATGTTTCCAAACAAGCTGAAATCATAACAACATAACATAAACAATGTTATCGCTGAAAAACGCTTTGAGACTGTGTTCTCGCATTCAATAAGCTTTGCGCTCTGACCAGCTCGGCGCCCACTATGACCGCTGCGCGCTTGTTTGTACTAATTTGTATAGAACCAGTTTTCTCGCATTCTCGCGTCAACCAGCTCGGCTCGGCAACAAGCTGCCACTCTGTACATACACAGAAAGAAAAATGGCATTCTAAAATTAAGTTTATTTTTCTCAGTTTTAACCTGAAATTTTCAAGTACGTTTTTACTAGTTCATACTTAAAATAAGTAAAAATCGGGATTGATTTGACAAAGCAAGCGCAGAATTTCTTAAAACAAGAATATTGTTCTTGATTTAAGTAAAAAACTCTTAAATTAAGTCCAATTTGTTCTTAAATCAAGAATTTAAATCTTAAAACGAAAACTAAGACTTATTTTACTTAAATTAAGAAAAAAATCCTAAATCAATCCCAGAGAAGAAATGAGCGAAGTTATACTTAAGGCTTCATTAGTCTTTACTTTCTGTTGCTGTTCTGTTCCGTGTCGTTCTGTTGTTAAATTTTTGTAGTTAGTTTTTCCGTATAAACGTATCAGCTGTTTTAGGTAAACAGACAACACACCGCGAAAATAAATCAAAAAATACAAATCAAAGTTTTTTTATTGTACAATATGTCATTACTTTCGACTAAAGTAGTGAGTTTTTCGTCATCCAACGTTTATTTTTTATATTTTTATAACTTTTATACAAAAACTCAATTAAATTCAAAGAAATTGAAAATTTTTTGTAATAAACCAACAATTTGTTGCTGTGTGGATGTCAGCTGTTTTGTGCTGTCACTTACAATTACTTAGCAAATTTTTGTTTTCAACAGGTTCGTCCGCAACGGCACGGAAAGTAACAAAACAACTAACACTTCTACACATTTTCTATTTAACAGAATCAAGTCAGCTGATTCGGTACGGAACAGAAAGTAAAGACTAAAGGCCCAACTATAATATGCATAAGCAAGCTTAAGCAAATTGCAAAAGTTAACGAAAAGGCTGTCAAATGCATAACCAGTTCAGAGTTAACTTTTAGGTGGCTACAATGACTTTGAAACTTTTTGTCCACAGTTGCTTATTTATGTTTAAAAAAATGTTTTTATTTTAACAAAAAGCCATTAAATGACTATATTTTATAAATATTATTATATTATTTTATAATTAAAAGAAAACTTCGTACCAGAAACGCATAATTTTTCCTTTTTTTTTAATTTATCGGCAAAAGTACTAAAATGTACAGCTGTGGCAGCACTACATTGTAAATAATAATAAACGTTTACATATGTTTTGTTAATTTTCGTATTGTGGTTGCAAAAATGGAGAAAAAACTTAAAAATTTAAATAATATAAAAATATTAAAGTTAGCGCTTGAAGGCCTGCGCACATTAAAAGAAATATGTGAACTACACTGTAAAAGAAGAAGACGCTCTTGTTCTGTCAGAGAAATAAACCGCGACAGAAAGACATTTTTGTTAAAATAAAAAGGGCCTCTTTTATTGTAAAGGCACTTATTTGCTTCCGCATTTTCTATTAAATTTAAAATAAATATATTTTCTCTCATTTTGTTCAAAACACAAACAAACAACAACAAACAGCTGATTCCGTACAGAATGTGCGATCAGTTTCGCTTTTTGCTTAAGCAAATGACAGTTGAAAAACTTAACGAAAAGTTTCGTTAAGTACATTATAGTTTGCCACATACAATTTATATGTGTTCGCACGTTTGCTTAAGCTAGCATATGCATATTATAGTTGGGCCCAGGGCTGCCAGACAAATTTCGGAAAAAATCGTCAAAATCCCGATAAAAAAGAAAAAAATCGTCATTTCGAATTATAAAAATCGTCAAAAAAATCGGAAAAATAAAAAGTTACTATTTCTAATAGTATTTTGAAATCTTTATTAAAACGAAAACATAAAAATTCAATTTTATATAGTCTCTTGTACAATACATATCAAAATACGTAAATTTTAACTTTTTACATAACAAATCACAAAAAATTTTATGTTAAACACAAATTGTGTAATATTTAATATCTTAGTCCGTTTTCACTTCTATAATTCTCACTCGTCAAGGCAAGTATTTTTGGAAGAGAAGGGAAATAAGAACAAAAGGGGTACAAACTTGACGGTACTGTCAATTTTCTTATTTCCTTTTGTTTTTTTTTTCATGCATGTTGATTTATATTAAAAAGTACGAAAATTGAATTGACATGTTTGATGAAATGAAATGGCAAGTTCAAAAGAGAATTTAACAAAAACTGGTCTGCTAAAACTGAATAGTGTGAAACAGTATTTTATAAATAAATTGTTGAATTCAGCATATTTTATTAATTCAGGTTAAATTACAATGTCAGAACAACATTTTGAGTATAGAATTCAACATATTTTCAAAGAATTCCGTATTTTTGTTATTTAAATTTATTCGGCTGAATATGCTTTCGACGTTTTGTTAAAATAGGAGAAGTTTTTGTAGAAGAATTTCCCCGTGGAAATTCAGAAATTGTTTCCTCTTAAAATTTTAGTTCATGGAATTCAGTATTTAAAATTGATTTTTATGTTTACACATAAATAAGTAATTTCGACTATTCTGTCTCAATATTATTTGCAATTATTTTACTTGAACTTAACAACAATAATTAAGAAAACACTACTATCACTTAGTTTTGTTTTTGAAATAGTTGTTGTCTCAAAAAAAGAGAGAATTTGGTAACAAAAACATTAATAAAACTAACAATTTATAGAAAATTTTAATAATTCAGGAAATCGTCATTTTCAATGAAAAAATCGTCAAATCGTCATTTTGCTATTTTTGAAACCAAAAATCGTCAAAATGACGATAAATCGTCAAATCTGGCAGCTATGGTTGGGCCTTAATTCTGCCTTTACTCTCTCAGAAGCAGGGATGCCAACTTTTGAGACTCAAAACGCGTAAAAATTTTTGAAAAAAGGGCTGAAAAGGGCTAAATTGAAAAAAATTCATTTAAAGCCTGTCAAAATTTTCGATAAAGTGCAAAAAGGGGCTAAATTATAAAATCTTTCTTTTAAAAATCTAAACAACAAACACATTCTTATAAAATAATTTATTAGAAAAAAATTACTACCATGAGATACATATTTCAATTACATTTCATATTACATACATTTTAATAAATAAGGTACATACGTAGATTAAATACATAGTATTAAATAGTTTACATTCAAAATTGGTCGTTACTGAACAAACTTTCGATTTCTTGTTCATCATCATTTTCAGTCCATAAGACACTATCAAGTAAAAATTTAGATTTTTTATATGTTTCGTTCGAATTAATTTTAATGCACACTTCGGCAGGTATTTTGTAGTTTGAACAACATACATTATCTCTTTTTAGGCTATATTTAATGTGTATTAAACTGTTACACGTATTTAATGACATTTTGTTTCTAATTTTATTTTTGAATAAATTTATGACACTAAAACTCCTCTCAACTTCTGCGTTTGAGTACGGATATGTCAATATGTGTAAAGCAAAACTGGATAATTTAAGGAATGGGTTATTACCAATAGCATTTTTGTAATTATGAACACCGATACAAAACTTGTCAGTTCTTTCAGTATTATTCCATTCACATGTTTTTAAACTTAGAAGACAATTCTCTAAACAATCAATTTCTTTATCATCAACAATAAACTCTTTAAAGCTTGGTAGAAGGCTTTTCATATTATTCGAAAAAATATTTTCAGTACTTAGTAACGATATTTTTTTTAAATATTTGTATGTTGGATGGAAGTTTTGCTCTAATTTCAATTATGACGGTTAAATTTGTAGAACAATTTTCAAAGCACATCAATTTGAAAGAAATATATGTATGTAGATTATTTTAGATTCCTCTTCTTTTTATAAATTGTAAAGCAAACTAACGTTATTTCGATATTATTAGATTAAAGGAAGAAAAAGTACGAAAAAACTAAAATGTAGCCATATCGAGCAAAAAGTAATAACGGGCTAAAAGGGCTAAAAGATAATTGTAAAAAGTGCTAGATTTACGCGTTTTTTAGTTTCGGGCCAATTTTCTCTTTTCGCGTTTTGAGTGACTCAAAACGGGCTAAATCTAGCCCGAAAAGGGCTAAGTTGGCATCGCTGCTCAGAAGCTCTCAAAATCATTTTTTATAATTTATAGAGTAAGAAATTTAAGTTCAATTTGCTCTTAAATCAAAAAGATAACTCTTAAAGCGAAAATTAAGACTTATTTTTACTTGAATTAAGACAAAAAACTTATATTTTGAGAAAAAATTGGAGCAATAAAATTTACTCTCTCAGTTGCTCTCAATATTGTAACGTGTAGTTACAAAAACAACCTTCATGGTTATATAACGTGTTGTTACAAAACACACACTTCCTCCGTTAAAATTCACTATTATAATTCTCAAATAGTATACGTGAATTTTAATATAAGATATATAAGAAGATCACAATAAAGCAAGTAAGAATAGGAGTACCGATCCAGTTATAATCTGTTCCGAACGAACAAAATATAACCAGGCGAGGCCTTGGTTCTTACTTCATATTATTGTAGCCGTAGTTAGCCGAATGAGATCCGAAGTATTTATCTCGTACTATTTAGCTCATTTTGGGATTAATTATATCTCGGGCATTCTTAAATCAATCCGATTTTAGGATTACATCAAATATGAATTAGCAGCGATGCCAACTTAGCCCTTTTCGGGCTAGATTTAGCCCGTTTTGAGTCACTCAAAACGCGAAAAAAGAAAATTGGCCCGAAACTAAAAAACGCGTAAATCTAGCACTTTTTACAATTATATTTTAGCCCTTTTAGCCCGTTATTACTTTTTGCTCGATATGGCTACATTTTAGTTTTTTCGTACTTTTTCTTCCTTGAATCTAATAATATCGAAATAACGTTAGTTTGCTTTACAATTTATAAAAAGAAGAGGAATCTAAAATAATCTACATACATATATTTCTTTCAAATTGATGTGCTTTGAAAATTGTTCTACAAATTTAACCGTCAATTGAAATTAGAGCAAAACTTCCATCCAACATACAAATATTTAAAAAATATCGTTACTAAGTACTGAAAATATTTTTTCGAATAATATGAAAAGCCTTCTACCAAGCTTTAAAGAGTTTATTGTTGATGATAAAGAAATTGATTGTTTAGAGAATTGTCTTCTAAGTTTAAAAACATGTGAATGGAATAATACTGAAAGAACTGACAAGTTTTGGATCGGTGTTCATAATTACAAAAATGCTATTGGTAATAACCCATTCCTTAAATTATCCAGTTTTGCCATATTGACATATCCGTACTCAAACGCAGAAGTTGAGAGGAGTTTTAGTGTCATGAATTTATTTAAAAATAAAATTAGAAACAAAATGTTATTAAATACGTGTAACAGTTTAATACACATTTAATATGGCCTAAAAAGAGATAATGGATGTTGTTCAAACTACAAAATACCTGCCGAAGTGTGCATTAAAATTAATTCTAACGAAACATATAAAAAATCTAAATTTTTTATCAGTCTTATGGACTGAAAATGATGATGAACAAGAAATCGAAATTTTGTTCAGTAACGACCAATTTTAAATGTATGTATACTATTTAATCTACGTATGTACCTTATTTATTAAAATGTAATATGAAATGTAGATAATTTAAATATGTATCACATTATAGTATTTTTTTTTCGATTGTTTTTATGTGTTATGTAGACCTTTTATATTGCTAAAAATCTTTTTATTAAGTAAAAATATTTTTTTTTCTAATAAATTATTTTATAAAAAAGTCTTTGTTGTTTTGATTTTTAAAACAAACATTTATAATTTAGCCCCTTTTCGCACGTTATCGAAAATTTTGACAGGATGTGGCTTTAAATGAATTTTTTTCAATTTAGCCCTTTTTAGCCCTTTTTTCAAAAATTTTTACGCGTTTTGAGTCTCAAAAGTTGGCATCCCTGTGAATTAGAGCTTAAATCTTTTTCAAAATTCTTGAACCAAGCTTATTTTGGGATTAATTCAAACTCGGACATACTTAAATCAGTCTCATTTTTGGATTACATCAAGTACGAACTCGTGCTTAAATCTAGTTTATAATTCTTGAATCAAGCTTATTTAGGTATTAATTTAATCTCAGCCATTCTTAAGGAGAGCTAAAATTAAGATTTTTTGACTTGATGAATGCGTACTTGAATCAAGTATTTTGTACTCGGTATAAAAAATCCGTACTTACCCTACTACTCAATTTTTTTTTTGTGTGTACCCTTAAAACTGAACTCCGTTAAAATTTCGTAAATTTGTTGTACTCTTACAAAGAAATAGATAGGATTGTAATTATTAGCGTTTTGTAACGTTCAGTATGTTTCATCACTGTCTCTTTCTTTTTCGATATGGCGAAATGAAAATAATAGAGAATGTTGAAGAAAATAATAAAATAACACAAGAAAAACAATTGTTTGTTAAAATGTTTTGCGATTGCAACAATGCATATCTCTCTCTTTTTAATATGGCGTAATGAAAATAATAGAGAAAGTGAAAGAAAAGGTGAAAATAAAACAAGAAAAATAATTGTTTACCAGGATATTATTTTAATGAAAGAAAAGATAAGAGAGCATTCACAATAAATGACAATAAACTGCAATCGTTAGCATTAATAGAAATGTTTCACCTTACAAAATTAAGGCTGCAATTAAGCCAAACTAAGTCAATAAAAATTATCAAGAATTAATCTTGTTTTTCTATATATGTACCTATGTGTTGTTAGTACTTTTCTAAGGCAAAAATAAAGATAGCATAAAGAACTTTAAATAATTTCCATAATTTTATTGGCTGGAATTTTAAACAAAGTCCAAAGATTTGTTTAAATTTTTACACCTTTACACTACTTAAATGAACAAATGTTATTGTTTATTATTAATTGTTTATTTATTTATTTATTTATTATTTTAATTTTTTTTTTTTTTTTTTTGAAAATTTTCATTTGTTTTATATTATTTTTAATCATTTTGTTTGTACTTTAATAATCATTTTTAACCTTTGATATTATCGATGTCTGTCGCATTTTATTTCAATATTTTGTATGTATGTATGTATGTATGTATAAGGTTTCACTTAAATTTTTTTTACAATCTACCAATCAATTACATACAATTTTGCGTGTGTTTTTGAATTTATAATTTTTCATCTACTCTTTGTTTATTTATTTATTTATTTGTTTTTGGTTTGTTCATTAAAATATGTGTGTAAAAAAATTCAATATCAGTTTAGTTGAGTCTCAACATATTTTTGTGGGTTTTATAATGAAATAAGCAAAAATATTTTTAACAGAAATATTCAAGAATAAAATTAAATGGTTTATATAATATTTAGTTTCAAATTAATATAATATAGACCGAATACATCGTAAAGTACAATATTGAAAATCAAATTTCTTATTAATTATTAATTCATTGTTTTAACATTATTTGTACAAACAGTTTTAAAATTATAATTAAAAAAAATACATTATAAATTTCAATTAAACTTTAAACATTTCAATAACTGGCAAAAAAAATGCAGGGCCAACAAATTTATTAAAAAATATAAATAAAGAAATTCAATAAATTTGTTTCACAGCTGTTTATTTTATTATTGAAAAATAATACACAATATTTCAATACAATACATATGTATATCATCTTCATTATTTAGCGTTTTTTTTTTTATTTATAAAGTTGATTTTACACACAACAACAATTAATAAAAATTCAAATCGACTTTTCACCAATACTTGACCAAAATCACATGTTTGATTTGTAGTAAATAAATAAAAATTTGCCATCCCTACAATACGTACCGTACCCGTATGCTTTAAACTATTGTGAATTTTATTGTTTATTTTTGTTTTGTTCGTTCGTATTTAATTGTATTGAGAGCACGTAAAACAAGTAAAATGTAAATTTATTAAATAAATATGTACTTTGTAATAAAATGAATAGTGTAAAGGGATTTATTATCTGACTAATAGAAATGTTTATGGAAATCTCTGTTTATAAATATAAACTAGTGTATACAAAAAATTGTATTGTTTTGTTGTTGTTTTTGTGGTGCTTGTCAAAACACTGGTTTGTAACACTGTCTACAAAAAAGTAACACAAATATGCAGTTTTTTTTTCAAATTCAGACATCTAAACTCAATTATACCACTTCTAAAGCTTTAGGATTAGACTATACGTTTAAAATAGTTGTTTAATTCCATTTTATAATTTTCTCGCTATGTATCCATTGGACCTAAGTCGAGCTTCTACCCAAAGAAAGCTCTTGCAACCGCAACTTTCAAAATGTGTATAATTACAACCTCTACTTTATTATTGATAAAGTTTTCATTTTCACATCAGTCTAACCTTACAAATAATATTATTATTAAAACAAACACGAACAAATATAAGCAAAATGTGTTATCTAACCTCTTAAGAAGGAATCTACATGAAAACATAGACGCAAATACATATGTACATATGTATAATAAAACACACAAGACATATCGAAATTGGCTTTCTGACTGGCCGGTAAAATATTTTAGACAGATAGACATACACTTGAACCACTTGAAATCGAGTTAAAAAAAAAGCATTTAAAAATGCACCAGAATATACATACGAGGTCTGATTAAAAAAATACCGTTATTTTCATTTTTTTAAGTATTAATTTATTCATCAATAACTATATTGTCTTCTGCAAAGTAATCCCCATCAGATATAAAACACTTATGGCAGCGTTTTTTTTTTTCAATCCGCGAAACACTGCTGAAACCCGCTTTTTGGTATCGCCAACAGCTCCTGTTTCGATTTTTCTTTTATCTCCTCAATCGTAGCAAAACGCTTTCCTTTCATCGGTGTATTTAGTTTTTGGAAGATAAAAAAGTCAGCGGAGGACAAGTCCGGTGAATACGGTGGTTGAGGCATGATAACGGTTTTGCTTTTGGCCAAAAACTCACGCACAATCATCGATGTGTGAGCTGGTGTGTTATCATGGTGCAAAATCCATGACTGGTTTTTCCACAATTATATGTGTTTCTGACGAGTTGCTTCGCGCAAACGGCGCATAACTTCAAGGTAGTATTCCTTATTGAGCGTACGACCTTGTGGCAAGAATTCATGATGCACTACGCCATTGCAGTCGAAGAAAACAGTAAGCAAATCCTTCACATTTTACCGAACTTGAGGCGCTTTTTTCGGTCTTGGCTCTTCTGGACGTTTCCACTGGGATGATTGGGCTTTGGTTTTAATGTCATAGCCATACACCCATGATTCGTCACCAGTTATGACCTTTTTGAGGAAATCTGGATCGTCGTTGACGATGTTCAACAGCTCCTGAGCGATGTCCTTGCGACGTTGTTTTGGCTTAAAATTTAGCAATTTCAGAACAATCTTTGCTGCCGCACGTTTCATGCCTAAAACATCCGAAAAAATTGCTTGGCATGAGTCGAACGAACATCATCAGCAACCTCTCTGATAGTGATTCGACGATTATCCAAAATCATTTTCTTTACTGCTTCAATGTTTTCATCGGTTGTTGACGTGCTCTAGCGACCAGGACGAGCATCGTCATTGACATCTTCTCGGCCTTCCTTAAACCGGTTATACCACAATTGAACTTGTGTTCTGCTCATAGTAGACTTGCCAAACGCCACAGTCAACATTTCAAATGTCCTTGCGCATTTAATTTAATTTTTTACACAAAATGATCCATTTTTTCGAATAGTAAAAAAATCGAAGAGCACACCAAAATACGACTAACCTTTCTATCTGTCAAAAACAAACTGACAATCCAAAATGGCTGATATTACTAACATATATAACAGACATGTGTACCAACATAACAGGAAAAAATGCAAAAATCGAACATACGTAACTCACGAAATTTAAAAATAACGGTTATTTTTTTATCAGACCTCGTATGTACATATGTATATATCGTTGGTCTCATGTAGAAAGGCCCTAACTCGCAATTTTTTCGAAATTTGTTTTTTTTGCGATTCCAATGCATTTAACGCAAATACACCTCCTCACAAAAATTTATTGCAATAGTGTAAAAAATAACGCTTTTATAAGCAGTTGTACAAAAAAAGTTACGTGTTGAATATTACAGTTTCTATTATGTTTTTACCTTCTCCTGTAAAGTTTCAAATATGCGAGTTAGGGCCTTTCTACATGAGACCATCGATATGTATGTGTATAAAAAAGATGTTTAGGTATCCAACTAATGTGCTAATGGTATAAAATAATAACCAAAATAAAGGTAAATAAAGGCATATAATAATAAGTACCTAGGCTGCAATGAAAGGTTTAAAAGAAAATATAAGCTAAACTAAAAAATATGTAGTAGAAAGACTATGGAAGCCCCCCATTTTCACTTGCCAATACTGTCTGTCAATTATTGCACAAACAAGAAGAACTAAGTGTCCATTTTTATTAACTTGTTAAGTGCAACACTGTCAGGTTTGTACAGCATACAAACATACACACAAAACAAAATATATGTACTCATATGTATGTATTATAGGTTTGCATGGGTGAAAGAGTACAAGCCAAAACAAAAACAATTTTTGGCAAATACATACTTACATACATATGTTGTAAAAAAAATTCCGAACATAGAAAAATTGCAACAATAACAACACAAATAATCACCCTTATTCTGTTTGGCGACATCAACACAACACAACGTCGTTTTTAATAATTTTTTGTAAATCCGTATTCCAATTGGCAATATTGCCATTTATCGATGACTGTCAACATATGTTTGGTATTCTGTAACTTGAATTGGCGTTGCTGTTGTCTTTTATTGTTGTTGATTTTGTCGTCGGTATTTTTGGTGTTGTCTTGTGTTGTTTGAAAAATTTAAAATAACTAAAAAGTGCCAGTTCGATAAGCTAGCCAGAGGATTTCACAGCTACTGTGGTGTATTTAAACAGGTAATGCTGAGCCCCTTGGAGGAAGCTGTTGCAAATTTATTGCAATTTGAAAAACAAATAAATCCTGAGGGTATGGTTCAAGGAGTCTCAAACACTGAAGACAATGTTGATGTATATTTCACGGAATCACTTGAACATTCCGGCAGTCCATTGATATTTTACTATTTACAGGAAAGATTACCCACCATCAGTAGCGAAAATGTAACATCAGCGCCACCAACAAAACTAGCGAGATCTACAGCTTCAACGTCAACAGCAAAATCTGCATCAGCATTACCATTAACAGTTTTAAAGCAACCAATAACGGAACAACCAGTTCTCCAAACGTGATAAAAAGGAAGACCAGTTCTGCGTTGAAAAAAATTAAAACTCTAAACGAAATGAAATGCTTGAAAGGCATAGTACTGACCAAGCCAGTGTATTGACAGAAATGTCAAATTATATAATGTCGTTAAAACGTAGCCTAAGGGATATAAAAGACATTGAAGCCAAAAAGTTAAAATTAGAAGTGAAGAGAAGCAAAAGGGAGGAGGAAAGGCATCTAGCCGATATGAAATTAAAAATGCAAGATTTCTGTCTAAGCACTCTTCTTTCCATTATTAATTTTGTTTCAGCTTTCTGTACAAACAAATGTTTATTCCAACTTTACATTTTTTTTTTCCAAAAACAATAAACAAAATGAATCAGCTGACTCTAATATTAGAGATGTGTACTGTATTTTATTAGCAATATCGATAAACCGTCATAATAATCTTACAGAATACCAAATTATGTTGTCTTTGATTAGAATTGATGTTGCGTTAAAATTGACATTGTCATTGCCGTCAGAACAGAATAAGAGTGATTACAACAAACTCACGTCATTGATGGTTTAATGTTTTCAATTCAGCTTTTTGTTACAAACAGTGTCACACACTGTGCGATAATAATAATAATAATAAGGTAGAAAATCTAAATATTAAATTAGTGTTTCCAAATGTTTAAGATATACAATGATATACAAATTACAAAATATTGACAAAACTGTTACCAAAATTGAGTTTTTTTTACAAAAATGCCGATTAAAGTTCCTAATTTCTTATAATAAAACCTTGTCTTATTATTCAACTCAATTTTAGGCCCACTTAGAGTCTTCGAATCGAGCCCAAATTTTACATTGAGCATTGTGGCATAAAATGGAAACTTTTTGAACCGTACTCTCCTATGCGCCGCCATTTTGAAAAATAAGGGCAGGTCTAATATATGTACATACATATGTGTATGTATGTATGTACATACATATGTTTATTAGGGCGGGCCAAATTTTTTGTCGATTAGAGCCGCCCCCTACGATGATTCTATGGACAATTCTAAGCAACTTTGGTGAAGGAATCATGGGCTATCTCGATTTTCGAGTCTCACACTTTTCAAAAAATGAATGACTTGAAAGCAAGAAAGACTTTCAAAAATAACTTATTCCGCTTTTCTTCCACTAAATTAATTTTTTTTTACACATGTTCTTATTTTTTAGGTTGAATTTCTGTTGTAAAAAAATAAAATAAATATCAATTTTACCGAACATTTTTTTTCGGAAAATAGACGAAAAATATTACAAATATGCATGAAACGCCCTCTGGTGGTGTTCATAAGTAAAAATAAAGATCAAAAATGAATTTCTCGACCCCAAAAACCCCCCATATACACATAAAAAAGATAATATAACGATGAATAAAAAATCGAATTTCGAATCAAAATGATGTTATAGGGAAAAAAATCATTTTTTGAAAAGTGGGAGACTCGAAAATCGAGATAGACCCATGGTTCCTTCACCAAAGTTGCTTAGAATTGTCCATAGAATCATCCTAGGGGGCGGCTCTAATCGATTTTTTCGGCTCCATACAAATTGGCCCGGCCTAATGTTTATGTATGTACATACATATGTTTATGTATTGCAAAATATGTTTATATTACTGTTGTTATTGGCTTGATTTTTCTTCTATTATTTTTTAGGCCAAAACATTAACATTATCTCGTATGTTTGTGTAGAAAAATAATGAGCAACAAAATTTAGAAAGACACACGGGACGGAGACACAAACTAAATGACTGACTAACTGTTCGAATGGTTAACTGAAAACATAATAAAACTCTGAGACAGAATAAGTATAAGGTATAGATAGAGAAGGTACAGTAGAGAGGTGTACATTTTGCACAGTAAAGTTTTAATATTAAAACCAATAGTGCAGAGCACAATAGGATATGATAAATGCCGTAAAATAACCAAAACGTACCGAACGGAGAGGCACAACAGTTTAAAGTCTTGAATTACACACAAACAAAGCAAGTGTTTTTAGATCTTTATATTCCATTATCACGGTTGTAACAATGCTAACTATTATTTGAAATTAGCAAAATAGTAGTTTATACATAGTTAAAAACTTAGTATTGAGTTGAGACAAAAAATGACATAATTGTGCCTAAGATGCCATCACCAGTACATACAAACATTATAAATATGTATGTACAATTGTGTGTTTGTGGGGAATATTGTACAGATCATCACTATAATATTCGTTAATACTAAACAAAAAATAACAAAAATTCAAATTAAATCTAAATTTAATTTTAACAAATTTTGTTTTAAATTAATATAAACAACACAGTATATAATATTTATGTTCATTTGATGACGGTGGTTTGTGATTGGTGGCAGTGGTGCTGGTGGAGATAAAATAGTAAAACTAAAGCAGCGTACTTACACATTATTCTACATGCATATACACATAGTACATAACAATATACATATGTACATACGAGGTCTGATAAAAAAAATAACCGTTATTTTCATATTTCGTGAGTAACGTATGTTCGATTTTCGCATTTTTTCTGTTATGTTGGTACACATGCCTGTTATATATGTTGGTAACATAAGACATTTTGGATTGTCAGTTTGTTTTTGACAGATATTTGAAAAAATGGATCAAAGAAACTGTATTAAGGTATCCCACAAGGAAGTGTGCTGGGACCAGTATTATATACCATTTTTACAGCAGATATGCCTACAATGAACGACATAACCTTTGCTACGTATGCGGACGATACTGCAATATTAGCTACAAACGAGTCGCCAGTCATTGCTTCTGAGCTGGTACAAAATCAATTGAATCTTCTTCAAGATTGGCTACAAAAATGGAATATAAAAGTAAATAATACAAAATCTATTCATGTCACATTTACACTAAGAAAAACGATTGCTCGCCAGTATATTTAAACGGCACAAATATACCAAAAAAAAACAATAATGTGAAATACCTAGGCCTTCATCTTGATCGAAGACTCACATGGAAACAACATGTTAAAATGAAACGACTACAACTTAATATAAAAACAAGAAAAATATATTGGCTTTTGGGACCACTATCAAGCTTAAGTTTAGAAAACAAAAGCCTATTATATAAATCACTCCTTAAACCGATTTGGACATATGGTATTCAACTTTGGGGGAACAACTAGTAATTCCAACATTGAGATATTGCAGAGGTATCAATCAAAAACTCTCAGACTATTAACAAATGCGCCATGGTTTATCAATAACAAGAACATACATAAAGATCTACAAATCCCAACAATCAAAAATGAAATTACCAAGTTCAGTGAGAGATACCTAAATAGACTCAGTTATCATTCCAATATATTAGCAATTAATCTTTTAGATGATAGCGATGAAATCAAAAGACTTAAAAGGTTTCATGTACTTGTCCCACCCTTTAGGAAATAGAAAAATGGAAAAGAACTAAAATACTATTTTATTTTAACTAATTAAGTACAATTTTTGTATTTATTTATTTTTTTGAGTTCAATTGGAGCTCAATATAAGTTATTTTAAAAAAATGTTATTTTTATTAAATAATTTTTAAGCTTGAGGTCACTTTTTTGTCTTTTGTAAAAGATTTTTTAATTCTTATATATAATTAACTCAATATTTCGATTTCCTTTGGAAATCCTCTTCAGGAGTTATTTAAATATTATAAAAAATTTTCTATGTGTAAATTTTTACAAAAAACAAAAAAGTGACCTCAAGCTTAAAAATTATTTAATAAAAATCATTAAAAAGGTCGAAGAAAATAGAATAAAATTATTTAAGAAAATGTTATACAATTTGCTCATTATTTTTAATTTTTGTAAAATAGATTGCAAATAAAACAATATGAAAAAAAAAGTTCGGTAAAATGTGAAGGATTTGCGGTCAATAAGGAATACTACCTTGAAGTTATGCGCCGTTTGCGCGAAGCAATTCGTCAAAAACGCACATAATTGTGGAAAATCCAATCGTGGATTTTGCATCATGATAACGCACCAGCGTATACATCGATGCTTGTGCGTGAGTTTTTGACCAAAAACAAAACCGTTATCATGCCTTAACCACCGTATTCACCGGACTTGGCCTCCGCTGACTTTTTCCTCTTCCCAAAGGAAAGCGTTTTGCTACGATTAAGGAGATAAAAGAAAAATCGAAACAGGAGCTGTGGGTGATACCAAAAAGCACATTTCAGAAGTGTTTCGAAGATTGGAAAAAATGTATTTTTACAATGTTACCAGATTTAATAAAAAACTCAAATCCCTGAAGAAGTTGGAAAGAATACCAACGAAACGTCGGATTTAATTGAAAATGAAATAAATAATCTTTTATTTACATTAAATTAATGACCTTGAAAGCCTGCATATAGGAAACTATATAAACTATTAATAGCTGGTATAAGTGTATTATATCTGAGGGAGATTACTTTGCAGGAGACAATATAGTTATTGGTGAATAAATAAATACTTTTTGAAAAAAAAAAATGAAAATAACGGTAATTTTTTGATCAGACCTCGTATATATATATGTATGTATGTAGAAAGTACAAACAGCCATACATATTAATATTCTAGCCATACATTCATACATCCATACTAAACATACATATGTATAAACATGTATAGTGCAGAATATAAATTTTGCAAAAATAAACTTTTATATGTGTATAGGTATGTATGTATTATTATAATATATATTTTTTTTTTGTTTTAAATAGGTATATAAATTTTAATATACAAATCTGTTGAAGATGAGCAAGATAATGAAAGTATATTTATTTTTCTATATATTTTATAAAAAAAAAAACATATGTACATAATTTTAATGAACTATACATACTTTTTATAGTAATAGCAATTATGTATAATAATGTTATCCATCATAAATAAATAGAAAAAATAAAATGTATTCAAAATTATCACTGTAAGAAATAAGATTTTCAAGTATGGCAAACCTAAAATGTCAACAGACACTCAGAAGAATTGGTAGCACTAATTCTGCTGAAATGTTACAATAAGATTAAATTTTAAAGTCTAATGGTGCTATCAGACAGGATGTATGTACACATCGTCTGATACATATAAAACTTTGCATGTGTAAAATACATGTGGAAATATGTAATTTTTTCGATTAGAACACGCTCTATTTTCCTGTGACAAACATAAACAAAACAGCTGGTTTGTTTTGAAACAAAATTGTTTGAAAAAATATATTGTAAAGAAAAATTAAAGAAAATGGATAATGAACATGGAAAAGTAAGTATTTTTCGATTTTTTATTAATTAAATTATGTTTATTATATTTATTGCAGTTAGATTGCCCAAAAGAAGCAATTCTTGAAATTTATACACGTTAAAAAGTCAGCTTTTGTTTACATTTATAGGTTATGTCATACGGAAAAACATAAGCAGGTGTGATAGCAAAAATTATGAAACGTATGTAAAATCTAAATTTTGACATACATACGGAATTACATATGGGTAAGAAAAGTGACAGTACATGTGTAAAATATATCCCGTCTGATAGCACCTTAAACTGTATGTTCTTTTAAAAACAAAAAAAAAAAATAACATGTTAGTATTAGCGTGAAATAATTAAATTTAAACTGGCATATATTTGAAGAAAAATATTCTTGCAAGCACATTTTCGCTAAATGGCAGATCGAATGGATCTGTATCTATCTATCTCCACTGACAACTGAATTTTGTGAAATTATATGATCGGCGAATATGATTTGGCTGTGTGACATGTGACAACGTCCTATTGAAACACATGCCAGTGATATCCATATTTCTCGATAGCGTGATCCATTTACCGCAACCGTATTTCCAGCCGAATAGTTTTCTTTGTAACAAAGTTCAAAGCAACCATATTTTAAAAAGTAAAATATCAAAACTGTCATGTTATTCCAATATGCCCCTGTGGCAAAACTGTGCAAAATATCAAATGATAGAAGACCTCTAATGTGTATTGTTTCGCTTTATAGTTCAGAGATCTTTTGTAACTAATTAATCTAACTAATGGGTGTAGTACAGCTTTTAATAACAATAAAAAGGAGTAAAAGCTGATTGGAATCCTAGTTATCAACTGTTATAGTCGAAAGTAAAAATAGAAATCGCAAAATGTATGTTAAATTTATGTCAAATGAAATACGACCAACATGGCTAACTAATAATTGTAGCGCAGTTTTAGTAGATCTGTATCTTAAATAATAGTTTCCAAAGATTTTTAAGTAGAAAGGTAGAGAGGCTTATTGGTCTGAAATCGTTTATATTGGTATTTGATGGGACATGTGAATGGCACAAACAAGTCCTGAGAATAATCAACAGCGATCTTATTTGTGCTTTTTTCTAATTCCCCAGGAATAATAACCTGAAATATATTAAGAACCAGTTGGCTAAGGTGGCAATGCATCCATAAAAAATTACTGTTTGTTGTGGATTTTGGACCGGATTTGAACAAATAACCATCAAGGATAGCCTTTGAAATTTAAACATTTTTAAAATACCAAACCAGTCACAATCAAATTATTTGTGTACTTTATATTTACCTACAGGCAAAGATATTACTTTTTTATAATTTAAAACAATACACTTTTATTTTTTTATTATATTATTACAAATAAAACTGTTGAATTATAAACGTATTCCCAGTTTTTTATCAATTCTATTTGCATGCACCTGGTGGCTGGTGGCGGTGGTAGGGTGAACAATGCAGATGGTGTTGTTTGATTAAAAACAACATGACCTCAGTTCATTTAAAGACAATGCACATAGTATCTCCCCGAACTGTGTGCAGAACGTATGCTTAGTTGTTTGGTTCTTTTGTTTTGTTTGTTTTATTTTTTTTTTTGTTATTCTATTATTGTTATTACAATATTAGCACCTGGGTTGTCAGTTATTGCATATAGTAGCTACATAAATATCTCTAAAAAGAGAGTAACTAGTTAAAAAATATTTATAAAATAAAATTAAAGGACAAGGAAATAAGAAATATGCTATTATTCCATTAATGTATTAACAAAGTTTTTTCATTAAATATTTTTTAGATTTAGATAGTTTTTGCAATGCAGGTCTTTGTTCAACTGCACAAGTTTTTTTTTGTATTCTTTATTTTTTTTTTTTTGTAATTTTCTTTACATTCGTTCAATGTTTATCGTATCAATGAAATGTACAAAATATATAAAAAACAGTATAAGGTGAATGTATTGAAAATAGAATAAAATTGAATGAAAAAGTTCAAGGAATTTTTAGTATTCAATAAAAATGATAAAAATCCATTAACAAACGACACTAACAACAGCAACAAACTATGTATTAACAATGACTACAAAGTCATTTTATTGTATGCAACAACAAATATAGAACAGTACAACAATAAAAATTGGCTAAACATTTTAAATTATTTTGTATGATAGATAAGTGTGTGCTTGTGTTAAGAATTTTCTAAATTAAAGTAAATTAAAGTAATCTAAAGAAAGTAAACTGATTTAAAAATATTTCAATTCCTTAATATTTATCTATTTAGAGTACAAATTTCAATTAGAAATAATATTTAAGACGTTCATATTTATTTTATTGTAAATTATACGAATTTATCCTCTCTTACTTTTACATCTGGCAACTATTTACATGCATATGTAGTAAAAAAATACGGTGATCACCCACTGCGTCTAAAAGAAATATCTATTGGAAAGACATTTGTTTTTAAAGATTAGGTCATCGTATAAGGGTTTGAGAAATAGTACTATTACTAGGACCAGGGATGCCAACTTTTGAGACTCAAAACGCGTAAAAATTTTTGAAAAAAGGGCTAAAAAGGGCTAAATTGGAAAAAAATCATTTAAAGCAACATCCTGTCAAAATTTTCGATAACGTGCGAAAAGGGGCTAAATTATAAATGTTTCTTTTAAAAATCAAAACAACAAAGACTTTTTTATAAAATAATTTATTAAAAAAAAAAAAAATATTTTTACTTAATAAAAAGATTTTTAGCAATATAAAAGGTCTACATAACACATAAAAAATAGAAAAAAAAATTACTATAATAATACATATTTAAATTATCTACATTTCATATTACATTTTAATAAATAAGGTACATACGTAGATACATTTAAAATTGGTCGTTACTGAACACAATTTCGATTTCTTGTTCATCATCATTTTCAGTCCATAAGAGACACTATCAATAAAAAATTTAGATTTTTTATATGTTTCGTTCGAATTAATTTTAATGCACACTTCGGCAGGTATTTTGTAGTTTGAACAACATACATTATCTCTTTTTAGGCTATATGTAATGTGTATTAAACTGTTACACGTATTTAATGACATTTTGTTTCTAATTTTATTTTTGAATAAATTCATGACACTAAAACTCCTCTCAACTTCTGGGTTTGACTACGGATATGTCAATATGTGTAATGCAAAACTGGATAATTTAAGGAATGGGTTATTACCAATAGCATTTTTGTAATTATGTACACCGATCCAAAACTTGTCAGTTCTTTCAGTATTATTCCATTCACATGTTTTTAAACTTAGAAGACAATTCTCTAAACAATCAATTTCTTTATCATCAACAATAAACTCTTTAAAGCTTGGTAGAAGGCTTTTCATATTATTCGAAAAAATATTTTCAGTACTTAGTAACGATATTTTTTTTAAATATTTGTATGTTGGATGGAAGTTTTGCTCTAATTTCAATTATGACGGTTAAATTTGTAGAACAATTTTCAAAGCACATCAATTTGAAAGAAATATATGTATGTAGATTATTTTAGATTCCTCTTCTTTTTATAAATTGTAAAGCAAACTAACGTTATTTCGATATTATTAGATTAAAGGAAGAAAAAGTACGAAAAAACTAAAATATAGCCATATCAAGCAAAAAGCAAAAACGGGCTAAAAGGGCTAAAAGATAATTGTAAAAAGTGCTAGATTTACGCGTTTTTTAGTTTCGGGCCAATTTTCTTTTTTCGCGTTTTGAGTGACTCAAAACGGGCTAAATCTAGCCCGAAAAGGGCTAAGTTGGCATCGCTGACTAGGACGAATAAACGAAATTGTGAAATGTAAACATGACATAAAATAAGTTATTTTTTATACAAAATACATAAAAGCAAATGCAAATTTGGCAGCACTATTTGTATGATTTAACATATGCATGATTGAATAAAAGAAAAAGCGAACAAAACATTTTTGCTTATATGTACGTATGTATGTATGTATGTATAGCTATTATGCATAATAATTTTGACGCCTAAAATTTATGTTCGAATAAATGTTTTCAAATGTTGTTTATCACTTAACAAGGGTTTAGGAAACATGTAGCCATCATTGTAGTAGACAAATTTTAATATCCTTTTATTTATTTATCTATCACATTAATCCCCATTTTGTCATTGCATAGACATTTTAAATACACTCCCCTTTCTCGTATGGTACATTGTACATACATACATACATACATATCGTTGGTCTCATGTAGCAAGGCCCTAACTCGCTATTTTTTCGAAATTAATTTTTTTGCGATTCCAATGCATTTAACGCAAATACACCACCTCACAAAAATGTATTGCAATAGTGTAAAAAATAACGCTTTTATAAGCAGTTGTACAAAAGAAATTACATGTTGGATATTACAGTTTCTATTATGTTTTTACCTTTTCCTGTAAAGTTTAAAATATGCGAGTTAGGGCCTTTCTACATGAGACCATCGATATGTAGGTACATAGTTAGAAAACCAAATTTTCCAAAGACTCATGCTAAATTACCAAAAACCAGCCAGCCAGCCAGTCACCCACTCCGCAGCTCTCACACACTTCCTTTATTTTCTCTCTCCTCTCTACACACTTACCAATTAACCTCAAAACAACTTAAACACAACTACACGTGTGTTTAAGAATAAGCTGGTTGGGTTGTTGCTGTTGTTGTAAAATAGTCAATAAAATAACATTGACTTTTTCGTATAACGACAGGGAAATGTAGGGAGAGTAAAAAAACGAAATATGAAAAAATTCTAACCTACAGGCAAAAATCCAAGTATGAACACTATAACAGAAACCTCAAACAAACAAGCCCTACGCCCACCTCTAAAAAAAGGAGAAATATAAAAATTGAAAGAGCGATCAATACACATCGATACAATAAATAAAGTGTATAAAAAATCGCTAATAAAAACATAACTTTTTTTGTTTATTTACACACACTCGTATACATACATACATAAACAAAAAATTGCTATAAAAACACGTGACTTTTAATTGATAGCAAAAGGAACGAATATTGTAATGTTGGTATAAACGGTACGTGGGTTGTGAGAAAATTAACATGATTCATTTACAATTAGAAAAAAAAAGAACAATTCTAGTTTAAAGGACTAATATCAATCAAATTATATTGTTGTTATTGTTACTATAAATCCTTTATAAATTAATGAATAATTGAGTTAAGTTGCACAAATTTGTAATAATTTTGATATCGTTAACTCCGTTTTACATGCATATGTATGTTGGCATTTCGGCAAATTCCAAGAAGACACAATTAATTCAGTGATGCTATAGGCACAATATAAAAAATACAAAAAAAATCAGTAACAATTTCTCTAACATCCTTCGCACAGCCAGAACGTATTGATGGGGATTTGATGAGCAGCAAACGTTAGTTATTACTCAATGTATTTTTTTAATTAAAACTGCAAAAATTTCAAAAAAAAAATCAGCAATAACAACTAAAACTGTAAAGCAAATCTTTCAATACAAAACACTAAAGTGTAATCGACAACTAACCATATGTTGAAATAAAAAGTCTATGTAACGAATGGACAATGGGGAGAGCGGTGATGTTACCAACAGAGAAATGTAAAATGAGTTAAGGCGGATTGAAGTAAAGTGTATTTATTGGTGGGGTAAATATTGGCTCGAGCTATCAGCACTGTGAAGGCGGCAGTATTGAAAAGAGTAATCAATAAATTGTATACAAATAAAAATACAAACAAAAACAAAACTACAATTAACAAATGAATTAGAAAATATAAACATACATATTCGTCTGTTTCTAGGTATGTATGTATGTAGATATGCATAACATGTACAAATATAAATAAATTAAATGCAAGTTTTTTTATGCATACATACTAGTATGTATATACAAGGTGGCGCAAAAGTAATACTCCTATCAGAAAATGCTATAAATTTTGCAAGGCCCCTAATGTCAGTTCTGTTTTGACATTTGTGTGTAAACACATGCGAAATACACGTTAATAAACGATGTTACGCTACACTGCTCCACAACGCGGAATATTGCTGACAGAACTGACATTAGGGGCCTCGCAAAATTTATAGCCTTTTCTGATAGGAGGATTACTTTTGCGCCACCTTGTACATTCATACAAAGATATAATGATTTTTGAAATACATACCTATAGACAAATAGAAATTTAAGATAAACAACATTGAGGGAACCTAAGCAAAGCACAGAGACGGAGACAGAGAGCCACACATTCATAGATCAAAGTGTGAAAGATATAATTGAAGCAGAACCAAAATAGAGAACAGAGATGTAAAACTATTGAAAAAACTGTTATACTAAAAATTTTCTATTAAAAACCTGTTATACTCAAAATTTTCTAAAGAAAAAATGTTATACTTAAAATTTTCTATATAAGAATCTTTTATACGAAAATGTACTAGGTATAGAGAAATTTTTATACGCAAAAATGTTTATAGAAAAAACTGTTATACACATAATTTTCTACAGAATATAAATGGGTAAATTTGTCATTTTACATAAAATACAGAAAATTGTTTAAAGGTATCAGGAAGTAAGTACTACGGTGCTCTTATATTAAATACGGTATTTAAAAAACCGATCGCATTAACATTTACATTCCTGGTAAAGAGAGGAATTAAAAAAATGTTGTTTAGTAGCAACAAATACAACAAATTCGAAAACAACTGATAATAAATTCCTCTAGAAAACGAAAATTATTTTATATATACATACATACCTACATACATTTAATTTTATTTGAGTTTAAGGTAAATTCAATGGTATTTCAATGATTAATTAAATTTGTTATTGCTACACAGAAAAAATAGAAAATCGATTTTAATTAAAAAATTTGTTCAGACAATTAAATTATTTACTAATTTTGCCCCTGCAAACGATTTAATCATATCAATTAACGGATTTGTATTTTTGAGTTGTGCTACACAATTTAAGTCAATTAAAAAATTAATTGTATATAATAAAACATTTTAATTAAAATCTTTAATTGGATGAAACAAAATATTTAACTAAAGTATATGGAAGCTTTCATCCAAATACATTAATTGGTAGAATTAAAAAATTAATTGACTAGAAAATTTTAAATCAATTAAAAAAATAATTAATTGAATTAAAATTTAATTTGGTTTTCTTGTTTAAAATGAATTAAAATATTTTAAATTTAACCCCCAAAATTGTAAAAAATAATATATTTTATTTTAAATAGTTTTTATTAAGAAGTAAATTATTTATATATTATATAAAACATTTTATAATTTTGTTGTTACTTTCTATACAAATTCATATTTTTCATATAATGCATATAATTTTATCATATTTAAATTTTTTAAATAAATTACAAGTTATAAATAATTATTATTGAGCCAACACTAAGAATTAATACAATGAACAATTTATGAAATGATTTTTTTTTTATATTATAAAAATTAATATGTAAAATTAAAGCAAATAGCGTTTAAAAGAAATATGTATGCACATATGTATATATTATATACCTACATATGTACATAAATTAAATACATATTTAGTTTTTTAATCTCATTATCTCGTGCTTTATGGACGAAGATTTAATACATTTTTTGTTAGTGGCAATGTCGTAGAAAAGGTCTTGAATAAAATGGTAAAATATTTCAGATTCACTGGGATATTGTAAGTTAAACACAAAAATTATTTTAAATAACAAATCAAATGCTTTTAAAACGGAAACAAATGGGTATTTTAAATTATCGAAATATACATAAATTTCTTTTACTTTAAAAATATCCCCAATGACGAGAAGTTTGGGCTGAATATTTCGGCATTGAATTTTTAACAGCTGTATCTTCGCGTCCAATTCCTCCACAGTACCAGCAACTATTGCAAATGATTCTTGCGAATCCAATATCGTAAATTTTTTTCTATACTTCGCTCCATTTTCATCGGTGTTCATTTTAAGTTGGGGAGGGAATAAATTGTGACAATACCACAATGTCGCAAAAATTTTTGATTCTATAAATAAATAAATACATTGAAAAAATTAGATATTGTGTACTTGTTTTTGAATAAATAATTTAAAGTACCAATTACCTTCATCAGTTTTTTCAATTTGATGTAATTTTTTTGAAATTAATGACCAAGATGTTTTTGATTTTAAGATACAGAGTATTTCTTCGGAAAAATATGGCCAACGTTCATGAAGTTTTTTTGCCATGGGGAACTTTAAAGTGAAATCTATATCGATCTAGAAATTAAAAATTTACATATGTATATTAAAGGAGAAAATATAAACTGTATTGCATACTTACCAAAAGATAGCCAGAAGGTTTTGTGTATTCTGGCCATAACTTGAAAATTTCTACAGTGCTCTTGGAGTTTGAAATTAGCTTAAATCGCAATGGAGCACACTTTTGCCAATAAATATTAAACTCATCTTGCGATATATTAGAAGATCTAAGGCAGGGGCTTCCAAAAATTTTTTGTTTATGTATTAGTGAGTACGAGAGAGTAATAAAATTGAGAGAATGTATTTATTTAAAGCCGCAAAAAAATGTTAGTAATATACATATTTTATAATTTGCTATGTATGTTACCAAAAGCATTTTTGATCGCACAATATTTTTTGAGTGTCATCATCTGTTAACCTGAAAAAATAACATAGCATCCGCTAGACACGTGCACTTGTCGAAGTCACATCGACGACTGAATTGAAGAGCATAAAAATATGTCTTGGTAGTGGTAGGCTCAATTGAGCTATGAAATGGAAACCCCTGATCTAAGGCATTCCACATCTAAAGCATAATCCTCATCACGCTCTACAGTAGTACCAACAAAAACTACACATAGACATATGACTTAATATAAATACAATATTCCTCAAAACTAATGTAGCAACAGACTCAAAAATTTACCAACAACCAACCAACATACACACTATATGAATGTAACATACATACCACAAACAAAAATAACGGTATACCTAAGAAAAAAACTTTTTTTTGCAAAATATAAGAACAACCGCGGATAATGCTTAGAACACGAGATCACTTTGAACACTAAATAATGATTTTGTTTCTCTTTTTGTATTTTGTTTTATTTAAGCTAGTGATGCAAGTCGGTTTTTTATTGCGAAGAGATTTACGGGTATTTGCTTATTAGTGGTTATATATTGTTTTAAACTAGTCGCTTTTTAATAAATGCTATTTTATTTAAAACAAAAAAACTTTTAAATGTTTATAAAATTTTTTTGCTGTATATTTGGATGTTTATTTTTTAATCAAGTTTAGTAAGCGTCAATATGTATGTACATTTTAAATTGTTAAGTATTCATATATTTGTACTCGACATAACATATTACACAGCACTAAAGCAGAACATGATAACACACAAACAAACATTTTATTTTATGAGTTTTGATTAAAAAAATTAATTGCAGCAAATAAAAAATTAATTAAAAAAATTTTTACACCAATTAATCGTTTAATTAAACGATTTTTGGGAAAAATTTTTTCTGTGTATTTAGTTCAATAAAGTCTTAACAAATACTAAATATTATTAAAGTTTAAAAGTTTTATTCGTCTTTAAAAAAGAATCCGCCGTTTTGTTGTCATTTAGTTTAAATAACTTAATTTCTTTAAAAAAGAAGACACCGTTAGTTAAGATCTACCGGATGGTATTTTTAAGTTATGCTAACATCTTCAAAAAAGTGTTGATACCTATAAACCTTTTTAATTATTTGAGATTAAATATCATTAAATTTATTATTAATAAGAGTATAAATTATTTTATATTATTATACCCTTCACCTTCATGAGAAGGGTATATATAAGTTTGTCATTCCGTGTGTAATTTCCACAATATAATTTTCCGACCCTATAAAGTATGTATATTCTGGATCCTTATGGATAGCGGAGTCTATTAAGCCATGTCCGTCTGTCTGTTGAAATCAATTTTCTGAAGTCCCCAGATATCTTCGGGATCCAAATCTTCAATAATTCTGTCAGACAATTTGCTATTTAAAATCAGCAAAATCCGTCCATAAATAACGGAGATATGAGCAAAAATCCGAGACAACCTCTGAAAATTTCATCAAAAAAACTATGTGTATTAATATTGTTACGAATAATTTCATCAACAGATGGCGTTGATCAAACAAAGTGTATTAATATTGTTACGAACAAATTCATCAACAGATGGCGTGTTTATCGACATAAAACTTGTTTAGCATTTGTAGTAGTTTTGATTTATAAACATTATTGTTATAAACTGTTATAAACATAGCAATATGTCAACATTGAGTTTTAACGACTTTGGCTGAATATTCTAGACACGAACATTCTAGACTTGCAGTCACGAACATTCTAGTATCTCAGTTTCGAACCTTCCAGAAATTATGATTGCTGTATAAATAGACTAACACGGCCAACCAAATGAATCAGTTTATTGTTGTGTAAACATCAAAGTGTTCGAAAACTTTAAGTGTGTTCTTAAACCGTAATATAAATGTGTAAAAAGACAGTGTGTTCATTTTTAATTGTGTTTGTGTACATTTAAATAAATAAAGACTCGTTATATTTTCTTCAAACTACTTGACGCTTTTATTTTGCAATTAAAAAGAATCCGGTTTATAATTATAATTATGCATCCACAACAAAGGTGAAGGGTATATAAGATTCGGCATAGCCGAATATAGCACTCTTACTATACAGGTTAAAGGTTTTATTTTTTAAAATCATCAGCGGCAAATAACCAGTGTTTAAACAAAACTTAACCATTTCTTTTCATTATTTTACAACCTGTCATAAGAAATCTTTAATACATGAAATTAAGTACTTTATTAGATTCCTTTTTCAATGAATTAAAAAAAAGTAAATTTGTGTAACGAATTCGTAACAGTAACAGATTTATTTCAGACAAATATAAAATACATAATTTAATGTTTTAAATGAATTCATTTGAGAATAAGATGTTCATTACATAAACACTCAAAAAAAACGAAAATAATAAAATTTTCACCTTATTGAAAACTTGTATAGTTTTTATTTCCATGTGTTTATGTTATTTTAAATAAGTGTGAACACAATTATAGATTATAGTCCCTTCTATAATTTGGACAAAATATAAGGTAAACTAAGGAAAACAAAAATAACAAAAAATAAAAATATCAAGAATAAATCAATTTGTTGTCATTTTATGTAGATACTTTTGGTATTAATGTATATAGGGTAAAGTCCCCTAAGTTCGGCATGCACCAGTAGTCGGCCAATTTTTTATAAAAGTTAAATAAATAAGAATAACGGCAAATATATGAATAAGTTAGACTTTTTTTAATAGAAAATATACTCCATTCATTTTATGTAAAGTTTGTATTGGTTGAGATGAGTATTTCGATCGATTTGGCTTGACATTCAGTAACAAACTCGCAACACGCGCGGCAATGCCAGTTCTTTAAGTAATTTTTTAGTGGCATTGACAGTTGGAATAAGTAAGTAATCACATTAAATTAATTTAATTTTTTACCATAATGCTTTTAGTAGGAATATAGACGTTTAAATATTGTCTCCACAGATAATAAATTTAAAAAAAAATTATATTTCGCTTATTTTGAAGGCTGCCGGCATTAGGGATTAAATTTTGTGCGAAATTTTATAGTCGGCATACGGATGCCGACTTTAGAACTACACAAATTGCTCAAAACTAATAAACCGTTGACAACAAACTACTACTCTCACATTCTTGATAGCATCTGTTGTGAATGGGAAAAAAAGTTAAATGGCCGACTACTGGTGCATTTACCCTACATAAATATACATATATATAACTATCTAATAAATATGTACATATATTTTGTTAGCTAATAAAATAAACACACTTCCTTAAGTACTCGAAAAAAATGTTATCGCCAAAATGCCTGACACTAATAGTTTTGTTAACATTACACTTACATAAAATAATAATGACAACAACAATACAATTTTACGAGTATGTATGCATGTGTCAATTATGTTACAGCATTTGACAGTGGCAGAAAACAAAACAGAACAAAAAATATGCAATTATAAGAATGAATGATGTTGAAACTGAATTTTAAAGAATTAAATCATTTGGGAATTTAAAGCTTATCTTAAAATCTAGATTCAACTACATTATATTTATATTGTTGTTTATTTAAGGTATGGCCACACATTGCAAATATTTTAGCGCAAATTTGTTTGACATTGTTTACTCTCGCAAGAGTTTTGCAAGATCAAACAGCATCAAATAAAATATGTAAAACGAAATATTTGTTGTGGCTTTCCAAAATAAACGAAGTTTTTTTAAACAAATAAACTAGTTTAAATGTATTTTATTTAGTGGTTGCGTCTTTTTCGGCAAATATTTGGCAAGCGTGATACCTTTATGGCCAGTTTTTAACTTAATATTTAAATACGAAATTAGTTAATTTTTCCTTAAATTTAAGTTTCATTTAAATATGGTTTAATTTTTTCAATCTCAAATAGCGTTTGGTATTTAATTGTGATAAAAGTATGCTAGCACTATTAAATGTCAAAAAAAACATAAACAACTTTTTCAGTTTACAGCTGTTGTTTGTAATAAATTGTGGTTTCGAAATATCTGCGGGAATATGCTTTTAAATTGTCGCTCCACAATCTTCCACACATTTGGCTTCACCTTTGCGCCAACTCACTCAATCTTTTTGTACTCTATTAATGCATTATTAGCAAAATGTTTTTATTCGCGGCGAGTTTATTTATTGAATATTTTTATCAAATAATAAAAAAAACTTCAAGCGCAATTTTCATAATTTACACAACTGTCAAAATCATATGGTAGTATGAAAAACTTAAGCTGTATTTAAATGGACGTAGTCAGTGATTTAAGTTATAATTAAATATGACCTATAAAAATTAATTTGGTATTTAAACAGAACTTAAAAGCCGTTTAATTTTTAAGTTGCTCTTAAAATATAAGAATATAAATATAAAATAAATATAAGAAGAATGTAAACCAGGCTTCACGGACAACCAGAAATACGCAGAAAAACATTGTCTTACCTAAAAAAAACTTAACTATAACTTAAATGAAAAGTTGCGTTATTTTTGTAAGTCTAATCTGTGCTCACGCACCGACTTAAGAGAAGGACAAATAACATAGGTTACAATTTGAAAGTTCCTAGAGCTTTTTTGAGCAGAGTAATTAATTATCTTTAGTTTGGCCATTGTTAAGTTCAGTCTTCACGGTTTGTTTACCAACTAGGGCAAGGAACCTAAGAAACACACGAAACTAAGGAAGAAAAATCATATATTTCGAAGACAGAAATATAAGAGGAGAGAGAAAGAGAGAGAACTATGGGAACAGAAACGAAGCAAGAAAATTAAACCAACGAGTGAGACTGGTTTAATAGATGCCATACAGTAGGACCAGCTCTTTTGTTGTTTAGGATGCACTGATTGCCGATCTCATTGCCAAACATTTGGCCCTAAATACGGCTTTAACATCTGAAATCTGGTGACGATAAGTATTGTAAATTGAGGATTTGGAAACAATCCTCAATTTTCTAGCAACAGTATATCCAGAAAAGGAAGCAACCTGTCCAAAGTGAGGCTAAAGTAACAGAGGTGTATAAGACCGGAGGAGATCAGCTACTAATCTTGAGGAACGAAAGCAAGCCTTCTGATTGGATCCACAATTAACTACTTCCAGTACACTCAAAAAGTAGATCTTATTCATAGGATATAAGATCAACAAATCAAATCAACAAATCAAATCAACAATCGATGAACAGATTTAATACTATATTTTCATGGATTTTAAAACGGCCTTGGATACTCCGATAAAAGAAAATAAGGACTATATCGTCAACGCCGGAAGGGAAGACCTTTTTGAACCAGACCTTAGAAAGGATGGCAAATCGTGAAATTTCTTCAACAGTCTGATGGGAAAAATTTTCGAAAAAGCTAAAGTTAATAATGCATGCACAGTTAACACCAAAGGTGCCATCCTACTTGCATATTCGAGCGAAATCACTATCCTGGGAAGGAAATTTATGCCTGAAGCTGTAAGGGAAATGTTCCCAACGAAAGTACGATGAAAGAACACAATAAAGGCAACTAGTTTAATCATCATGAGCACTGGCGAAATCATATGAAGCCATGCTTATTTTACCTACGTTTATTTATGGCGCTGAAAGCAAATGAAGCAGTCTGAATGTATTCGGTGTTCCTCAGTAAAATATATGGCCCATACTGCATTAACAAAGAGTATATGCCGCATACCAACCGTGAGTTGTAAGAGCTATATCCTAATATCAGCTACATATATTCCAATATGAATAATAAAAAAAAGCTCCAACGAGAAAAGCATTACACGATAACTATCATGGAAAACACTGACAGGAAAAACGAAATCACAGGTGGAAATACCAAGTGAAAGACAACATGAATATTATTGACATTATGAACTGATGAAGGTACTTGTAAAACATATTTTAAGCAGCCCAAGATCAACACCAAGTTATAGAGCCAACCAAAGTAAAGTCAGTAAGCAGTTTGTATTATATAGGTATTTTTACTTGATAAATTACTTAAATTTATAAACTTTTTGTTTAACAACATTTTAAAATCAATATTTACAATATTTAATATACTATGAATTTATATATTTATTAAACTGCCCTTCTTTTGTAGGCATTCTTTTGTGACAGCACAAAAATTATGGCTGATTTAATGGTCAGATTAAAGGGTGCCTTGAAACCGCGTAAAACAAAAACAAATTAAAAGAAACATAATAAAAAATAACAACAATAACACAACAAATGTGAAACTGTTGTAAGAGTAGTATTATATTGAACAAGTACAGTGAGGTTTTAAATCATAAAAAAAACAATATTATTATTAATATTTCTTCTATTTTCGTACTAATTTAAATAAGGAAATCAGACGTAAGTGAAACTTCTTAAAGAAAGATTATACATACTTAAACATTTTTCAAATAAAAGATTTTAATTAAAAAAAAAAAACAAAATATTTAATTAAGCCCTAAATTGTTTGCTATTTAATTATTTGTTTTTTTTTTAAATAATATTTTTTTTATTTAAAGTATAAATAATTTAAAAAGAATATATGTAAATAAGTTGACTTACCGGTTGATTGAGCATAAATCGCTAAAAATATCGAGAGGAATGAAAGTATGCCTGCCAAGAATTTTGCCTCCATCTTTGGTATTGATCCGTGGTTTGTACTTTTAAGCTTATGTTTAAAATATTAATTTTAATTATATGATGGAAAATAGTTTTGTTTCAAACTCTGTTGCTTGAATGTTGTTGATTATGAGGAAATATCCTGGGGGGATTAGATGTTGTAGTTGATTCCGTTGGGGGTTTAGGTAGACTATTGAAATTTAAATGAAGCCTTAAATTTGTTAAACTATGACGTTTTTTTTTCTTTGTTCTCTCTTCTATCTCTTTCTCTCTATTTTTTTAATATTTAGGTTTTTAAGTTGTTGTTTGTGGTTTGAGTGGTTGAAGAAACAGAATAAATTTCTCTCTCTTTCGGTTTAAATTTATGATTGATTAAATTTTATATGACAAGATTGTAATTATTGTTTTATTTTTGTTATTTATTTTATTAGATTTGTGGATTTTGGTTTTAATATTTTTGTTGTTTTAAATTTAATAATTTAAATTATTTATAAATAGTCGTCGTCTTCATCTACGCGTAAACGTCGTCGTCGTCTTAAATTAACGAGAGCTGCATACGAAATAAAAACAAACAAAAATATTTTATTTTTTTCAAAATTATTTTCTTTAAATTACAAATATAAAAATATAGAAAAATACAAATAAATATGAATTGAAAATAAATAATCACAAAAACACAACACTGATATTTAATTATGTATATGGTGTAAATTATTGTATTGTATTATAACAAATTTTAATTATTAAGTAATAATAAACAAATTAAGTAAATTCTTATAGTAGTTAAGGTAATTTTAAGAACATTAAACAAAAAAACACTTGAGAAAAACGTAACGTAAAGATATATGCAAAGGACGTATATGACGACGTAATACAACGTAAACTTTGTAGAAAAAAACGTAAGAGCATAAGAAGAAAGAGCAATGAAATATTTTAATTTGTCTGGTTCAACCCAGACACCGCAACTGACGTAGTTTTTTTTGTTAATTTTAATTTGGCAATTAAAAAAAATTCACATGATACAAAAAATATAACTGAATATTTTCATACTTGTTTTTTTTCTTTCTTTTACACTTATTCGGCATAAACCAAAAAATATATTTGAAAAAAAAATCTTAAACGTTATTGAACACAACACTTTGGTGATATTTTCAAACCCAAAAAAAATCTCACTTTTCAAATAAAAAAAACTTAACAGAATTTTGAAATTTGCGTATATTTTTTTGCTATGTCTAGTTTAAACAGCGAGAAAACTAACCGAAAACAAAAAATAAACTCAACGAAAATATGAACAAAACGCGTCACTCTATATAAAGCAAAAGAAGGAGTGAAAACACTCTAATTCACGTTATATATTCACCGCCACCACCAATGACCACAAATTTGCAACTAAAAATGCTCGCGTATTTCTGCTTTTCCAAGTCAGTCAGTATCGGCCCGACTCAAGAAATCGTGAAAAATCAAACAAAATTCAACCCAAACAAAAAAAAAAAACTAAAGAAAAGAAAATAAAACAAACCCACGACACGACACAAGTGTATACGCGAAGGAAGTAGAAACAGAAATGAGCACATACCTTAGTGTAGCATTTATCACATTAGAAAAACGAATCGAGACAAAACGTAACGTAACACATAAATACATACTCTCTCACACATGCACACACGTAAATACACCAAAATAATAATAAACCGAGCACAAAAACAATCTGGGCTGCCAGATTATGTTAAAAAAAGAAAATTGTCTGAAATGTTTTTTTATATGAACGCTACATGAATGTTTTCACATTTTTTACTTGTTGACATTTCAGTAGTTTCACAATTGGTTTTTTCTATTACAAATCTTTTTTCAGACGAAATCCATTTGGAATTCTAAAAATCCATGAGCAATTTTTGAGAAGCCTCACACGCTGAACGTGGCACTTTCTTTGTCCTTCTGTCTGGAGACGTGTTTGGGCCATTTGTTTTGCAAAAATGGATCAAGGTATTAATAGCTAAATGTTAGCTTATTATTGATGATATGGATATCACTGACATATCGTTTGAACACCACTAATTTATTTTTTTTGAGGATCTACACAGAGCCAATCGAATTGATTACTGTCATAAAACTTATGATTAACGACATAGAACTGCCATTTTACCAAAAAGTAATTAAATGTTACAGTTCTGGACAGACATTAATGATTTAACTTAAAATCTTTATTAAAAAACATATGACTCTTTTAAATTCACATCAAAACATAACCATTATAGTGGTAGGCCAATGTAAGGGGCATGAGGTCGTGGGTGGCAACAGTATTAGCAGTGAATAAAAGTTTTGTTTGTTGTAAAATTATTCATACAAAAAGTTTGAAGTATCATTTTAAAATTAATAATTTAAATTATTTATAAATAGTCGTCGTCTTCATCTACGCGTAAACGTCGTCGTCGTCTTAAATTAAATATGAATTGAAAAAATGAAATTGAAAAAAGTTTGAAGTATCGCCATTCACTTAATCCGGCAATGTAAGAAGCGGCCGCGCGGCAAATTTGAATTTTGTTCAAGTTTTTCTTTGCCGCTTAAAACGATGTTGCAGTACACAAGAACATAATATTTTTACTTGAATAAAAATAAAAAGAAAAAAATCGACGACGAAAAATTAATTGAAGAAATAAAACAAATAGGAAAGTATAGTCATGGTCAATCCCGACCATATAATACCCTATACCCAGTATATGCGTACAAACAGTTTTTCAAAAATGGGTGCTATATAGGAACTATGACCTATTATGGGCCAATCATCCAAAAATTTCGTGACATGACTTCTGTGCAAATATATATTTTTTTGTGTTAAATTGTATCTCGATGTTAACACTTTTAAAAGATTTATACAGAGAGTTTTAACTAGTTATGGACAGACCATTACAAAATTATGTGTCATGATATCTGTATATGTGAAATTTATTTCTGTTGAATTTTATTTAGATACCAAAATCTGTAAGAGTTATGCCCTTTAAAGTGATTTTCGGCAATGTACCTTATATGAGAGCTATGGCCAACCTAGATATTTCGGGAGGACATTTGAATGGGGTCTAGGTGAAATAATGCGCAAATTTTAACCAATTTTAATCCCAACCGCCCTTGGGTCGATATATTATCATGTCACAAATTTTATGGAAATATCTGCAGACCTGTACTCTGCGAACGGAAGGACGGACATTGTTTAATCGACTCAGGAACAAATTTAAAAGGGCAAAGGCTTTTGCTGAAGTAACTGGTGCACCCATATTCTTCTTTTCTTTTTTATTTTCTGCAACAACATATGTATATAATTGTAAAACCCAACTGAAAAGAAACGTACCCCGCAAATTCATTGTCCATTTTTTAATACTTTAAACACCTTAAAAGATTCGACGTTTATTACAAAATTTTATTTGTTTAGCAAACAAATCAATTTAAGTTTTTGACATTTGCCAATTTAAACATGCCGCGTTCATTTACCTACCTACAAAAAGTATAAGCGGCAAAAAGAACAGTTGATTGCCGCCCGGGGCCGCATGTCACTTACATTGGTCTTCCACTATTATTTTAATATGTATATACATTAATGTGTTTGTAAAAACATTTCATACAAAAAGATCGCTCAAATAATATTCATACGCCACATCTGGCAAAGCTGCACATATACATATAAACGTTACGCATACGTCAAAGTTAACGGCGAGAAAAGAGAGTAAGTACATGTTCATGTGTTCAGCACACAATGTGTACTACACACTTATTCAAGATAATGAGCGACGAGCGAAGCAAGCAAACTGGCAATCGCGAGCTATATGAATAAGCTAAAAACAATCTGTCAGAATAGCTTAGCAGACAGACGAATGTACAGATAAAATATACATTAGTAGTAACAAAAATATTTTGTTTATCGCATTTTAAACACAAAGAACAAATACGTAATGTGAGAGGCTGATAAAGCATTTTGCGGATTCTTTTCAATGCTGCTCAAATAACAGACGTTATATACATTTTGTCGTTTTTTTTTTGTAACACCAGCAAATTTTTGGATTTACATCCCTTATGTATGTATATGTATAATTGAAGTTTGGGAGCACTACATACATACATATGTAAATCAATTACAATGTTTTGTTAATGTTTGCATAGAGGTTTTTGTCTACCACGTCAATGATCTTAAATACAGATGTTCCGTATTTAAGATCATTGACGTTGTCACACATACATATAAGTCTATTATGGCCGAATTCACAGTCTTTAGTTAGCAATGACAAAGGCTTAACTAATGATTCTTTATTCGCAATGCTTAGTTTGCCATAAGAATAACAAGTAATAGTTAAACAATAGTTAGTATTTTAGTTTACCAATGGTTAACTAATGACCGAGAATTCGGCCATTAGAGTAATTTGTTTAATAAATTAATAGAAAATGATGATTAAATCATAATCTTACGGAATTTCCATCATTATTAAATTCTTCTTTTATTATTTTGTAATAATCCAATCAGTTTAGTTTGGACATTTCGTAGTTCTAGAATAGATTTGTCGTATTCAGCTCTAGCTGTAATACATTATTATGACTACATCTGAACAGATTCATGATACTAATTTGCATTTTAATTTAAGCACCTGCCACAACAGACATGCCAAAATTCTGAGAGATCTATACGAAATCTTAGTTAAACAATGATTGCCGTGTTGCTCTAGATGATATAGCGAAACAGTCCAGCATGTGTTTAAAGTACTAAGTCTATAAATTAATTTGTAATGAATTCTTTAATGGAAAAGTTAAACGATGAAATTAAATTTGATTCTTTCAAACATTTTCCAAAAATTAATGCTCTGCAAATGGATTATCAACACTGTAACACTATTGGCATAAAATTCTGAAGTAAACATGCCTTAATTCTAAGTTTCTGAGATCTATACAAAATCTAGGTTCATCTATGAATGCAGTATATATCAATACGAAATCTTGGTTAACCGATGAATGCTGTGTTGCTCCAAATGAGAAAGCGAGACATACGTGCATGATATTTTCATGAAGGTGTTCCAGGAAAATATATTGCATAAATCGGACAAGGTGACCAATCAGGGACTGGACACAAAATAAATCATTGATTCAACGGTAATTTGATTATGTTTCTGGTGAGTTTTATTAAACGTATTCGTTGACTTTCGATGGGTTTTCTCATAATGCATGATCCAAAACAATCTTAGAATTATCTACCGTTTCGCAATGGAATCGGGATGGTTTAATTTGGGTATAGATTTTACGATTGCGACATGATTATCAGATCAAATTGAGGGTGCTGTAGCTTAATTGGTTAGCGCATTTGATCATTAAGCATGAGTAGGTATTTGTAACCCGGGTTCGATTCCCAGCCGCTACCACTCAAACAACATCAGTTTTTTATAATTATTAGTTTTCTATCATAACTTATATTTATCACAGCGCCCCCTCCTTCGGTGGTATAGCATTGAAATGCCACCGAAGTAAAATAATTAAATAAAGGCTATAAAATCAAGATTTAAAAATAATGCGCCAGAGGTGCTGAAATGCTGTACTAAAAACAAACATAATGCGCTATTGCAGAGTTGTAATATAAAAAAAGGTTTCTTCTTTCACCACCTTTACTTCTTCAACTATCCCCTTTCCAAAGAACGTAACGCAATTATATATAGGCAAATTGCCTATTTCTCTTTAAAAAAATATATTTTGCAATTCCAGGATAATATTGTCTCAATTTGAGTGATTTATGGGAAATAAGTAGGATTTTGCAAATGACTAGCGAAATTTGAAGATTATAAAAGAATCTAAGTCTTAAACCACTCGGTTGTTTAAACAACTTTGCTTCTGTCATTTGTCATTCTTTCATTTGGCCAAGTTAAAGCTTAATTTAAATTTTTGTATTTCTTAAGAGATTGTGAGATTAACACATTGAGTGTCATGTCTCACATTTGTGTACGATACTTAGTATTTCTTGGTGTGCCTCGTTATAGGGTGCCCCGATAGACTAGGCAATAGTATGCCGGACTATCAGTCAGAGGGTTGCGGGTTCGATTCCCGCCAAAGACTCTGGGTGTTTTCTGCAGACAAGCCAAAAGCTTCGCAGTTTGTGTTTGTTTTAAAAAAAAAAAAAAAAAAAAAAAAAAGAATTTCATATTCGACCTTGGCGTTGTTGGTTTTCGTTGGATACTACATGAATTGCTTTATGTTTATGCCTTCGGCGATTGATATCATACAAATCGCTTGGTGCTGAATGTGTGAAGAAAGTTTCGGATTGGCGGAAATCAAATGTCGTCTCTTGAAATCCTTGTTTCTATAAATTAACAATATGGCTGAGTTGTTTAACATAAGAAGTATCTGAGTACCGGAGCGTATGTCCCAATTTCGAAAGATAAATACAATTTTTTCCTTGAAATTTCTTCGGTGTTCACACAGCACAATTTTATTGCTTAAATCACTCGTATTTTTATTTGAGAATCAAGTGTGTACTAGTCTTATCTTCCCCTCACCCTGATGTCTTAAAGGTAATCAGCTTAGCTTGAAGAATTGCTTTGTGTAAATTGGGACTAAGTAAAATTAAATTAAAATAATTTTGTCACACTGGGTACTACCTTTGGATTTTGAATGCTTGTTTGTACCCTACGCTCTTTAAAATTAAAATGGCGAGCACCTAACTGAAGAGTTGGCGATTATGAATTGAATCATGAAGGATTGCAGCAGGAAAGCCAGGCATGAATGGTCACATAAATAGAGAGCAGGATAAATGATTTTAAGGCTAAGATTCTGACGATTAACATAAAAAAGAAGTGACTGAGATTGAATACTTATTCTAAAAGATGAACCGCCATTTTTCTACGGACGAAAACTTGACATATTTTAGCAACATCCGCAGTCCCCCGAACATGCAAATAAATGACTGGTTAGTTAGGTTTGTACACATCTGAATATAATTATTACTTTCGTTTACAGCATAATTTCTGTAACAGCTGAGACAGTGAAATTTAACTTGATTTCAAGTATATCAAAATTTAGATGAATGAATATGCTGTGATTTTTAAGATTTTAGAAAATGCTTTTATAAATTACTTGCTAAATGAAGCGAAATGAAACTGGGTCATTGCTTTAGCAAAAACTTAACTATTTTCAACCAATTTTCGTATATTTGTGTAATACATAAAAACAAAAATACTTCTAATTAATGAATTAATTGTAAAGTGTGGCGTCATACTTATATCAACAATATAAATACAAATTTATTTATATATAAATTACAAATTTGTTTGAGTCATTGAAATTCGATAACCAAAGAGTCTGACTTAATATATTTTCAAGAGAGTAAAAAAGAGAGAGAGTTAAATTTAACATTACAATCAGGGCTGCCAGAATTTTGAATTTTAAAAATCGTCAAAAAAAATCGGGAAAATAAAAAGTCACTATATATTTCTAATAGTATTTTGAAATTTTTGTTTAAACGAAAACATAAAAATTCAAGTTTATATAGTCTCTTGTACACATACAATACATAATACATAAATTTTAACTTTTTAAATAAGAAATCTCAAAAAATATATTGTTAAACACAATTTGTGTAATATTTTTATAATATATTAGTCCGCTTTCACACTCTTCAATTCTGACTTGTCAAGGCAAGTATTTGTGGATGAGAAGGGAAAAGAGAACAAAAGGGGTACAAACTTGACGGTACTAGTCAATTTTCTTTTTTCTTTTGTTTTTTTTTTTCTTTCATGTTGATTTGCATCAAAAAGTACGAAAATTGTGTGAATTATATGGCAAGTTCAAAAGAGAATTAAACAAAAACTGGTTAGCTAAAACTGAAGAGTGTGAAACAACACAAAGTATTTTATAAATAAATATCTGAATTTAGCATATTTTATTAATTCAGAGTAAATTACAATGTCAAAACAATTTAGTTTATGAAGTTTTAAATAAGTTTCAGAAATTGTTTCCTCTAAAAATTTTAGTTCATGGAATTCAGCATTTAAAATTGCTTTTTATGTTTACAGATAAATAAATAATTTCAACTATCCTGACTCAATATTATTTGCAATTATTATACTTAAACTTAACAATTGTCTATAATTAAGAAAATATCACTATTACTTAGTTTTGTTTTTGAAATACATACTCGTATGTCATGTTCTTCTTAATATTTATGATATTAATTGAGAAAAATAGTTGTTGTCTTCAAAAAAGAGGGAATTTGGTAACAAAGACATTAATAAAACAAACAAATGATAGAAAATTTTAATAATTCAGAAAATCGTCACTTTCAATCAAAAAATCGTCAAATCGTCACTTTGCTAGTTTTGAAACAAAAAAATCGTCTAATCTGACAGCTATGATTACAATAAAATAATATATACATGCAGCCTTCAACTTAAACATCGAGGTATGTAGAGTTCAATAACATGTTGATCTTTTTTTTAAAACAGCCAAATTATTTGAAAATAAAAAAAAAAACGAGAAAAAAACAAATCAAAATTGATTTTGATCACATTTTTCTCTATTACGTCATTATTGTTTATGCAGGGACCATCAACGACAAAATATAAAATAAACGCCAAGATACCCAACGTTTTAATGTAAAAAATAAACAAAAAACACAACAATCAAGAGAAAACAGAAAAAAAAACACAGAAACGTGAACGTAAGAGTGGTCGTTAACATTTTGCAGTTGTTTTTATCTGCTCATTGAAAAATTCACTATTTCTTTATAAATAATAAAAAAAAAAATGATTTAAAAAAATGCAATGTATGTATGTATTTACATACGTTACGTCGACATCTTAATTGGAACGTACAATTAGATAGATATGACACAACGACTAGAATATAATAGATATATACAAGAAGATAGACAACAAAACAAAGATTTTCAAACAATTTAAATAAAGTTATAAAGATAAGAAACGCTCTGAAGTCTGCAATCACAAAAAGTATATGAAATTCTGTTCCATTACCAACAAAATGTTACTAACTTAAATTAAATAAAATTAAACTAAAACAGAACGTATTTCAAGTAGTTCGTTCGAAGAAACGTTTCTAAAGAGGGTTTTAGTGGTCAGACATACTAAATACATACGACAATATGATTACATACATATAAAACAAACTGATATTAATGCGGGCAAAATATAAAAAAAATAATAATTGCAATCTGATACACATCAAGTACAAGTAGTTGGTGATGCGAGATAAGTATTAAACAAATAAAAGCAAAGAAAAGAAGATAAGTGCTAGAGAACGACGCACAGTGGCGCCATTTGAGTTTTTTCGTTGCAAAAATCATATCTTTTGAACCGAATAAGATAATTGAACAGTATAAACAGCATATGATAGATAACTGTTCAGCCTATGAAATGAGCGTTTGGAAAGGGTGATACGCTTTCTTGGGGCCTTATGGGTTATCAAAGTTTAAATTAGTAGAAAAATCAATTTTATGGTAACTAAAAAAATTATTTTTACATTTTCAAATTTTTTTTTAATTTTTTCTTTAGGGTTTTATGTTTTAAATTATTACAAAACAAATTAAAAAAAATAATTTTTTTGTAAAATTTATTTTTTCAATTTTCTGTAAAATATTCATCCAATACCATAAAATTGGTTTTTCTACTAATTTTAACTTTGATAACCCATAAGTAGGCCGCTACAATTTCTGCAACCATGTCTTTTTAACTTTTTTTTACCTCTAGAAGTCAAACGGGCACGTACGGGCAGATAAAACCTTTTGAATTATGTAAAGAAATAATCAAAGAACAGGTTTTGCAAATATGGTAAATATACAAAAATATACATTTTTTTTTAATTTTCCGTCCAAGTTGAAAAATAGTGAAAAAACGGATAGTTTTTAAATAGTGATTTACCAGGAGAAACACAAAGCAAACAGGTAATTTTTTTTATCATTATACATTTAATAAATACATCAATCAATACAAAGAAAAAATATGGTGAGTCGTTACCTATTTTTCGTGATATTACACCTGCAATCGCAACAAATTGACTAAAAATTTTTTTTGTTTTGAAAACCGAAAGTCGGTCAACTTTGAACGGTTATATCTTCTGAACTAAAAATGTGCTATTATTAATAAGAGTGGCATATTTGAAATCGTTGAAAAGTTTCCTATAACATGGGTTTATTCAAAACTTCGCCGGCGCTCATGAAAATTTTGATTTTTGCAACCTCGTTTGCTCTACGGGCGCCACTGTGCGACGTGGTAGTATATGGACATGTGTTTCGCTCGTTATCTGCTGGCATAACACACACAACTCGATTAAAACTCAAACAGCATCAAAGTCAACACTGCCATCATCACAATTATCAGTTAAAGTTTCAAAATCTAAATCAACAATTTATATCTATGAATTATGTACGAATGTTACGTAACTAAAGGAGATAATATTCAAGGTTTTTATTTCGTAACTATCCTGGCTATCATTCATCTTATCTTAACTGCAAGAAGTTTCAATGCAGATCAGTTATTTTAGCAAAAGTCATTGTATTATAATCCTATTCTACATGGTTGGCAACTAGAGCAGTACGTTTTTCTTTTTTTCTTTTATACTTTCTACGAAAATTAATTATGTGTTAAGGAATGACCCGAGGCTTCCTCAACTATATCAACTGTAATATTCAAGGTTGTTATTTCGTAGCTATCCAAACTTAAATACTTTTCAATGTTTTCTTTATCTTAAGAAGTAGTGCTGGCAAAGTATTGAGTAATGGGTACCGTGTATCAAGTATTTTTCCTTTTTTTTAGATACTCAATACTCAAAAGTAGTTATTCGATACTTTCTGAGTTGTATTTTTAAGCAAGTTGAGTGGGTAAAATAGTGCATAAAAATCAGAGCTCAGATTTACTCGATTTTACTCGCGAGTGAAAAACACTCGCGAAGAAGAGTACTCGAAGAGTACGAGTGTTAAAAAAAGTTTACTCTCCACTCGTTTGTTTTAGGTGGGAGTACTCGCGAGTACTCCTTTTTAAAAATTAAGAGTGGGAGTAAAAATCTTCGAAATAGAGTGAGAGTTTACTCTTAAGAGTGAAATCGAGTGGAAAAATAGAAACTGTTTGTATTTGCTGACTTGTGTGTGCGTGTGGTTTTTGTTACTTTTTCAGTCTTTCTCATACAGTGCGCGTGTGCGGAGCAATTAGTTGGTTTTATAATAAAAGTTGTATTATATTTTTAAAAGTTTACTTATATTTTCTATATTATAATGAACAATAAAGACATAAATAATGAAACACGAAAATATTTTCGTTATGACAGTGAATCGTAATCTTCGAGAAATCTTCTTCGCGAGCATTTTTGTACACAAAAACCACCGGTCCCTAACAATACATTCTGCTGCTTTTCTCTTCTCGACCTCCCAGTCCTCCCTCGTCAGTCACCTTTCCCCACCATAGTCTATACTTGCTACTACACACGCACACACAAATTGGCAAAAACGAACAGTTTCTATTTTCCACTGTATGAGAAAGACTGAAAGAGTACTCGGCAAGAGTATAATCTGCTCGATTTCGAGTGTATTTTACTCGCACTCGAAATCGAGCGAAGCATATGCGCTCTTATTCGAGTGGCATAGAAAAATAGAGTATACTCGATTTTTTTTTCACTCGCAGGAGTACTCGCGCTCGAATTCGAGCGAGTTTCACTCTCTACTCGAATTCGAGCGAAGATTTCGGAGCTCTGATAAAAATACATCAAGACAACAATCTGTATGTAAGCAACAAAATTAAACCAACCGCCGAAATAAAGCTGTCTATTATTTCTTAAGTTGTTGATAACGTTGAATTAAAAGTTAGCCTTACATTTATTTTTTATTTAATAAAAAAAGACACGACAAACCCAATAATAGTTGAAGATCTATTTTTATTTTTTGAAGAAACTACTTCAATTTGCAGATAGAAATTATGCGTTACAATTTCAAAAATCCGTTAAAAGTATCGAGTAGTACTGAGTACCCAAATGAAAAGTATTGAATATTATTGAGTAATGGAAAGTAGTAGAATTTGCCAGCACTATTAAGAAGTTCCAATGCAGATCAGTTATGTCAGCGAAATTCACTGTATGATAATCTTATTTGTCATGGTTGGCAACTGCAGCAGCTCTTTTTATTTCCACGAATTTTAAATCTGCGATACAGCACAAACCGAGGCTCACTCGGCTGTATCAACCGTAACATTAAAAATTTTTATTTTGTTAGAAAAACAATTACGCTCTTTGACTAACCAAAGAGGTTTAAATTTGTAAGGTTACTCTTTAAGTTGGCAGCTGGTCTACTCCAAGTTTTTTTTCTTTAATAAGTCTATGTTATCATTACTTTATCAGCCATACGGCAACAAATTAAGAATCGTTAAAGTAGACTAGAATGAGGGACTGACAAATTGTTATCGGAAATCGTGATCAGTCAGCAAATGTAATACCCTTAAATTTTTAAAACATAAGTTAATTTGGCTCAAAAGATCGTTTAGTGTGTCTAAACTGGAATTATTGTTTTGATTCTTCTATATGGCGTTATAGTTTGTTGTGCTGCTCTGGAGGCCACATATCTGGGAGAGGCAGTTACAAGTTCTCTTTGCACTGCACATAATGCTACTGGGTACTGTTAAGAAGGAGGGGACAATACATTGTACCTAGCAATGGAGGGAAATATCTACAACCTCTTATTATTTTGAATACTGCAATTGTAGAATGTTTATCATATCTCCTATGGCCTGATACACGAATGTCTGACACCGTCCTCATTCCAGATGGATGATGAAACATTACATTTACACAAATGTATCCACGATCTTGCACGATCGTATGAGTTTGTGTTATACTCCAGGGGTCTCAATTCTAGATTGCTACCGGATCAATGAAGTCAAACCGCCGTTTTGTCTTTGTAATCCTTGTAACCCTTTAAACGATATGGCGAAATATAACCCCTTAAATCTCCTGCCAATTTAGACTTCCAAGCAACTTGTCTCCATGTAGGGCGCAGTTACGATGACCTCATTAGGCGCAGTTCATCGTTGTGTTCTGATGGATACGATGATGGAAGTTAGTGAGCCATTAACTCGAACTATGAAGGTAACAAATTATATTTTTGGGATCTTCAGTGAATAGCTTGATTACTGCTCAAAGTTGTTGTTAATTAACTTATTATTCCATATTAAAAATCAAATATGTCCAATCCTTTTTGTTAATTGCATTAAATTGATTATTTTCACCGAGAATAAAAAACGTTTTAACATGATTTCATTAAGCCTTTTTTATAATATATCTGTTCGGTAATACCCCTATTATGAGCTGCATTCAACAATCGATATTCGCTGGCTATCGAAAAACGACTATCGAAGGTAAAATTTGTATTATGAGTTGGCATCACTGTCGAAAATTTCGTTGTTCAAAGAATTTTTTATCGAACACAAATTTGCTGTCGACGCTGTATAAAACTGGGCAAAATTTATTTAAAATGTATTTGTTTTGCGTTTTTTTTTTTGCTTTTGGTCAACCAAATACTACTTGTAAATTACTTTTGTTAATATCGTAAGTAGAAAACAGCAATTGGAGAAGCTCGTTTCTCTCATGGAAGAAGATCCACTGTTGACAAAAGGCATTACACAGAAGCTTATTCATCAGACGAATCACTAAACCATAATTTCTTGGTGGTCATTTCAAATTTAATTTATTTTTCTTTAAGAATTTGTAAACAAATATACTTTTAATATTTAACATGGTAATTTTTTAACGGATCAAAGCAAATAGTTTTAGGGCCTCTGAACTTTGAAGGATTATCTCCGCACCTTAATACTTAAAATCTCTTACAACTTTGTTAATAAGTTGAAAAGAATATAGTTCCCAGCAAAAAGACTTGATCTAAATTTCAGAATGCTTTAAAATCAAACTGCACAAGTCTCAAAGTCTCAATTTATTTTCTGATTTATTTTTAAACTCAAATATCTTTGAAGTAATGGGTGTAAATGCTTATGAAATGAAATCCTAATGCATTCTCTTTAAAAAAGGCATAATTTGCGAATCAATTTAATATCAAATTGAAAAAAAACTGAATTTTTGCAAACTTGCCCTGCAGATTTCAAAATGTCAAGTTGAGAAAATATAGTTTATAAAGATTATTTCTACAATTAACAAATTCATATTTAACATTTAAAAATTTTGATTTAGATTTGAGAATAATGTTTGAAGTCAAAAGATCAAGCCATCATGTTTCAAATTTGACCCCTCAGATTTGAGAACGATTTGTAAATAACGTTTGATATCAAGTTGAGAAAATGTTGTGTGTCAAACGTTTTTGAGAAAATGACGATTGTCAAAAGTTTTTTCTTAAATCAACCTCATACAGAAATCATATTTAAGACTGAAATGTTTGAATTGGATGTGAGAATAAGGTATTCGGTAAAAAGTACAAACTTGTCTTTCAGATATGAGAATGATAACGTTTGATTCAACATAAAATTGAATTGATATACGAGTATTTTAAATCAGTGGCTAGAATTAGGTTGAAGTGAAAAAAGTTCAAATCATCATTTTTCAAACGTTGGTTTTGGTATACATAGTTAATAATAACCTTTCAAGTTCCGACTATATTTGTTTGGTTTCCGGTAAATGTGAATTACACTGAAGAAATTAAAAACTAACCGTAGCTTAACTATTTTAGAAAAAATCATCATTCTGAGATTTAAGCCTGGGGCCAAATTACCGCATTCGTGATCGAATGAGCTATCGTATCGAAAAATGATTTCGATATCAAAATTATGATAAAATATATAAAAAATTTTGCTCGATATCGAATGCCATAATCTCAAATAAGAAAATTACGATCAATTTTATACGATATCGAATGCGGTAATTTGGCCCTTGGTCATAAAAAAATGTTTTCAATATTCCTGAATATTCCTAACAAAGTGCGTAAAATAGCTCTTTGTTTTTTACAATTAATTGATTAAAGGCAATTACTGTTCTCTAATGATAATTGAGACAACGGTGAACTATACTGTTGTGCGATTTGTTAGAAGTTTCGTTTCGTTTAAAAACACCACAAAACAAATAAGGTGGCAACATGCTGCTTTTAGTTGGTACTTTGATGCATGTGCTAAAAGTTTATACTACAACAAATTAACAATACCATTTAAGTTATACTATTGTTATTTATTTTATATTTCTACATACTACATACATAAATATATATATATATACGAGGTCTGATCAAAAAATAACCGTTATTTTCAAATTTCGTGAGTTACGTATGTTCGATTTTCGCATTTTTTTTTCTGTTATGTCGGTACACATGTCTGTTATATATGTTGGTAATTTTTTTTTATTTGAACTATCATGCATACAATCAAAAATATTTTAAAAACCATTTTGGCAGATAAAAAGGTTAGTCGTGTTTTGGTGTGCTCTTCGATTTTTTACTATTCGAAAAACTGAATCAAAGAAACTGTATTAAGTTATGTGTAAAAAATTAAATGCGCAAGGACATTTGAAATGTTGACTGTGGCGTTTGGCGAGTCTACTTTGAGCATAACACAAGTTCAATTGTGGTATAACCGGTTTAAGGAAGGCCGAGAAGATGTCAACGACGATGCTCGTCCTGGTCGGCCGAGCACAACCGATGAAAACATTGAAGCAGTGAAGAAAATGATTTTGGATAATCGTTGAATCACTATCGGCTCATGCCAAGCAATTTTTACGGATGTTTTAGGCATGAAACGTGCGGCAGCGAAGATTGTTCTGAAATTGCTAAATTTTAAGCAAAAACAACGTCGCATGGACATCACTCAGGAGCTGTTGAATATCGTCAACGACGATCCAGATTTCCTCAAAAAGGTCATAACTGGTGACGAATCATGGGTGTATGCAGTGCTGATATTCAGCCGGTTCGGACCGGTTCGCTCGAACCGGTTGTTAAAATTTTAAAAATTTTGCGAACCGGTTGTTGCATATTCACCCTTCTCGTGAATAAAAATTCCATATGAAATTTGTTGGGGTGATTATGTTTTTTGTTTTAACGGTTTTATATAATGTGTATTTATCAAGGTGATTATTCTCGGCAACAAACACAATATTGTTCAGTTGTTCATTGTCCAAACGTACAAACAAATGATTTTATTTTGGTCATACATTGGATGATGATGTTTTCGATAGCGTTTTCTTCAATCTTTTGAGAAAAAAATAAAGCAATTTTTTTTACTTTTATTTTGCAAAATCAAAACTATTTTTTATTAAACAAAAGTTTATATCATTTCCTTCAAGAGGCTTGTGGTCTGTTACTGGGATGCGACTTTAAAATTTTCGCTATTTTTATCAAAATTTGGCAAAAATATAATTTTTTTAAGCGAACCGGTTGTTAATTGTTCGAATATCACCACTGGGTGTATGGCTATGATATTAAAACCAAAGCCCAATCATCCCAGTGGAAACGTCCAGAAGAGCCAAGACCGAAAAAAGCGCCTCAAGTTCGGTAAAATGTGAAGGATTTGCTTACTGTTTTCTTCGACTGCAATGGCGTAGTGCATCAATAATTCTTCCCACAAGGTCGTACGCTCAATAAGGAATACTACCTTGATGTTATGCGCCGTATGCTCGAAGCAATTCGTCAAAAAACGCAAATAATTGTGGAAAACCAATCATGGATTTTGCACCATGATAACGCACCAGCTCACACATCGATGCTTGTGCGTGAGTTTTTGGCCAAAACCAAAACCGTTATCATGCCTCAACCACCGTATTCACCGGACTTGTCCCCCGCTGACTTTTTCCTCTTCCCAAAGGAAAGCGTTTGGCTACGATTGAGGAGATAAAAGAAAAATCGAAACAGGAGCTGTCGGCGATTTCGAAGTGTTTCGAGGATTGGAAAAACCGCTGGCATAAGTGTATTATATCTGAGGGGGCTTACTTTGCAGGAGACAAGATAGTTATTGATGAATAAATAAATACTTTTTGATAAAATTGAAAATAACGGTTATTTATTATTGATCAGACCTCGTATATATATATATATATATATATATTAATTAATGCCCCAAACTCACTGCATCCCAGCAGTAAAAAAAAAATAAGATACAAGTTATTTGTAAAAACTTAAAGTATACATTCTGTTTTGTAGCCACCCACTTTGAATTTTGGTGAAAAATACTAGTTCAATAGTTGATGATGTCATTTTAATTGTTGGAAACTACTACATACATACATGTATAGTTTAGTTCTTTCTTTTATTTCGTTTAATTGAAATAAAAAAAAATATTTTACTAAAATTTGCTTGCTGAAAAGTTGAAAGAAAACACAAGTTAGAGAAAACATATACATACTCGTACCTACATATGTACATATTTATATATTCCATGCCATATTTCAAAGAGTCAAATATTAAATTTTTGTAGTCTTTTATTTAATATGAAGGAACGAACTAACATTTGGGAAGTGCAAAGTTCACTTAGGCAGACAAGAATAAAGAGTAAACAAATGTTTTATATTATATAAGCAGTTAAAATCAGTGAATATAATGTATTGTTCACATAAAATAAGGCTACTCCGCAGAAACTATTTCTTAAAACCTGGTAGGTAACACACTGGTTTTTTAAACATCATAAAAAATATAATCATTAGAGTGGATCAATTTGTTGGGGTAAGCAAAAACGTGACAAGCGTATACCAAAATTGAAATCTACACAAAATTCTAAGAAAATTACCTACGTAAGTATGCGTCTAAAATGAAAACCTACCTACCCCCTAGAGGTTTGATTATAAAATATAAAAAACTAGCAATTTCTGGTGTATCCGTACGAAACACAAATATACAGTCATGTCACAGAACTTAATTGCGTTCGGAAGTGAAATTAATTCCGTTTTCTTGATTCTATAGAAAAAGCAAAACGCTATGTGGAATTGTAATTTTAAGCATTTCTAGGTTTCACTGCGAAAAAATTGTTCGTTTTACTTTTTTTATAGAAGCAAAATATGGAAATAATTCCACTTTCAAACGGAATTAAATTCTGTGTCATGACTGATAGTTGCACTTTTTGGACCTATTTATCCCAGTTTTTCTTAAACCTTATTTGATTACAAATAAATTATTATGTTCCCACTAAGATTGGTCTTGCATGTTTAAATTTTTATATTAGTTACGAAGCCTTAAATAGGGAATGAATTTTTTAATCTCCGCTCTGCTCTTTTAAAAAGTATAATTTAGTAATCTGCTATGAAAGTTATAAAGAAAGAGTATAAATTTTATAAAAAAAAGTGGTGTAGACGACGAGTAACTGCAAAAAATCGTTATGGTGTTATGGCAGTGACTTTGGAAAGTCGAGCTCAAACACCCCGAATGGATTGTAAAAAGATTTGAAATAAAACATTGTATTCTTACTGATTGTTCAGTAACAATACAACTTAGTTTTTTTAGATAAATTTTCTAAATAAAGGCTTCTGAACACCTTTAAACACCTGGTTTAAAACCTTTTATTTTCTATTTTCTAAATAAAGGTTTTTAAACACCTTTATTTAGAAAATTGGCTTGCAAATGGACGGACGGACACAATTTCCGTTTTCAGTCTTTGATTACGGAATCTTAAGAATCTGGTATGTAGTATTTTTGCATAAAACAATATTTTGAAACCAATATTAAGATTCCATATTGCACTCGGCGGGAGCTAGGTTTTGATTTTAGACCCATACTTTCATAGTCAAGTTTTCTTAGAATATAATGTAGATTACGTATTTACTATACGCCTACTTACAAAACAAATTGACCCACCCTAATGATCATACATTCTGAACCTTCGGTATCAGAATAATATAATGGGTGCAGATTTAATATGATATTGATAAAAGCGTTATAATCGAGTTCCAACTGAAAACTACGACGAACATGTTGTAGACAAACATTTAGTTAATATTAACTGATAAGATAAAATGTCTTAGTATGGTTTCTTACTGCTTCTAAAACAAATGTTTCGACGGTGTGTTTTTATAAATTATTTATAGCGTTGTCAACTTTGAAATTTCAAAACGCACCATTTACAAAAAACCGCACCAAGTTAAGAATTTCGTTTTTGTTTCAAATATTTATTGAAGTAATTTGAAATTGTTTAATATCATAAATTCTATAAAAAACTTTTTATCAACGTTTATTAGTAAAAGTAATAATATTAAAACCCTTTTTTTTTTAATGAAGATAAAATAAGCATTTAACCACTCAAAATTTAACTCACAATATGATATTCGGAACTAAAGTACTAATTGGTAAAAAGCTAATTTCAGTACATGTTTGGTACTTTTTTTATATATTTTTGTTTTCTAGTTAAAGTACTTCTATTTGACTTTTTCCAATAAAAAAAAACCCTGGTTGTTCGTTTACAGTTCATTAGACCAAACCATCAGGTTATACAAGAATTTTTATTTACATGTTTAAAATGTTAATTTGATTTTCAAACAAAGATTTTTGAAGAATTTGATTTTATCATACATTCGTATTTAAAATACATTTTTTCATCGTATAGATTTCATGAGTTATGAATTATTAAAAAACTGCAATTAAAAATTAGTAAAAATAAAGATTTCATCACATTTTCGAAAAAAAAAAAAAAAAAAAACGCACCGAAACACAGAAAAAATTTTTGCAGTGTTGAATGAAATGGTACTGAAACAGGTGTATTTTATTGTAGAAGATTTTTCTCACACTGAAACAAAAAGTTGTGTTGAATTTGCTTTGGTGCCACCAAAAATTAAAACGCGCACCAAAATTTAAAAAAAGCGCACCGCGCACCAACTAAAGAATTTTTCGCACCAAGTTGACAACGCTGATTATTTAAGCTAATGGCCTCTTTACACATGCACCTCCATAGTGGGAAGGGTATATTGGATTAGTGCTGATGTTTGTAACGCTCAAAAATATTATTCCAACAATCACCTTAAAGTATACCAATTCACTCAGAACCACTTCCTGAGTCGATTTAATGATGTCCATCCGTCCGTCCGTCTGGCTGTCAATGTAAACTTTGTACGCAGTGTACAGGTTGCAATTTCGAAGATATTTGAATAAAATTTTGTACATGATATTATTTTCGACCCAAGGGCGGTTAGAATTCAAATTGCTTAATATGCATTATTTCAGCTAGCCCCCATACAAATGTCCTCCCGAGAGAGAGAGAGAGCATAACTCTCTTAAAAATGTTGGTATCAAAATAATATTCAACGCAAATATGTTTCATATAAACACAAATAATTCGAACCAATTTAATTATTAGTCATAGCTTTTATATTCGTAAATCACTTTAACGACCATAAATCTTTTAAAAATGTTGGTATTTATAGAAAATTCAACACAATTTAGTTTCAGATTATAACGGTTGGCCTATAATAGCTCTCATATAAGATCCCATTCTAAACTCACTTTAAATTGTATAAATCTTTTTAAAGTGTTTATATCTAAAAAAAAAAAGTCATGACAAAAAATTTTTAAATAATCGGTCCATAATAAATATCGCCCACTGTTTTTACTTTGTGTAGGGTATTATATGGTCGGGCTTAACCGACTATACTGTCTTACTTGTTTATAAATATCTATGTTTTTTTTTTTAAGAGAAAAGTTTTTATTCAGGCTACTAGTTCTAATAATTAAGAATACTATTGTATTGTATTTCTCAAAAAACGGTGAGTTAAATAGATGATATTTACAGAGTGATAGTGGACAATGAAGATTGCTGAAGACGCCCTTGGCCGGGTAGAAAATGCATTCCAATTTGCCGATTGTTCCAGTACTTTACAATAGTATTCTTAATTATTAGAACTAGTAGCCTGAATAAAAACTTTTCTCTTAAAAATTAAGAAATATTAGTTCAATTTCCATCTCTAATTATTAACATAATAAACACCATGGCGCGGTGTATCAAAGTATGTAGTCATCATCCCATCTCCGGTTTTCGTAGTTACAAAAAATAACTCAATCAACCAAAAAAGGAGGAGAAATGACAACAAAAACATACATACAATTGCTGTTATTGATCTACAAAAAAGTTAGACGCAGCAAGAAAAGCAAAAACAAATTTGTAATAATACAAATTTCATAAACAATAATAAAGAATACACACACATTGTAAATGTACGTAAATTTCGTTCTAACTCAGAACACGTTAAAAAAGAAATATCATAATTCGTGAACTCTATTTCTCAAAAAACGGTGAGTTAAATAGATGATATTTACAGAGTGATAGTGGACAATGAAGATTGCTGAAGACGCCCTTGGCCGGGTAGAAAATGCATTCCAATTTGCCGATTGTTCCAGTACTTTACAATAGTATTCTTAATTATTAGAACTAGTAGCCTGAATAAAAACTTTTCTCTTAAAAATTAAAAAATATTAGTTCAATTTCCATCTCTAATTATTAACATAATAAACACCATGGCGCGGTGTATCAAAGTATGTAGTCATCATCCCATCTCCGGTTTTCGTAGTTACAAAAAATAACTCAATCAACCAAAAAAGGAGGAGAAATGACAACAAAAACATACATACAATTGCTGTTATTGATCTACAAAAAAGGTAGACGCAGCAAGAAAAGCAAAAACAAATTTGTAATAATACAAATTTCATAAACAATAATAAAGAATACACACACATTGTAAATGTACGTAAATTTCGTTCTAACTCAGAACACGTTAAAAAAGAAATATCATAATTCGTGAACTCTATTTCTCAAAAAACGGTGAGTTAAATAGATGATATTTACAGAGTGATAGTGGACAATGAAGATTGCTGAAGACGCCCTTGGCCGGGTAGAAAATGCATTCCAATTTGCCGATTGTTCCAGTACTTTACAATAGTATTCTTAATTATTAGAACTAGTAGCCTGAATAAAAACTTTTCTCTTAAAAATTAAGAAATATTAGTTCAATTTCCATCTCTAATCTATGTTTTTATTTTCAATATTCTCTACTTCGTTGTGTAGCATCTGCAGGAAAATCTTTTTTTAACTTAACAACGATAACACAGAAAAAATAGCAATTTTTAAAAGTTAATTGTGGAATGATGAGTTCGCACAATACGAGTTTTTAAAGTTTCTGCCATATTTCAACAGTTGATTTTTCTAACCTTAGAAATTTTTACGATGACTATGGAAAGTATTGATTCAGTCATTGGCTGAAGGTGTTGCAAATAACAGGAAGTTTTATTATGAATTATGGTATTGAGACTCTAGAGCTGCCTCCTTGGTAAGTACAACTACAATAAGTTGCCTTTAATGGGTGATATTATTGATTCCGCACGAAAAGGAATACTAAACGGAAAGAAATATCGATCGATATGTAAATGTAATTATTAATTCCTGCGACACGCCGCTATACTATCTGTGCAGAGATGATACCGCAAATAGGAAAAATACCGCAGTAACGGAACGAATAATTTCAGATTATGCTTCCGCACAAAAAATTTCATTCTGCAATCGCTGAACGGAATGAATAATTTGACCCAATATCTACATGCCCAAGCAACACAATGACTGATCTAGGTATGTATTGCGTTTCAAGAAGCTAAGCATTCATGGAAAAGTTTGGATGTAATGTACACATCGAAATGGTTAGTATCTTATCCAATTGGAGTCACATTTATTCAATGTAACTTCTGCTTAAGGAATACAACAATTATCAAAAAGTCTTGAATCTTTACTCCTCTTTGAATATGGCAACAGCAACGCTTCAGGCTTTATTGCAAATACACGGGCTACCAAACAAGGATTCTTACTTTTATCACAGGAACAAAACAGCGAAATTTTACCTCTTTCAAATATATTATTACAAGTATTTAAGCAGCGATGCCAACTTAGCCCTTTTCGGGCTAGATTTAGCGCGAAAAAAGAAAATTGGATGTGGCTTTTTATGGATTTTTTTCCATTTAGAGCTTTTTTCAAAAATGATTACGTGTTTTGAGTCTCAAAAGTTAGCATCACTGTATTTAAGTAAGACATCAGCGGTGAGGTGATAAAAACTCCATCAACTAAAAGTCTTTGAATCATAGCAAACAACAGTTAATACTAATATTCAAAGAGGAAATATATATAGGAGATGTAGATCGACTTTAGCCAGCGTAGACAGCACTACAAATGCTAAGTAGGTACTATTGTCAAATAAAATATTTGAAAAACATAGTGAAATTTTAAATTCATTTTTGCCTGTTTTTATTGCTGCCATATGTATGTATATGTTATGTTGTCACTGCCTTTTGGGCATTAAAGATGAAATTCTACATATGTTGTGCATCAGATCTAGCATTAAGAATATTCCCTAATACATAGTTGATAATATCATAATCGAAATCCAAGCCATTTCAACAAAATTAAATTGTAAAGATTTCAAAATAATAAAAACAGTTAAATCAGATAATATTTTTAGATGGTATGGTGAAAAAAGGGGTTAACATTGTTGACCATTAATCCGCATTACTATCACGCACGGATATGATCCTCCACTCATGAATTCAGCTAAACTGTGTGACGCTCCTCAAACGTAGCCTTGTTGATCAATCGGTCAAATTGGTGTTAGCGATTTGTTGTGCTTTTACAAGAACATTTTGATTTCTTCAGGTTGAATAAATTGTTAAATTGCTGGAACAAATCAATTGTATCACTTCGAAAGACCTAAACAAAAGATGTATTTACATATGAATCAGAAAGCGAGGGTCTTTCAAAATGAAGCGGTTGAAGCAAATGTTAGTTTCTCTTTTGTCCAAGAAACGAATTTTTATTCACAGTTCCGACCTTGTTTCCTAAAACATTTTTTGATCAAATTAAAAAAAACAGCCATTTGGTGTAATTTCTTTTAGTAAATCAACCACAATTCTGTTACAGTTTAGCTACATTCGTGTTCCTGTTATCAAAGGGAACTCGAAGTAATTGCATTTTTTTTATGCCCAGCTTCGGAATCACAATTTCAGATATAGACACCCTTGAGAAGTAATTAACTGAAGAATGCCTCAATCGAATTCTGGAGACGAAAACTTCTTGATCTACGAGTGACACTTGTGGGATTTTTGAGATTATTTTGCCATTATTGGCAGGATAAATCAACATAATATTGTCGAAATTGCCAAATGATTTCTATACGGTTTCAGGAGATTTGGGATATTGTCCTAATTAAAGTATGCGGTGTTTTTTTATAATTTATGTAGATTCTAAAGCTTTACATATTCTAAATTCCTCATCCATTTAAAACGTATAACTCTCTCAAAATTTTAGGAAATTTTCTGGCACTTGCAAACAAAATAAAGGGTGATTTTTAAAAGCTATAGAAAAGTTTTTTAAAAAAAAACACATAAAATTCAGAAAAATGCATGAAATCTTTATTTGAATCGATAGTACGGTCATTATAATTTAATGTTTGAAGATTATTTCATGCAATTGTTGACCTTGACTGCGCCTCAAATGGTACATCCGCTTAGTCCATTTTGGCATACTCTTTCCAACATTTCGGCCGTTATCTCACGAATAAATGCTTCAATGTTGTCATCCAATGGGTCAATTGAAGCGGGCTTGTCTGTATAGACATGAGCTTTAACATAGCCCCACAAAAAATAGTCTAAAGGCGTTAAATCGCACGACCTAGGCGGCAAATTGACCGGTTCCGAACGTGAAATAAAATGTTCACCACTCGCCTCTCAATAAGTCCATTGTTGCGCGTGTTGTGTGGCATGTGGCACCGTCTTGTTGAAACCACATGTCATGCAAGTCAAGCTCTTGCATTTTGGACAAAAAAAAAGTTGGATATCATCTTACGGTAGCGGTCACCATTCACAGTTACGTTACGATTCGCATTATCTTTGAAGAAGTACGGTCCACAATGATGCCAATGAGCCAAAAATGAGATTCGTCGCTGAACATAATTTTTCGGTAACAAAAGAGCACAATGAACTTTTTTAACAGAGCACGCATTTTATTTTTATTTATTTTATTTTTTTTTTTTTTTTATTTATTTATTCAGTAATAAAAGCCAATTAGGCCAAAATAATATTACATAGTAATACAATAAAGCTAAGTATAAAATAAGGTTAAATATTCAATAAATTTCATGTTACAATACTATCAAATGGGCTCCCCAGCCGTGATAAAAAAGTGTAGATAGGTATGTCAAGATTTAATAAAGAAAAAGAGACAAATGTAATACGGTCCAGTTAGGGATAGTTAGGACAAGAATTACATTAATAGAAGAGATCACAAAGGGTCTGAAAAATATTGCAAAAGTTTTACTTTGAAAACATTATTAGAGTGCGTAAAAATTCGCAACTCTAATGGCAGACTATTCCAATATCTTGTGATCCTAACAACAAAAGACCTACTGAAAAAAGATTTAAATATTCTAGGGGGAACAAAGTGAGGATTTCTGTTGCGGGGAGAAAAAATAAATGCATCGCATATAACAGAAGGTCTACCAGTTTTCATAATTTTGTAAAACTTTAGCAAATTGCGAAACTTTACAAATTCATTAAAAGGACAACCAAGAAAGCATTTCACGGACTCGGAAACATGTTCTCTACGTCGAATGTTGAAAGCAAATCTAACTATCGAATTCACCAAGCGCTTCAATCTAGTAAGACACAATCCGATAGTGCCGGATACAACTTCAAAACAGTAAAGAATCTGTGGCATCAGGATCGCATGTGCTAATTTTGTTCTAACATCCTTGGATAAAAATAGATTAGTACGATAAATCCTACGTAAAGAACCCCAAATTCTACCCGACACAGTCAATATGATTCTTGAAGGAAAGTTTAGAGTCTAAAACCACACCCAAACATTTATGATGTTCAACAAATTGTATTAGATCATCACCTAGGAACACATCTAAATTAGGAAAGAAACGATTAGTAGGACCGAACATCATGGCTTTAGTGTTAACCTTTAATGAATTGGCATCCATCCAAAGTCTAATATGGTTCAAATTAGAGTTAATATCATACTCAAAGACTTCAACAAATCTTCTATTACCTCTATATAAAAGAAAAACATCATCTGCAAACAGAAATGGTTTACAGTTACTGGTTTGAATGGCGTCAACAATGTCATTCACGTAAAGCACAAAGAGGAGAGGACCCAAAATAGATCCCTGTGGGACACCCGTGTGGAGTGGAAGTAAACTAGAAGAAACACCATTTACTATAACAAATTGCGACCTACCAACAAGATACGACATTATAAGCTGATAGGCGGACCTAGAAAAACCAAACGCATTCCTCAGCTTAAAAATCAATTTATTGAAATCAATAGAGTTAAAGGCTTTTGATAAATCCATGGAAATCAAAACACTCAACTTGTCGCTATTGACATTCTCTCTGATAGATTCAGTAAGGCTAAGTAGAAGAGAAGTGGTATTGAGAGCATATCGATAGGCATATTGGGAATTACTTATTTTAGTAGAAACCAAGTCATTCATTTTGAAAATAAAATTCAATAATTTGCAAGCGTTGTTCGTTTGTAAGGCGATTCACGGTTAAATTATAGACCAAACTGAAGATGTTTGACAGTGAAACAAAACACGAAACGTGCGTCAGCTGTTTAAACCAGTGTTGCTAAAAATATAATAGCTAAAAAATCACCCTTTACATATGTATGTATATCGACAAAAATCATTAATCTGAGAGGCAATAACAAAAATATGTGTTCGGTTGGTATATAATCAAATGTAAAGCACCTTTAAAAATGTAAACATTTGTATATATAGCAACCGGCGCACAGTGGCTGAAAATCGTTTTTCATTGGCCAAAAGTCGAATTTTTTTTTGTCACCGATTTTTAAAATTTTTACACCTTTTTGGAGCTAATATATCCATATTAAGGTAGCCAAAAAATTAGGTTAAACTATTAATAATTGTGGGCGTGGCATGCTGTCAAACTCAACTGTTTTTTTAATTTCAGAAAAAGGTGTTTTTTATTTGTTTTTTGTCAAAAATAAATGGTTACTACTCGCAAGCTATCATCGATAATGGCCTGCGGTCTTTTTTATAATGTTGGTAGGATTATAGTCTTTAGTTGTTGTAAGTGGTTACCGCTCTAGCGTTTAATATTAGGGGCGTTCTGAAATATTTATGAAACTACTATATTTTTCTGAAATTTAAACTTTAGTGGAATAGAACTTCTAGGGAACAAAAGGGAACAAGAAACGTATACCACCCGAAGAAAGGTGAAAGTGTCTTCTTTAAGCCTATATATACTTTTGCACCCGCCACGACCCGCCGGTAGAACACTTTTTTAATTTTAATGAAATTACTCTAAAAAAATTCAAATTGCGATAATTTAAACAGCCCTATAATTACTCGTATACAATGGTGTATTAAATTTTCACTTTTTCGCCTAAAGGTTTATGTTTCTTTACTTTAGACTACGTAAAACTAAAATAATTAAATATAATACCTGGGAAAGGGTTTTATGGCTTTGTTTTGATTAGCAAAAAAAAATAAGTCATAAAAATATCACAATAGGTTCTACAGTAAACATATGATCTCTTTCTAATATACCTGTTATCAACTGTTAGGGTCAACCAAAGTCATAAACAATTTTATAATAATAATCGCGACATTAAACCACTAAAGAAAAAAAACCCAATATTGGCGAGATACTAATTAGTTTTACTTGATATTAACCCTTTCGGCCGCACTTGAATTTAGCTGTGACTACCAAGAGCATCACATATTTGTTCATGACTTTTTACTGTGGATCAAATGACGACTTATGGAACATATACTAAAAATCAGTTATGATTTGGATTTCGGGTCTTCAGGATCCATAAGAAACAATGGAACCAACAAAGAGTTAAGAAGTTCAAAAAAGAAACATGTTCAAGATGAATATCGCAAATTTGGATTAATTATAGATCAGCCAAAACAAGGGTCAGGCAATACAAATGTGACAATACCGCACGAAGATTCTTTTCAGATCCAGAAACAGCATCTGAAATAACAGGAGTGGATTTAAACCTTATTTTCAGATTTAAAATAATCCTAGAAGTACTTGCGTGCAATGAAGAAATTGACGCTAGACAATTTGGAGATTATGCTAAGGAAACTGCAAAAATATATACAACCAATTACCCATGGAGAAATATGTTTGCAACAGTTCACAAAATCCTTTATCATGGAGAAGATATCATTAAATATCATTTGGTGCCACTTGGAGATCTATCAGAGGAGGCTCAGGAAAAAAGGAACAAGGATTACAGATTTTATAGAGAGCACAATACTAGAAAAATTTCACGAAATTCCACAAATGAAGATCTATTTAATATATTATTGGCAACATCAGATCCGTTCATATCCAATATTCGAAATCAATGGAAAGTGGAACATCGGGATTTAGATGAAGAAGCCAAAAAACTACTAAAGAACAGAAATAGCGCAGAACAAAATATAGAATATTTGCAATCAATATTTGTTTCAAATGAATAATAATTATAATTGCCTTCATTGTTATTTAAGTATGAAAAACATAGTATTAGTAAATAATTCTTTGAAAAAAAACCGACTTCAAAATTTCGGCCAAATAAAATGTTGGATTAATTTTCAAAAATGTTTAATATAACTAATGTTGTTGCACTTTTTTGATTGAAAGAAAGAATTTTGAAAATCTTGTTAATCTTCTAAAAAATCGGTTTATGCTAAATCTATAATGTTTTCCCATTAACAGAGCTAAATTTTGACACCCATATTCGATATATTCTTAAAAATCGGTTTATGCTATATATCCCCGATATATCTCAATCAATTTCTGAAATTTTCATTTTTTTTACCTTAAATATATTTTTCTGCAAGCCATATCTTCGAAATAAAAAAAATATTTTTAAAATTGATTCATAAATACGAAGTTATTCAACAATTTATAAAAGAAGCACAGAAAAAATATAGATAACGGTAAATAAAAAACCGTATGTCCGTCCGATCTTCATAAAAATTAAATGGGACCCACCTGCAAGCAAACCCTTTCAAACAAAAAAAGAATTTTTAAAATTGGTTCAGAAATGGTTATCGTGGAACAAACATAAAAAAAGCAACATACCATTCGAATTGATAACCTCCTCCTTTTTGAAGTCGGTTAAAAATAATAATAAATAGAACCTACTATTGTTACAAATGCTAATAAAATCTATTGCAGTTTTTATTTTTAAAATGTTTTTTAAAATTATCAAATCTGACAGCAAAAAAGAATAAATTTTTCTGTAGTAACAGCAAAATCTCCAGTGAATTTTACTATTTTTTTTTAGTGTAAACATTTTTTTGAGTGTAAAAATTTTTTTGAGTGTAACATTAAAAAAATTCCATTATCACAAAAAATAATTATAATTATTATTAAGTTCCAAATATTAAATTTTTTAATATGTAAATAAAAAAAATAAACCCATATTTCACTCCAAAAGTTAAAAAAAATCAAAAGTTCAACTTTGACCTAGAAGTCCTTAAAAAGTCATCAATCAATTTTAATGTAATTAAAACTGAGCCAAGCTGAACTAAATATCTATCCATTAAAAAAAAATTACTTCAATATTTCGATCGGTTCAAAAGTTACAGAATTTTGGCCAACGAAAAACGATTTTCAGCCACTGTGCGGCGTCTATTCCACTAGGTATACATATGAATATGCAAGTATGTATGTGATTGTGGTTAAGAATAAAAAAAAAATAAAAAGAACGTGCTAAGTGCTTTCAACCATATCGAGTATATAAATAGTTTATAGAAAGATTTTCTTTAATTTACATTTGATTCATTATTGTTGTTAGAGAAAATTCAAGCTAAATAGAGTGCTAAATGGCTACTAATCTACACACTTATTTCAAAAGTGCTGCTACAATTAACGAACAAGTATTAAACTATTTACAGATTTTGAATCAGCAACAACAAAAAATTATAATGAAAGTATAATAAAAATGTATTGATAAATATAAATATAGTTACTATTAAGTTTATTAATTTAAATTTAAATAAGAAAATTAAACAATAAATCTTATGCTTGATTTTTTGAATTTTGGTTAATTTTTAAATATAAATAGTTCTTATATAATTTATATATCTTAAATAATATTATTTGTTAGAATTTGGCATTAATTTGCAATTGATTGTTAATTTATCTTAAAAATCTTGAGAAATATTAAAAAAAATAATACGATTCAGTAAATTTATTGAATATGTTCAAGATTTTTGACCAGCAGCGCCCCATTGTGTGAAATATTAAAACAATTTTGCTCAATCTAATTATGGCGAATGATATAGAAAGCTTTAATCTATTCAGATGAACTAAATTATCCATTTTGTTCATATAAATAACGAGTGACTAATTTTTTTCATTTTTAAATGTTTCTGGCAATTAAATTTGCATACATATATAGTTTTAAATCAATTCTTTTTGACTAAATTTGTTAAATAATAAACAATTTTACCAAAATTTACTGCTTTTAAAATAGATTTAGTAAAGTTTTAAAAAATATTAGTGTTTAACACCTAAGACAACGTATTTATCAAGTACAACAAGACCGTTTAAACGATTAAGTATGAATTGGCGGTCTATTAACACACCAAAAAGCAGACATCTCCCCAACGTGTCATTAATAAAACGTAGCAGGATAAATACGAGCTGGATTCACGTGTAAGGTTTTATTTGCCAGAACATTGTATATGATGATTGTTATGTATTAATCTGGTATCTTTGTTATGTTATGGTTGAGTTGTAATAATCTGGTAACCTGTATATAAATAATTAACTGATCTATTTTATGTATCTATTATATCCTTCTCAAGCATTGTATTAAATATTAAAGACCACTACTTATTAATAAAGATATTGTTGTTTCAAATACATAATAGTGGTGTCAGAAGTGGGATAGCGCAAGATGCCACTGGATTCAGACGATTTGAAGATTATTACTGAAATATTTGCAAATGCGTTAAGGCAGTCTGCCACACAAACTGCGCAGGTGGCAGCGGCAAGTATTTCACAACGAGATGCAACAGTAAGGACAGTAACACCACTCTCTATATCGGCTTACAAGGCAAGTGATGATACGTCCGTCGATGATTATTTTACTCGTTGCGAATGGGCATTTAAATTGAGTCGAATCCCGGAAGCTGAATACAGGGACTACATTTTAGTACATATGGGTTCTGAGCTCAACAATGCGCTTAAAACGCTGATAATTCCTAAGGTACCAGAAAGTCTATCATTTGTTGAAATCAGGACAACATTGGTAAACCATTTCGACAAGAAGAAGAATCAATATGCTGAAAGCATAAGGTTTCGGCAGGTCACTCAAGAAAAGGATGAAACGTTGTCCAACTTTGTATTGCGTCTTAGACAGGCAGCCACACATTGCAAGTACGGGGAGTTTTTGGACAGAATGCTGACCGAACAACTTCTCTTTGGCCTAGAATCGCGTAGTACTTGTGATCAGATAATTGCGAAGGAGCCGGAAAATTTTAGCGCCGCCTATGAAATAGCTCAACGGCTGGAGGCATCACATATGTCTTCCATGGAAATGAAGAATACGACGGGTGGCTCAGTTCCTTTATTAGAGTCAACGTTTAAGGTAGGCTACGATACGACAAGAATTAGAAATACACCGAAGTACAACACTGCTCATGCATCTATAAAGGAAAACGCAAGGGGTACCAAAACTGATCGTTCTAATTGTTACGGTTGTGGTGGAGATCATGCCCGAACTCTTTGTAAATTCCGTAATGCCAGATGTTATCTATGCGGTAAAACTGGTCATATTGCTAAGGTATGCAAATCGAAAACTGCACAAATCTCAGAGGAACATACAGAGGGTGACAGTGATGTGATTCAACGGTTAAATAAGGTTGGTACAAAAAAGGAATCGAGTAGACATGTAATCGGAGTGGAAATAAATGGTGGTAAAGTGAACATGGAATTGGACACGGGTGCACCTTGCGGTATAATGAGTATGGCAACGTTGAAATCGTGTACTGGCAAGTATAAGTTACTGGCAACGGATAGAAAATTCACGAGTTATACTGGTCATAGAATTGATTGCATTGGACGTGTAGTGGTGAATGTGAAAGTGGGCGCTACAACCCGCAGACTTAATTTGTACATTGTTGACGGTAATTTTGATTCGTTGTTCGGCAGAGTGCATTTCACAGTTTGTTGGGCAGATTGATTTTGTGAAATTATTTTCTACATCAGAACCGGTTGAGGCAATCAAAATGGATTGTCCTAGTTTATCACCCCACGAATCTCAGATACTAGGACAAGTGCTAGGTGAATTTGAAGAAATTTTTAGTGATACTGCCGGTAAGTTGAATTTTCCACCTATCAAACTACATTTGAAACAGGATGCTGAACCCGTATTTGCCAAAGCCAGGGAGATACCATTTGCCCTAAGGGAAGCGTATGCTCTTGAGATTGATAAGAAAATAAAATCGGGTTTTTACAAAAGGGTCGACTTTTCAGAATGGGCTTCAACGACACATGTCGTTTCAAAAAAGGATGGTCGAATTCGCATAACTGGCAATTATAAACCGACTGTCAATCCTAGAATTATTGTGGACGAACACCCAATTCCGAAACCGGAACATCTCTTTAATAAAATGAATGGAGCAAAACTTTTCTGTCATCTTGATATAACAGATGCGTATTCCCACTTGCAGATTGACGATGAGTTAGCACATGCCCTAACACTGAACACCCCCACTCATGGCTTGATTCGACCCACCCGCGCTGTATATGGTGCTGCTAATATACCAGCAATATGGCAACGAACGATGGAATCGGTTTTGCAAGATATTCCAAACGTATGCAATTTTTTTGATGACATATTAATTTATGCCGACAATTTTGATAATTTGTTATCGAGTTTAAAAACGACCCTTACGCGTTTGATGGATAACGGATTAAGGCTAAATCGTTCTAAATGCGTATTTGCTGCAACGGCCGTGGAATTTCTAGGCCACAGAATTGATACTGACGGAATCCATAAATCCAATAAGCACGTGGAAGCGGTAAGAGATGCTCCTAAACCTACGAGTCATGATGAACTACAACTGTTTTTGGGAAAGGCCACATACTATGGTTCATTCATACCCGATCTGTCTACGCGTAGCAGACCACTTCATGACATGCTTTTGAGAAAACCGTTCCAGTAGACAAAAGAGGGTGAGCAGTCGTACATGGACATTAAGAATGCACTCATTTCACCACAAGTACTAATGCCATACAAACCAGAATTACCACTACTCCTTGCTACGGATGCCAGCAAAACTGGTTTAGGTGCCGTGCTATCCCACCGCATGCCAGATGGCCGAGAGAGACCCATAGCTTATGCTAGCCGTACGTTAACGGCTACTGAACGTAAATTCCCACAGATTGATAAAGAGGCTCTTGCTATTGTATGGGCCGTACGGAAGTTCTTTCTCTACTTATATGCTCGTCATTTTACGCTTATCACAGACCACAAGCCACTTACTCAAATTTTGGATCCATATAAGTCCCTTCCTGTTTTGTGTATTAGCCGTATGGCTAATTATGCCGACTTCTTAGGAAATTTTGATTTTGATGTTATGTTTAAAACAACGAAGGATAACGCTAATGCGGATTATTGCTCGAGAGCTATTAACATAAATATGGTCAAACAAATAATGGAGTATGAAGAATATGATGATTTTGATTCATTCGTAATACGACAAATTAATCAACTAGCAACGAATGCTGACAAAGTTGCTGCGGAAACACTGAAGGATGATAGGTTGGGGAAGATTTTTAGAATTCTGGAGAGTGGTAAATCCCTCCACGCATATGGATATAAATCTCCTGAGATAAATTACAGAATTGCTGGTAACTGTTTGACTTTCGAGCATAGGATGGTTATACCTGACAAGCTTCGTTCCAAGATACTTCAAGACTTACATTCCGGCCATTTGGGCATTGTCAAAATGAAGGGTATTGCAAGGTCCTTTGTGTATTGGCCGGGCATTGACGGTGATATTGAGGCTGTAGCGAGAACGTGTGATAACTGTGCTAAGTTTGCTAACGACCCACCAAAGTTCAGGGAGCACCATTGGCAGTATCCAAAGGGCCCATGGGAACGCATTCATGTGGATTATGCCGGACCATTTTTGGGCACTATGCTTCTGATAATCACCGATGCGTACAGTAAGCGGATTGATGTCAAAATAACTTCTACAAGTACTTCGGTCGCTACAATTAATATCCTGGATGAACTATTTGCGAGCTACGGGGTGCCAACTACAGTGGTTTCAGATAATGGTACGTGCTTTGCATCAGCAGAATTCAAGGAGTTTCTCACCAATGTGGGTGTCAAATACCACAAGTTGACAGCACCCTATCATCCCTCCACCAATGGCCAGGCTGAGCGAACAGTGCAGACAGTTAAAAGCGCAATTAAAGCAATGGGCTCAAACAGGAATAACCTTCAAAAACATTTAAATATTTTTCTACGTCAATATAGAATTGCACCCCATTCCACAACTGGCAAACCTCCAGCACTGTTATTTTTCGGACGTATGTTGCGTACTCGTTTGGATTTACTCATCCCTCAGGATTTGACAACGAGGATGACCGATAAACAATATATGCAATTCAATTCTACTTTCCGCTGTTTCGAACCAATGCAGAATGTATATTTTTTGTCAAATAACTGCCGTGTAAATAAATGGCTACCAGGAGTGGTGCTGAATCGCCTCGGGGATTTACATTACGAGATTCTTTACGATGGCAAACGTGTTAAACGCCATATTGACCAAATTCGATATCGCGATGACCTAAAAGTGCAAACGAATGGAAAAGGAACACAATCTGCAGATATTGGACAAAATACACGAAGACAGCGGTCCCGTGTGGAATTTAATACTTCAAACGCATCCCGTCCAGATGAGGAAATCGTGATTGATGACCCACCGAATTATTTTGATGAGGCTACATCTGCCACTGGGTTTTCTACACCGCAGTCGAACTTCCGGGGATTTGACTCTGCGGGAGAGGATAATGACCATAATCAATTACAAAACAACGTTATTGCCGGAGGTGAGACGGATATTGCAGAACCAGAACCGAACGATATAGGTCAAGAAGGACAAGTTCCATTACGTAGGTCCACCAGGTTACGAAGACGCAAAATAGTATTTTCTCCGGAATGATTGGCTATGTGAGGGAGGAAATGTTATGTATTAATCTGGTATCTTTGTTATGTTATGGTTGAGTTGTAATAATCTGGTAACCTGTATATAAATAATTAACTGATCTATTTTATGTATCTATTATATCCTTCTCAAGCATTGTATTGTATATTAATAAAGATATTGTTGTTTCAAATACATAATAATGTAATAACTTCTGACATCTTTTTAATATTACTAGAAGATTGAAGCAAACACAATTAATTCCCCACCCTTCGTAATTAATATTAATATCAATTTTCTTGGAGTTTGTTTAGGAATAATGTGAATGTTTTGACAATTTACTTGTTGGCTTATCAATAGTAGAAGCTTTGACAATTGTTAAAATGATTTCAATTACGCTTGAAAATCAAAAATGGTTGATCTGCAAAAGCTACATTTTGTAAAATTCGTGTTATTTTTGGTCAACATAATCATCTTTCTGTTCCACCGGTTCGTTCAAATGAAAACATCGCAGCCGAGAGCTGCAGAGCTAAAGATCAGAACTTGTCAATTGCTCAACGTTCTCAACAAATAGGGCTATATTATGTCTAACAACTGGTGCATAAATTAAAGCCGGATGACTTTACACTTCACTTTTTCTGGAAAAATCGAATTTTTTTAACGTTACCCATTTTTATTTATCTAGCTAAATTGCAAAGGTTTCTTAACAATACCTTTGCATGCTGAACATCAATGTATGATGCATAATATGGTCAGAAGGCGCGATTGGGAAATTTTTTAATTCGACAGGAAATGCGGTTCCGCTAAATGGATCACGCTAGAGAGATATGTTACCAACTAAATTTTCGTCTATTATTGACAAGTGGTATCACCAGGACGGTAAAACATGTCGCACAGCCACCGAAACAATGAATTTATTGCGAACCAAATTTCCAGATTGCTTAATTTCACGAAATTCAGCTATTAATTGGACATCCGATTACACGATTCAAGAGAAGAAAGAGGAGAAGAGAAATAGTGAATATAGATATACTGTCAGTTAGATGGAGACAAGAGTGAAGATGTCGGGTCCGTAAGGTTAACAGAGAAAAGGATGGAGTTTTAATTTCTAATCAATTAAATGACCAAATAGTTCTGCTATAAGTACTTATGCATTCTGTCGCGGCAGCCAATTACTTCTTCTAATGAAGGCATTAATACACTCTAACTTTATATCTGATATTTCAGATAGACGCGAAATGTTCATTGCTGGACATTGACACAGAAGATGAGAGATAGTTTCCTCCTCTTATTCATTATGACAGCATCTGCAGAAGTCGTTGTAGGGTAAACCTAGCCTTCTTGCATGGTTACCGAATTTACAGTGTCCAGTGATCACTGACACTAAGTTACTTAGTTGGATTCGCTGTAGTTTCAGTAAATACAACATACGTTTTTTATTTAGCCTAGGACAAATCAGTCTTGTGATTGTAGAGGTGTGTTTTCCCACCTGGTCTGAGCAAGCTCGTAGTAAATGTTGTTAATTTGTAGTTAGCAAGTTAATAACGTAATGCCGCATAGATGGTCTATGTTCTCATCAGGTAACATGGCCCCTTTCTTCGCTAGATGATCAGCAATACATTTACACATATGAGTAAAAAACTGTTGAATATCTCGCCATCCTATTTAAGGATTGATGTAGTATATACACCTGTCAGAGACTTTATTGCACCGGGACTATCAGTATATACATATACATTTATATATATCCCTTTCCGATATTCTGTTATAACTGAGAAAGTTAGCTCTCTTTTTATAACCGATATTTCAAACTGAAGAAAGGTACAACTATTTGGAATCCCGAAAGACATCCTAATTCCAAATTCTTGGATTTTTTTTAAATTCTTTTTTTTATTTCATATTGAAAAGCGAAGTTTTCGTTGAAACCCCCTTTATAACGTAAAGTTTTTAATTTTTTACAGCTGTGAATAATATTTAAACAATTCTGTTATGCTACCTTCCGATTTTTTCTTACTATACTGAAAGTTTGCGTTCTTAAGCCATTAATTGTTAAAAAAAATTTTGCTCAGCCTCATTTTACATGTACAGTGGCCGACAAAAGTCTACATACGACCCATATTTTTGCAATTTGGCCATTTTGACACCATAATGAAGAAAAGTAATAATACAGTTTTGTTTCCAATGTATTTTTAATAATATAACACAAAAAACAATCTTATTTTATTATAAACTTAAACTTTTATTCACAAAACAACTAAAAAAATTGAATGACAAACAGACAAATGACATACGAGCTGTAAATTAACATAAAAAACTTTGTTTGGGTATTAAAATTTATTACTTTTTATTAAAATTAATATTTCGTTGGGCCACCATGGGCATCTATAACTACCTGTAAGCGCCTGAGCATCGAAGCAACTAAATTATCGAGTTATGCGGATGTTATGTTTAGCCATTCTTCTTGAAGCTTCTCTTTAAGCATAGGTAATAAAGTAATAGAAGTTTTGCGAATTTTTCGTTGTAGAATCTCCCACACGTGCTCAATAACATTTAAGTCCGGCCTTTGAGGTGGTGTGGACAACTGTCGTGGGGCATGGTAGAGCAGCCAATCTTTGACAATCTGAGCCGTGTGCTTCGGATCGTTATCTTGCTGGAAAATATAACTCTGACCAAGATTTAAAATATCAGCCGAGGTTTTTAAATTTTGTTCCAAAATGGATTTGTACAGATATCGATCCATATTACCCTCAATAATCACTAACTTTCCTACTCCAGAAGCAGCGACAGCACCCCAAAGCATCACGCTGCCTCCACCATGCTTAACAGTAGCAACTAAGTTCTTCGGCTCCATCGCTATATTTTTTTTTTTCGCCAAACTTTAACTCTCCCATCACTTCCAAATATGTTATATTTAGATTCATCAGTGAACAAAACTCTCTTCCAGAAATCTATGTCCTTCTGAATATGCTGTTGTACAAATTCCAAACGAAGTTTGCGATTTTTTTTCGTTTATGAGAGGTTTTTGCGAGGATATCTGCTATGGTAACCATTATTATTTAAAGTTCTTTGTATAGCTCTTGGATGTACAATTAATTCAGATTATGCAGCAATATCTTCGGCTAATTTTGTGGCATTTACTTTTAGATTTTTGCCCACTTCTTTTAAAATGAAACTAACGTCTCTACGATTAAGTTTCTTTGGGCGACCTCCACGTGGTGTGTTTTCAACTGTAACAGTCTTTTTAAAGTTATTGACTATTGTCTGAACTGTACTCTTACTTAAATTAAAAAGCTTTGATATTTCACCAAAAGATTTTCCCTCATTTATGCACTTTACAACAAAATTACGGACATCAATTGATATTTCTTTTCGAGAAATTATTTCTATTAAAAATTTATTTAATCCACCTAAACTTGAACTGAATACTATTTTAAGAAACCCCTTAACACAACAAGAAAAGTAAAAAATAAATAACGGCATTTTACTGTTTGAATTCAACAACAAAATCCCATACATGCTGGTCGTATGTAGACTTTTGTCAATGCTTTTTGTTTGTTTATTATGAATAATTTTTAAAGTTTACATTACAATAACAGTTTTTTTTTGGCATATCAATAAAAATAGATTACAAACAAAACTGCATCATTATTTTTTTATTCCGCTAATGTTCTCATAAAATGTCCAATATTGTGGTCGTATGTAGACTTTTGTCGGCCACGGTACGTATCTTAAAAAGTTAGCAAAAACGCAGCATAAAAAATCAATGAGATGGATTCATTAAGCGTCGTATAAGACAACAAAATTTTATAATAGCAATAAAAGTGACCTTGTTTTATTGTAATAATACTTACAGCAAAAAGCATAATTGATTTGCAAAAATATATATACCTATGTACATATGTAGATTTAAATAAAAGTTATTAGCACCAACTTTTTTTCCTATTTACATACATACATAATAAACAAACAAAAACTCTTCACAAAATAACAATATGTATGTATATAATTAAGAATAAAATGACACAAATATGACGTCATACATATATAGAAATTAAATCGTGTAAATAAAATTAATTTTACTAGGTAATTTATAAAAATAAGAAAGAAAACAATAATAAATACACTGTGAAATTATTAAAAACACTTTACTATAAAAGCCTAGAAGTATGCTTTATAATTACACTTAAAAATATCAAAAATACAAAAATAAAACTTGAATGACAAATATTTGTCAAAAAAGGTTAACGGTATAATAAGAACGAGGTTGTTGTATTACAGAGAAGACACAAAAAAAATGATTAGAAAACATAATACAAAGAAAAGAGTGAGACAAGAGCAAAAACTATTTGAGAGCAATAAAGAGCGCGAGCGAGCTAGTGTGTGTGTGTGTATGGGAGAAAGAGGGCGAAAAAGAGCCTTTATGTTTTTATAAAATGTATGACGTTATACCACATTAGAAAAATTTGTATATTAAAAAAAATAATAAAACAAAAGAATGAAAAAGAAATCTTATAAGAAAATTTGTACTTAGGAATTTATGTGGCAAATGAAAATTAATAATAACATTTGTTGTTGAAACATTGCACAAATCTAAAAAAAACAATTGTAGGTACGTACATATTTAGAAAATTACACACAAATTCCTCTACATACATTATATATTTTTGCTTATAAGAATTTAACAGAAAAAAATCCTTTACATTAAATTACTGCAAAAAAAAAAGGAAATTTCTTAAAAAAGATGTTCTCTATAGGTATATTTCAAAAAACGAACTGCACAATAGAAGATATAAAAAATATTTGAAAAAAAAACGAATAAAAGAAAAAAAGTATAAGCAAACAACAATCAATCACCACGAAAATTGTTAATACGAAAACGGAAAATTAGAAATTTTTTATTATTTTTCCTCCACCGTCAACGTTGGCGTTAACGTTCTCCAATAAATGTTACAATGTTATTGGTACATTATTATAACTGCTTTTGTTCTTGTTGAGTTGATTAAAATTGCTTTTGATGATAATGATGTTTTTTCTTGTTATTGTTGTTTTTATTGTTGATGGCAGAGCCAAAGCTGTTTAGTAGAAGTAGCACGAAGCAGCATATGACATAGAAAATTTTTTGTAGAAGATTAAAGAAAAGCACATACACAGAATAACACGGCCGTTTTTTTTCTTTCTATATATTATTTGTATTTGATTAAATATTAGCAGAAGAAGCAGCAAAAAAAAGGAAGGCACAAAACAAAATTACAACACACTGTAACAAAACAGACACAGGCCTGGTTGGCTGAATGCTTGTCGAAATGGCAGACAGGCTAGCACTAGCTTTTTGGTATATTTGTTTTCTTATTCTTTTTTATTCCTTTCTTCTTCTCGTTTTATAAGGCAATGACGAAAATTTTGGCCTTTCCTTTGTTTTACCAATAAAATGGGTTTTTTTGCTGTTAGTTGTTATACATAGATAGATATTATTTCAACTAAAACAAAAACTTTCATAACATCATGTTTTGGAATTATGAAAAAATTTATTTACTATCTCTCTATTTTACGTTACAGAAAATGAATTTTAATTTTTCAATTATGTATTTTATCAACTGGTTAAAAAATTATTGAATTTTTTCCTTATTTTTGCACTTTTCCTTTGCATAGACACACACACACTCAAAAACACCCGCACTTTAGCTCTCTATCTCTCTAACACACTTTGTTAACCATAAAAAATATCCACTCTCTTTGATTTTACGTTTTCTTTATACTTTTCTCATTTGTTAAAAAATCACTATTTTCGTTATTCTTTATACTTATATTCACCTTTTTTCTTCTTTTCTTACTATATTACTACTACACTACTTTTACAATTTTTTTCTTCTTGGAAAAATTTTTTCATCATTGGTGTTCATCTACTAATTTTCATAACTTTAACACTTTACTTAACATTTTCGGTTATTTTTTATCGACATTTATTGTTGCTACTATTATTTAATAGATTTTCTTAATTTTAATTGATTTTATTCGTTGAAATTTTCTTTTTTACCTAAGAGCACACACACGAATACAGAAATTCTTTTTCGTCTATTCTTCCATTGCGAGTGTTACCCATCAAATGACCTAAACTTGCACAAAACTTTAGAGGTGATTTAAAACGTATGCATTGCAATGGTTGCCAAGTTTAAAATACTATCTATAATTTTTGAAATAGTTATGTATTTTTATATATAAAAAATCAATTGTTTCTAGAGATTTTGCTTTTATTAATAACCCTTAAAAATTTATTTAGCACTAGCTGACCGCCCCGGCTTCGCTCGGTATTTACTATTGATTTGTATTTCATAGAATAAGATGTATTCACAACCTGCCTGCTCTTATTTATTTGCAAATTTGTACAGCATACTTTAGGGGACTTTTTTTTTCAAATGTTGAATTTTTCAGGAAAAAAATCATAACTGGAGAATGGCTAGACCGATTTTGGATTTCAAAATCAACTAACCATCATCACTCCTCCCTGTACCTTCCCTAAAAATTTTATGGCAATCGGTCGAGCCGTTCTCGAGTTATGGAGTGACAATCAAAATGTACACTTATTTTTATATATAGATATAGGTATAGATTACAATATTTTGATATGTATGTATAAGTGATGGTGTTATTACGATACACTTGATTCATACTGTAATGGAATAGCACATTATGTTGACATATCAGTTCCTCCTAGAATGCCATTCTAGCATTAACATCGCAGAGCTTCTGTAGAGGAACGACCTTCGAATATATAAACCCCCTGTCCCACGATGTCGAACGATAACGTTCGCTTAGATAAGACTTAAGACACAAACTTTTTGTCGTATCTATTTTTTACTCAATCAAGTTTGTTTATTCCACAATCAAGTTTGTGTCTTAAGTCTTATCTAAGCGAACGTTATCGTTCGACATCGTGGGACAGGGGAAAAGAAAACATATGAACGTATGTACGGTGTAAAGGAAAGTGAAAGAAACGTTGTTTGCCTTTTTGAGTTTTCAGTTATTCTGAAAAAACTTTATTTAAAATTCTTTGCTTATATACTTACAATGAGAATTTCTAGACGCTAACTTAAAAATAGCTTACAGTTCATTAACAATGTATTAGGTTCTCTTAAACTTTAGTTGGTTGTACATAGCAATTGAAATTGCAAACTTGCAAAAATGCTTCATTTCACAACTTTTTTTTATTTGATTATGATACTTATGGTATTTAAAATATCAGATTACGCTATAAATATTTATTATTATTTAACTTTTGACGAAATCAAATGCTGACCTGTCTTAAAATATTAATTTGCATTTAGTTTTTCGAGTTCATTGGCTTTTGTTAGCATTTATGTTTATTTTGTTTACTTTTATTTTGTTTTTATTATTGCAATGAAGATACGTTATTGCTACAGTACAACGGGATCTAAATGCGGCACAAGTAAGGTCGGAACGGAGCAACTGACTCAATGCCTGTTGGTCCTGTATAGACAATGCCGTACCAAAGTTATGTCCAGTATGTGATCAAAATCACTATTAAACCCTTTTACATTGTCCAATAGATTTATGAATTAAACCAGGTGCCAAATTACCGCATTCGATATCGAGTAAAATTGATCGTAATTTTCTTATTTGAGATTATGGCATTCGATATCGAGCAAGTAATTTAGTACATTTTATCATAATTTCGATATCGAAATCAATTTTTGATACGATAGCTCATTCGATCACGAATGCGGTAATTTGGCCCCAAAAGTAGCACAATTCCTTGGCCTCGAACTCTCTGTAGAACGCGCAGATTAAAACATAGAGTTTAGCTGTTACAAAAAAATAGCGTTTGTCATAACAACAATTTGTCTATATGTACATCCTCTAAAACCTATTTGGGTTAAAAATTTCGTACAATTATTATAAAAATATATGTATGTATATAAAACTTAAGAATATATGTGTACATATATACATACATATACGCACATATAGATAAACCGGACAGCAACCATAATTTTATACTATTCTGATATAAGATATTACAAGAATAATAATCATTTTTAATTAACAAACTTGAATCCCATAACTACTAATTGAGTTTTTAATGTTTAATATGGTGTATAAACGCCAAATTTGAAATGAAACCCACCATATAGGTAACATTGCACATTGTGGAACTCATTCGCAGAGTTGTAGCAGTAGACAAGTACACTCATTATCATAATAATAGATACACCGTGGAGAAAATATTTATATTAAGATGTTAATAATTAATAAATTTCCTAACCTTACATTTACTTTGTTGTTTTCCATAATACATTTTTCAATATTATTTTTTCAATAGTATGGCAGGTACACTGATGGCAGTGCATTAACATAAAATTAATATTCCAAATTAATTTTTTGTATGAACAATCAAAAATTCGTAAAATATATCTTAAATTAAATATTGCTCAAAAAACTATGCAACATTGAACTTTTCAGCTTTAATTAGGCTTTTATAGTTTGGGAAAGTCCCGATATGTTATATGAACAGCAAACTAGCGCTTCCATTTTAGTTTTTTTCTTGACAGTTTTCGTCTCACTCTTTTTTAGTGATCTAGCAATTTTTTTTTTTATACACACATATCTACATAAAACAAAAGTATTTCAACAATAAGACTTGCATTATATTGACGTCATAGAATCTTATTACCAATTAGACTTGCAATGTGTAAACACAGACAACTATTTTTTAATGAATGCTTCTTTTATGTTCCAATATGAAGATATAGGCAGAAAATGGCTGGTTATGATAAATACTGACATTTTGTTAGCAACGGTAATACTAAAATTCGCTAGAATTTCCAAATTTTATATATAATTTTTATGGTTTGCAATGCACGTAAATTTTGTTTTATGATTCTAACAACAACATAAACAAGCCATTGGTATATAAAATAAAATTGCTGTTACTTTAAATTTGCGGTTGATTTTCATTGTTTATTACTTCACATACGAGAATAATATGTGTTTAAAAGCTGGGGGTCAATCTAACAATGTATATTTTTATTATTGTTATTAGTTTGATGATCTTTATTAGGCAGCAGTGCTTGATTTAATATGAATTCAATATAGTCTTTATTGTTTTTGTTATTTTCTATGTAATTTAATTTTTTGTTTTATTTCGAAGAAAAACACTATTTATAATGAACTATGTACATACTAATGATTTAGTTTTATTATAATAACGAAGGAATTGGCAACACTGTTCTTTTATTCCTAGTGGTAACGTTTTAATAAATAGTGGTAACACTCACATTGCCTCAGTGGGCTTGGCTTTTTTTTCAGTTCAGTTGACTTTTCTATTATTGCTGCTTTTGTTTTAAGTGAAAAACTATTTTGTGTTTGTTTTTAGTTTTTAATTAATAAAAATTATTATTTTCTTCTATAAATTAACCAAATAATGTGTAGCAAGTGTATGTGAATAAATTTATGTGGATAAAGTGCGCAAAAGGTAAGAATTAAACGAGGTGAAAACAAAAAACATGAATGAATTGAAAAAAAAAACAAAATGACACGCTAAGTGGTTGTTGTAATAAGCTCTGCTACCAGAACACAAAAAACTTACCTTTGCTTGTATTGTTTTCATAGTAAAGTGATGTGTTGTTGTTGTAACGTTGTCATATATTTGTTGTTTTTATTATTTGATGTGTTTTTTTTTTTTTTTGATTTTGTGAAAGAATTGTTTGTGTCACACATGGGCGTTGACCGAAATAATTTATAAATATTTGTAAATATTATTAAAAAATAATCTCTAATTATGTATTATAGATATAAAGATATAGTTAAATACTTACGAAATCATAAATTCCTGGTAAAAACAAGTGTTTTTCCGTGGAAACAAATACAAAATTAATTTTTCTAATATAGGGTTACCAAGTTTGAGATTTCTTTAGTGTTATTAACATATTATTTGTGTTGTATATATTCCCAATTGGAAAAATGTTATAAGGTTTCGAATTACAACTTGTAATCAATATTAACCTTTTAACCCAGACATCGTTCATTTATGTGTGTGCAAGCAAGTGGCATTCCCTATATTTTTTCATTACAATTTGTTTCTTCGCTAATTAACATCAATTACTATGAATCACACAATTTGGCTTCAGTGCAAGTATTGTTCCACTTCCCCTGTTTTTGTTTACAAAGTCATACTTAAATTGCGTTGCCACAAGTGAAACGAAATTGGGAACATCTATTTCTTTAAAATTCGGTTTTAGTGACTTTTTTCATATCATTAAAATTTTATCACTAATAGAGTTTTAAATTCTGATCAAAATAAAGAAAATGTTGGCGGCCACTCCTACTTTCGAGTTGGCGGGGCTCCAAAGTTTGGAATATATTTAACTATATCTTGAAAATACATTTTTTTTATTATTTTATATATTACATATGTATACATATATCAAATCATAGAAAAGCCCTAAACCCTTAAGACCTTAAAAACCTTTCCAACGATATATATGATATAACATGACCTATTTATATGGTCCACCTATAAGTAAAATTAGGAAAACTATTTTTTGACCCAATTTTTTTTAAAAAACCTAAAAAATCAGAGAAAATGTCTAAGTATATGAGTAGGAATATAAATTTAAAAATTTTAAGGTCAAGAAATTACTTTATAATATGACTATGTAGGTAATATAACTAGATCCGAAGATATGTCATAAAAAATACAATCTGTACTATGCGAAGCCGGTGTTCTGTATACCATAGAGGAGAAAATCCTTCCGCCTGGCCGTAGGCCGTCGGTTGCTGTGTGACATCTGGCTCCATACTGTTTAAAAATATCAAGAGATGTTATAACGTGACCTATTGTCCCAAATTAGCGCACCATACAGTGAAACCTCCAGCGTGCAGATGCTTCTCAACAATTACTCTTGTATTTTCAGAAGCACAATTGTAGTAATTTTATCGAATATCACGATTTTTACGAAATGTAATTTTTTACAGATGCACCAATTTCATAGTGAATTTTCCAGCGAAATTTATACAATTGTAACAATTGTCAAAGCTTATTTTATTATTTTAATATGACTGTTTGAAAACAGTTCTTATTAGTAGTCACGAACGTTATTCTTAAGATATTTTTTCAACTAATATCTTTATTGACAGATTAAATGCTTTTATGTTTTTGTGGTCAAATTATGCATATTCATATGGATAAATAACCCAAGATTTTCAAATGTGTCTCAGGTGGGGTAATTAAATAATAACTGGCAACGTTGTAACAAATGGTGGACACTAGCATTTGTTTCCCATTTGTTTTAGGGTGCTTAACAGTTACATAGTATATTTTTTCAACCATATTTTCTATACATATTCCTTGTTACATTTTGCAATACAAAATTGCATACATAATTATATGTATATGTATCTATCTATAGGTTTTATCAGTTCGGTTTTAACATTTAGTTTAATATTACACTTTATTTCATATGCTGCCACCATTTGTAAGTGTTTTCAGTTCGCCTGTTTGTAGTCAAAAAAACGTCGTTGTCGTTTCTCTACACACCACCTTTTTCACTCAGTTCTGGGTTGACTTTAGACTCGTGCATTCAGTTGTACTTGCTTCGCTGAACTCTAATGTATGGATATGTTACATTATTTTTTTCGTTCCAACTGGCGTTAATAAATGTCTTTTTTTGTTTGTGAGTTGGTGTTATTATTTTTGGTTTCTTTTGAATTCATTATGCACCTATGTATGTACTGCCGGCTGGCGGTCAAGTGCAGTTAATACGTTGTCATAATCTCCCTTTTTATAACAGACAGAATATTAGTACATACATATTTTAATATTTGTTTTTAGTTACAATGCAGAAGTACACAAATTATGGCACCTAACATTTTTTAAGTTGTCAGTCATGATATTTTACGAAAATTCCCAGGGGAGGTTTTCAAATAAATTATACATTTTTTCCCATTAAATATCCAAATATCTAAATAAATTAATTATTTTTTCTTCTTTTTCTTTTAAATTTATAATTATCCATAAATATAGTGTTCTAATATTGCACATTGAAATACAATATCAACTTTTAATTCAATTTTTGACCCCTTTTTAGAAAAATTTTCAATTTAAATGATAACCTACCGAAAATTGTCAAATTAATTAATTTAGTAACCCTTTTGAGATAATCTTAAGTGTTTTACATAGTTTTTCGTGGAAAATAGAAACATATACATATGTATTATATTTTTATAAAATTATAAATACATATTTTTATGTATGTAGGTACATACTCATACATAAATATAATCAATATAAAATTCTATGTTGTTTTTATTTCCTCGTGACTATTAATTTACATATTTTAAAACCGATTAAGAAATACATACTCTATATTACGAGTATTCGGTATAATTGGTTGAAAAATATTTGTGTCTTATTTGTATTTTGAGAAATAATCGAAACATTAAGGAAGGCGTAACGCAAGTGTTAAAACCCCCCTTTTGGAAGAAATGAATATTTAACAATTTAATATTATTTAAGATGACAAAACCCTTAATAATAACTTAAAGTCATTTTAGCGATAACTAAATACGAAAGAAATATGTAATTCAGTTTTAATAATAACATTTTAAACACTTCCAATCGGCTGCTGGCAGTTTGTTGAGATAATATTCGGCACCGATTTCTGATAATACCTATAGGATTTTTAATATATATTATTTAAGAATATATCGATGGTCTCATGTAGAAAGGCCCTAACTCGCATATTTGAAACTTTACAGGAGAAGGTAAAAACATAATAGAAACTGTAATATTCAACATGTAACTTTTTTTGTACAACTGCTTATAAAAGCGTTATTTTTTGCACTATTGCAATAAATTTTTTTGAGGAGGTGTATTTGCGTTAAATGCATTGGAATCGTGAAAAAAAAACAAATTTCGAAAAAATAGCGAGTTAGGGCCTTTCTACATGAGACCAACAATATACAATGTCGGACAAAATAAAGTGCAGTTTCAAATATTTCCTGCTTTTTTTTTAAACATGTACTTATTATTTTTTTTTTCTAATAATTATAAATTGTAATAAATAAAAATGCTTTTAGCTCGAGGCCAGTATTGAAAAAAAATTTTATTTAATTTTATTTGCCGATAATTTGATGCTCTTTGAGTATCATCATCTGGGCTTGTAAATAAATAATAATTTATATGGACCACGGAAAATTAATGTTTATTTCTCTTCATCGTCTGTTTTTCAATAAGTTGTCGACAATTACATCAAGGACCCCGAGGGGTATGGAAAAAAAATTTTAAAGGAAGGGTTTTGTTGTCTATCTACGAATGAGAAAAGAAAAATCGTCAGAATTGCTTCTAATTCTGCCTTATCCTTGTCAAAAATAAGAACTCAAGCTGGAGTGCAAGCGAGCAAGTCATCACTTAATGCTCCTCGTAAGGAAAATTGGCTGCAATTCGCAAGAGACTACATGGTATGGGATGTGCAGCAAAGAGATCATGTAAATGACTGGGGAACCGTTGTATTTACGGATGAGAAGAAGTTTAATTTGGATGGGCCTGATGGCTACAACTATTATTTCCATGATTTACGCAAAGAAAAGCGATTTTTGAACCGACATCACATCCGAGAGGGTGGCGTTATGGTGTGGGGTGCTATTACGTACTCCAATAGCTATTAAACGTTATTGGAATCAGCTTTACCGAAGTTCAGTGAACTATTTGGTCCCATATCTTGGATATTGCAACAGGATAATGCCCCTATACACACCGCCAGAGTAGTAAAGGAGTTAATTGCAAACCAAAATGTTGATATTCTTGGTTGGCCACCCTATTCGCCAGATCTAAACATTATCGAAAATGTCTGGGGTTGGTTATCTCGTAAGGTCTATGAAGGTGGTAGACAATTTGATGGCCATTAGGGATGCTTGGAATCAAATATCGTTGGATTACATACATTCTCTTTATCTGTCAATGAAACCCCGTATATTTGAAGTTATTAAAAACAAAGTGGGTTGTACCCATTACTAATTTCTTAAATAAAGTAAAATAAATTAATAAAAACAAGAAAAACTGCTTTTCATTAAAATTAGTTAAAGTGCCTTTATTCAAGTGAACCAAAAAAAAAAAAATAGCAAATTTTTTGACTTTTTTTATAAATTGCTCAAAAAAAGTTCTTTAGTTAAGAAACCACTACTGTCATTATTTTTTTTATATCTCATTTCTATGAATTTTAAAATTCTGCAATTGGTTAAAAATTGCAGAAGATACAGGTTGCTGAATATGAAATTTTTAGTGCCTTTAAATAAGTGAACCGGAGTGTATTACAATTTGTTAAACAAATAAATGTCTGTATTTTACAAAAAAAAACTAATAAGATCTATTTAAAATTATTAAAATTGTTTTAATATTTTTTTAGTTGAAATTAAATTGTTTAACAATTTGTAATTATTCGCAATAGTATTCTTTATTTATTTTTTTTTTATTTTATTTATTTATATGTTAGTAGTATTTCAAATATGTACTTTTATATAAGATTTCATATTCATTTTACAGTTTAAATCTAAATCTCTGGTTTAAATTAAATATTACTTATAAAAAATACAGTTTTTCTTCTAAATACATTTGGATTTATTTCATTTTTAATATTATTTGGCATCATGTTGTAGAGATTTAGTCCCTTATAAAAGAGAGATCTTTTCATCGTGTTGTTATCTGCTCGTTGTAATCTGAAATCGTGAGCGTTCTTTAGGCTATACGGTTGAACCTCTCCTACGTACCTTATTTGTTCAATTAAATAATCAGGTGCATCTCCCATTTTTATTTTTTGAATAAAATTAATTGGCCCATAATCATAGTCATAGAAAAATTATACTTTAAGTAAAAGTAGACTTTTAAACAACAAAAACATATTTTTTTTGTCCATTAACCCTTGTATATTGCCTGCGATTATTTAGATATGACTCAAACCATTTTAACTCATTGTCCTGAATTCCGTATTTATATAGTTTTTGTAATATAATGTCTCTGTCTATTGTTTTGAATGCTCTTTTAAAATCCAGGAATATCGCCAATATTTTATTATTTTTCTTCATGAATTTCCACCTATTTATTACATAGTTGACATTATTCCAAACTTATGCGTGCTTTTTTCTAAGAAGAATGTTTTTTAACATTTCAAAATTATTACTGTGAATAAATAAATAAATAAAAAAAATGAGTCTATTGGTCTACTTTTAAAAACAAGGAAATTTGTATTGTGCTTAAAAATAATATTTGAATTAAACAAACAATAAATCATATTTAAAACACACACCACATTTTTTGGAAAAGCAAATCTGTATATGCAATTACAAACAAGCATAATAATTAATATAGAATCGAAATTAATGCGTAACAACGAGCCCACATTTGACTAAAAAGCAGCTAAACACTTTCGTAATAACATAAATACAAAACTCATTGAGCCAAATTACCGGCGACATATAATCTGTATAAAACCACAACAACACAAATAACAACAAAATGTGCATGCGAGCGTTAAGAAATCGAAAATTGGAAACGAAGAAAAAACAAACAGCAGCATCATAAATATTTAAAAAAGAAAATACAGTTTTCTGTGTTTCTTTCTTTTTTCACACAAATCATGTATAAATTTTTTAAAAATAAACACAAAATACTAACTTAGTGCCCTGATTATATGTATGCAAATGCCGAAAGATTTACTAGCCAAAAAGGCCTATGATGGATTTTGTACGACAAAACACACACACACAATACTACTCGCGCAAGGAAATAAAACATTAGGGATCTATTTAGTAAAGAAACAAATATTATGTTGGTTTCTATTATTAGCATTCTGCATACATAGTAACATAGAAGTTTCCGTGTTCATTAGGGAAGCCAAACGGAACTGGGTTTTCAAATCCCGGGATTCAGGATTTTATAAATGAATCTCGGGATCGGGATTTCGAGATTTTTGTTTCATATTAAAACAAATTGTTTTATAAATAATAAAAATTTATTTCAAAACAGTTACTTATGTTAAATATACATAAATATGTTTGAAAACAAAAATTTTAATTTGATTAATTAATTATATTTATATTATAATTATATTAATATTAATAAATAAAAAACATAATAACCATGGTGTAATTATACAAGGAGAGTGCAAATCGGCAGCAAAACAACACAATACAGAAACAACAGGCATTTTGTTTGTGTAAAATAATGTACTGCTGTCAAAAACACTTGCAAAAGTATTAAGGCAGAATTAGTCTCTACTTTCTGTTTCGTTCCGAATCAGCTGACTTGATTCTGTTATATAGAAAATGTGTAGAAGTCGTTAGTTGTGTTGTTACTTTCCGTGCCGTTGCGGACGAGCCTGTTGAAAACAAAAATTTGCTAAGTAATTGTAAGTGACAACACAAACAGCTGACATCTGCACAACAAAAAAATGTTGGTTTATTACAAAAATTTTCAATTTCTTTAAATTTATTTAAGTTTTTGTATAAAAGTTATATAAATATAAAAAATAAACGATGGATGACGAAAAACTCATTACTTTAGTCGAAAGTAATGACATATTGTACAATAAAAAAACTTTGATTTGTATTTTTTGATTTATTTTCGCGGTGTGTTGTCTGTTTACTAGGGTATTCAATTAATCGGGGTTTTAGTTTAATCGGTTAATCGAGCAAATAATTAATCGGGTTGAGATTTAATCGGTTAATTAAGAATTATCGGTTAACCGAACAATTTAAATTTAAATAAATAGATTGGTTAATATTAAAATAAACGCTTATTTTATGTTTAGAATTTATATTTTATTAATAAAAAAAAAAACAAATAAAACGTAACAATTCATAAGTAATAAAAAATTAAAGTAAATGAGATCCTTCTTTGTACATATGAGTTAAACTAAGGTTTTAAAGGGATCTTGTGAAATAATCTTTTAAAAAAAGAATATTATTCAAATGTGTAGCTTTTAAACGGTTTTTTTCTTTATTTTTTATAATACTTGACTTGGAAAAAACTCTCTCGCTGATTGTGGATGTTGGAGAAATCGAAAGTAAGGCATTATAAAGAATATCCAATTTATAGTTAACCGATTAACGGTTAACCGATTGAATATCCTACTGTTTACCTAAAATAGCTGATACGTTTATACGGAAAAACTAACTACAAAAATTTAACAACAGAACGACACGGAACAGAACAGCAACAGAAAGTAAAGACTAATGAAGCCTTTACTTTTGACATAAGTAAATTGTAAACAAAGTAAGTCAGCTGTGCTACTACACTTACCTTGTATAGTTACACCATGATAATAACATTATATTGAAATGTTAGATTGACAAAAATAATCACCCTTATTCTGTGTGGCGTCGTCGACATCGTCATTAGTTTTGAGTCAACGTCACTTTAACACGACATCAATACAAATTTGGTACTCCCTAACAGTCTTGTGTCGACGTCGCGACATCTATGGTAAACAAAACACCGGCTTCGCACAGTAAAAATTTCTTGTATTTTTATGTTGAAATGTCATTCACCCCTATCGTGAATAAAAATTCCACGTGAAATTTGTTCACTTTTCACATTTTCCTATTTAAATTCAATGTTAAAAAAATAAAAGTGAACAAATTTCACGTGGAATTTTTATTCACGATAGGGGTGATTATCTTTCTTTAATATTGAGTTTTAACACTTCTTTGTATAATAGTGAAAATTTCCATCATAACATTGAATGCATTCTTTTATTTTTTAGCTAATGATCTAAGATTGCATGATGATGGAAATGTCAATAATATTTTTTTTTTGCTAAATTTATACTATAAATATATACATACTGAGATTTTTTTTTTAACCAATTTTTCCTTTAATTTTGAACATGAATTATATCACCTGGATTTATTTCATCAATAAAGAAAAAATCATGCAAAGAAGGGGGTTAAATCAATTAAAGCAGGGATGTCAGCGTCATACACAATTGTGTAAGCAAAACTCACATGTACGCTTACGCTCTTTTATTTTGCGAGCGTAAAATATAATTGTTTACTGCAAAACACTCTCATTCAGCGGGAAGTATCGCACGTCTTGTTTTGAGGCCTCTAAACAGAAATAATATATTTATTATTTATTATCTTTGTTTCTATTGGCTCATAACCATAGTCATAGAAAAAGCATACTTTAAGTAAAAGTAGACTTTTAAACAACAAAAACATATAAATTTTGTTCTGAATTTAAAACAAAAGCATGCTTTTGCTTAAAGTATGCTTTTTCTATGGGCCATTTTGTTTTATTTTTGTTTTTAACATTGTACAATGATTAAAAAAAACAAATTGCTTGTGGTTTTTGTACGAGGTGTACTTGTTGTAGTATCAAGAATAACTGTGATGAGGCCTCGTAATAGGCCTCGCAACCGCAGTTTTCTCCCGCTGGGAATGTAAAAGTCAAGAGTAATCGCACCAACACAATCATAATTGACACCACTGAATTAAAGCTTTTTATGTCCGCTTTCACACCTCTTCAATTCTGAGGCATGTATTTTTTGAAGAGAACGGAAAAGAATGAAAGGGCTACAAAATTGACGGTACTTGTCAATTTTCTTATTTTCTTTTGTACTTATCTTTCATGCATGTATATTTGCATTAAAAATTACTAAAATTGAATTGACGTGTGTGAATGAAATGACAAGTTCAAAAGAGAATTGAACAAAAACTGGTCAACTAAAACTGAAGATTGTGAAACAGGACTATATAGGAATTTTCAAATTCCAAAAACCGTAGTCACATTAAATAATGCGTTTAAGTTTGGCAATCCAAATTAATTTTAATTCATTCACCTTTCACTGTTTTTCGACAAACGTTTTAAAATTTAAATTTTTGTTGATCTAGTTTTCGGGATTTATCAAATCCCAAAAATCCCGGGATTTCGTTATTGGCAGCCCTAGTGTTCGTGTTGTATGTACATATGTATGTATATTTGAAATTACAAATAACATGGGCTGAAAAAAATCTGTGCTTTATTTGAAATGCCAACTAAAAATTCAATGGGTAGGAGACATGGTAAATATTTTTGTGCGTGCTTTTTTTCTAACAAGTACATATGGGTTGCTTCGTAAAGATTGTGTGTTTTGAAATTAAATTTCAATAAGTGAAAGTTAGCCAATCGATAGTTGGCACACAGTTTTTCATTTCAAATAGGACAGTTAGATTTTTAAACATATTAAATTGGTTTTGGTATTTATTGATTTCCGACTAAATAAATATACATAATCTTATAAATCACATATTAAGACTTTTTTATTAAAATTTATCATAAAGTCTTCCATTCACGTTAGATGTGATTTCCTCCGCTGTCTCTGTTGTCTTTCTCGTATGACTGACATTCGTATGGTTTTTGGTAAAAATGTTTTTCTCTTAAAAACACCACACCAGAAATTACTTACTTGCGCACAGACTTGCTGCATTAGATCTTGATAATGGAAAGCCCTTTATAAACTTTATAAAATAAAAAAGAAAAACAATGAAGTGCTGATTATGTGAATGAATTCATTTGTTCAAATACTTTAGAGTGTTACAGATTCTATAGCGGGTACTTAAGACCAACAAAAACGACTTCATATAAATTCTCTCTTACTCGTATAAGAAAGATAATACAATTTGTATAATTATGTATACATACATATATTCTATTTTGTTTATAATGTTTATTTTTTTTTAGATTTTTTTTAATCAACAACAATGTCCAAACAACGCCATCGGTGCCTTAAACTGATGCTGTTATTAAAAGTGCTGTGTATTTTACCCCTGATAACAGCTCAACAAGATTTCTATCAACAGAATCAATATTCAACACCCACCTCAAGCTATGACTCCTTTAACTCGAACAACAACAATGATGCCTACAATCAAAATGTCAACTTAAATAATCTGGACAGCAACGATCGTACCCGTTACCGCACCGACAACAATTTCAATGACAGTCCAGATTTTAGCAAACGTCCTCCTGGTTCGTATGGCGATGACGAGCCAGCCTTGTCACGTGGCAAGACCTCTTACAATGTAAAGACACAATTTTTGGAATACTATCACTCGAAAGAGCCTACATATTTCATAGTAGCTTCACGTATGGTACGTCCCGGCCTTATATATCAAGTAGCTGTTAATATTCTACAGTCGCAGTATCGTACCACCGTGCATGCCAGTATCTCTTGTGATGGTGTGCAGATTAGTGGTGATTCGAAGGATGTTAGAGAGGGTGTACCGGAAACTTTACTAATGCGCATTCCGCCTACAAGTGTGGGTGGTGAGTACAAATTGCGCGTCGAAGGTTTTTATCAAAATGTTTTCGGTGGCTTGGCTTTTCTCAACGAAACACGTTTAGATTTTTCACAACGTTCCATGTCCATTTTCATACAAACGGATAAACCACTGTATATGCAAGGAGATACTGTACGTTTTCGTACCATACCAATTACCACCGAATTAAAAGGTTTCGATAATGCTGTTGATGTTTATATGCTGGATCCAAATCGTCATATTGTTAGACGTTGGCTGTCAAGGTATGTGTGAAATTTACACTTGACTCATTTATGGCATTTTAAAAGCAATATTGATTTTACAAGATAAATTCTTTATGCGTTTGAAAGTTCCCACTCTCAGTGGAAAACGAAACTGTATATCTCAGTATTACACCACTCCTGGCTATTAAAAATGTAAATAGGTCGAATTCAGTGTTTTGCTGTTTGCAGAATCATTATATAGACAAAACTGCCTCAATAACATTGCCATATTGGATTATCAATTAGATTTAGATCTGGTTATACGAGCGTAAGCTTATATGCAATGTTTCTTATGAAAACTAAAACAGATATTGGAAAAGTCCGTCTAGTATCATTGTATTCCTTAAACACGACTTTTTATATTTGAACAAAACTCAACGACGTATAAGCCGATATTTTACCTGTATTAATTGATTTTTAAAACTATTTTATATAAATAGTGATTAATTTATATACATACATACATATATTTTGAATGTCAGAGTCTTAATTACGACCAAAAATATCAATCTTTGACATTTACTTTTTTAGAATAATTTCATTCAAATATTGGCGGTGAATTCACTGTAAATTGTCCATTCGGAGGGTCCTATTTTCGATCGCTCTTTCCATTTAACACTATTGCTAAGAGTAACTCGAAAGTTATGCAAGTAATGTTTGCTTCCAAGTTTTGAATCGTAGCTGGCTTATCAATAAAGACTTTAGACTTTACATAACCCCAAAACAGTACAAAAGATATACATAATATTACACGATTCGATGATGCAAACCGTGTGTTGTTCGAAATACACGAAAAACACTTCCTACAGAACGTTTATTTTTGCAATGCTGAATAGTCAATTGTAAAACAATACTTAACAATAAATACTTTTTTACTAAAAGCATCCAGAAATCATAATCATGATAATAAGTATCTTTAAATTGGCTGATTAGGATGTACTGCTGTCGTGGTGGTAAAACTAAAATTTGTATACGAAATTATTTATATATTTCGGGAATTCCGGGACTGCAGAAGATTGGTTTCTAATAAAAATAATAATTTCCATAATTTTTACCAAAACAATTTTTTTACACAAATACCATTTCATAAAATAATTTCTAATTCCAACTTTACCTATTACAGACAATCGAATTTAGGCTCCGTCTCACTCGAATATAAACTTTCCGATCAGCCCACATTCGGCGAATGGACCATACGCGTAATTGCCCAGGGCCAACAAGAAGAGAGTCATTTCTCGGTAGAAGAATATTATCAGACACGTTTTGAGGTCAATGTCACAATGCCAGCATACTTTTTCAATACAGATCCCTTTATATACGGTCGTGTAATGGCGAATTTTACAAGCGGTGCCCCAGTCAAGGGTAATCTAACACTAAAAGCCACCATACGACCAATCGGCTATTTTAGCAATCAAGCTCTTAATGAGAAATTCCGTTTGGGCAGATCACCTTCAGAATTGGCAGCTATTTACGAGCAACAAAGACGTTATGGTAATAACTATAATCCTAATTACAATAACCAAATAAACACAGATCAATCACAACAGCCACAATTGGCACAGGATCAATTGTATAATACAAATCAATTTGTGGTCGAGAGACACTATCAGTTCGATGAAGAATGGCCCTTCTGGGTGAGGAAACCCGATGTATCGGAAACCTATGATCCTTGGACGGGTGAATATAAAAAAACTCTACCCTACTTAAGATATTTCAATGGTACATTCGATTTCAAATGGCCCATCAGAGAAATGGAACAGTTGGTACAGAATTTAGCCAATATGGAAGTATTAATAACGGCCACGGTGGGTGAGAAATTTTACGATGAAGTGATATCGGGTTATACCATTGCCAGAGTATACAACTCTAGTATTAAGCTTAATTTCTTGGGAGATTCTCCACAGGTGTTTAAACCCGCTATGCCTTTTACCACTTACCTGGCTGTAGAGTATCATGATGGTTCTCCCATAGATGAAAACTTGCTGAAGCAAGGTTTAATGGAGATAAATGGTTTTGTGGAAAGCAAATCAGGTGGCAGACGTGACTGGCCTTTGAGGCGTTTAAGTATGATGCCTCAATCACCGGGCATCTGGGAAGTGAAAATTGATTTGAGGCACGATTTACAATTAGACGATCGTGCACAGTCTAGAGATTTCCTTAATGGTGTCTCGCAAATGCGTTTACAGGCTCAATTTATAGACTCGAGAGGAGAACGTGCACAAACTGAATTACTCTTAGTTGGTCATTATTCACCCAGAAATCAACACATTAAAGTAACCACCAGCACCGAAAAACCAGTGGTGGGAGAGTACATTATATTCCACATACGTACAAATTTCTTCTTGGAAGAATTTCACTACTTGATCATGTCGAAGGGTGTTATACTAATGAACGATCGTGAAACCATTACAGAGGGTATTAAAACTATTGCCGTAGTGCTAAGTGCCGAAATGGCTCCGGTGGCCACAATCGTGGTATGGAAAATTACTAAACAAGGACAAATCGTAGCCGATTCATTAACCTTCCCCGTGAATGGCATTTCCCGCAATAATTTTACAGTTTACATTAACAATCGCAAAGCTAGAACTGGTGAAAAGGTAGAGGTGGCTATATTTGGTGAACCTGGTTCATATGTGGGTCTGTCTGGCATCGATTCGGCGTTTTATACCATGCAAGCGGGCAATGAATTGACTTATGCCAAAATTATTACGAAAATGTCTTCATTCGATGAACAAACCAATGGCACATACAAGCATATCTGGTATTCTCATGCCGGCAACCCCGATGAATTGGTTTATTTCCCGGCCTCTTCATTTGGTGTAGATGCTAATCGCACCTTTGAATATAGTGGTTTAGTGGTTTTCACCGACGGCTATGTACCTAGACGTTCCGATAACTGCAATGCAACCATGGGTTATGGCGAGTGTTTGTCGGGCAGATGCTATCGTTTGGAAAAGAAATGTGATGGTCTTTTCGACTGTGATGATGGTACGGACGAAATCGGATGTAGCGTTCGCAATGACACCGAACTGGAGAATTACCGTAAATATCGTTTCAATCGTGTGCTACGTCATTACGAGCATGTTTGGTTGTGGCGTGATGTTAATATTGGTCCCCATGGCAGATATATGTTTAATGTTGAGGTTCCAGATAGACCAGCCTACTGGATGGTAAGCGCTTTTAGCGTCAGTCCTTCAAAAGGCTTTGGCATGCTTAACAAACCCATAGAATATGTGGGAGTACAGCCGTTCTTTATTAATGTTGAAATGCCCACTGACTGCAGACAGGGAGAGCAAGTTGGCATAAGAGTAACCGTTTTCAATTACATGACTACAGCCATCGAAGCAACTGTAGTCTTACATTCTAGTCCAGATTACAAATTTGTTCATGTGGAAGAGAACGGCATAGTAAGATCATATAATCCACATACTTCCTTTGGGGAACAGCAATTCTTTATTTATTTGGAAGCTCAAGGTACTACGGTGGTATATGTTCCTGTGGTACCTCAACGTTTAGGAGATATTGATGTTACTTTACATGTGGCTACACTTTTGGGTACCGATGAAATAACCAGACGTTTACATGTCGAATCGGATGGTTTGCCCCAATATCGCCATCAATCTATACTATTGGATCTCTCTAATCGTGCCTACGTTTTTGAATATATGCATGTAAATATTACCCAAACACCAGAAATTCCCTATCAAGTGGATCGTTACTTTGTATATGGTTCTAACAAGGCCCGAATTTCAGTAGTGGGAGATGTGGTCGGTCCTATTTTCCCCACCATGCCCGTAAATGCCACCTCACTGTTATATTTGCCCATGGAATCTGCCGAACAAAATGCCTTCTCGTTTGCTGCCAACATGTACACTTTACTTTATATGCGCCAGATTAATCAGCGTAACAAAACTTTGGAAAAGCAGGCCTTCTATCACATGAACATTGGCTATCAACGTCAACTTAGTTTTATGAAACAAGATGGTTCGTTTTCACTATTCCGTTCAGACTGGAACAATTCGGCCTCTTCTGTGTGGCTAACAGCCTACTGTGTACGTATCTTCCAAGAGGCCTCCTTCTATGAATGGGAAAATTTCATTTACATTGACTCCACCATCATAGAGAAGAATATACGTTGGCTGCTGCAACATCAAACGCCAGAAGGTGGTTTCTATGAGGTAACCTGGTTGCCCGATCGGAAAATGAACAGAACCAACTTTGCCAATCATACACTACAAAATCGTAATCTTACCTTAACTTCCCACGTGCTTATATCATTGGCCACCGTCAAAGATCTATCTGGTTCGTTGGGGGCTCGCGTCGCTTTAGCCCAACAAAGGGCCATAACTTGGATTGAACGCAATATGCAATTCCTACAGGACACCACTGAACCCTACGATGTGGCCATTACCGCCTATGCTCTGCTGATGTGCAAATCTCCCATGGCCGAACATGTTTTCAGCATATTGCGTACGCATGCTAGAATTGTGGGCGATTATATGTACTGGGGCAATGTGGAACTACCGCCACCGCCAAAAAAATTGGAAAATCAAAAATGGTTTTCACTGCCACGTTTACCTTATGAATATGATTCGTTGAATATTGAAACGACGGCTTATGCTCTAATGGTATATGTATCACGTCGTGAATTTTCCGTAGATCCCATAGCTCGTTGGCTGAACGCGCAACGCTTGAATGATGGCGGTTGGGCCTCAACACAAGATACCAGTGCTGCTCTGAGAGCTCTAGTCGAATACACGGTGCACTCGCGTATTCGGGAAGTCTCTTCGCTGACGGTGGAAATTGAGGTTTCGTCACAAGGTGGAAGACCAAAAACGTTGCATATAGATGACACCAATTTGGCGCAATTGCAATATATTGATGTAAGTAGAGAAATTGGGCCAATGCCAAAGTTTTCATATTTTCAATTTATTTTATTAACATTTATTGAACCATTTCTAGATTCCTGATGCCTGGGGCACTGTAAAGGTACAAGCCAAAGGTGCCGGCTATGCCATTTTACAAATGCATGTACAATACAACGTCGACATTGAGAAATTCCAGACAAAACCACCAGTACCAGCCTTCAACTTAATTGCCAAAGGCAATTTCCATGGCAGAAATCAATCTCATATCACCTACTTAGCATGTCAACAGTAAGTTTACATTTATTAAAACAATTACTTAAATAAATCATATACATAACAAACAACAATTTATAATTTCAGTTGGATAAATCGTGAGGAATCTGAACGTTCGGGCATGGCCATATTAGATGTAACCATACCAACGGGTTACTGGATACAGCAACAGAAATTAGATGCATATGTTTTAAGTAATCGTGTACGAAATTTACAAAGAGCTAAATATATGAATAATAAAGTTATTTTCTATTTTGATTATGTAAGTGGCAAAAGCTTTTTGTGTAGACACAGACATTTATAATTGTTTGCTTCTATTTTTTAGTTGGATCAAGAAGATGTTTGTGTTAATTTCACTATAGAACGTTGGTATCCCGTGGCTAATATGTCTAGATATTTACCCATACGTGTTTACGATTATTATGCTCCAGGTATGTTTGCTATTTTAAACAAAATACATTTCTAATGTACAAATAAGTAGAATATTAATTGTAAATGAACGAAATCATAACATTTCTATATAAGTTTCTACAATGTTTTCTAAAAATATGTATGTCTAAAATTTCTGCTTTCTTTTCTAATTGCAGAACGTTTTAATGAGACAATATTTGATGCTTTGCCAACCTATCTGCTCAATATATGCGAAGTGTGTGGCAGTTCTCAGTGTCCATACTGTTCGATTTACAATATGGGCTGGCGTACCTCAATGTCCGTATCGCTGTTAGCGTTTAGTGTGTTCATATACTTAATGCGCAGTCGTACACATTTAGTTCTCAATACCCTGCATCTAATGGGCGTTTAGCTCTCTCTTGTTTTCTCTGTGTAACGTACTTGACTTAGAGCTAGCTATCAGCCATTAGTAGTAGTGTATTATTTTTTAAGTAAGTAAAAGTCAGCAATGTAATAAAACAAAAGCCCTTCTGAAAAGAAAAAAAAAACTTAACTCGAATATACGAAATATTTATAAACAATTTCAATCCGTCCATATGTTTTTGCTAAAAAAAAAACACACAAACAAAAAACCCCAATTTTTTTTATATAAAATTCATAATTTTTAGTAATTTATTTTTTAAGTTATAAAATTAAAAAAATCTCAAAAGTGTACAAAACAAAATACCAACCACAAAAACAAGAAAAAAAATGTTTTATGTTAAAAAAAAACATTTAAAATAAAAACAAAGATAAGCTTTACCTTAATGAAAATGATATCAAAATGAATTGAATACAAGTTTACATTTTCCCTTTTTTCTAGAATAACATACCAAGTGTGTTGTTATTATTATTTAAAAAAAATTAATTTTACTATTCTCTAACAATTATTTGTCTCAAAATATTAAATATAATTATTAGCGCAATTCACAATCTTGTGCAAATGGTATTGCATAATTGCATTTGCCAAAAGGTTTAGCATATTTTTGCTCTTGCTGTGTATTTTGTTAGTGTAGAGCAAAAATATGCTAAACCTTTTTGCAAATGCAATGATGCAATACTATTTGCACAAGATTGTGAATTGCGCTATTATAACCTAAAGTGTCTTACTATGCATATTGAATATCAAACATATAAAAAATGCCTTAGATTTTAGAAATCATATCATATCAATTAAAATTGAAAACCAATTGTTATCTTAAATTATCAGCTATATTTTTGTTTTTACCAGAATAATTAAGTTTTTCCTTTTCTTCTTACATTTAACATTTTCTTCTTTTAAAACTATGTAATTTAATTGTTAAGTAAAAAACATAATAGTAATATTATACTATTTGTTCAAAATCCATCCAAAAGAGTTTGCATGTAGTGGAAAAATAACTCTAGCTTTGTAATGCCCCTATATATACACATATTTTATAAATTTAGTTTACAACAAACAAATAACTCAATTGTAATCCGTCCTTTTTTTATATATGTACATACATACATATTTATGTAAGTATAAAATATGTAAGAAAACTTTTAATAAAAAATGTTTTATCAAAATTATATTAATACAAAATGTTTTTCTTATCCTAGTGGAAAATTGTTATATGTTAGATTAGGTTAAGCAATCAGTGTTTAAAATTGACACACGTGGCTCCTCCATTGGGCCCGTTGTGATACCTGAAAAGAGAAGGTCATAGAGTAGGAATGAACTCAGATACTGACCACGTATTAAGGTATCTAGCCTTCAAACATCTATTACCGATCAAGCGACCAACTAGTTTGAGCGCATTTGTAGATTTCATAATTAACCCAATGTTTGCACAACGAAAGCGGAATTCCAACCAATTGATCGGTTTCCTTTGCCGCAATATTCATTGGCCAAGGGATATTTTGATAGTCCGGTATTGAGAAAAGTCCTACTAAAAAAGAAGACTCCGGAAAGAGTTTTAAGGGCGGTCTAACTATCAGTATAAATAATATCCGCACCGAATACGCCAATTTGCAGCCCTACCCAATGTTGAAATGTTAACCTACAGAACACTGCACTATTCCGATTTCAACCAGGGAATTTCCCAAATGGAAATCTCGAATAAATATAAAGTTCACAAGTCTTCAGTTTCACGAATTTTATCACGTTTTAAAAAACAAAATCTTTGAAAGTGATCAGTAAAGGCGGTCGGCCGCGAAAACCTGACCAAAGAACAGACTCTAATACTGAGAGAGGCCAAGAAGTATCCCTTTAAATCGGCTCCGATATTAGCAAAAGAATTAAAAATACCTGTTAGTGCTAGAACCATTTTCAGACGTCTAGTCGATGCTAATTTGTCAGCATATCAGCCAGCTAAATAACCCGACTACAATTTGCTCAAGAACATGTTAGCTGGACGGAAAATCAGTGGAAAACGTTCTTTCTTATTAGCGATGAATCTAAATTTAATATTAACGCCAGTGATGGGATAAAAAAAGAGCTCTTTCTGACGGACCATTTTCGAATGTAATGACCCTCTTTTCTGAAGGTTTTCGGAGCAATTATGATTGTTTTTTGGTCTCATAAAGAGCGTTAACGCTCCGAAAAAGGTGTCAGAAAAGACTCTTTTCGGACTCATATGGCTTGCTGGGGTAGTTTGAAGGAAATATGTATAACGAATCTTTATTTATTTAAATGTACACAAACACATTAAAAATAAAAAGACCCAGCAAGCCATATGAGTCCGAAAAGAGTCTTTTCTGACACCTTTTTCGGAGCGTTAACGCTCTTTATGAGCCCAAAAAACAATCATAATTGCTCCGAAAACCTTCAGAAAAGAGGGTCATTACATTCGAAAATGGTCCGTCAGAAAGAGCTCTTAGATAATCTCAGAAAAGAGTCTTTTATGAGGTTTTTCTTGAGCTCTGTGTAATCTTGTTTTTATCATTCTTGTGTGGTACAGCTATGTTTTTTTTTGTTCAAAGCACAAATAACAACGCTTTGGTACACACATAATTAAGTGGAATTTCTGAGTCATACTGCGTGCCGACTCAGGACAGTAACAAGCAAATTTTTCTTTCGCTCCGAAAATGCTCTTTAGTTAGACTCTTTTCTGACTCCTTTTCGGAGCGCTCCTAGAATGGTATGCTGGGTATCTTTTTACACACTTACATATATTACGGTTTAACCCGGCATTTACACATGCAAGTGCAAGTTCGAAAAAGTCAATACATTCACACTTTTTTACTAATACACTCACATTTTTTCACTTGCAGAGCTAGTCGAGTCTTTCGAATATGTTTTCGTATATAATACGTACACGGCACTTGCATGTGTAAAGGCAGGGTAAGAACACACTTAAAGTTTTCGAACACTTTGTTTGATCAACGCCATCTGTTGATGAACAATATTAATACACTAAGTTTTTTACACACTTATATTACGGTTTAAGAACACACACTCAAAGTTTTCGAACACTTTGTTTGATCAACGCACGCCATCTGTTTATGAACAATATTAATACCCTAACTGCCGTATTCATAAAAAATAAAGTAGATTTGAAGTGTGCTTTTAGGCAAAATTTTCTTAAAGTACATTTGAAGTCTACTTTAATTTTTTGTGAATAAGGGCATAAGATTTTTTTGATGACATTTTCAGAAGTTGTCTCGGATTTTTGGTCATATCTCCGTTATTTATGGACGGATTTTGCTGATTTTAAATAGCAAACTTCTCGAAAGCATGTCTGACAGAATTATTGAAGATTTGGATCCCGAAGATATCTGGGGACTTCAGAAAATTGATTTCAACACTCAGACAGACGGACATGGCTTAATAGACTCCGCTATCTATAAGGATCCAGAATATATATACTTTATAGGGTCGGAAAATTATATTGTGGAAATTACAAGCGGAATGACAAACTTATATACATATACACTTCTCATGAAGGTGAAGGGTATAAAAAGAAATTAAAACAAAAGACTCTCGCAGCTTATTTTGTGTGTGGAAATTTACCATTATTATAAAATCATAAATTTAGCATATAATGTTTTAATAAACATTTTAATGCGATATTTTGAAGCTTTAAGGTGTAAATTATTTATAATTTTACTCTGGATCGTCGAACTTCAATAGAAAGGCGTGAACTGGTAATTGGACATTTTAAAGATGGGAAAACACAAAAACAAATTACCGAAATTCCCACGACAGCCGGTTCTACGCACCGGAATGACCCGATATCACTCGGCCAAGGGCTGTCAACTCAGCAATTACTGCTGTTACAACAACAACAACCGAAATAGTTAAGTTGATTGCTTTTACAATTCAGTATATTATACAAAGATATGTGCGAGAAAATAGAGTGACGGTCGGGAAGCACTAAATAAAATATTTACAGAAGCTAGCGAACGTTGGATATTGCGTAAAATTAAGCAAGATCCAAGTTTATCTGCATCAGTTTTGCAAAAGAGGCGGAACGACTGCTTGGAAAGAAAGACAGCCATTAATAAGTCGTATATCAACCCAAACAATTTGAAATGTAGATTACAGATCGCCAGAGACAACATTGACAAATACCAATTATTTTTTTTTGGTTTCAAAGCTCCAAAGTTGAAGCTGATTTGGGCAAACAATGTTGTGTTGAAACTGTTTGTCGTGTCTTACGCCAACATGATTTGAATGGCCGAGTTGCACGCCAGAAACTGTTTATAAACAGAGTGTGCAGGCTAAATTTGGCAAAGAACATGTTTGCAAGGAATTTGCATTTTGGCGGAGACCAAATACAGAACTCAACAAAGAAAACCTAAAGGCAACAGTGAAGCATGATGGTGGCAGTGTTATGGCTTGGGACTGTATGGCAGTTGCTGGTACTGGGAATTTAACATTTGTTGAAACAACCATGGACAAGTTAAGGTACCTTCGGATTCTAAAGGACAACATGTTGGAAAGCGCCACATAAACCTGAGTATAAGATCAGATTTACGATTTTATCAGGATAACGATCCAAAGCACAAATCAGGTATTGTGGAAACGCCCACAAAATTTACCCCCTGGCTCACGATGTCGAACGATAACGTTCGCTTAGATAAGACTTAAGACACAAATTTGATTGTGGAATAGACAAACTTGATTGAGTACAAAATAGATACGATAAAAAGTGTGTGTCTTAAGTCTTATCTAAGCGAACGTTCGACATCCTGGGCCAGGGGGTAAAAAAAACGATTTAAAAACAGTGCTACTGACGGAGTGGTCGAATATTTCGCCGAAACTGGTAGCATCTATGTATGTCAAATCGCCACTTAAATTTGTTATAGAATAATAAAGGCTATCACACCAAATATTAAATCGTGTAATTGTCAGTTTTATTTTCAAGTTTTTGACCCGAAAGTGCCTGCATTGAAGATTTGTATTATATACAACTTTTTTGGAATCGTATTTTATAGAACAATAAAACTCCAATTTATTTTTTTATATATGCGAACAAATAATTTATTGATTAATGTGGTTAGTGAATAAACTTCGATATTATGTCTTTGAAATATTAAGCTTGGGGAGGGGGAATTGATTATAATATTTAAATATTTCATATAATAATGTTATAGAGTGTAATTAATTTATCGTATTCTTGAATTCGTTTATAGCTATCGTATTCAACATTCTGTACTGGATGTTAATTTGTTGCCGATGAAGACGAGGACGATGCGGGTACCGTTGTTGGTAAGGCTTGTAACACTTCTTCAATAAATGATTGCGGATTTTCAATGTCACCAAAGAGACCTAAAGGTAATAGGAAATTAGGTTATTAGAGAACAAATTAAATACCTGGGAGCTGAGAGTAGTACTTACCGGCTACATCACAAAATTCTTCAAACGATGTACAGGGTAAGAAGTCATCGGTAAATGTTTCCAGGATCGAATCGGTATGTTTTAACATAGTTTCATCGTTCTTCCTGATATAATTGAATAGAGAAATCGACCAGTCCTCTTCTTTGGGGGTGGCAACGCTCTTGAAAAGGGTGTTGTAAATGAGATCTAAAAGAGCCCATATCATTAGGAAAGGTTTATAAACACTATATTCCTTTTCTTTTCTATCGCCAGGTGCCAACAGAGCTTTGCATATCACCGAGGGGGATATATGGCGGGCTTGAGCAGCCGCTATGAGACGTTTCAAATGGGCCAAACGATGTTTTTGCCATGTCTCGTGGGAGTGCAGGGCCAGCGACACCGTCAGCATGTAAAGAGGTCCCTCTACCTCGTAAGCACTCTCTAACCATTTCTCAGAGGCAGCGGCAGTGAGATAATTTAGTAAAGTTTTACTATCACGAGCCGCTGAGCGTGAAGACAGCAACAGATAGACAGCGTAGAAGAGTAGATAGGGCACAAAATGCATATTGGATTGAGGACCGCCGCCACCTGCGTCTTCATGGAAGCTACGTTCCCAGGCAAAGCGCATTAGTAGCAATTTAAGATCATGGATGCTGTTAGTATATGAAATGTCGCAGCGTTGAGTGCTCTCTTGCATGTAACTTGCATGACGTGTCATGCAGCCGGAGAAGGCGGCTTCTGAAACATCAGGACCCCAAAGGGGAAGTAAACCATTGCAACGTGTATTGGCATTTTGCAAACTGGCCCGCTCCCATTCATCACGACCGCGAGCTGATCTTATTGCTGACGTATGACAATCCACATGAACCACGTTGAAATGTGTAACTGTGGTGTAGCCAATAGTCTTGCGGGACTTTAGCTCGAACTCTTCCACATTGCATCTCTTGGTAAAGGTATAAATACCCAAGACTTTTGCCGGTTGGCAGGCATAGCCCTCGCGACAAATGAAACAGGTTAAACCAGTTTCGTCACGTAGCTTCTCAATTTTTTGCAATATAGAACCTTTGGCCGTAACCTGACCCTTTTCATTGGTCCTCATGCCTAAAGCATCAAGCTGTTTTTCTCTAGTGGCCATGGCCAGACGTTTCTTTTCGGCGCGGGTAAAATCTCGTACTTCTTGAACGCGGGCTGCTGTAGCCGCATCCGTACATAAGGCCTCCAATAGATTTTCAGCCAAACTGCCGACGTGTTCATCCGATGACACTTGTTCCAAACGATGTATGATGGGTATAATGTCCTTGCTGATAGCCAACTGGGTAGCTTCATGTTTGGTTGCTAGGCCGGTAAGGAATCTTAAGATGTACTTCAGCGAAGGACGTGATATGAACTCTTTCAATTCATCCGAGTCGGTACGCAGTAGAGTGGGTTTTACACAGGGCGCATAACGTGTTATATAATCTATAGCCTTCTCCACTATACCCAGACCAACAATGTAATCCTTCAGAGTGCCCCCAATGCAATTATGTTCGATTTGATTAGTTAGTACACAGAATAATTCCAGTTTGAATTCTTCTTCTGCCGTGCGTTCGGCATCGAATTTATCAAAGTCTAAAATGTCTTTGAAATAGAAACAGAGCAAAGCCATTTTAACTTCATTGCCATAAACTAGGGCAGCCAAAACTCGTATAAGATGTCTTAGGACCGAAGGATTATTGCGCACATTTGAGCATTCAGTGCAGGAAATAAGAGCTGTAACATATTCCGGACCACCAAAGGTTAAAGAGAATTGCAGGAAGGAATCTAAAGTGTCACTGGCAGCTTTCGATAATATGGTTTCCATTATCTCCAGTAATTGCTCAGTGACCGATGACTGCAAAGAGTCGGACTCGGATTGTAGGCACATTTGAAGAACTTTCAGCAGAGTATTAATCGCACCCAATTCCGGTTGGCACAAAACTTCTTGGCATCGTCGGACTTTTACGCATATTAAGAATAATTTCAAAAGTACTTGAATCAATTCACGTGATCTGGTTATGTTCTGTAAACTTCCTATGCGGTCCAGCATGACTTTGATACCATTACAATCAGCCAAAACATTAGCTAGGCGATATAGTTGTTCGGTATCAACCTCTTCTTTGGACTTATTGTTTAGAGTCTCTACAAATTCTTCGGTAGCATCACCCAAAAGACCTCGCATACGATACACAATACGCATGGCATCTCGTTCGCCACCCTCTGCTAACCAGATTTTCTTGTACACATCTTTGACGGGCAAATCCAAACTTATAATCTTGTTATTTACCAGTAATTCCATACCATTGTCATCTTCCAGGAGAGCAATTAGTTCGCAGTCAGTGCAAATTTTATTTTTTATATCCCGCATCAGAGGCCCCAAGCCCTGTTCAGTGGAGGGATAGGGGTTACCCAACATACGGCCTTGCAAAAAGTCCTCTTGTTGTGGATCCTTTTCCAAGGTCATAAAGAATTCAGATTCATCATTTTCTTCTGGATGTATAATGGAATATAAACGTTCGAATATGAATACCGGGGTTTTTATATCTTTCATTGGGGTCTTTTCCACTGTGTCTATCAATATTTCCATAAAAGCTCGTGTTTCCTCTTCAGTGCCACTAGTCATTTCTTCCAACATTTCCAAAAGTTTTTCTTGGGCATCATCTATTAAACGAGTTCTTTGTACCACCAATTTGCGTAAAGACAAGTAGCCCTCCAAAACCGGACCCAGTAGGCGAGTTTTGTAAACTTGTCGTATTTGGGGATTTTCCAAGAACAAAGCCAAAAGCTCCACAAATTGTCGCAAAGCATAACCTTGAGAAAGATCAGAAGAGAGGGTAGTTTCTTCAAGGCGATGAATTTTTTTAATTTCCTCCGTCAACAACTGAGAAATTTCTATGAGCACTCCTTTCAAAGCCAAGTATTGGCGCCAAGGTGTATCGATAGCCAAGAGACGATACAATGAGAGGAAATCTGTGCTAGCCTCGCCAGCTTCACCCACATATTTCAAGAAGGAGGTAAGTAAATTCAAAATCTCTCTCTTTCTATCATGGGTCCTGCTGAGAACAGTGATAAGGGTACACACTAAAGGCCGACGGAATCTTGAATTATTGTTGAACAGTATAGGTTGCAGCCAAGTTGCTGTTAGTTGTAGTGGTTTTAGTGATTTGCCGTCATTCAATACCTTCAAACGCCATCTTTGACCATATTTCTCTTGCAAATACTTCTTCCTCGATTGTTTCTTACGGGCTTCTCTACTTTCGGCCGTCTGTGAAGAGGCTGGTGGAGTGTTTGGAGGTTCTTGTGAAGATTGTCTATCAGGTGGCTTATTGTTCATCATGTGTTCTTCGGAAGATTGCACCGATTGTAATACGGCTGCCAATATGTTTTCATCTTGTAGAGAATTTTGTGCAGCTGCTGCTACAAATGCCCTGTAACTCTTAGTTTGATCTTTGATTGTGTTGGCGGGCATTCTAGATTTCCAGGACTCAAATGAATGCTGTGGATCGTTTTGAAGCCATTTTTGGAAGTCAACACTTAAACCTTCAATGCAATTGATGGAGGATAGAGCCGATGGACTTAAATCACGGTTGAGTTTAGCCGAGGGTATGGTAGGTGATATGAGCTTCAACATTATGTGCAAACAAGGTTGTATAACAGAATAGGCAGGTCCTCGTGGACAACGACAGGTGTTCAAGAATAATTCAAATACAATTTTAAGTTTTTGCTCCCAACAGAAGTCATCTTGCGATATCAAAACCCTTAAAAGCTCCATTTCATGATAAATGGCTGAATCAATATTTGAAAGGGGTATAGAACCCAGCAAAGCAGATTTCACTCTCTCATTTATTAGTTCCAGTAAATTCAAACAGGCATCTTTATTGCCTTTGGTTAACAAAACCAACAGGTTGCGTACATCATCTTGTATTTGGGCTGTTCCTCTGCGCAGATTATGTTGTGCCAATTCTTCCACAAGTCCTTGACTATACAATACCAAACGGCAATCATAACTGGAAGCCATAGCTCTCAATAATGTCAGACACTGTTCGGTGGAGGCTAAAGCACAGCCGTAGCACTTGTTGATGTTAAAATTATCCCTTTTATCCGGTGTATGAGGCAAGTTTGTCAGATCCATCTGGCTACGATCATAGGCTACCAATTCACTACGGCAGGCCTTTACTTTTTGCACGATCTTAGACAATTCTTCAAAGGAAGAACGTGACTCAACACAGTATTTTTGGGCCAAAAATTGTATGATTTTATTTACTTGTGAAGTGCTGTGTATGGTGCCTAAACTCTCGTCCATTAAACGATCAGATGAACCATGTTCAGCATATTTCTGTAGCAATAATTCCAACATTTGCTTATTAGCCAGCAGTTGGCGGTAAATGCGATCTGCTCTCTCCAAAGAAGAATGTATTATTTGTACTGTCTTAGCTCTATCTTCAGCCGACTCTATAGGATCTACCGCGCAACACACTCGACCATAAATGCTGAAATCAAATTTAGCATATTTGCAGAATCCGCACGAATGACACAGGAAGGGATCTTTTTCGTCATAATTAATAGCACGACATTTGTGGCATTGGAATACGTTTTCACCGCAATTACCACAGACACCAGGATATGAAGGTACAGCGGCACTGCAGCGAGGACACTGAAGATTTTCCGACGAACCGGTCACTGTCTCATAGAAATCAGCATATTCAATCATTAAATTGCAAGCAGTTATAGGCAAAGGAAAATCTACTTTCACCTCCGTTTGTCCTGACTGCAAAGTAACAGTTCTGGCCTTATGCCACATGGCTGGTTTGTTCTTCAATTCGACCACAGCCTGTACCGTGCGATTGTTATAATAAATATTAATAGTTCTAACCATTTTGGTGCGTTTTAAGTCAGCAATGCGTACAATCAATTTTGAAATGGTGTGACATTGTACCAGTTTTACAATCATGGTGCAAGTGGTAAATTTCGAGTCCGATTTAATCGTAGGCAATTTTATATTAGTCATTGGAACCTCGGGATTATTGCACACCAAGCATGGTTCTGATTCCAAATAATAACCGTTCATTTGTAAAATTTGCTCTAAGGCTGTATAAATTGATGCGTTTGGATGTTTGCTTAACAAATCGTTTTGTTGTCGCAACACCTCAACAGCCTTTTCGGTAAACTCAGGCAGTCTATCTGTTATGCTCTTTGTGCTCAACGTTAAGTAACCCAAAATATCGACAAACTGTGCGGTCCGGCGACCAAATTGTGGCACCAATGGCCACATATTCCATAATATGGTAATTAATTTTTCCTTTTGTCTGTCGTTGGCATAATCATAAATGGCATAAATCAATGAATGTGCCTGCCATCTTATAGATGTAATATTGGTTTCCAGCAAAAAGATACGAACAAATTTATTCAATAAGGCGTCAGACACAAAACGGAATATCTGATGGACAAATGTTGCACAATGTGTAGCATCGAATTTCGAATCAAACGACATTTCAATTTCTTCCGATTTATCACGATCTGAACGCATTTTAGCACCAGTTGAAGTTGCCGAACCATTTGCCGATTCGGATTGCTGCTGTTGCTTAACAGCTTGTATGTTATTGCATAAGGCTGCTTGCAATAGTTGCAATATTATTGGTGAAACACCATCGTCCAGTTGGTAACAGGCAATTTCAATGAGTACTGGTATGACGTCTTCGTGAATGAGACAGAATTTTTGCCAATTTCCGGTGCGTATTTGACTTATTTCCTGGCATGTTCTCAAATGTTCCGTTAGATCGACGAGAGAGTCATAGCTAAGGATGGGTATGGATTGATTGGTTAAAACCATATTCTGAAATGGATATATGTTAGAATAGAAAAAAAAAAAGAAATGTTAAAAAATATTATTCTATAATAAATCATATTAGTCATATTTGGTACTACATATTATAATAAAGAAATATTAAACATTCCAAATTAATACATATGTTAAAACTCCTATTGTTTTTTCCTTTGTCATAACAATTTCTTAAGGTACGGGTCACACTTGGCAAATATTTACCGAAAAAAAACGTAATCACCAAATAACATATATTTGAACTCGTTTATTTATTTTATTTATTTATTTATTTATTCACAGTAATATAAAAAGCCTTCCTAGGCCAATTAACATATATTACAAGAATTATTCCTGAATAAAGATATCTAAAATTAAAAAGAAACAATTTATTTCAATTCATACTCAATACTTCTAGTTAATGGCTCCCCAGCCAAAAAAAAAAATGACCATAGTTGTAAATTCCCAAAAGTAGTAGCAAACATCATGAAACTAAAATTAGCATAAAACAACTTAAATAGTTTATGAGGATTATAACAATCTAAAGAGTAATTAAATACCGCAAAAGTTTTAGGCGAAATACATTATTCGACTGAGAAAATACACGAAGCTCAAGAGGCAAAGTGTTCCAGCAACGTGCAACTCTAACAATAAACGACCGCTCAAAAACAGAGTTTCTAATCCTAGGAATAATAATTTGCGGGTTCCTACTTGAACGCGAAAAGTTAAACTCAGATCGAAGTCGAGTTGGTCGTACTGTTATAATAAAACTAATAATCTTGTAGAACATAAACAAAATACGGTTAGAAACATAGTTATATATATATTTAAAACAACTTTTCTTATTTAGGCCAAAGCACAACATATATTTAATTTTAATTTATTTGATGCTGTTTGATTGTGCCAAACTCTTGTAAGAGTAAACAACGTTAAAAAATTTGTGCTAAAACAAGTGGTTTCGCTTTTTTGAGTAAATATTTGCCAAATGTGACCGTACCTTTAGTATTGAATTATTTTAAAATTATAATATCATATTTTCTTTTCTGGCAAAAACATCACTGCACTCATCCAGACTTGTTGACTTTCTTATATGCTGATTATACCTAGATCTAGCTATTTGAATGACCTTCCAACTTCTTATGTCGGAATTATCATCCCCAAGCCTGTGTGTGGCACTGGTTTCCTCAATGGATTTACCCACCTATGTAACCAATTTGTGTGTTTTTGTTTTTTATATAGGTAGACAAGATTGCAGTTTGCACAGTAGATCGGACGACAAAATTATATGTACAACCAACCCAGGCTATGGCAAAGAAACGAGGCTGTAAACGACAAGCCAGTTCTACGCACCGGAATGACCCGATATCACTCGGCCAAGGGCTGTCAACTCAGCAATTACTGCTGTTACAACAACAACAACAAGTTTATTTATACACCAACTATTCATGCAGATCGTCGGCATCGCTAATATCCATCTTGACCTTAAAATGTATTACTTTTATTTTTAGAACGACATCACGTTTGAACAAAATTATAACACTGAGGAACTTAAAAAAACTTTCTTCCTGCTGGAGGCGCATTTTGAATTGAAGAACCTTACACTTCACACAACTTATTTATTAATTTAGCTATTACTATTCAATTTATAATATAATCTCGGAAGTTCATACGGTAAGTTCATCGTGGATTCACATAATCATATAATTACCTAAAACATCATAATAGAATTATATTAGTTTTATTACTCACAGCTGTATTATAAAGATTGCACAAAATTTTCACATAGTTGAAGTGCACATCCAACGAGTGACCATCGCGGAACATACGGAATTTCTCCTTATTACCACAAATATACATTAGTAGCTTGCGTACTTGTCTTCTCAGCAGTGCATTTAAATTCAGCATCATGTATTCGCACAAGGTGTAGGTCATGTTTTCACAATAATCATGATACCAATCATAGGTGCCAGGATGTGTGGCAGATAGTCGTAAAATCTGATAAGGCAAACGTACCGATATTTCAGTTAATAGACCATCGTACGATTCAAATATGTCTGGATAATTTTTCAGGTAATTATGCGGTATTAGAGTAGACAAATCCGGTTTAGGGCCATATCGTACTGGCTTTAAAAGACTATTTTGAGAGGGTGTTACAGCAGAGCCGGTTATAACAGGCGTACTGGCAGTATTGCTGGGGCCACTTGCAATAGCACTTATAACACCGCTGGGTAAATTGCTGGCATTTTCGTTTGAAACACGTTTCCAGTGCTGTTGCCAAGATTCCATAACTACTAAACAGAAGGTAAAGGCACCATTGTTGCTCAATATACTAGCCGTAGTACTGGCTACAAAAGAGGCATTATCTTTAAACTGATGGGGCGGTGAAGTGGTGCCAGCTTGTTTGGATTTTGTTTTGCCCATTAGAACACCAAACAGTGAGAGTAAGGCCAGACGTACTTCATTTTTCAAACTTTTATCTTTCATCTAAAAATTTTACATTTAATACAACAGAAAAATTAATTAATTTTTTTTTTTTTTTTGCGAATAATATTGTGTTACGTACCTTTGAGGCAGTTGGAATGGAATCCATTTCTACGTAATCTACTAAGGCTGTTAATAGATCGTTGAGAATCTTTTGATCACGCTCATTATTGCCATTCAAGTCGGTAGTCAACATGAGAATAACTTGTATCAATGGTATGGCTTGCAGACCATTACAGTCATCAAGAGTTGTAATATTTGAGATGATACTTTCCAATATAGCGATTCTATTTTATGCAAGAAATAAATATAATTGTCATTTCCAAATAAATGATTTGAAGTTAAGACTATGATAATTTACCTTAAATCATGCAATTTGGCTAATTTTTCATCCTCAGTAACATCATTTTCTTCAGTATCATTACTATGACTGGCTTCTAAGGCTGCACGACTTGTAGTAGGCATTTCTGCAATAACAGCACTAGAGAGAGCGCCACCTATGGCACCTTTTCCGCCAATACTGCCGCTGGCTAAGCTACCACCGCTTGCACGAGGTGGTGAGGCAGTAGCACCACCATCGCCATATGTACTGCTACGTCCTGAAGTTCCTCCAATTGATTCAACGCCACTACCTCCGCTTTCCGAACCGCCACTACCCACCGGTTCGGCGGGAGAGGTGCGCAGAGTTGAACCATCGGTAGCAACATTAGAACCTTCGTCGTCAGAGCCAGCTGCAGAGGAGGCTGCAGCAACGCCTCCGCCAATACCACCACCACTACCAACAACTACACCGCCACCTCCACCCACAGAAACACCTTGTAATTGTTGTTGGGCATGTTGTAGTTGAGCGGCAGCATTACGCATGCCCTGCAGATTTGAAAGACCCTGCTGCAAATGTTGTAAACCAGGATCAGCTCCAGGATCATCGTGTTGCTGTAGACTTAAAGCTATAGCAATATCCATTATGGCTTCATCGTCGGCGTCCTGTTGTAAACCTAGTAATTGAGGAAAACCACTGCCCATAAATGCCTCTAAAGGATCCACCATAACATTGGGATCATTTCCAACAGCCCCCGCAACAGCTACATACTCTGAGCTGCTGCTGCGCTGTACAGACGAGGGTGGCGACGATGAACCACCACCACCCACAGCAGCTACAACTGGATTAACAATGCCGGTCGCCTCGTCTAAAGCATCGTCTTCATTGCTGGGTACAGAACCAACAGCTGCGCGATTCACTGAAGTGACGGTCGATAGTGCTGGTGGTGTCGGTGTGGAACATACTGGTGGTGTTATAATGGCCACTTTACGTCGTTTGGCTCTCGGACTCAACCGCAAAATTATTGCTTCTTTAGCACTGTGTGATATAACACTGGACTCATTCTTCAATAGAGCTATAAACATTAAGGTAACACGTTCCACTTGACTGATATCGGCCAGAGCAAAAGCGTGCATTATTTCCACTAAACAATGGACAATAGTTTCGGTATGTGAGAGACCTTGTCTTACCATCGATGTTGGCTCATCGATTTCGGGTGTAATTTCAAAGAGCTTCTCAACAAATTCCATTAAATCGGAGATAATTTCGAATTTATTATCTAAACATATTTTTGTTAGACTCTGTGGTCTAGCGGTGGCAATACCGCGTACAATAAGCACCAAACGATAAAATGCTTCGGGATCAATGTCTCTTATGTTTTCGCGACAGTCAAGTTTTGTTTTTAGAGTCTAAAAAATAGAATAAGGTTGTCTATGTATTAATAAATGTTACTTTTCTTTACGTGCAACTAGCACTCCTATGCTGTAAGCAGAGACCGAAAATAACTTGACCATATAATCAAAAATTAAAATTGTGATTTACATTTTGTTATTAAAAATAAATCAGTCAAAATAACTGTTATAAAATGATTTTTGTTTACATTGTTTGGTTTATAGAGGTTAAACCATTTTGTTGTTGTTTTTATATTTCTTGCTGAGAGACAAACTATTTCAATTACATTTTTTAAATTTCAATTGAGGACTTAATGAATTTAATTTTTTTTTTTTTTTTTTGTTCTAAAATTAAAGATTTTTTCTAAACTTTAAGCTTTTTGTAAAATTTTCGATTTTTTGTGAAATTTTACATACAAGTATTTATAATTTTTATATTTAGGTATCATTCATTGATTTGCAACAAATGAACTTTTGCCATTTATTTTTAAAGTTCGAAAATAAAAGTTATAACCTGACTTTTACGAAAAGAAATTAATTTTAAATCACTGAGCTTGATTATTTCCGTTATTTTCTTTTCTGTTTCTCTTAACCACTAACCTAAAAAGTTCTCTTATATAACATTCTCTCAGTGACATAACACAAAACACAAATTTTAAATGGTAAATGGTGCCAATTAACCATTAAAATTAAAATGGACCTGTTATTTTCGGTCTCTGGTTTGTTCGAACAATTTTTTTTATATGAAGTTTGCAGTTTTTGAGAGAGAAAATATTTTTTCCGAACTTGAATTGGTTTTATTTTATATTTTTTTTCTGGACAAAAATGTATTGAGTTGCCAATAGGTTGCATTTTTTTCATACAAACATACATATTTTTGTAGATGAAAATTTTACGTTTGTTGCAGCTCTTAAAACGTATAAATGTTTAAATATGTATATGAGGACCAAAATGGTAGAGATATATAAATTTCCGAGATATACAAAAAAATCTTATCAGGATGTAAAGTAAGACACATACATACATGTATTTAATTATGAATTCGATAATATCAGCCTAAAATGCTAATTCGTAGATACAAATTGAATGTTGTATATGAACTTTATGAGTTACGGAAAAGTTATTAAAAACGGAGCAGCGCTCTAAATTAGGTAAATGAGCGTGGGAAATATTGAAAATATTAGGTCAAAAAAAATTATGGGAATACAATTACTATTTAAGTATGTTATTAATTAAACGTATTTCTTAGTATATTTATTGATTAATTCAGTAGATCTTAATATATTGTTTTAAAAATTACATTAACTGTGCTTTTTATTCGTACACACAGCAAAATGATTTAATATCAATAAACAATTTAACAAACACCCACACAAGTACTAATTAAATTTTAAAACACTTACCTGCAATTCGTTGTAGACGTACACCAACATTTCATAATCCTTGTAGTTGTGATATGCCTGACGATTACCAAATAGTGTCGCCAAAACGTAGCGGGATTGTACTTGAACTTGATTAGCTGTGGGCAACAAAAGCAATGATGTTGCCGTCTTTGTTGCTTTTTGTTTAATTGAGGCTGAGATAACTGAACTATTTCCTTGACCCAAAAGATTTAGTGAGCAGTCAAGAACTTCTAAAAGAATAGTCACCATTTTATCAAGTTGTGTTACAGAATTATAACCCTCATAGTTAGTCGTTGAAGAGCCCATTGTGCCGTAGACAGCAGTTGTGGTAGTTCCATTGCCTGGTACATTTGTTGAGCTTTGGCCGCCCGCCACTTCATCGGTGTCATCTGGCCAACCAACAAGATCTTTGGATTTGCCATACACCTCAATAGAATCAAGCATACTGACATTTTCAGGATCACGTGATTTACCAAACACCACCTTCAAACATTTATCCGATTGCAAAATTTCCTCGCGAGTCAAGGGTATGTCAAACCAGCGGGCTCTGCGCACCGGTGTGGGAATAGTTCTGCCCAAAATTGTAACACTTTGAGGAGTACGATGAGGGTCCTGTGTACCAAGTAAAACACGTATGCCCACGATAACCATGTTGAGATCATTATTGTAGACCTCCAATGTAAAGCCCGTGCTTTTAGTCGAGGCCACAAACATTCCGTTATTAGAGAAAAGTCGTGATTTAAGTTTTTGTTTGTTGTAGATCTGCAACAGATCATTACCACCAAAGTCAACATCGGGTAGCATTGTACAATGTTCAAAGAAATCTATCGGGAATATGGGACTGCCGCTAGGACCAACTGTTTTTTGTTGATGACTCGATTTGCGTTTAGATTTCTTGGCATTAGCGCCGGAGTAAGGTGATCTATTGCTTAAGCTTGAAGTGTACAATTGATTGCTGAGTGGCTGTACTTGAGGTGACAACCAGAAGGAGGTTGATTCTTGATGAGCAGTAAAAATTCGCAAACTACCATCTTCGCATAGCAGTATTAGAGTGGTTTTCTCAACTCCCGCCACAGTGTGGCGTATGGCAACCATGTCCATTATACGGGATTTTGACGATTGGGCCTTTATTTCTTGCATAATAATGCGTTCGGGAGTAAACATGAATATTACTGGATTGTTGGAAGTGTGCATCATGGCACACATTAAGCCGGGATGGCCAGGAATTTCGGTCCATTGACACAATGGCTGTGGTGGGCCCTTAGAAGAATTCTTTGATGCTGGCGATGTTTGCAGATGGGTAATTGACTTAACACCCTTGTTGACATCTATCAAGGGTGCTACAAAACTTCTGCCCACCGAGTAACTGAAGAACAGCATTTGTAGAATGTGTGAGTAATAAATGGAAACACCACCTCCTCCTACTTGACCATTGACATCTCTTATTTGTATGTGGTTTAATTCGAGTGTATTGGTTACATAGAAATCACCGTGTTTGGCCAAGGATTGATCATCCAATTTCTGGTAGTAGATATAGCCTGAAGAGGCAATAATTAACATGTAATAGACACCATCCTGATAGACAAAACAGCAGTCGCGTATTTTGCCCACTGCTACTAAGAAGTAGTATTTCGGACTATAAGTGTCTTCGGAGAGCTCATAGATTTTTACATTATCTGCAGTGACTAAAGCCAACATAGTTTGAGAACCAGGCAGCCAGAGAGCCTTTTTAATAAAATTGCCATTCTCCAATTGAGGAGTCAATACAATGTGATCGCTTGTAGCGGCAGTGGTGGTAAAGGTCAAGATATGACATTCCTTGAGTCCACAAACGGCCAAGTAGTCCTCGTTGGCCGGATTGGCGGTTAGCGACAATACGGTGCATGGTATAGGAGCCGATGACAGTTGCGTCAAAGTTAGTTTACGTTTAGCAGCATCAGCCTGTTTAAGTAAAGCTGACAATTGCAAAATGGTTACTTTGCCTTTTTCGTGTGATACAGCTAAATGTTGCCGCTTGCCATGAGGTGAAGATAGACAACATAAGGCAACTCTTCGTACTAAACCCGAAGATAACAACTGTTTAATAGTTTGACCTTGATCCCCCGAATAACTCATGCGCACATTTTCAAAGGCACCTTCTTGAGAGCCCAGTGTCGGTTGCATTAGCTGATCGGTATGTTGAAAAGTTTGTTCGCCCACGTGCAGACGCAATAATGCAGCTTTTGCTCTCTTATGACAACCCACTATAGAGAACTGGTCGCAATTTTCCTTAATGGCTGGCATTAGCACGTCAAAGAAATCCAGAATACATTTCACAATGATTGTCCATTGTTCAGAGTTTTGTAGATTTTCTTTGGAAGATTCCAAAAGTTTGGATAGCAAAGAAATGCGTTCATTTGTTAGTGAAGAAGATGTTAGAAAAGTAGTGCTACCACCAGATGTGTTTGAAGATCCAAAACTGGCGTTGCTGCCGTGGCCTTGCTGTTGTGACGCTAGACAACTTTGTGAAGGAGGTGTTTGTGAACGTTTTGATTGTGGTAAACTTGAATAATTGTTGTAGTTCGCTGAAGAGGAGCTGTACTCACATTGTTGCCTAGCTTCTAAGCCTGAGAGTCCTGTTGCCAGACGTCTGCGCAGAGCCTGACAGGTGTTATCCTCTTTAGCTCCGCAATCACAAAAGAAATTGCCATATTTAGCATAACTAACATCATGGCCTTTATGGCATACTCTGGCACATACGGAGCAAACGCCAACTGTGTTTACCATGTTACAGGTGTGACAGTGATACCAGTGTTGATTCATAAACTCTTTCTGAGTCAACGAAAATGTGCATAATTTATTGTTAAGGCTGTCCTCATCGGAATCTTCTACAAATGAATCCTCATCGCCCTGTTGATCATTGGCCAAATCATCCATTAGATCTTCTAGGTCCGTTTGTATATCATCATCCCAGGGTGGTTGCTGTTGATATTTACTGCCACGATGGCCTAGACTTTGTAACAGCTCGTGCAGATACCTTAATAGAGCATTTATATTTTCCAAGATATTTGAAGGCATTATGAGGGAACAGGTTAGAGTTTGTGCTTTTTCCAAAACCTGGACTTTTGTAATTTCCAGCCACATAATGGTAGAATTGAAAAGCGTTGAATGACCTTTACCCTGGCCACAGTCGGCCAAGCAGATCATGATTTGTAAAATATCTGAGAAATCGTTTGTTTCTTGGGGAGAGGGTGTGATAAGCGATTGACCCAGTTGTAACAGCGACTGAAATAGTAGCATGGCTACCCCATTTTGACCACCTTTGCCATCCTTTACTATGTATTTTATGACATTTAACAACAAACTGCCATTGTGTTCTGATTGCTGCTGTTGAGCTAATTGGTCGTCTTGGGTTGATATGGGTTCAGATTGGTTTGTGGCCATGAAGCTGTTGCCGGGAGTGGGTGGTTGAGGCCAAAGACTTAGGGATTGTACGGTTTGAAGGCTGCTTTGTTGGGCAGTTGGTTGAGTAGCATTACCAGTTGCATTATCATCATCTATATCCATGGCCTCGGCATTATCCAATGCCGAGGATTGATTACCCAATTGTTCCGATAAACTGGGTATTGCCGAATTGGTAGCCATATTTGTTGGGGTTTGGGCATTGCTGGAGGGAGTACTTGAGCTTGTAGCTGGAGCTCCCGTACACGTTGTTGTGGGTAATTTTTCAATTTGTGTGTCCAACTGCTGTGAAGAACTTTGAGCGCTTTGTGGTCCATAGATTATATGAGTCAACCACGATTTTATACGCTGCTGTTCGATATTGGACAATTCAGCAAAGCATTGTATCAACTCTTCTAATGGGAATAGTGAATCGGTTTGTTGAGCTGTTTGGAATAATTTCTCTATAAATTGTAATAATTTACGAGCATACAATATTGACAAACTAGTGCCGGTAAATGACAGCAATAAATCAACCAAACTCGGAGACTTAGTACCGTTGCTGTCTTCGTTGGTTTTTTGTGTAAAGAATTGCCTAATGGCCTTAACGCCCATGGGTTTTTCTAACATTTGTGTCATTGATTTTAAAACTGCAAATAATAATGACTCATTGAAAATAATACTTTGGCTGGCAGATGCTGAGGGACTTTTCATTTCTTCAGCGTATTCCATCAGGAAACGATAATGATATTTCAGAATATATTTATAGGACATCAATTCCTGCTGATCTTGGGCCTGTTCCACTCCCTTCATTAGAGTCTGCCAGCAACTTTCGCTAATATCGTACACGTATTCCATGCGCGCATCCATTATAGTTTCGATAATAATCGGTTTCAATTGATTTTCCACAAATGTTATGCAGGCTGCATCTTGTTGACTAGAGTTCAATAGAAGATTCATTAAACTGAATAAACTTTTCAGACAATGCTTGAAGGAATTCAAAGTGGAGTAGTAATTGTCATGAGTCAATTCTTTGATGTGGGCCTCTATAACCGATAAAGTGTATTCCTCCACCGGATATACATTGGAGATTAAGTTCTCTGAGACTGGTAAGAATTCTGTCCAATCTCCGGTTATTACCTCCTTATTCTTATTGTCTAGCAATTTCAAAAACTGTTCACTCAATTCCGTGCAATAGGAATTTTTCGAATTCACAATGCATAAAATACACTCTAGTATATTGTCTGGTGTTGTGTTGGCCAAGGGTAGTATTTGAACCATTTTATGTCTTACAATATCGCTCAAAATATGGAACGTGCTTACCAACATTTGCAACAATTCCTTGCTAGATTGTTGCCTTTCATGTAGGGCTACAGAATTATTGGCATAATCGCCTTTTTGTTCCTTGCTTTCAAAGGCTGTAGTGGAATACGATTCATCGTTATTAGCTGGACCACCAGCCGATATGGGAGAGTTTGCTGAAGTAGTGGGACTTGAGGCAGCAGCACCAGTCGATGCAGAAGCTCTTTGGGGTTTAATACCCTCCTTTTCAGACCAGGCTATGGCATGCATATGCGATAGTAATGCATCCAACAAAACAATATACGATAATGGAGGATTAGCTAAAATAGTTAATTAAAAACCGTTATTTAATTTTTTAGTCATTATATTCTATATATTCTGAAAGAAATTCAAAACCGAGCTTTTGAACAAATTTTAGAAGTTCTAAGAACTACATAGTATAGCTCTTTCCGTGCCTAACCCCGAAAGTATATTTAAACTAAAACTTACTTTTGTTAATGTGCTCGTTACAAGTCTCTATGCCCATTATAGTCTGTTTCAAACTGAAGCGTATATCACTAACACGATCAGATATATTATTCCACAAGGTTTCGGCAAATTGGGTGTACATGCCCTGTTTTATCAAACTGTTCACTATTAAATAGTGCGATGTTGGACAACGAATAGACCAAATAAGTGAATGCAAATTGGGTACTTTATCCAATTGTAGTTGCTCCACGTGCGTAGTGGAGGGTGGCAAGCCCAATAATAATTTCCAACATATACCAAAACAATAGCGTATGGCACAAAGTGTGTGAGTACTATCACGAGAGTGCCATGACAGGGTCATATCCGTTATGCTTAGTATATCGATAAGAGCATCCACTAAAAGAGGATATTTTAGTTTGTCTGGTGTACACAAGATAAAATTCCACGCTAGACCATCCAATTTAAAATCCTGAATAGCAGAAGAGGAAGTAGGTTCATTGACAATGGTCAGAGAATAGAAAGTGGGTCGTATATCTGAAAGAAAAGTGTTAGTTTTATTTCCTATGTAATTGTTTAAAAATAATGACTCACTTGACATGCAATTTTTGCGAAACTCATCTTCTATATCTTTGCGACAAAAGGACGTAAGTTTTGTTTTATTATTTAGTAAATCGGTTATTTTTTGATTTTCATGCATGGTACTTATGCTGAAAAGATTCCAACGCACTTGATCCAATAGTTCGGGTGGTGCATTGTACAAATGTTTCATTAGATATTCCAAGAACAAGAGAATACGTGACAATAACATCATTTGACTGTTGCGTATGGGTTTTTCGGCTGATATATCACGACAAACTTCTGCACAGCGTATTACACCACCGGCCGTTAGTAAGAGTATAGATTTCTTTTGCATTAGATTTAACGAATGATAGAGGAATAACAGCAATTGGGCGTGTTCCATATTTAAGTCTTCATAATCCACATTAGTTGGAGGATTTGTTGATGAAGTGCCGCAAACACCTTCTACAAGAGTGTTTATTAAACGATGCCAAACAGACAGACAAGCAGCCTCCTTTTCTTGTGTGGGTTTAAGCAGTAAAATTTGAACCAATACCGAAAGGGTGCTGGGATAAACCTGTAATGGCCAAGTATTGGTATCTGAAGACCAGGGTGAGACACCGAGATGTTGCAAAAGATTCGATTGTAATGATTCACTTAACAAAGAAGCTGATATTAAGTTATGTAAATATCGTCCTACTGCACCTGAGAATCTTATCATAGCGGATTGCCATTTATTGCAAGGCGCAGTTTCTGTTTCTCCGCGGGCCGAGTCACGATCTAAATCTTTTAGTATATTCGCCATTAAGACCATTTGTTGATCCGATAAACCAGCCTTTACATAACGTTGCAAATACGAATGTTTTTGTGAGAAAAACTGGTCCATGAATGAGAAAATTTGTGCGGCCAAATCCAAATATTCATGGGGTTCATCTAGAGCAGGCACTAAATTTGATTTTTGTGCCTCATTATTACGCTCCGAGACTTCGGTTGAATTGTTATCTTCATTTGACTCTGGCTGTAGTGTTTCTTTAAACCAATGTCCTAAATAACTTTCACTATCGTCTTCTTCGGAATTGTCCGAGCAGGACAGAGTATCATTGAAGTACGTTGTGGAATCAGAATAGCTGATGGGTTCACATTCAGTGCGATCTTTTGCATTGGAACGTTTCAAGTTACAGGCTTTACGGTATGTCACAGTGGCCAAGAAGGTAAATAGTTGATGTAAAGTGGCGGTGTTTAAAACACGCATTACTCTCTGGAGGGTTGTGTAGTTCTCTAAAACATCAAAATTCGCAGGTTCTGGCAAAGCTGATGTCTGCCCTCCTGTTGTTGTCGGCATATCCGATGAAGTAGTTTCAATTTTTAAATCCTCTATAAGTTCTGCCAAAAGTTTAATGCAATGATTAGCAATAGCTGCATTTAGAACCCCAAAACCCTGTTGAACTTTAAAAAGATTAACTCTAGCTGATGCTATGGGCGGTGTAGCTTGCAGAGAATCAGAAGGTTTTATTTTCGATTGTTTCAGATCTTCTTTATTAATGCCGGTACTAGAACTACCCGAAGCGCCCAAAGCTCCTTGTATGCCACTAACCAGCAACCAGGCACCGAAGCATAAATGGTTTTGATAAATATGTGATCGGGCCGAATTCTTAAACATTAAACCAATAGTGGTATAAATTTCCAAAGCTTTGTCCACTATAAAACGAGCATTTTCTTCATTGTCATCCGTATCTTTAGCGGACGTTTGTGTAGAAGCCGAAGCAGTAGAGCCAGCTGCTGCCGACGTTGTTTGCTGTGTTTTCGTGCTACCGGTAGATGAAGACATATTTAATACACTGCTGGCTATGGACGTCAACACCGCACAGTACAAAGCTGATATGGCACATTTAGATAATTTAGCTATACGGCTGGGTGACAAAGGCTGTAGTATAGGTAAAGTCAATGCCTGTGAGAGAATCGATATATCTGTGACCATATGGGTTAAAGTATTTTTAATTTGTGTGGCTTCAACTTGTGTTAAAGGCAAGTACAATGGTTTTCCAGCTAAATTTGCAATAGTCTCTTGGTATTTGAGACGATAACGTGTCAATATGGGTAAAGATGTGCAGACGTCCAATATTAAGTCTGCGCCATTTAAGGATTGTAAATATGATGTATTTGAAGCTGAGAAAAGTTCCTGTATACAAAATTACATATACATCATTAAAAAAATAATTAAAATCTAATACTTAAGCTTAACACTTACTGAACAATCTGTTTGCTCTTCGCTTAGTGGTGCCCATGTTATTTTGCCAGCTTCTAACGGTGCTGTCAATTGTTGTATTATGATGGAAGATAAATCTGAACGTGATCTTTTTATTTCCGATTTTGGTGAATCTTTTTCACTGGCATTGCTCCCAGCTCCTGCCGAGCTACTAGCTGATACAATGCTTTTAGTATTTTCAGGATATTTACTAGACTTTAATACAGATGCCACAACAATATAATCGAATTGTAAAATGTTTCCCCCTCCTACGCTTATGTTAGTTGTTGATGCATTTGCACTGCCTGCATTTGATCCAGCATTGCTGCCATTTGTGGCTGCTTGCGTATTTGATTTGCTTTCGCAAAGACTTTTTAGTGCCGGCAATAACCATTTGATTTCATACACACTGACCTTACTCAAACGCAAGATAATGAAACGTATGAGTATGGCGCATGCCTCATGTATTTGTGGTACTTGTGTTTGGGACACTACAAGAAAGGGAGTAAGTTAAATTACATAAAATAAGAATGTAGGTTGGCCTTTCTTTGCCGAAGAATATTCAGTTTTAATTTGATTTGACAGTTTTGTAATAAAAAATTTAAAAATCCAAAATAACATTCATATTTCAAAAACTGTTCCACTTTCGGAGCTCTAAAATGTTTAAATATTAGCATGGTGTAAATATACAAGGTGAGTGCAAATCGGCAACAAATACAACACAATACAGAAATAACAGGCATTTTGTTTGTGTAAAATAATGTACTACTTTTAAAAACATTTGAAAAAGTATTACTTTTGACATAAGTATGTAAGTAAATTGTGGATAGTGTCAGTCAGCTGTGCTACTGCACTCACCTTGTATAGTTACACCATGATTAGTTACAAAAGAGTAAAGTCATAGCCGATTTTTCCATATTGATATTAAATGTGATTCTATTTATTTTTCATTCAACAAAGCCAATAATTATGCTGTCAACTAAGTCCCCTTCACACTCTGCAATTCTGACTCGTCAAGGCAAGTATTTTTGGACGAGAAGAAAATAAATAGCGTACAAACTTGACGGTACTAGTCAATTTTCCTATATCCTTTTTTTTTTTTTTTTTTTTTGCATTAAAAAATACGAAAATAGAATTGAGGTGTGTGAATGAAATGGCAAAAGAGAATTGAATAAAAACTGGTCAGTGTGAAACAGGACTAATTTAAATTTTAAGCATAAATTAGTGATTTCTATTGGGCAATGTTTGTGTACAAGGAGGAAAAATTATAAAATAAAAAATACAAATTCGTTTGTTAAATAAAATTTTAAATTTTTTTACAATTTTTTTGAATGGTCTGTCACTATATTTATATAAAAGCACACTTCAAACCATAGTGTAACTATACAAGGTGAGTGCAGTAGCCCAGCTGACTGACATTGTTTACAATTTACTTATGTCAAAAGTATTTTTTTTTTCAAGTATTTTTGACAGTAGTACATTATTTTACACAAACAAAATGCCTGTTATTTCTGTTTTGTGTTGTATTTGTTGTCGATTTGCATTCACCTTGTATTGTTGCACCATGCTTCAAACCTACTTTTTTATGAATACGGCAGATTGTATTTAATTTTTTACATTTTTATTCATCTTTATTTTCAGTGATATTTTGTTTGTATTTTTGATTTGACTTTATAAGTTTTAGTTAATGTTGCAAGCAACTAATATAAGATCGATTATTAGAAATTTATAATACATTTATATTGGATATACATTTGTTGGTATGTACATACATGCATATAACCTAAACTATAATTTTTGTGACAATATTTTCGGAGACTTGTACTTTCAAACAATCAGCAGAATTTAATTCCGTATTTTGCTTCTATAGAAAAATTAAAACGAATTTTTTTTCGGAATGAAACCACTTTTAATTTGCTATGTGGAATTGTAATTCATATTTTGTAAGTTGAATTGATTTTTGTTTGTAAATAAATAATTGTTTTCATCAAATTTTATTAATTTACAAAAAACTTGAATTTTATTTTATTGTACAAAACGTTGACAAACTTTAATCGAAAAAACTTATTAAATTAACAAGATCTGATGAAGCTAGGTAGGTACATCAAAATTAAACGGAATAACCACAAAATTGAAATCATTTCGAACAAAATATACATATATAACAGGCCGTATATAAATATTCGGCTTAAGTCGGTTTTAGTGACTTTTTTCAAACCACTATCAAAATTTTATTACTAATAGAATTTTAAATTCTGATTAAAATAAAAAAAATTGGGCGGTCACGCCTATTTTCGAGAGGGCGGGGCTCCAAAGTTTGTAATATATTTAGCTATAGCTTTAGCTATATATACATATATCCATCTGGTATTGTCTGACGAAGTTTTTTAAATCGCTCCCTGTTTCTTATTTAAATATTGTGTTTTAAACTGTTAAAAAAGTTATTAAACGCTATACACAGTTTTCTTATTAAATATACAAGGAGAGTTATAACAAGTAAGAGGGCTATTCTCGGCTATGCCGAATCTTATATACCTTTCAACATTGTTGTGGATGCATAATTATATTATACACATACATACATATCGTTGGTCTCATGTAGAAAGGCCTTAACTCGCGATTCCAATGTATTTAACGCAAATACACCTCCTCACAAAAATTTATTGCAATAGTGTAAAAAATAACGCTTTTATAAGCGGTTGTACAAAAAAAAGTTACATGTTCAATATTACAGTTTCTATTATGTTTTTACCTTCTCCTGTAAAGTTTCAAATATGCGAGTTAGGGCCTTAGATTTATTGTAATTTTAAGTATAACAAATTTTTTAATAAATAAATACCATTTAAAAACAGTGGTTTATTTTTTTTAAATAAACCGGATTCTTTTTAATTTGAAAACAAAAGCGTCAAGTAGTTTGAAGAAAATATGTACAGTGCCGGACAAAACATATTGTACTGAAGAGAAATTTCTGTTAAGCCAAATTAAATACGATAAACACGATATATGCATTTAAATTCAAAATATATTCTTTTATTATTAAAATCTAAACGATACTTTTACATTTTATTCAAAACTCAAACATATTTATTAAAAAAAACAAAATTTGTCAAAAATGCACGCGACAAAACATATTGAACTAAACGTTGGGATCAATATTTTGTGGAATATCCTTTGTTTTTAAGGACGGCTGCACATCTGTTTGGCATGGAAGCAAACCAAGCGGCTTTTAAAGCATCAAATAATTTTTTTATCTCCTCCTACACCTTCTCTATTGATCTATTGATTATTCACTATTTCCCAAAGGTTCTCAATTGGGTTGAGGTCTGGAGATTACGCTGGCCCAGCGTTGAATTTGCTGACTATGAATTAACAAAAACACACAAATTTCTGCTTAGCTTACACTAAAAACTTTGTTAGTGAGCAAGCAACAGCACAGCGCAGTCCAAACAAAACAAAAATAAAACTATTGACTGTAGCTTAACTATGTGATTTTATTTGCTGACACAGTCAGCCACAGCAATTCACTTTAAAAATTTTGCTGCTGCTTAAAATTTACAGTTTTTGAATTTTTCTTTAATGCTTTTGCTGAGCTAAAAACTGTGAACGTTTGTAGTGCTGAAGTTAAGCAAGTCTTATTTTCGTTGTAGTTGTAGTGCCCTAAACCATTTCCGGAAAAGCAACCCCAGACCATCACATTACCGCCTCCGTGTTTTACAGTACCTTGACAATATTTGGGATCAAATCATTTATTTTTCGGTCTGCGTATTCTCTTCATGCCATCAGAGCTTTTTAAGTTGAATTTTGATTCATCTGAAAATAAAACCGTATTCCATTTCTGCAATGACCAGTCGATGTGCTCCTTTGCAAATTGTATTCGAGCTTTTCGGTACTTCTCCGAAAAAAATGGCTTCTTTGCAGCCCGATAACTATAAAGTCCTGCATCAGCATCACATGCTCTTCTTTGTACGGTTCGAGTACTTATTTGTAAGTCAAGAGTTTTTACAACTGCAGGAACAGACTTATCTGGATATTTTTTAAACTCTCTTACTATTCTTGAATCGTCTTTCGATGTCGTCAACCTTGGTCGGCCCCCGCGGTGAACATTATCAACTTTTCCTGACGTTGTAAACTTCTTTATAATAAAGCTGACAGTGGATTTTGGTAAGGAATACTTTTCGCAGATGTTTTTTTGTGATAGGCCGTCTTTAAAATCTTTAATTATTAACTTTTTTAAAATCAACGCTGTATTTGTTTCCAGCCATCGTAGATCTAACACTAAAAATGAGGAAAATGTGGTAAGATTTCCCTTTCGCTTCCTTAAGCACCACCTTTGTCTTAAGAATGTAATTATTCGACTACAGAAAGAATAATGTAACGCCACATGCCTCAATATTAATTTGTTGTACTATTATTTTCTCTTTAGAATAATAACGGCACATTTACAGCTTTACTATGATTACATTGTCGAAAGTCCAATATGTTTTGTCGCATGATTTTTATACAATTTGAGCTCTTTTATATAATAAAAGTAAGATATGCAATAAAATTTTTTTTCAAAATATTTTTGTTTGTTTACAATATATAGTATAATAAATCATTTTCACACATCCTGTTTCCACATTTCAGAACAAAATGCACATAATAATGAAATGTTAATTTAGTCCAATACGTTTTTTCCGACACGTATAACGAGGGTTTATTTATTTAAATCTACACAAAAACAATTAAAAAAAGGTAAAATGAACATACTGTTCTTTTACACACTTATATTACGGTTTAAGAACACACTTAAAGTTTTCGAACATTTTGTTTGATCAACGCCATCTGTTGATGAACAATATTAATACACCAAGTTTTTTTGATGAAATTTTCAGAGGTTGTCTCTGATTTTTGTTCATATCTCCGTTATTTATAATTTTTGCTGATTTTAAAACTCCTCGAAAGCATGTCTGACAGAATTATTGAAGATTTGGATCCGAAGATATCTGTAGCTTAATTGCCGTATAACCGATACTAATATGATTTCTGGATTAAAATTTCTGATGCATATAAAAGTTGGTTCGATATCGATATTTATTAGACATTTTTGTGGGTTTGTTTTTTGGAAATGGTTCTTATATGGCAGATATGACAAATTATGGGCCGATCTTTTTAAATTTTAGAACAGTTATTTTCATGCATATGAGGATATTTCACGTCGAATTTCAACATAATAACGGTATTTTTAAGATATATATTAATATTAACGTGGATTTCGGTAGTGGACCTTATGTGGGGGATATAGTCAAATATGGGCCGATATTCTCAAAATCCAGCAGTTTGATTTAGGCATGCATGTAAATGATCCGTGTAAAATTTTGGATTGGTACCTTTATTTATAAGAGATTTATGAGTATTAAAGTGATTTTCGGAAGAGGGCTTTATATGGGGCAAACGGTTAAAAATAGACAGAAATTCACAAAATTTTGTGGGATGATTTTTGTATATATGTAAATGATCTGTGCAAAGTTTTAAGTCGATACCGATATTTATACAATATATATAGGGATAAATGTCTTATTCAGATGTGGTCCTTGTATTGGAGCTATGACCAATTCTGGGCCGAACACCATAAAACCTACAGAAAATAATGGCTCAAAAAACTAAAATGTCTCTCGACAGATAACACCATCAATATAATTTATCGAAATGTACGAGGCCTAAATTCAAAAATAACATCCCTTTATGTCAATAGCTTTGGTTTTACACATAGTATTATTGTTCTCACGAAAACCTGGTTGAATAAAAACATTCATAATGCTGAAATATTATGCTCGAAATATCAAATATTCAGATATGATCGGTCTTACAAACGTGGTGGTGGAGTTCTTATTGCCGTTGTAAACTCATATTCTCGTCAACATATTTTATTTAATCATAACGATGAGATCGAATTTGTAGCTGTCAAAATTTTGCTTAGAAATAGATTTTTGTTTGTTACAAGTTCTTACAAAATTTATTTATTTATTAAATAAATTCTTCATCTGATGTATATGATAATCACTTCTCTAGAATTTCATCTATTTTGCAACAATCTAATCCACCCGACTTATTTATCGCACTTGGAGGCTTTAACCTTCCTACCGTATTATGGAACAATTCGTTGGAATTAAATTACTTAATCCCGTCTTGCTCAATTGAATTTATTAAAACAATGCTGGCGTCTGGCCTATTCCAATTGAACAACGTTCATAATATTTTTGGTAGACTTCTGGACCTTGCTTTTGTTACGCAGCCTATGAACATACATATTCGAAATTCACTTCCTTTAACTCTTCGAGAAGATAAATATCACCCTACAGAAATTTAGTCTCCTGCTAATAATTTGTCTTCGTCACCAAATGAGATCAAGCACAAATCTAATAAGGTTTACTGCTTTCAGTGTACAAATTACATAAAACTTAATGGCCCATAATCATAGTCATAGAAAAAGCATAGTTTAAGCAAAAGCATGCTTTTGTTTTAAATTCAGAACAAAATTTATATGTTTTTGTTGTTTAAAAGTCTACTTTTACTTAAAGTATGCTTTTTCTATGACTATGATTATGGGCCAATTATTTGTTGTCTAATGTTAACTGGAGTACCATAATTTCTGATAATAATCTCGAAGAAATATTATTTTCGGATTTAACCCATATTCGGTCCATATTTTATAATCATGATATATAACGTTTTTTTAATACCTTTAATTTAATGTACATATTACAAATAATCAGACACCCAGTAGTTCCCGAGATATAGGCATATATATTTTCAACTTTAAGGGCCCGCCCCCTCGAAAATAGGCGTGACCGCCAACAAATTTTTTTGCGGTCATCTAATCTAAAAGTTCTATTTGATGAAATTTTTTTTTAGCAGTCACTAAAACCGACTTGTTCCAAATATTCAGTCGTTTACTTTTATTTTTAATATTTTACAATATGATTATTCAGTTCGTTTATTTGACCTTTTTCAATATTTAATAGTTTTTTAATAAGCAATAAGGTCACTTGAATTTTATATAAAAATATTTAATTTATTTATATATATATTTATTGGAAATAAATATATATAAATATATTTATTGGAAATAAATATATATAAATAAATTAAATATTTTTATATAAAATTCAAGTGACCTTATTGCTTATTAAAAAACTATTAAATATTGAAAAAGGTCAAATAAACGAACTGAATAATCATATTGTAAAATATTAAAAATAAAAGTAAACGACTGAATATTTTATTTTATATAAAATTCAAGTGACCTTATTGCTTATTAAAAAACTATTAAATTTTACAATATGTTTTTTTGTTTTGTATATATTGAATGTCAGTAAAATGTACATATGTATATTATGTAAATAAGTAACTAAAAGTATTCTGTTCAAATTATACCAATATTTCCTATTAGGCATTTCTATATTGATCTAACGATGTACCAAGGCATATTTATTATAATCAATATGCCTTGCGATGCACTTGCAAAAAATAAAGGAAAAAAGAATCAATCTGACGAAACACCCTGTTATACATAAAATTTTTCTTGTGTAAATTTGTGGACGCACTATGTTCTTACCAAGTTTACATTCACTTAATTTTTCAGCAGCTAAAGCAGCAAAAGCCGTATAAAACTGCAAATAATTATTTTCCTCATCAAAAAGTTCATTTTCACTGTAAGCAAAATAACAAAAGAAATTTATATTTGCAATTTACACAATATTTGTCAAGAAAAAACTAATTTTCCTTTGTTCGGTCGCCATCTTTGATTTTAAGGTGAGACGACAAACTGGAAAATGTTCATTTGCAATTTTCTCTGCAATTACGTTAAATTTTTTGGAAATCTTTTTTCACTTACCAGCGGGTGATTGCCTTAATGATGTTGAGAATTTCATTTTTATTTAAAACTCCATGACGATTCTGTAAAAGTGGTTTAACCACAGAACTCCAGTCCGTAGAACCACCACTATGAGCCGACATTTTTTTACTTTTGACAAAATTAATGAATCAGCGTTGTGAAATTCCGTATTAAGAGGTGATTTTTCCAGTGTTTCAGCTAAGCAAATTAAATTTTGTTATATGTCTTATAAAATAATTTTCATTTTGATTAATAGTAATAATTAATATGATTTTAAATATTGGTTTGGTATACAATAACGTCGGCGTTGTCGAAAAATTCAATAAAATGTGTTTATAATAGTTTACAAATTCATTAAATTAAATTTATTTGTATAATAGCGCGAGAAATTAATTAAAAACAATTGTTTTATATTCATTTTTGTGAAATAAACGACAATTTATTATTTATGTCGTATAATATTTGTAAACATGCTCTTTCAAGCCTTTTGTTACTATTACTATGCAACTTTGAAATTAGGTTTACTGCTTTTGGCAACTCTGTGTTTATAAATATTTTTGTTTCGGCTGTTTTTGATTTTGTTTTCATTTGTCGATTTATCGTAATCATTTGTTTTGCTATCAACATTTATTGTTTTTATTTCAATTATGTGTTGTTTCCAAGGCATATCAATATGCCTTGGTTGTTTCTCTCTGCCTTGTGTACAAACAACAACAAGTATTCTATCTGACAGTAATAAGTGTTGTATATTTGGCATTTTTATTATGAAAACAAATTGTTCTTCTTAATATGAAACACCATATCTATACTTGGCAACTATTTATCATAACAACTATTGATATTTGTTATCAAGACAAATCTGAGCTGCAGCACTACAATTTTGATTTAATAATTAATATTTTTTTTTAATGACCAATATTTTATTTGATTTATAAATGGTACTCCAACTGAATAAATGTTGAGTTTCTACGGTCTTCACCTAGGTATATTCAAAATAAACGTTGAATAGAGTGCGACGAGAAATTATCGCAGGTAAAAAAACGAGCACAGGCCTGATTGACCATAAGAAATAATGACAATGGCGTGCCAGGGAGCAAATCAAGATCCTTGTAACATTTTATATTTATTTTTTTCAATTCTGGCTTTGCAATGAATACTTTTTTGGTACCTATATCAAAATTTTTTAAAGTACTATCATTTAGATTCAAAACGTAGTTTTTGAATAACAATGTTAATAAGTTGAACCATATTGCATATCATATTAAAGACATTTTCAAGCACTTTTAATATTGTTATAGATAATTTACTGATTATAAGAAATATTTACTATTCCTATAACTCCAACACTAAGAGGGGGCGAACAAAAATTTTACCGTTTTTATACATATAATTGGCAGTTATCAACGTTATCAACGCTCAAGCTGTTGTCACGATCTTGTTTTATGCCCATGATCAAAAGTTTGATTATGAAAAATAATTAGTACCTTTTTAAAACAATATAAAAAATGCTTTATTTGCCACACTTAACCAACACATGCCTTCCTGTCTGTTGTCATTTATCTATAAAACAGCTGGGCGTAAACAATAATTAAAAAAATATTTAAGCTTCCTCTTTTCACATTTTTACATTTAACAAAACTATGAAGCAAAGCTTTAAATACATTAAATTATAAATTAATTAAATTAAGAATATTGGTCTGAATATATAAAAAACAATTTCAGTTATGGACTCGGGAACAACTACAACAGCAAACAGTCAACAAAATACAAATAAGGTAAGTTAATGGAAAACAAGAGAAATGAATTAAATTAATTTAAATTCGTGGCATAGATTAATCCACACTCGAGTTTACATCCACAACAACCAGCCACACAATCCGCAGAACCTAACGAGCCTCAACATGATGTTAAATTACAGTGAGTATTGAAGGCATATTCGGCATTGTGTCATAAAATGAACTATAAAATACATTATCTTGATTTTTAGAAATGTTGTAGCTACTGTGTCTTTAGCGTGCGAATTAAATTTGCAAGATATTAACAACCGTACCCGCAATTCCGAATATACTCCTTCACGATTTCATGGTGTTGTTATGCGCATGCGTGATCCACGTTGTACAGCTTTAATATTTAGAACTGGAAAAATTATTTGCACCGGAGCTCCCAATGAAGCCGAAGCTTCTCTGGGTACTCGCAAGTTTGCTCGTATTATACAGAAACTTGGCTATCCGGTTAAATTTACCGATTTTCGTTTACAAAATATAGTGGCTACAGTTGACTTACGTTTTCCCATACGTTTAGAAAATCTAAATCAAGTTCATGGTCAATTTAGTTCATATGAGCCTGAATTATTTCCCGGTCTTATATATCGTATGGTTAAACCACGTATGGTTATGTTGATATTTGTCAATGGTAAAATTGTATTTACTGGAGCTAAAGCCCGTAAAGACATTCTAGAGTGTTTGGACTTAATTTATCCAATATTACTTAGTTTTCGTAAGAATTAAAATTTTTTTATATATAATATAGACACTCGTATGCAAATTAAATATAAAACGTAAAATGAGCATTTTGAAGTAAATGTAGTTTTCTACTATTCGTATTTCACATTGCATAATATTTATATTTAAAAATGCAATTTATTTTTTATTAATAAAAAAAAAAAATAGAATACAGATGTGGATGCATAATTACATTATATACATACATACATTATATTATTCTATTTTCTTCGACCTTTTTGTATGATTTTTATTAAATAATTTTTAAGCTTGAGGTCACTTTTTGTTTTTTATAAAAGATTTTTTATTTTTATATATAATTAATTCAATATTTCGATTTCCTTTGGAAATCTTCTTCAGGAGTTTTTTTATTTTAATATTTAAAAAATAACAAATTTTCTATGTGTAAATAAATATTTTGATATAAGTTTGAAAGGGGTTGACAAAATTGAAAAATATGTTTTACAGAAAAAATAATTTTAAATTTTCAATAATAACATTGGACAGTAAATAGAATTATGCATCCACAACAAAGGTGAAGGGTATATAAGACTCGGCATAGCCGAATATAGCACTCTTACTTGTTTTATATTAAATTTAAATGTTATTATTAAGAACATGGAGTAACTATTAGAGCTGCAAAACTATCGATTGTCGCCCCACTCGATAGTCGATAGTGGTCATATTCGATAGTTTCGACAGTTTATCATAAAACTATCGATAGTATTGAATTTTAAAAACTGTATGCAAAAACAATTGTTAAAATTAAATTTGCTTAAAGATATATTAAAACCAGCAATCAAAATTAAAGAATATAAACTCACATGTAATTGAACATTTTTCAATATTCAATTTGTATTAATTGAATATTGAACAGAATGGCTAATTTAATATGAAGGCCAATGAGTAAAAAAAGTTTTAAAATTTTTCTTAACAATTTACTTACAAAAAACCAAAGCGTCACCAGCAAACTGCAAACAAAAAATATTTTTATCTGCTGATGCCTTGCGATCAGTGTGACCAGATTTTGAAATACTACAAAGCTAAATCACGTTTGAAAAAAAAGCTAAAAAGGAAATTAAAAGCCAAAAAATAAAGCTAAATTATTTTATAGCTTTTTATAGTCACTTTTCATGATTTCGATATTTTTAATTTTTAAATAGTGTTTATATAGGTATATATATATACTTACGTCCTTATTCATAAAAAATTATTCAGGTCTCTTTAGAGCTAATTTGACAAATATTGCATAGAAAGAAAGCCTTTAATAAATCTAAACCATTTTGTATGAATAAGGTAGTTATTATATAATATATATTTTTGCTTCATTTAAATTAAAAATATTGAATCAGTAATATTGAAACGAAATTTTATTCAAACTATAAAAATAACAGCTTTTCAAAAGCATCCTAGGATAATATGCGAAAAAATAGTATACAAATTAAAAGCTATGTATAATACATAATATAATAGTTTTTCAACAAACTATTATAACAGTGTAAGTCTACATGTTAAATATTTCATCACATTCTTCTACTTCAGAGACATACAAAAAATTATTATCATTTGTATAAATATCCTTATCAATTTTTTTTTATGAGATCTATAGTTACTTCAAAATTTTGGCAACATTTATTTAACCTCTTAAAATTTTGTATGGTGAAAAAAGTTGTTTCGCACATGATTGGGGTGTGAAGCATGAATAGAGAGCGAAGCATGTACCGTGGAAACATAGTATTATTGACTAATTTCATATTTAAGTTTTAAAAATTGTCAGCTACGCTGTTATTTTAATAATGACAATTTCTGTCGGTAGTATCGCTATCGGAAAAAAACAATCGATAGTACACCAAGAATTAAACTATCGATAGTACCATCGATAGTTTTACAGCTCTAGTAACTATACAAGGTGAGTGCAGTAGCACAGCTGACATACTATGTTTCCACGACGATTTGAATCACCTTCTTCGCCTTCTGAATCATGTTTATGAATCATGCTGTTTACATGATTAATAAACTTGATCCGATTTGACAGTTGTCTTCAGTAAAAAAACAGAATAAAAAAAAAACAGAATTTACAATTTATGGAAAATAATTTTTTTTAATGGACAAACAAAAGTGAGTGGAAATTAGTTAGCTTATTTGAAAAAAAAACATACATTCGTACGTATTTACTTTCTTTACTTCCAGCAACAAGAAAATAATTTGCTTTGTTTACAATAATATTAAATTTTTACAGCTAGAGAGAAGAGTGCAATTTTTCGTTCTTCGCAAGTAGATTCAATATGAATATACTTAAAATTTTGTATGGTGAAGCAAGTTGTTTCGCACATGATTGGGGTGTGAAGCATGAATAGAGAGCGAAGCATGTGCCGTGGAAACATAGTATGACTGTGTTTTCAATTTACAGTAGTACATTATTTTAAACAAACAAAATGCAAGTTGTTTCTGTATTGTGTTGTTCCTATGTATATATATGTTTCCGATTTGAACTCACCGTGTATAATTATACCATAATTAAAAACTATTTATTTGAAAACATGCCTCAATAGAATCTGAAAAGAAATTTAAAAACAATTTGACAAAAAAATAATTATTTTACATGGCTTACATATTACGGCAATTTAATCGTGTACTTTGAGTCGCAAGAAAATACTTTGGAAATAAAGTGTAAAATTAAAAAGATTATCTTTAAAAATAACCCCCTGAACTCTTTAAACATTTATTATATGAAGGAGTTAAATTACGACGTGAAATATCTGAGCAGACAAATTGTTAGAACCTTGTTTGTATACTTCACATATGCTAATATATATTATAGAATGAATAGCTCAAATTGTCAGGTTATCCCACGTCGATTTAAGGAAGTCGAAAGTCGACCTATACCTTCATATAGAAAGCTGTAATGCTTAAATCTTGTATTAAAATAATTTTTAGGTTATAAAACTAAAACGCACGCATGTGAACTATTTTAAAAAACCGTAACGCCGTACAGTGAGACGACACCAAGCATTAATCAATGCAAGATTAAGCCACAAATCTCTCGAAAGCAGCAAAAAAGACGGTCTGATTACTTCTAAGCCATAATGACAACGACGCTTGAGTTCATATTGCTATACAAATTTGATTATATGAAATTAATTTATATGTAGCACCCTGTTAATACCAACTTCTAATGTTTACATTATTTACAACCCTTTTATTCCAGAGTAGTTTTGTTGTATTCATTTTAGTGTTTTTTTTAACAGTCAGTAAAAATTATAAAAAACTCCAAATTATACAAAAATCCAATTAAGTTATTTAGATCTCTTTTGCACACAATAAAATAAACAACAATATGATACCAAAAAAAATGCCTGTTAAGGATGCTCACATAGTGAAAATTGCGGTGGAGTATGAAAATCATTTAGCACAATTGATAAATTTGGATCAGCGTCAACCTCTAACAGGTAAATATATTATATTTCATAATTATTACTAGGTATATGTGTATAAGTTTAAATTGATGTAACGTGACGCTTTAATGTCTGCCTTCAAAATTTGCCATAAATTAATAGGAAATAACGGGTTTTTAAAGGATTGCTCATCATTTCTTTTGACACAGTTAAACCAACGCCCTTTTGTCATTAAACAATCAATTCAAGTCAGTCATTCATGCACATTACACACACACATACGCAAACAACAACGTTGGGGGGAAATATGCTGTAAAGAGGCCTTCTAGAAGGCCTTCTTTGACAGTCACAAGGACTTCCAGCCGCATTGCCAAATCGTTTCAATTTTACCTGGCGTGTCATTGTTAGTCAAGGCCTTGCCTACTCACTACTGGTTAGATGCCTACTAGAAGGCATACTTAAGAAAGCGAATTGGAAGGTCTACCAACTAATGGCTCATACAAGGCGTAATTAAAGGTCCGCTAAATTAATAATTTCAGGAAAGTAAAAGAAAGGGGTTTAAATAATAGAAGAGTTTTATTAATTTTTATTTCTCGTATAACAAAGTGAGTAAAATAATGTTTATTGTTGTAGTGACGATGTACAGGAATAATTGTCATTAATTGATTAATTGACATTTTTTTGAAGTGCAATTTTGAATGTGTATGAAACGTCTTCTGAGAGAAGGCATAGTGGAAAGAGTTTGAAATCTTTTAGAATGTGTACCTAACTAGGTCTTCTATAAGGCCTGCAAATGGAGGAGATTTTTCTCGCTGGGGTGCAATCAGAGTTTACGAAGATTGTAAATGATTAAAAACTCAAATAGTTCCAACAGGAAGTAAATGCGAATTGACTATATACAATTTACTTATCTATTATTTGCTTTTTTAAATACGAATGGTTTTCGTAAAATTTGCATTTCTCGTACAGAAATAAGTTTATTTTTTTTAAATCATGAATATTTGGTAAAATCTTTTTTTTTTTTTTTTTTTTTTTGGCGACAATATGTTTGACTGTTGGCTATCAGGCACCGCAATGGTGCAGAAGTTAGAACTCAAAGAATTCTGATGAAAGAATGTGGTGATTCTTGAAACATGTAAATTCAACCCAGGTTCGATCCCCAGCTCAGCCAAGAAAAATTATCAATAAAATTTTAATAAGATTTCATGTTGTAAAAACAATTCCTACCTTCAGTAAAAATAATAATTTAATGAAAATTAAATTTAATGAACTTGAGCCTAACAAAAATTATCAAAAATTGATAAAATTAAATATTTAAAAAAATTTTATTCGAAGTAAAAACTTCAAGTCAAATATATAATTTGTTTGAAAACAATTATACACTATTATTTATTTTTGTATACTTCTGTTATATATTTCACATAGCTTTCCATTGGAAAGCATAAATGTAAAATTATACAAAAATGTATACAAAGAGACACTAGCAAAATGTAATGCATTTTCTGGCCTGCTAAAGCCGTCATCATTCTTTGTGTCTAACAGTATTTATTTTCAAACCTCATATATTTAACTTTTTTTATATATTAAATGAGAATTTTTCCTCTTGCGAGTATTAAACAATTTTTAAAAAATTTTTATTCGAAGTTTTTACTCATTCATTTAATTTCTCATTTAATTTATTAAATACTAGCTAAACCCGGTGTGCTTTGCTACCCCCCTCGTCATAAAATAAAATAAAACGTATTTATATATTTACAAACATTTATTTATTTAATTTTAATGTATTTATTGCAATGCTTTAGGCGAGACTTACATAGTCAAGAATTTATTATTTCGTAAGAAAATCCTGTTGTGAAAATTTAATGACGATCGGTCCAGCAGTTAAGACTATATTACGATGTTTAATTTTCCTAAAAAGGGGCGTGGTCCCACTCACTTTTCTCCTGGTATGTATTCCTAATTATGCCAATACCATATGTACCAAATATCACCGACGTACGTCAAAAAATGCCCAAAATATGGCGGGTTAAATTTGTGGGTTATATGGGCGGTGCCACCCCCGTTTGTACAATCAAAACTTCATATAGCCTATTATTCCTTCCAGAGTCACAGTAACATGCTGTAAAAATTTCAGGCAGATTGGTCCAAGGGTTTGGCCTCCTATTAAGCACAAACATACAGACACACATTCATTTATATATATATAGATTAAAAGCAATATAATTTAAGGTGAAATGGGGCGAAAAATGGGGATTTGGTAATAAAAAAATGTATGTAGTTAAAAAGTATATAAAACTTTAGGTAAATACATATTACAAAAAAAGTATTTTGTGTAGCAAACATTGTTAGTGGTATACGTAAGTATCTGAATTAAAAAAAGGGGGCGATGAAGTAGGCGTGGTTCATAGTTATATGGCGACATTAACAGTATTAAGAGCAATATACTACCAAATAAAAAAATACGTTGGAATGAAGAAATTTGTATAGAGAACAAAAAGTATAAAACTTTCAAAAATTTGGCGTGAAAAGAGGCGTGGCTTAAGAAATCTTTATTTTTACCTCGCCTGGAGTATATAATGTGTATACAATTTGAAGTAAATCTGTTAAAAACTATATGGGAGCAATTACATAATTTTTAAAAAGTGGGCGTAAAAATGGGCGTTGTCAAAAAAAAGTACCCTATTAATCATACCAGAGTGCCAGTTAAATGCTGTGAAAATTTCAAAAATATCGGTCCAGAGGTTTGGTCTCCAATAACAATATTTTAAAAAAGTGGGCGTAAAAGTAGGCGTGGTAAAAAAAAGTACCCTATTATTCCTTCCAGAGTCACAGTAACATGCTGTGAAAATTTCATCAAAATCGGCTCAGCCGTTTTGGAGTCTATACGTTACATACATACATACATACATACATACATACATACATACATAGATACATACATACATACATACATACATTCAATTTTATATATATAGATTTAACTTTATTCTTAACTTTAGGAAAAATCCAGGAAATTTGCAGTTGCTGGGGTATTGTTGATCCCGAAAACTATGCCTTACAATTTTGCGAAGCCAACTATTTGAAATATGTTACGGAAAAAAATCGTAATGAAATCAAAAATGGTTCTGTTCTACGTCTACAATATTCTCCATCAAAAACTGCCAATGATACATTAGAAACATTGCGCGCCGGTTCTCCATGCGTTAAAGGCGACTGTCTTGAAAAATTATCCTCGCTTTCGGTAGATGTAACATTTGCTTTGGAGTTTATAAAAGAACAAGGTCTGGGCATAATTATTAGCATGATTGAAGAGCCCTCAGAAAAGGAAGATAAAATACTCGTACATAGTTTAAAAAGTTTCGTTGAACTTATGGAACATGGCACGGTATCGTGGGAAATATTACAAAAAAGTTTCGTACAGCGTAATATTTATATTGTAAGAAATTTTCAAAATTTTCCCAAATGCACCGAAAGTGCTCTATCAAATTTAGAAAATATTGTACAAAACAGTACAAAATATACGTTGGTGGAACAAGAGGTTACGTTGCAAGATTTATTGAGATTATTGCAGGATGCCAATTCGTCAGTCATCATACAAAATGCTATAGCCTTAATAAATGCTCTATTTATGAAGGCGGATGAGGGTAGAAAACGTCAAATTGCCCACACAATCAGTGCTAAACAATATCGTTTGGCATTGATAGGAAATGTAACCAGTACGGAAATGACCCATCAATTGTATGTTTTGCAAACTTTAACTTTGGGCTTGTTGGAGCAACGTATGCGCATGAAAATCAATGCCCAAGATCAGGATGCCCATGAAAAAATCAAAGAGTTGCGTAAAATAGCATTTGATGAATATTCCGATCTTATGAGTGGCATGGGAGGTGCTGGAGGAAATTGTTCGGGTACGGGTAATGTCAACTTTGCCCAATATTACAAAAAGTTGGGTTTCAAATGCGACATTAATCCGGCTCAAGATTTTATTGAAACACCACCGGGAATTTTGGCCTTGGATTGTATGATTTACTTTGCACGCAACTTCGCCCAGCAGTATAGAAAAATTGTGCACGATAATTCGTGTCGTGGCGATGAGCATGAATGTCCATTTGGGCGTACTTCCATTGAATTAGTTAAGTTGCTGTGTGACATTTTGCGCATCGGCGAATCACCGTCAGATCAGTCGGTTGATTTTCAACCCATGTTCTTTACACATGATCATCCATTTGAGGAATTTTATTGCATTTGTATAATGACTCTAAATCGTACTTGGAAGGATATGCGTGCCACGGGCGAAGATTTTCTAAAGGTATTTAGTGTTGTACGTGAACAAATAACACGCACGTTAAAGCAACGTCCTGATAATCTAGAAGATTTTCGAGGAAAAATTGCCCATTTTACGTATCAGACAATAACGAATTTGCGTCAGCAGGAGAGAACCTCCAAGGAGGAATGTGATTCGACTGCCTCGGCTATAGTTAAATTGAAGGAAAAAATATCACCACATATTTTGGACTTAATTAAACAACAAAGACTGGCGTTTTTAGTAGAAGGTAGTGTTACTTACAAATAATTAATAACAAAATTGTTAATTCGATTTAATGATTTGATTTGATAGCCAATATAATTCCTAAAGTTTCAAATTAATATTTTAGAAATTACAAACAGAATGATAAACTAATCTACATATATGAAATTCTAATTTTCTTAACAATTCCCAGGTACCCGATTCTCGAAATATTCACGTGGCGCACGTTCAAAAGATAAATTTTGGTATGCTCGTCTCTCGCCAAATCACAAAGTCATACATTATGGTGACTGCGACGAGAAGACCATACCAACCCTTGAAGAACTGTCCAATAAAGTGTCAGTTGTTGATATCAAACAATTATTGGAGGGTAAAGAATGTCCTCACATGAAAGAAATTCGCACACGCAAATGTGCGGTTAATTTGGCTTTTTCCATAACATTCGACAGCATGGATCATTCTACATTGGATTTTGTGGCGCCCGATGAAATTGTGTTCTACTACTGGACCGATGGTATTAATGCACTTTTGGGTCAAGAAATGGTTAGTAAACAGAAAAAGGAAGACTTTGACACACTGCTATCGATGGAAATAAAACTCAGGTTGTTGGATACTGAGGGTGTTGATATTAGTAAAGACCCACCACCGGTACCAGAAGATCCTGAAAATTATGATTTTTGTTTTGAAAATTAAGTATTATATACACAGATATATTCCAACAGGTAATCTTTAATCTCCATTTTATCATTAGTTTCGCATTTAAATATGTATGTTAAAACAAAAATTAAAAGCCAAAGTTATTCTAAAAAGTATTTAAACAAACGCACATACCGCTAATAAATCATGTCTTTTTCTACTGTTATTTTATACAATAAATTTATATATATTTTATATTATATATAAAATCTTTATTATATTAACAACTAGCTGACCGCCCCGGCTTCGCTCGGTATTTACTATTGATTTGTATTTCATAGAATAAGATGTATTCACAACCTGCCTGCTCTTATTTATTTGCAAATTTGTACAGCATACTTTAGGGGACTTTTTTTTTCAAATGTTGAATTTTTTCAGGAAAAAAATCATAACTGGAGAATGGCTAGATCGATTTTGGATTTCAAAATCAACTAACCATCATCACTCCTCCCTGTACCTTCCCTAAAAATTTTATGGCAATCGGTCGAGCCGTTCTCGAGTTATGGAGTGACAATCAAAATGTACACTTATTTTTATATATATAGATTACTAGCTGACCGCCCCGGCTTCGCTCGCTATTTACTATTGATTTGTATTTCATAGAATAAGATGTATTCACAACCTGCCTGCTCTTATTTATTTGCAAATTTGTACAGCATACTTTAGGGGACTTTTTTTTCAAATGTTGAATTTTTTCAGGAAAAAAATCATAACTGGAGAATGGCTAGACCGATTTTGGATTTCAAAATCAACTAACCATCATCACTCCTCCCTGTACCTTCCCTAAAAATTTTATGGCAATCGGTCGAGCCGTTCTCGAGTTATGGAGTGACAATCAAAATGTACACTTATTTTTATATATATAGATAAGACACAAATATGTATGTATGTATAATGTTCATGTGTGCAATTTTCATTTCCAACGAATTAATTTTAATAAATTTATACTATATATGTATTGAAATATTTTGTAATAAAACAAATAAACTATTCATTCTTAGTTTCATTAAAAAAAATTATGATCGATTTCATAAATTTTGAGCTAGCGATAGATTTCCATAGAAATAAAATATGTAATTAAAATTAGTGATAGAAAAGTTTTAATTTTATAATAATTTTATTTTAATTCTTAAAAATAAATTAACAAGACATTGCTAAGCTATAGTATTAATTTTACAAAAAATATTAATGTGTACATATTTTATGATATCCCTTCTGCACTTGCTTATTTATGAAAGAACTAATACATACATTTGTTTGACGTTTGAGTTCTCTAAACTATATAAGCAAGTTGTTCGATATCTTTGTGCAATATATTATTCTAAGAAGTAAGATCAAATTGTAAGCTTAAAAAGTTTTCGTTATAAAGCCAAGTTATATAAAATAAAATCTGCATTAATCCACTGTTGACAACGATCAAATTACCATAATTGTTTCTAATCTGAGACCTAATATTATCCTCTTGTGGGCGGTAATTTACGGCGTCGTACCTGGTGGGCTCTCTTCTAACTTCTTAATCAAATGTTATCCTCCAAAAGAAGATCATTATCATCACTGCGATCTGGTACGCAAACGAAGAACTCCAAAAGATTTAGAATAGGACCGCGTGAGAAAGGATTTTGATAACGGCCACGTTTGTCGCGTAAATATGGGTAACGTTTGTAGTTGAACATTTCGTTGGTAGTGAGATTCATGCAAGCATGAAGTATCTGAAAGCAAAGAAAACACGACCATTATACACATAAATAAATTATACTTTTGGATAAGTATTTAGCCACATACAGAGGTGCAAGTCAATATCCAGCCTAAACCACAGAACACCACAGCCTCGACAAGTCCCAAAACGTATAGTAAGGTAAAACCTTCTATCATAACGCAATAGCAGGCGAAATATATACTAAAAGAACAGTTTACTGCCACTGAGAGTACAAATAAAAAGAACCACATGCGATTGCGTAAACCAACGCAATTATAAATGAATGGACAGTGATGATCAAAATAAGCCACACAACGATTGCATACTCGGCAATGTTTAGCTCTGAGTGGCCTCAGACAACGACAGCTATGACAAAGACGAGTCAGTATATGATTACGCTTCTTGAGCTTGTCGAAATACGGTATTTGTTTAATAGCCCGATAATATGCGTCGGAACTTAATGGTATATAGCCAGGATCGCGACGATTGGCAATAATCCAACTAATCCACATAACAGCATTCCAATAAATGAAACAATAATGCGAACGTCTTAAGATATTCCATGTAATGGGAATAGCCTTTATGTAGAGGAAGATAAGTTAAAAATATAAAAAGTTTAAAATAGGAATATGTATATTCACTTACCCTTATCATGTACATGGGATAACCCCAAAGCAGAACCGAAAATAAGAACAGCAGTAGAGGCCCTTTTGAGTCTCCTGCTCCACCAAACAACCAACCCCAAATTTCCGACACAGAAGGCATCCAACGAGATTTTTTCTTCACTTCCGTGTACAACAGTCGTACAATGTCTTGATGTTGATGAGACTGAGCTAGCATTATGGGAGTTTTGCCATTTTTATCTCTTGGTTCTAAATCTAAATTTGATTTTTCACACAACAAACGCACGCAAGTCATATTTGCTGACAAACAAGCCAAATGCAATGGAGTCGATCCGAAATTATCGGTTTTTTGCAGCTCTACTCCGGAGTACATTAGCAAACGCATTAGGTCAGCATGACCTTTGTAAGCAGCCCAATGTAGAGCCGTATCACCATTGATATCGGTCAAATGATTAAGGGCTCCCATACCCAATAAATAGGCAGCCGTGGCAGTACGGCCATACATACAGGCAACATGCAGAGGAGTTAGTCCTTTAAAGTCAGCCGCATTGACATTAACGCCGGCCTGCAACATAACTTGAACAACAGCAGCATGACCCTTGCGGCAAGCCCAATGTATGGGACGTGGGCCTTGTGTACCCAAACACGGTAAGTCTATAGGAGCCGATCTCTCTATGAGATATCGCATCATCTCGACATTTCCATTAAGCGCCACCCAATGGGCTGGTGTATAACCATGACGGTCACGGGCTGTTAAACACTCTATGCCAAATTTATCTGTTAAATTTTCCACATCACTGACTTCACCATTTTTGATAATATCAAAAATATCATCCAAATGAGCTATCGTACCATCAGCTCCTTCAAAAATCAAAAGATTTTCATCCACCGTTCCGCCTCTATGGCTTGAAACCACATCATTATTAGCACCCGCTCCTGAAGATCTAATCGAAACCACCAAAGAACCATTGACTCCACCGCCTACATTAACCACATGAGGAGAATGGGGTCTTCGAGGATCTACCTCATGATCCGTATGAGCGGCACTATCTTCTTCCGCCACCATATTGCAGCTGTCATAGTTCAGGGGCAGGGCCCAAACACTACGGGCCGTTCCTGCCCCTGGACTCGGGTGAACTTTGCTATGCTGCGTCCTGATGCCGTCGGTAGAAGCCACGTTAAAAAACTCGCTACGCTCCACAACGACGTTGGACGTAAATAACGTCGATGGTGTCGATAAAGCAGTTGTTGATGGTGTCGGTGATGTTGCTCCTCCAGTGTTATGATGTTGGCTGTGGAGTAGCAGCAACGGATTTTCAAGTAAGTGTGAAATTTTGTTAGTTATTTTCTCAACCAGTTAATTTTAGAAATTATTTCAATTCAAGTTTCAATTAAATACACTTTAAGTTTAATTTAACAAAACTGGATTATTTAAATAATTTTTATCCAATTAAACTTTAAAATTTTCCAACCGAAGTGTTAAGTAAAAATTATGTCAACTTTTAAAAAATCAATATTAATGCTTTACAAAGAGAGTAACTACTACTGTATAAAAATTCCTTGTACTCAATAACGGTTTCTTTACATCCTCTCACTCTCTAACAAAAGGAAACGGAACATGTGCCACCCATGGTGAAATCACTACAAGGTGATAGCAATATTACAACAATACAAAAGCAACAGAAACAACATGGTGTTTTTGTTTTCATGTTTGTAATATCAAAAACAGGTGACTATTGTTTACAAACATTCCTATAAAAAAATGAATACATACAATTTTTAATTTCAAGATGACACACAAGGTGAATTTATACTAGGTGACAGCATAGCGCCAGCTGATTATTCATGGTGAAATTGGAAATGTCAAAAAGTTGTTTACAAATAGTCAAATTTTTCTGTTTTTGTTTGTTTTCTTTATTTTATGCCAGATGTTTTTGACAGTGACGAAAGTTTTTACACAAACAAAAATGCCTGTTGTTCTTGCCTTGTTGTAATTGTTGTAGCAATGCTGTCACCTAGTATTTAATTTCACCATGATGACACACGTGTTTTTTATACAGTGGCGAGCACAGATGACAGATGTTTTATAAATATGACTTAAAAACCGAATAAACTCTCAAATTTTTAAAAATAATAATGGGTTTTATTTAAAATGTTAAATAAATGAAACAAAAATGAAAATAAATTGAAATTCATTGATTATTAAAGCGAATGTGAAGTTTAGGGTAAATTTATGTGAAATTACAATGTATCCACTTTTGCACGTTAAAGTTCGTTTAATCTGGCAGCAAGAATAAATGGACGGTTGGAGCGAATTTATGTCCATAAGCACCGTTATTTGATATTTATAAAAAGATCAAAGCAACAGTAAATGTAATTTTTCAAATTGTTCATACTTTTTTTTTGCAAGACTTTTTAGAAAACCAAGTGGTGGGTATTGCAAATAATAATTACTCAGCCCGCGAAATTGCTAAGAAGTGGAGAATCTGTCATTTGTTATAGCAGCTGCAGCCTCTTTGGGTGTTTTCCCCTGTCTGGAAGATAATAATCGCTAAATTGTCCTGGCATCTCGTACCGACAGCAAGGTCGTAATTTTTTAAAGTTTATGGAGATTTTTATTAAAAGCACGTCATAGCTAAAAAAATTATGAACAATTTGAAAAATTACATTTACTGTTGCTTTGATATTTTTATAAATATCAAATAACGGTGCTTATGGACATAAATTCGCTCCAACCGTCCATTTATTCTTGCTGCCAGATTAAACGAACTTTAACGTGCAAAAGTGGATACATTGTCATATAATAATTAATGAATTTCAATTTATTTTCATTCATTTTCCGAAACAAAACTCCGGCAACATATTTGCATTATGGAAAACATCTCTGTTTTTGGATGTTTCTTATGTTTTGTAAATTTATTTTATTCTCCCTTTTTGTCTAGTATTGTTACGAAAAAATGACTGACAACGTGGTAACCGATCTAAAAAATTTGGATTTAAATAAAGAAAAGGCATGTTAAATAATACAATTTATCAATAAATACATAATTTAATAAATAAACTATTATAAAGTTATGAATAAATTTGTGCAAGTGTTGAATTTAAAACAAACTAACGCATTTAAAATACGCTCACTAAGCAATAGTCATGGTTTACGTGCTCAATTGTTGAACGAATACGGCTTTTTATCAAACGAGTCTGCAACCTCCATCACCATCAATAAACACAGCAGCGATTTTATATACTCGAGTTTACTACAACAACAAATACTGCGTCACCGGGAATTATTACCGATTTTTAATAAAAATAACAGTGTTAAGCCAGGACAATTTATAAGGCAATACGCTACTTTGGTTGGTGTTAATTAAAAATAGAAAAAAAAAAAAAATTGTGTTTTTATATTTATAAATGTGTTAATTTCTAAGAATTTCTATTAAACAATACACTTCAAAATAGGGAACAAATCTAGTTTACCGACGCAGCTCCAAATAAAAAAAAAAGTATGTAGGGTGATAGATAATTGAAAAATAAGAAGAAAAAATAAAATAAAAATATTGGCGCAAACGCTTAGTTTTCGAATTATGGACGTTTTTAGTTTTCTTAGAAATATGTGATTTGGCGGAAGTTCAGCTTAAAGGGCAACGAAAAAATAATAAAAAATGCCACCCAATTCAGGATGAAAAAAAGAAAAAAAAAAAACCAAAATTAAAATTTAAGGGAGCTGAGGCCCGTGGAGCCCCCTAGAACCAAAAAACAACCCCGCACGACGCAGCACCAAATAAAAAAAGTATGTAGGGTGATAGAAAATAAGAAGAAAAAAAAAGTAAAAATATTGGCGCAAACGCTTAGTTTTCGAGTTATGGACGTTTTTAGTTTTCATAGAAATATGTAAATTTCCACTAACTAAAGCTTCACTGCATAGCCAGCCTTCGGACGGGCGTAAAGATTTTCTCCTCTATGGTATAACAAAAACCGGCTTCGCATAGTACAGATTCTCTGTATTGCGAAAGGATTTTCTCCTCCACGGTATACAGAACACCGGCTTCGCATAGTGCAGATTCTCCGTATTGCCGGCCTATGGCCGGGCGCAAATACTTTCTCCTCTATGATATAACAAATACCGGTTTCGCTAACTAAATCCTTTCTGCAACTAAAAAATGCTTATATTAACCTAAAGAGGAATATAATATGCGAATACAAAAACAAAATACATATTTGCAATCGTGAGCAAATTACCTTTAATTTGAGTACCCACACATATCACTAAGTGGGCGGGGCAGTTGTTTGGTTCCAGGGGGCTCCACGGGCCTTAGCACCCTTCAATTTTAATTTTGTTTTTTTTTCTTTTTTTATTCTGAATTGGGTGGCATTTTTTATTTTTATTTTTTTTTCGTTGCCCTTTAAGCTGAACTTCAAGCAAATCACATATTTCTAAGAAAACTAAAAACGTCCATAACTCGAAAACTAAGCGTTTGCGCCAATATTTTTATTTGATTTTTTCTTCTTATTTTTCAATTTTCTATCACCCTACGTACTTTTTTTTTTATTTGGAGCTGCGTCAGTAAACTAGATTTAAGCCCAAAATAGTGCATGTGCTTGCAATGTTTATTACGTATGCTTAAAGAAAAATGAGTTGTAAATTTTGCTTAGTGGTTGTGGAACAAATCTAGTTTACCGACAGATAATACCATGAAATTTTGTATACGTTGTTTGTACTATAAAAGAAGAAAGTGTGCGGAAAATAGTAAGAATCGGTCCATGATTTCTTATAGCCCCCATACAAATATATATATTCCCGAAATATGGCTTAATGATAAATAAATGCCTATAAAATTGGAATATCAAGACAAAATTCAGCAAAAATAAGTTTTATACAAAAATAAATCTCAAAACGAAATTTTTTTTAATTCGGTCCATGTTTGACCATAGACCCCATATAAAGTCCACTTACAAAATTCACTTAAATACGTATAAAACAGATACAAATAATGTTAAACGGCTAAAATTTGACATAAATACTCTTTATAGGCAAATAAATTGCTGTACTAAATTTTATGGTGGTCGGCCCAGAACTGGTCATAGCTCCCATACAAGGACCACATCTGAAAAAGAGATTTTTCCCTATATATATTGTATAAATAACGGTACCGACTCAAAACTTTGCACAGATCATTTTAATATATACAAAAATCATCCCACAAAATTTTGTGAATTTCGGTCTATTTTTAACCGTATGCCCCATATAAAGCCCTCTTCCGAAAATCACTTTAATACTCATAAATCGCTTATAAATAAGGGTACCAATCCAAAATTTTACACGGATCATTTATATACATGCCTAAATCTAACTGCTTGATTTTGAGAATATCGGTCCATATTTGACTATATCCCCCACATAAGGTCCACTCTCGAAATCCACGTTAATACTAATATATATCGTATATATACCGTTATTACGTTGAAATTCGACGTGAAATATCCTCATATGCATGAAAATAACTGTTCCAAAATTTAAGAAGATCGGCCCATAATTTGTCATACCTGCCATATAGAACCATTTCCAAAAAACAAATAAATTCGGGTCAAAAAATATTCTTTTCGGATTTAACCCATATTCGGTCCATATTTTATAATCATGATATATATCGTTGGAAAGGTGTTTTTAATACCTTTTATTTAATGTATTACAAATTATCAGACACCCAGTAGTTCCCGAGATATAGGCCTATGTATTTTCAATTTTAAGGGCCCGCCCCCTCGAAAATAGGCGTGACCGGCAACAAATTTTTTTTTTGCTGGTATCTCCTCTAAAAGCCCTATTTGATTTTGTTTTTTTTTTTTTTTTTAAGCAAAATCACTAAAACCGAATTGTACCCCTTTTTTATACTCTGTTTGTTAAGTTACACTCAAGATTATTATGAACATCAGACAAACTCTGTAAATTATGGTAAGAATTGGTAATTAAATCAATTAAAAATGGTGAAAATTACACAAAATTTCCAATTATTTAACCATTGGTCTATTTTCGATAAGTCATGCACTACATTTTCGTGACATTGTGTATTATTTTCTGCCTCACTAAAAATCAGAGTATATTCAGCATATAACACTATTTCACTTTTCTCTATAATGTTTGGCATATCATTAATGCAAATTATAAATAACAGTGCACCTAATATTGATCCTTGAGGAACACCAAAGTCTTTTGTTAATTGCATTTGATTTAACACCATTCACCTTTGTTCCTTGTCTTCTGTTCGTTAAATACGATTCAAACCATTTAAGTTCCTTATCACGAATGCCATATAAATATATTTTTTGTACCAGTATTCCTCTGTCTATCGTTTCAAAGGCTATTTTAAAGTATAAAAAAATTGCCAAAATTTTGTTGTTTCTCTAAAATTTTTTTAACCTGTTTATTATATAATTCACTGCCGTTTCGCATGAAAAGTTTTTACGGAAACCTGATTGATATTTTGAGAAAAGTCCGTTTCTTTCCATATAATTTTCTAACTGCATTTTCACCACTTTTTCAATTATTTTTTCGCACGTTTTTAGTGTATTTATCGGCCGATATTCTTCACATTTTCGCGTACTCTTTATTTTCTCAACTGGAGTCACCATTGTCTCCTTCCACGAGTCAGGAAATATTCCCGTTTTTAAAGAATCATTTACTATACGTAATATTGCACCTCCCACAAGATTCCAATTGTCTAGTATAATCTTGATCGTCACTTTATTAAAGTCCGGCTTTTTTTTTTATAATTTAAGTTCGTTTATACTTATTTCCCTAAAACTAAACTTAGAATTTGTTGCAGGTACATGACTTATATATTGCACATTTTGTATACCATCTCTAATTCCGCTTACACTGTCCACAAAAAACTTATTAAATTGAGAAGCAATTTGGTAACTATCTCTTTATTCAATCTGACCAAACATGACAGATTGTATCACAGGCCTATTCTTTCTTAGCACTATGTCCTTAATTTTTCTCCACATTTCTTTTTGATCTTTGGCATTTTCTATTTTATTTTTCACATATAAATTCTTCTTAGAGACAATTTTGTTTTTATACATATTTCTTATTTTTTTATACTTATTTCATGCTTCATTCGTATTCTTTAACTTAGCAATACGATATGAGGAATTTTTCTGTTGCTTAAGAAGCATTAAATCGCGAGTAAACCATAGAATGTTATTATGTTCTTTCAATTCAGAATAAAAAAAGAAAAAAAAAATAAAATTTAAGGGGGCTGAGGCCCGTGGAGCCTCCTGGAACCAAAAACCTGCCCCGTCCACTTAGTGATAGATAGATAGATTATTTTGGAAATGTTACTTTAGAGATGGTAGTTTAGGGATACTATTCCTTTATTTTTTAGGATATTTGCATCATCCCTTATTTACCATTAAATCTATATTGTAAAGGATAAAGGTATTAGAATGACGGGGATATAGTTAGTGTTTATATAGTTGCTCCAAATACTAAGAAACCCAGAACCAGGAACTGTTTGTGTGTGCGCTATTAAATTTGATATGTAAGTCCCTACTTTACCGTTAAATCTAGGTGTGTAAGGCAGATATATGTAATATATATTATATCATTGCTCAATATTCTGAAATAAGTATGTATGTATATTACTGGGGCAAGTATATAGATATCCTCCATACAAGGACAGTGTAGGTATAAGTTCTCTTAAACCAGACCATCGCTGTTATTAAATTTTTTTGGCTTAGTGTGACTCATATAATTTCGGAGCAAAGATCCAATTGTTATTATAACATTATATTTGTAATAAACTTTTTAATTTTCATCATTGTAGTACTCTTCATTCAGAATAAGACAAGCTTCAATTGATAGACTAAACAAATTTACAACTCTCTCTATCTCATTATCTACTCCATACAATTATATATGTATCCAGTGATGTTAACCGTACGGTAATTACCGTATTGTACGGTAATTTAGACCTCCGTACGGTAGGCAGATAATTTCTACTTTTGTACGGCAATTTTAAAAAGCTTAACCTCCTTATTCAAAAACGATTATTAAATTTAAGAAACGTTTATTAAGCACATTTTTATATGGAAATCTGTAATAATAAACGTTTGTTAAATTTAATAATCGTTTTTGAATAAGTGGGCAATGTTTAAGCGTTAGTTTTATTTGCATAATGTGTCTACACATGATATACAATATACAAACTGATACAAAATATACCTCGGCGGTAAAGTAATCGCAAGTCTTTTAAGTATGGATATTTCAACACACAAATTAGCTGTATTTAAAACTGATTGCAAGAAATTTTATACACGAAGTGCTCAAGAAATTAAAAAAAGATTTCCTTTTGAAGAAAATCAAATGCAATCTTTAAAAAAAATGGATATAATAAATGCCGAACTGTTCGATACCAATAAATCCTTTAGTTTTGCATTTCCCAGAAGCTATTCAAATGGATGAATTTAACGAAATTGATAAGGAATTAAGGCTAATAAGGCAAATAGAAGATGTTTATAAATGTGACATTCTTCAGTTTTACAAAATCGCCTTCAATATAAAGAAAGGGGACGACTCCATAATGTTTCCAGATTTAAAAAAATTGTTGGTTTACATATTTTCTTTGCCACATAGTTCGGCTACTGTAGAACGAATTTTTTCAGTAATAAATCTAAATAAACCAAGATAAGAAACAGGCTAAATACTAATACACTTGAAGGAATTCTACACGCAAAAATGTTTGTTAATTCTAGTGAGAATTTTAACCAAAATGCCTATGATCATAAAAAATGAATACAATCAAAAACTTATATAGACAGACAGCCACGAGCTATTTTTGTTATAAAACCAATACAAATGTATGAATATAATTATTAGCTAAGCTTTAAATATTACAAAAATCTATAAATAGATTTTACTGAAAGTACAAATTTTAATTACTTTATTTTATTATTACTACCCGTTTCCTTGTGTTTTTGTTGATTTTTAAATAAATATATTGAATTATAAATATAAACCCATTTTAATAAGAAAATATAATGATTTTTGTACAAGACAAAAGCATACGGTAATTTTATCTAAAAAACGGTAATTTTTTTAGAGCTGTGCGGTAATCGAAATAAAAAAAGTTAACATCACTGTATGTATCTGTTATCACAATTAACCCATGCTATTGCATCAGTTTTCATTCGTTTTCGCATTTGCCTATTCATACTTACATTAGAATTTGCCGAAAACAATTTTTTAGTCATCAATATTATTTGAAACAGAATACTCATTGACATACAATTTTCTCCAAATTTTATCTATAAGAAATTAAATAAAATTGTTTGAAAAAGTACGTTCTAAAAGTTTATTTTAACAAATGAAAGCTTTCAACATATTGAAAGAAACACAATCAATTAAAAGTGCCACACAATATTTATAAGACACTTTTATTTATTGGTATTGTTATGATTAACTTCAAAATTAGCTGCGGTTGTTTTACAAATTTTTCGTATATATAAATAAGTTATTAACATTGTTGTTTATTAAAAATTCTTTTGTTATTAAAATTGTTTATATAAAGTTATTGTTGTTAAAATAAAAATGTGTTTATATTATGGTTACGGGTTTTAAAATATGTAATTGATTTTTTTCACTTTTTAAAATTGTTTTTTATGTTCTTGTTTTCAGTCCAGTAAGATGAAGAAGGAAAAGCAAAAGAACGCACCTATAGATGCTGGCAAGAAAGGTAGGTGTATATACTTTGTATATAATTATAGTATTAGAATTCTTCTAAAGCAAAGTGAAAAGTAAACATTACACACCCTATCAATTTGGATAGTACAAAAGTTATAGAAAAATCAATAATTACACTCACTATCAAACAGGATCTTGTAAAACATTTATACCCTACTGCACCTAGTGCGGAGGGTATTATTGATTTGTGCTGCTGTTTGTAACGCTGAGTTGATTTAACGATGTTAGTCCGTCCGTCTGGATAGTTGGTTGTCTATCAACTGGGTTCTACATTTGTAAAATGAAGTGGAAGTGAAAATTTTATTAAGTTTGTCTTCTAATTTTAGTGAAAATAATTTGAAAAGTAAAATATAATTTCCAGTTTGATTCATCGTAAAATCAAAGTTTCACTCGTTTTCTAGAACGCCGTAAAATTGTCTATTTGGAATTAAAACCGATTTCAGTTTCACTTCGTAGTGGAATATAGAACCTAGGCGTATGTAAACATTGTGCTCGAAAGTACAAGTCTCAATATTGAAGATATTTTGATTAAATTTCGTACAAGATATTTTTTCGGCCCAAAAACGGTTGGTATTGAATTATTGAATTATAGCCCCATACAAATATCTTCCCAAAATATAACTTTATCATATTTAAAAATTGTTTGAGGACCGCTTCATTATTGACCATAGCTCTCATATAAGGCTCCCTTATGGAAATTACTTCAACAACCATAAATCTCTTAAAAATTAAGATATACAAATAAAATTTATTTAATAATAAGGCCCACTTCAAAAAATCACTTTAACGACCATAAATTCCTTAAAAATGTTGGTATCCAAATAAAATTCGGTCCATAATAAGTAGTGATGGCAAAAAAAAAAAGAATAATCGATTAATGGATTATATGATTAAACGAAAAGAAACAATAATTGATTGCAATTAATTGGAAAGATTTAATCGATATTTTTAGGTAAAATTGAAAATTATCATAAATAAAAAAATTATTATTACTTATTAAAAAAAATCATTTATTTAGCACAGAATTTAAAAATAGGAGCTTTGATAGGTTAATCTGTTCCGTTTTTGCGTGACTATTGCATCTGCTTTGGAAAAAAGCCGCTCTGATGGAACAGATGTACCAATCAAAAAGCAATATTTTTGAATGTTCCATTTCCCCAAAGCGTCGTTGAAACTGGTTCAAAATGTTTGTTTTTATGTTTCAGTTTTATGTGTTGCATCATGTTGGATGTGTTGTTGGAGCTTTTTAAGAATTTAAGACACAACTGATGACAACTGCTATAAATATACACACTGATAAAACCTCACTTTGAATTTGATTCGACAATCTTATGCATATGTTTCTTCACAAATAGAGAGACTACAGAAACTACAAAATAAAGTTATGAGGGTAATAAATTATTACCCTCTCTATTTGTGGAGAAACATGTGCATAAGATTGTCGAATCAAATCAGGGTTTAAAAATGCTTAACTATTTTCAAGCACTACGTATGTGCGTAACTTTAACTAGAAGAAACTACACAAGCAAAAGCAGAGCACAAAGTCAAAAATCAAAAATAAAACTATTGACTGTAGCTTAACTATGTGATTTTATTTGCTGACACAGTCAGCCACAGCAATTCACTTTAAAAAATTTGCAACTGCTTAAAACTTACAGTTTTTGAATTTTTCTTTAATGTAGTGCTGAAGTTAAGCAAGTCTTATTTTCGGATATTATTAAAAAATAAAAAAAAAGATAAAATATTCTTCCATCCACACAAAAAAGAACCCAGAACATGCTATTCATGTCTCAAATATAAAGACATGACAGTACACTTATATTGGTACTTTTTTGAAATTCATTTCTACTATTCTATTCTCGCAAACTATGCATCTGATCATGATATTATATTCGGCAAAGTTGTTGTGCGTGAGCCCGGAAAGGTAGGCCCACGCCTACTTTAACGCTCACTTTTTTTAAATTGCTTTTTACAGATTTACTTCAAACAAGTTGTATGTATACACATCTTACTGAAGGCAAGGTAAAAATAAAAATTTTTATTGGCCACGCCCACTTTCATGCCCCATCTCAAAAAATAAATGTTTGTATGTATGTCCTTTATAGAATCGTTAACTATGTATTTGATCATGTGATTATATTTGGCAAAGTTGTTGTGCATGAGCCCGGGAAGGTTTCTGAGTTGGTATGACCACGCCTACTTTTTAAAATTAATTACAACGCCTGCCAGGAATGCCAGACCGCTGAACCGATCTTGTTAAAACTTTGACGGGATATAACTAAGACTCCGGCATGACTAAGAATACTTTTTTCGACCGCCTACTTTTTTTCAAAATGAACAAAATCATTAAAATTACTCAAAATGAATTGAATATTTGTGTAATGCCTTTTTTCAAATTAATTTTAATTGGTGGCGTAGCAACGCGAGCTAATGCCATCTAGTATAGTTATAAAATAAAGTATTCAAAAATACTACTAAATAAATAAATAATACTAATAATAATAAAACAAATTAAATATTGGTAGATGTTTTGCATTTACATATGCAGACGATATAGAAGTTCTGTTTTTCCGTTGTTGATTGTTTTACACAGTATATATCTGGCTGGATGAAAAATAATTTGTTAATAACATGCAAGTCTCAAATGTGATCACTGGCAATGAATGAAGTTTTAAATGTCACATTTCACACCTTGTGTCTCCTCTCAATTATTATTTGATATGCCATTACACATTAAATATAGAATTGCTCATGGCTTATTAATGCCATATTATATTAGTTATATTCAGGTACATTTGGTAGAAACTCTTCCTGGTTGAAGCGATCTTATCTTCTTAGAGGAAACTAATTGAATATTGTGTTTGAAATCATTAACTTTTTATGGGATTGGGAAAGCATACTGGTCACGGATTTTTTCAAGAGACCAGGATACCTTCGATCAGATATCATTGTTTCTGGCCAGGCAGTTCCTGATGACATATTACTATTCTCATTAGCATTCATTTGATCCCACCTTATATATGACAGCTTTTAATAACATTCATATAGACGCCATACAAAATACGGTATACAAAATTCATACGGAATCCCGGCGGCGTAAAACAAGAGCCTTTCCGACACAATTGAGATCATAATGGAGTTTTATTGTACAGTACAGTAGGGTAAATAATTATGTCAATAGGTCAAATCACTTGCGACCCCGTTACCGACTGAGTTCTAAATAAGGAAGTATAGAATTACAATCCTTTTCTATTGCAAACCTCACTAAAATGCTTAAGCTATTGGAGTAATGCTTTAAATATAAATTTAGACAAAAAAAATATATTTTTGTTTTTTACAGTAAAAGAACTTAATCCTTGGCCAGCATATATTGAAGAACGTAATGCTCTGTGGGAGAAATGTAAAGCTGAATATCATGCTGAGTTAGCGGCCAAGCCACGTCAACCCATTAAGGTTACGTTGCCCGATGGTAAAGTGGTTGATGCCACTTCATGGGAGACAACACCATATGACGTTGCTAAGGGTATTAGCCAAGGTTTGGCAGATAACACCGTCATATCGAAAGTTAACGGAGAAGTATGGGATTTGGATCGTGTATTAGAAGGTGACTGTACTTTGCAATTGCTCAAGTTTGACAATCCCGAGGCTCAAGCGGTGTTTTGGCACAGTTCGGCGCATATTATGGGTGAAGCCATGGAACGTATTTATGGTGGTCATTTATGTTATGGTCCCCCAATAGCTGACGGTTTCTACTATGATATGTATTTAGAGGGAGAAGGTGTAAGATAAGCAAATCGATATACACACATAAATTCTCGATTCTATGGTTTATTTGTTTGTGTATTTCAGATTTCCACCAATGATTATCCCGTTATGGAGGGTTTGGTTAAGCAGATCGTTAAAGAAAAGCAACCCTTCGAACGTTTGGAAATGAAAAAGTCCGATTTATTGGAAATGTTCAAGTACAATGAGTTCAAATGTAGAATTCTTAATGAAAAAGTCACAACAGACACCACCACTGTTTACAAATGCGGACCTCTTATTGATTTATGTCGTGGTCCTCATGTTCGTCACACCGGCAAGATAAAGGCAATGAAAATTACCAAAAACTCATCTACCTACTGGGAGGGTAAAGCCGATGCCGAATCCTTACAAAGAGTCTATGGTATTTCTTTCCCCGACTCCAAGCAATTAAAGGAATGGGAGAGAATTCAAGAAGAAGCTGCTAAAAGAGATCATCGCAAGATCGGCAAAGAACAAGAATTGTTCTTCTTCCATGAACTTTCACCAGGTTCATGCTTCTTCCAACCCAAAGGAGCTCACATATATAATACTCTAATGAATTTCATTAAGTCTGAATACAGAAAGAGAGGATTCCAAGAAGTTATTTCACCCAACATTTACAACTCGAAACTTTGGATGACTTCTGGACATTGGCAACATTATGCCGAGAACATGTTCTCGTTTGAGGTGGAAAAAGAAACATATGCCTTAAAACCCATGAACTGCCCAGGACACTGGTAAGTTTTTACATTGTTTTACCAATATATGTATGTAAGTATAATAATTTAACTGAATTTGTTTCTTTCTTATTCCCTAAAGTGTGATGTTCGATGTACGTAATCGCTCTTGGCGCGAATTACCTTTGCGTATGGCTGATTTTGGTGTTTTACATCGTAACGAGTTGTCGGGTGCTTTGACTGGCCTTACTCGCGTACGTCGTTTTCAACAAGATGATGCTCACATTTTCTGTGCCCCCGAACAAATCAAGAGCGAAATGAAGGGTTGCTTAGATTTCTTGCGTCATGTTTATACTATTTTCGGTTTCTCATTCAATTTGGTACTTTCAACACGTCCAGAAAAGTATTTGGGAGAATTAGATCAGTGGAATGCAGCTGAAAAGGCTTTGGCTGAATCTCTAGATGAATTCGGTATGCCCTGGCAAGAGAATCCCGGTGATGGTGCTTTCTATGGTCCCAAAATTGATATTACCATAATGGATGCCCTTAAGCGTGCCCATCAATGCGCCACCATACAACTGGATTTCCAGCTGCCCATACGTTTCAATCTCAACTACATTGCCGATGATGGTGAAAAGAAACGTCCCGTCATAATTCATCGTGCTATTCTTGGTTCGGTGGAACGTATGATTGCTATTCTTACAGAAAATTATGCTGGCAAATGGCCCTTCTGGATTTCACCACGTCAAGTCATGGTCGTCCCAGTGGGTCCACAATTCGATGAATATGCTAAATCGGTTAGCGATAAATTACATGCTGCTGGTTTTATGTCTGAAGCCGATTGTGACGCTGGCGACACAATGAACAAGAAAATTCGCAATGCGCAATTGGCGCAGTTCAATTTTATTCTCGTTGTAGGCGAAAAGGAACGTTCTTCGAATACCGTTAATGTGCGTACACGTGATAACAAAGTACATGGTGAGGTGTCCGTTGATGATTTAATTACAAAACTACAAAAAATACGCGATGAATACATCACCAACGAAGATAGTTTCTAAAGACATGCGTGGACAATTACACTAGCATACTAACTCAATAACAAAGTTTGTGCAAACATTTTATCTATTACATTAAATTAGACATTGGTTGGATACAGAAAAAATAACGTCTTGTATAATGAGTTTAATCTTAAATTGAATTTTCTTATTTTGCATTTTGTCAGTCAATACTTTTGCTTTTACTACAATGATTACAAATCAACCTGATACCTGTTGGTATGTTTAATGGTTATACTTACATTAATGGTATTTATTTAAAATAAAAACTAATTAAATAATAATAAACACAAGAATAAGCACATACAGTTGTCATTTTCAGAATACATCAGTTGAAATATGTAAGTATGTATATATGTAAATATAAACCTATACATGCATACATGTACAGTGACTCATGTAGTGCATTTTTTTTTTTGTTTTCAAAGCTCCATAAACAAATTTAAAAAAAAATGTTATAGTCTAACAAACAAAAAACATTTATTGCAAAAATGCACATTTTACAACTGGGTTCTACATTTGTAAAATGAAGTGGAAGTGAAAATTTCATTAAGTTTGTCTTCTAATTTTAGTGAAAATAATTTGAAAAGTAAAATATAATTTCCAGTTTGATTCATCGTAGAATCAAAGCTTCACTCGTTTTCTAGAACGCCGTAAAATTGTCTATTTGGAATTGAAACCGATTTCAGTTTCACTTCGTAGTGGAATATAGAACCTAGGCGAATATATTAAAGCTAAAAAACAAAACAATGCTCGTTTTATCACCTCACATCTTATTTCATGCAGTCAATTTCTGTTGGAAAGAAACGATTTATACTTTAAAATACTTGTACTTGTTTTTATGTTTTTAAATATAATCAATTATTCTTAGATTATTTTGTTTTTATGAAAAATAATAATTTTACTTACTTTCCATTTCTCATTTGTTAAATAAAGAAGTTTATAATAAATAGTCAATTTAATAAATTATCAACAATTTCCACTGTACCGATAGTTCAATACAGCGTAGTTAGTTTTTCTTTTTCTTTATTTTTCTATTTCTATTAATATTTTCCCTTGAATTGTTAACGTCAAGTGTCAATAAGTCCGCGTACAACGATAGAACACTGAGAAAAATAGCAGAAATGGTTAACATAAAAGCTCCAGAATTTAAAAAATCATTGAGAGCTTCATCCATGAAAATCTCGTTCATAACGGCAGAAAGGCACCCTCCCCACTATGGTGGTGTAGGGTATAATGATTTAAAAAAGTTTTACTTGCGGATTGATCGAATATTTCGCCGAGTAACTATGCCAGATCCCCTTTAAACTGTTGTAGATAAAAAAGGCTATCACACAAAATATTAAATCGTGTAATTGCCAGTTTTAATTTAAAGTTTTCGAAAACCATACGTGCCTGCATAAAATAAGTTCGGACGTAAAAAAATCAGGCATTTTTTGTTTTAATATATTAAAATGTACATTTTTACAATAAATTATCTGTGTTTGTTAGACTATAAAATTTTTTCTTTTAAATTACATCAATTCCTTTTTTAAGTTCCTGTTAGTTTTCTTTTTATGTATAAAACAAGCTTTGAGCCACTGTATGTATGTTAAGATAAAATTCGATAGTAATATATGAACACATACAAAAGTAAAAGTATTAAGCTTAATCATGAATAAAAATTCCGCGGGAGTTTTTTCCCTTTTCAAATTTTTCCTATTCAAATTCAATGTTAAAAAAATGAAAGGAAACAACTCACGCGGATTTTTTATTCATGATTGGGCCGATTATGTATTTTAAACAAACATTTCCCATTAGTTATAGCAGACCTGTACGAAATTACTATCCGAATCATCACCTAAAATACAAAACAACGTAATATCATTTGAATAATCTTTCGGATTATTTTTTGACCGTGTATTAGGTTCGGCTTCGGCCTGAAAACCCCCATTTGTTTAGACTCTTGCAGTTCTGCATTGAAGTGATTCATGAACATTACAAGGACTCGGTAACAGACAGTACATGCATGTTTGGAATTGACTAATCGACAATTCACACAACAAAGTGACATTATTCACGCAGGTGGTGGTCTCCAACACGAGATCTATGACTTTTAAATCTAGACACCTGAATTTGTTTCTTATGGTTCCGTTAATGCCAATCAATGTCTATCTCAGAACCGTGTCTAATGACTTCATATTACACTTTATTCTCATTGCTTTCCACCATACAAAGCATCTATCAGCCATGTCACAGAATTTAATTTCGTTCGGAAGTGGAATTAATTCTGTTGTTTTTTTCTATAGAAAACGCAAAACGAAATTTTTTTTCGGAATGAAACCACTTTAAATTTGCTATTTTAAGCATTTCTAGGTTTCATTCCGAAAAAATTGTTCGTTTTACTTTTCCTATAGAAGCAAAATACGGAATTAATTCCACTTCCGAACGGATATGACATGTACCGATATGACATGTATGTACATTTTTCTTTGTTTTCTTTTAATGTTTTTAACTTCTTGTAAGGCTCATTATTTTGATATACATATGTATGTAACTCATTTCGAAATAAAACTCGTTCGAATTTGTATAATTTATACATGGTATTTCGAAAATATTTGTTTTCTAATCGAAATACACAATAACCCCCATGGTTGTATTAGATATTTGAATAAGGATCATTGATTCTCTTTTATACGTGTTCTCAATCGTTTTATCTGACATTTTGTTGTAAGCATTTGGATCATTTCTGAGTGCCGATCACTACACTAAAGTACACAAATTTTTATATTTTAAAATATTAAAGTTATAAAAAATGCGTATCAGACTTGACTTAAGCTTGCAGATCATTTGATGTAAAATGACAATTTATGCATTTAACAATCCTGTCTTATAAAAAAACCGCGCTAGTATACACAATTGATTTGAGATTCCCGCTAAAAAGAACACGATAGAACTCGAAGAACAAGCCGCACGGGAATAGAATTGTGTAGGTAAAATATTAGTTTAATAATATTTCGTAATTAATTATAATTTTCGTTTAGATAATAAAACCATCAAAACCAATAAGAAATACAACGGACTTTTATTTGAGCGTTTTATTATAATTCTATTTGACCAGCCGTGGTTCATGTTACCGCCGTAACAGGCTGTTTTCATAAACGCAGTATGCAAATGAAATATAATTTAAAAATTTTTGTTTTAAGATTCTCTTTAATAGTCCAATATCTTTATATTTTATGTGTTAAAAGTTTTTAAATTATATTCTAAATGCTATTATGAACTCTATGCAATGAAATGTTGCATTGCATACTGCGTTTATGAAAACAGCCATAAATTCATGGGAAACTATACATTGAACAACCTTGGTGAGGTATCCGCGTCAAAACTCAATGACCTACTGAGATATCTCACAGCTACAGGTTGGGTCTAGCAAGACACGGCTTTTTTTTACACACATATTAGCTACAGTGTGGTCTTTTAAAACGGGGTCCCTTCGACTCTACTTAAGTGTTCGCACGTAGTAGGCAGTATTTCTCCAAATACATATTTATCTCGTAAATAAATTACTGAAATTATTTAGTTCAGTAGAAAAAATATTTCTTAACAAAATAATAAGATAAGATTATTAGTGTCGAATCGAAACACTTGTAATTGACTCCATCTCTCTTGGTTCACTCAGGGGTATACACATTTTATAAGATTAACTAACAAAAGAGCTATGATAATTATTTATTTATTTATTTATTTATTAATTTTTATATTAATTCAAGTAATAATAAAAAAGTCATAAATTGTCAAAAATATTATTACAGAGCTTAACATCTAATATAATTTACAATTTAATTCATAAAAGAAATTTAAATTATGCATAGGAGGCCCCCAACCAAAATTATAGGAATGATAATTAATTATTATATAACTGTATATATAAGTATATACAGAAGAACGATAAGATAAAAACAACTACACACCTACATATTTTTGTTCAGACTACATACAAGTGTGCAAATAGAAAATAATCACTAGTTAGAAGAATTCTACATCTTATTATAATAAAAAAAATATTTATTATATAGTGGCTTGTGTTGTAAATTTGTAACATACAAATTTAAATGTTTTTAACTTTATTTAGAAATACATGTACATACCACATTAAATTTTTCAAATGTTCTTTCAAATTTAGTTTAACATTTTATTATCAAAGTATCTGTTTCGCCTTTAAGCCAAACAGCAGCCGAGTTTCAAAAACCTTCTAATAACATTGAAATACTCGTGACTGCTCCTCCAAATAGTATTTAAAGTTTTAGGATATTGAACTCTCACAATATATGGAAAATAGCGGCTCCTTGATATTGCTTCGCCATATAGTAAGTAAAGCTATGTATAGTCAGTTGTCTGATCATACGATGTTGTCAGATCCAGCAATGTACTCACATTGAAAAATTGTTAGCAAAAGGTTACAACGTTGGAAAACAAAAATTTTATGTTAGACATTTTCTGAACATTTTTCGGACAACTGTAAGATCTGACAACCGTCTGTACAAAGCTTTAGTTTTTAGGACATACATATTTTAATATGCGTGAGATTCACGATTCCAAAATAAGACAATTATATCAAAATCTATAATAAGCAGGCAAAACAAATACAAAAAATTGGAAAAATTTTATATTTTCTGACAAAAATTAAAAAAATATTCTGACTTATACAAACCGATCAAAAAAATCCGGATTGTGCAAAATATAAGATATTCAAAACCGGTCGGTTTTTCAAGTTAAAAAAACCCGGTATCCGGACTCGCATTTTGAATACTCTAACTTGGAAACATTTTTTTAATATTTTGCTAACATTTCACTTTATATTAATAAAGTACTCACGTTCGACAAATTTTCTTTTTTAATTTTTAAAAACGATTATTAATAAAACGAGATCGTTATTTAAAAATCGAAAAAGTAATGGTAATCAATAATATCCAAACATTTTTTAACATACATATGTATGTGTTTAATTCGATATGTTTTTGTTATAAAGGGTGATTTTTTAGCAACTTTCTTTTTGGTAAGACTGTTTTTGCAGCTCAGCTGTTTTCGTGTAACATATTACTGTTAAACATGTTCAGGTTGGTCTATAATTTAATCATGAATTTTATTATCAAAATTCATGCTCGGTGTAGACAGTGCATCGTGCACTTCTTCCATTCATTTCTGTGTTCAGTGACGAAGCTCATTTCTGATTGAATGGATATGTAAACAAGCAAAATTGTCGTATGTGGTGTGAAGAGCAGCCAGAAGCATTGCAAAAACTGCCAATGCATTCCGAAAAATTAATGGGCCGGTGGCATTATTGGACCGTACATTTTCAATGACAACGAAGGCAGGAACGTTGAATAGCGAGCGCTACATTGGGATGACACACAACGTGCCACATGACACACAGTACGCGAGACAATGATCCAACTGAGAATCAAGTTCGTTGAACAGTCTATTTCACGTTTGGGGCCAGTCAGTTGGCCACCCCATTAGGCTATTTTTTGTGGGTCTATAGTATGTTAAGGCTCATAACTATAGGAACAAGCCCACAATGGTTGACGAACTAAAAGCTAATATTGAATCGTACCGGACGATATGTTGAAGAGAGGAAGCCAAAATTGGATCCAGTCTATGAAACATTTGAGGCGTAGTCGCGGTCAACATTTACATGAAATCATCTTTAAACATTGAATTATATAGATTATATAGCCGCAAGTAAAGATTTCAGACATTTCTCTAAGTTTTATGTGTTTTTTAATCAAATCCGAAAGCTCTTAAAAAAATCACCGTTTATAAATGCAAAAAATATTAATTTTGCTAAAATTAGATTTTGAATTTTGGTAAAAAGTGGTAAATTTTTTTATAAATATGTACACTAATACCTCACTTTGCGTCAGGGTTACGTTCCAAAAAAACACGACGCAAATTGAAACAACGCAAAGTGAATTCAGATTTTCTATAGCAAACCATGTAAATATCGAAGATAGGTTCTAAGAAAATACTAAGTCACCGGTTTTCTTTCACAAAATATTTTTCCATGTTTGCTGAACAGCTTTTTTTCAACGTAAAATAAATTTCCTTGTAGCAAATGAAATACCACATCCCATTAGTACCACTCGCAATATTTTTGGATAATGCTTTACTTTTTATGTCATCAAATAAGCTTTTTGCTTTTGTCTGAAATACCATTTTCCTTAATCAGACTCCATTTCGATCATCAAAGCACTTCTTATATGGTCATCGTTTTAGCATAGTGAAAATTAGTACTAATTAAGCAGCGACGAAACTTCGAAAAAAAAAACGCAAAACGAAACGACGCAAAGCGAGGTATTGGTATACATACATACATACGAGTATACTGAAGTACATATATGCCAATTCCGCTCTTAATTGAAGATATCTATTAGGTATTTAACACATTAAATATCCAGTTGCTGATAGAATATCTACTGGTATTTTACGCCCTATCTAATATATGTATGTACATATAATAAATACTAGCCTAGAAGTACGAGTATTTTACACCGTAGATATTTGTGAAAATTACGGACACAAACACAATGAATTTGTGTATTTTAATAAAAAATTTCATATCCCTGCAAATAATATTGGACTACGTGATCCATTTTAGATGATATGGACTACTCACAACATGGTCCAATGTAATGCAGTCATGGACCATGTCATAGTTAAACAAGAGTTTGTAGTTAAACGACATGGTTTCGTGTTAACACGATTGCATATTGAGTTGTTGTTGTTGTTTAAAACTAACCCTCGTGAGTACTCCATGGAGTAGTTTTGGGACTACTCCGATGGGTTATATGGTCCAGTCCTAGGACATCGCAATGTTAAATGGACCACCTTTTTTTCATATATTTGGAGTAGTTTTGGAGTACTCCTACTCCTCTTTGGACTAGTCTTTACATGCATGTATGGACTAGTCGCGTAATTTGCAGGGATAATAAAAAGACATAACAAATTTAAACCCATTTTACTGACAATTGTATTTTTAGTTATTATAATATTTTCGCAAATTTGCAAAAATACACACATAGTACTACGAGTAAAACATGTTTTTAAAATAAACATTAATAAAATTTCGATTTTAACGGGACATACATACATACAATAATATGATGACATATGTATGTATATATGTACATATGTATATGCATGCACAAAATACATTCATATTTTTATAGATAAATTTGCGGTCTTATTGTTTAAAACAAGCAAATATTTAATGTACAATGTTTATTTTTATATTTGTAAAATAAAAAACTCACATGTTTTTCATAAGAATTCTGTACATTAAATAATGTAATTATGTACATAAATAAGTTTTTGTGTTGGTTTTTTTCTTATCCTCGCTACCAATGATAATTGTAAGAAACTTTCAGAGCAACTTCTGCGAAAGCGTTATAGAGCCAGTATCCCTTCTTTGGAGTCAGTTCTATATTCAATGATTTTTGCTTGAAATTGTCAACCTTAGAACTAAAGCTAGATTTACACGATTGAAAATTTCTTCAAATGCTTCAAACTCGTGTAAACAGCAAAAATTCTTCAAAAATTATTCATTTAATAGTTATTAAATAAATAGTTATCAAATAAATAATTTTTGAAGAAATTTTGCTGTTTACACGAGTTTGAAGCATTTTTAAATAAATAGTTATCAAATAAATAATTTTTGAAGAAATTTTGCTGTTTACACAGCGTTAAACAACGAATAGCCCTTTTACAGAACGGTTATATAAAGGGTGTTTTTTTGAGAGGTATAGAACTTCGAATTGAAATAAAACACAAGAAAATCGTTTTAATGACCATCAATTTGGCTTTATTGGAAGGATAATTTTATGCCATTAATGTTTAAATATGATTTTAGGCATGTGGCCGCCGCGGCTGGTTCGAATAAAGCCAATTCTACAGGTCCAATTTTCAACCACTTTTTCGAGCATATGGGGCCGTATGTCGGCAATAACGCCACGAATGTTGGCTTCCAATTCCCCTAACATTTCTGGTTTGTTGGCGTAGACGAGCGACTTCACATATCCCCAAAGAAAATAATCCAATGGTGTCAAATCACACGATCTTGGTGGCCAATTGACAGGTCTATTCCGCGAAATTATGCGCTCATCGAATGTTTCCTTCAATAAATCGATTGTGGCGTGCGCTGTGTGGCATGTAGCGCCGTCTTGTTGGAACCACAACTCATCCACATTCATGCCATCCAATTCGGGAACAAAATAGTCGGTTATCATGGCTCTATACCGGCCACGGTGGCGAATCGATTCATTCGGGTCCTCTTCAACACTTTGCTCTACAGCGGCAATTGTTTCTTCCGTGCGCACTGTTCGACATCTCTGCGGATGCGTATTATCACATAGAGTAAACGCAGTGCGAAAACGATCTATGGTTAACCGAATTAGTTGCTCTGATGGACGATTATGTCGACCATAAAATGGACGGAGCTTGCGGTAAACTTCGCGAACTGAACCGTTATTTTCGAAATAAATTTGCACGATTTGCAAGCGTTGTTCTTTTGTCAACCTGTTCATGATGAAATGGCAAACCAAACTGAACATAAATGACATTAGAGTCGCCAGATTTGACCACAAAATGCCAGTTTTATCTCTTTTCGAAAAACAAACCTGTAAAAAAAACACCCTATACATAAATACATATGTATATGTACATACATACATAGCTATAATTACTATTATTGTGTATTTCGATTCGAAAAGAAAATCGTTCGAATTTGTATACTTTTTACATTGTCTTTAGAAAGCTTTTGCTTTCGAATCGAAATACACAATAACCCCCGAGTATTTTTTGTGTGAAATTATGACACTTGACACTCATTTCAAGAAGCAAATCATTTCTTTTTTTATAATTGTATGTATTTTAGAATAAGTTTCGAAAATTTAAATTTTATCAAAAATACATACTCGTATATGATTAGTTAGTTTGTGAAGGGTATGTACACTTCCACTCGTAGACCTTAAGGTCCATTGTAAATTTCTTGCAGAAATATAAATAAAAATAGAATAGTTTGGTTTAGAATATGTGATCACAGGTGATTCTCTAGGACAGACTAGGACAGGAAAAATTAAATATCCGCCCTCAAAATATACATTGTTATCTACCAATCCCTTTATCAACCCGAATATGTCTTCTGTCTTACAGAACCCGACATCCTATAATCCATTGTGGAATTGACTATCAAACCATCTATACATATGGCGCTGAACGGTTTCCAACAGAAACACACATTTTACAGAAGTCCGGATTATTATTTTTAATTATTAAATCTATTTAGCGGTCTTTGACTTTGATTTTATACTTATCCCCCATTAAATACAGCTTAAACACATTTTTACATTTTTTTTTTCCTATTTTCAATATGATAAACAGGGAATATTGGAAAACATTTCATATGATTTTGTTTGCGACCAATATTTGGATGATTTACAAAATTTTAGGTGCTCGGCATAACAAAAAAACCTAACAGTTTTTGCCTTTGAAAAACTATTTGTTTTGTTTCTTTTAAATAAACGGAATTCTCATTACTTAAAGTCCCTCTGTGTTTTTATACAATTACTTCAATAGAACACTCTTGAATTATTACGCTTTTGATGTTTACTCAATCAAGACTCACAATAGACTGTCTCGTGATGCTGCTGCCACTATTTATATACCAGCGGCATTTTCTAGCTACTTTTTAACAATATATTTTACGACATAATTTAATTTTTAAGTTGAATAAATAGTCCTAAAGAAATTGTATCGAAACTATAAATTGTTCATTTCTTAATTAATCAAGAATAATCATATTTATGTATCAAAATATACAAAACTTACCTTGTTTTCTGTTTTTTATATTTTGGAAATTTATGGCCTATAGTATTTTACACATAAGAATCTAATGTTCTTCAATTTTTAAAAGAATTAGTTCACCAAAGAGTGAAATTGACTAAAATTTAAACCAAAAACTCAAAAGATATCAGACAAAAAAAACCCAACTCAATCTAGAGTGTAAATTGTTGTTGAATTTGTCGCATTAATGGTTTGTAAACAAAAACAATTTTTGTAATAATCGACCTTTGCCCGGGTAAAGTGGTTGTTTAATTCTATAATTATTAAAAACGACGTGTGCATAAGAAATTTTTTGAAAATTTATAATTTCTAAAGTAAGAGAAAACAGTAGTCCATACAGTGTAAAAACTGATAATTATAAAAAATTCCGTGAATGAATTAAATTTAAGCCAAAATAACTCTGAATTGTCGTTTACAAGTAGAGTTATATTGGCAAATCTATATACATATATTATGTACCTTATAGGAGACCAAACCTATGGACCGATATTTTTGATATTTTCACAGCATTAACTGGGACTCTGGTGTGCTTAATAGGGTACTTTTTTTTGACCACACCCACATTTACGCCTGCTTTTTTAAAATATTGTAATTGGAGGCCAAACCCTTGTACCGATCTGCCTGAAATTTTCACAACATGTTACTGTGACTCTGGAAGGAATAATAGGCTATATGAAGTTTTGATTGTACAAACGGGGGTGGCATCGCCCATATAACCCAAACATTTAAATCGCCATATTTTGACCTACATACGTCAATGATATGTGGTACATATGGTATTGGCATAATTATGAATACGTACCAGGAGAAAAGTGGGTGGGACTACGCTCCTTTTTAGGAAAATGAATAATCGTAATATAGTCTTAACTACTGGACCGATCGTCATTAAATTTTCCAAATAGGATAGGATATTTTTACGAAATTCGCCTACTACGCTTATATGACGCGCTTCAGTATCCTATTATTTTTCCATATGGAGAAGATGGATATCACTTTAAAATGCATCAAATCAATCAAGCAACCCGTAAGGCCGTTAATTATCCTGTTGAGTTCTTAAATTCACTCGATGTGCCAGGCTTTCCACCACATGTGCTACAACTTAAAATTGGAGTGCCAATTATTTTACTGCGTAATATCGATCATCACGGCTTTCAATGGCTCTCGACTTGCAGTAAAAAAAAAACTGAGAAATAATTTAATAGAAGCGACCATTATAAAAGGAAAATATAAAGGTACATATGTACTTTTGCTACGCATTCCAATGCTACCAACAGATTTACCATTCGATTTTAAAATTTTTTTTCCTGTTCGATTAGCGTTTAAGATGACTGTTAACACAGCTCAAGGTTGATATCCCGTGTATATGTGTTTGCTCCTGATGGACAAACTAAAAATATTGTATATCTAAAGCATTGCAAAAAAAACAACATGAAAGCTAAATAAATAAATGTTTGTAAATATATAAATACGTTTTATTTTATAACGAGGGGGGGGGGGGGGGGGGGAGGAAGCGAAGCACACCGGGTTTAGCTAGTATGTAGTACATAAATTAAACAATTATTGTAAAAGGTTTTTAAGAATGTTATTTTTACTTTTTATTAAATTGTTTTTGTTTTTTTATTATAATTATATTTATTACTTTATAAATAAACTTAATCATTAATAAAAAAAGTGTTGTTGTGTTTGAAGATGAATGTTAAGAATCCGTGTTGTAGGGCATTTTGTATTGCGTGTGTGTGGCATAAAATATAGAATTAATAAAAACTAATCCTTGCTAATTGTGTTTTTATTCAGTTTTAAATTATTTCAAAAAATACCCACGCACACACACAAATACATACTTAGATGTATTCCAATTATTATTTCTTAGTTAAGTTTTTAATTTTCTTGTTTTTTTTGTGTTTTTATTTTATGTACCTATATGATTAGTTGTTGGGGTTTGTTTTAGCTACTTTACTAATGAAATTAAGCATATTTTTAACAAAGTTTAAAAGGAAACTTTGTTGAGACACTGTTTGTTGTTGGTTTGGTTGATTTGTTGTTTAACACAAATACAAATTTCATGCTGTCATTTGGTTGTATGGTATTTGATAACTTGGAATTTGTTTTTTAAGTGGTACAGACAAATATAAATCGTTGATAAATGATTGGACAAAAAGAAAAATTAAGTTTTTTTTCGTTTTTTTAGCGGGCATAGAAGAGAACTTAAATTCAGCAGGCACAGCCTCCTTCAGGATCTTTTGTTTCTTTTTGTGTATCTAATGTTATTTCTTGCATGTCCTCGGAAGGTTTGTTCTCTGTCGTTGAATCCATTCCTGGCAGAGCAGCGGCTACGCGTCTAAACAATTGCTTAACATTATAACCAGCCTTGGCACTTGTTTCAATGAACATTACATTCAATTCTTTTGCTTTGCGCTCGCCCTCTTCTGTTGACACTTGGCGTTTGTCGGAGAGATCAGTTTTGTTACCAACTAACATGATAATGACATCACTGCCTCGTTCGGTGCGTACGTCATCGATCCATTTGGATGTCTGATGGAATGAATTTGTATTGGTAATATCGTATACAACAACAGCTACTGTGGAATCCCTAATGTAGGATGGTATTAACGAACGGAATCGTTCTTGTCCAGCCGTATCCCACAATTGAAGACGTACCGTGCGATCTTCTAAGTACATGGTTTTTGATAAGAAATCAATACCGATGGTGGCTTGATACGTATTATCGAAACTGTCATACATGAAACGTGTAATCAATGATGTTTTACCCACACTTTGTTCTCCTAGGAAAACTAATTTGAATTTACGCAAGGGATTGCCGAAATCACCGGATGACATGTTTACAAATTTGTAACTAAAATTTTAGTTTAACTATGTATATAAAACAATATAAATGCCTCTTTGTTGCTCCTGCCTGATGATTTTCTCTTCTCTTAGTTTCTTCTTTTCAGCCGTGTTTCTATTACCAATTAAGTTTTCTAAAATTTAATTATAATTTTCCAGTAATTACATAGAAAAGTTTGCTGACCTCTTCTTTAGTAATTTAGTTGTTGTTGCTTTTTTACTATGTATTTCTTCTTGCCTCTGAGGAATTGTTACAAAAAAGTTTGACGTTGCTTGAAGTATTTGTAGCTGGGCTGGGCTGTTATTACAGTTCGTTCGATATTTTTTTTTCGCCTGCGTATGCTTTTTGGTGTCTCACTGTGGTTGTGTTTTTTTTTGCTTTTATTTTTCTTTTAGCAGTACAAAAAATTCTTGTTGTGGTTTTTCGTTTGCTTCTATTTGCCTTCACTCTAAATTCTTATTTTTATAATAAATTGCACGTAATGTTTTTATGTAAATTCTTGTTTATTTTAGATTGCTATTTAATTTTTTTGTAAATTATTTTAGCATTAAATTGACAGCAAATTACAGCTTCTCACAATTTTTTCAGTTTTCTTTTGCACTGCTTTCTAACTGAGTCACCACCGTCCGTTGTTGAGGGTATGAAGTTTTGCAACTGATTTTTGTTAGTGTGCACGGCAATACCAACAATGCATGTCATATGCTACGTGTGATGTTGCCACTTGGTTAGTTTGACCGAATAATGTGTATATTATTAGGTGGTACGAATTTATTTATTATATGAATGAAGTAAATTCGGCTATGTGAGTTAAAAAAACTTTTGCACTCAAAAATATAAATTCATAATTCTTTATTATAGTATTATTACGGTATTTGTTTTCCAACAGAAGTATTTTGGAATAAAATCAAAGTTTTAACATTTAACTTGAAAATGATGTATCTGTCAGTGAATAGAGCGTTATATTGTCAGAAGCACGCTATAGGGAGATGTTAACAATAAAATTTTGGTTCAATATTGATGATATATATATCACAGCCATCAAAACAATGAATTTATTAAAAACCAAGTTTACTGATCGCATAATTTTACAAAATTCATCTGTAACTCTTTTCAATGAAACATTTTCTTTATAAATTCTTTGTTTATTTTAATAGAAAATATATCGTTCTTGTTGAAAACACCTTTACATGTAATTAATTAAAAATTTACTATTGTCAAAAAAGATGAAGGAATTTATAACACTCTCTTACCGACAAATTTCTAGACGATAAAGTGCGACTCTAAAAATATTTAACATCGATCTGGCATACCTATTAGTGTAATCATGTGTTGTAACCGAACAAAACAAATAAATATTGTGGGTTTAAACGAAGATTAATTTATTTTTCCGCAAATTTTATTTATTAAATAAACTTAAACTTTCAGTTATTTTAATTGAATTTGAAAAATACGCGCTGAATATGCTATCACAGAATGCAAACTTGTTTGCAAATGTGAGTGCAGAAAGAACAAAACGAAGCAGTAATTTCTCCACCAAGGAAGTCAAGTACTTAATACAACTGGTGGACAATAAGAAAGATGTCATTGAGTCAAAGAAAACGGACCGCACAACGTCGGAGGAAAAGGTTAAAGCATGGTTAGAAATTGAAGAAGAGTTTAATGCAGTTTTCGAAGATTATCGGTCTTTTAAAGTTTTGAAAACGAAATATGAAAATCTTAAGAAAAACGTTAAACGCAAATTGCCAACAAATGTATCGAATTTGAGCATATTAAAAATAATGCAATCAAATGAAAATGCAGTAACGAATGAACCATTATCAGATTATGAATATGGTAAGTTATTCCAACTGTGTTTGAACGTTTTTATTATTATTATTATTCATCTACTATTTAGAAATATCAGAAGATGAAAACACCTTGCACACTAGTAATGCTTCCGATGTTGACATGAAACCCCATCCGCCACTTAATGAACAAGAATTGGACGCAGCAGGTATGATTATATATGTACATACATACATATGTATAGTTTTTAATTAATCATACAATATGATTGCTTAATTTTAGCTGAAGAGTATGTATTTGAAACACTTTTGTTTGGAGAGGCTCCAACTTCTTCGCCAATGGTACAAAAACCTATTTTAAAGTCACCACTAGAACAATCCAAACCTCAACCTCAACCAAAAGTGGAAAAGAGAAAACCTACTATAGATGTATGGGAGCAGGTGGCTTATAAAAAATTGAAAAAACTTGATTTAGAAATGAATGTCATTGAGGAGGAATGGAAGTTAAGGAAAAATAAATTAGAATTAGAAATTGAAAACGTACGAATAGAAAATAGATTTAAGGAAGAAAAACTTAAACTAGAATTAGACTTACTTAAGCAACAGTTGCAAAATAATAATAATAATAGTTCTTAAATATACTATTTATGTTTATTTTTATAAAAAAAATAACATTAAGTTTTGTTGAAAGGTTTAAATTTTGAAACATATTTGAACCGAACAAGAGTTTTATATGTTATGTATCATTAATATCATATAATCCAAATTTTAATAAGTGTTAAATCCAAATCGTGTGTGCATGGTTATTGTAAACAACGCAATACATATGCAAGGTAACACATTAACACTAAAATGATCGTTTATGTGACTGCCCATATCAATCAAAAACCAGTTAAAATTTTTATTATTTAGAAAAGCCCAGTTGCTATATTAACATACATAACATTTTCATAGCATTTAACTGTAACGTTTATGTTAAAATTTCGCAAATATATTACAGGTAATCATGGACGCTGTAGTAGTTTTTTGTTTATATCACAGCCAAGCATAGAACGATTTAAAAAAATTTTAATACCATTATTTACTCATAAATATATCTCTTATATTCATACTATGCACGTATATGCCCGTAAGTTATCTGTTAAGAAAAGTAGAAATACCTTATTTTGTACCTAGACTTAGATGTTTTTATAATATCCTCTGTTTTACGTTAAATGAATTGTATGATTTTGAATTTATTTTCCATGGTGTAACTATACAAGGCGAAAGCAGTAGCACAGTAGTAGTATTGTGTTGTATTTGTTGTCGAATTGCACTCACCCTGTATAATTACACCATGGCATTTTCTAATGAATTTATCTTATATTATTGTTCTATGTAAAATACTAATTTTTTAAATCTGGAATGAATTGAAACAATACAACAAAAGGACGAAGAAGAGAACCCAAATTTAACAAGTCTGCAAGCATAGTCGAATATGTCGTTCGTAACAGCAGTTACGATAATGTGAATGTTAAACAATCAAAAACAAGTAAGAAAGTATAGTCGGTCAAGCCCGACCATATAATACCCTACACCCAGTATATGTATAAAACAGTTTTTCAGAAATGAGCGCTATATGGGAGCTATGGCCTATATGGACCGATCATCCAAAAATTTAGTGCCATGATTTCTGTGAATATAAATATTGTGTATGTTAAACTTTATCTCGATACTACTTTTAAAAGATTTATGGAGGTTAAAGTTGATTACGGGGAGGCTCTTATATGGGAGTTTCGACTAATTACGGACCGACCATTATAAAATTTCTGTATATTATTTGTGTCGAATTTTATTTGATTACCAACATTCTTAAAAAATTTATGATCGTTAAAGTGATTTTCGGAATTGGGCCTTATATGGGAGCTACGACTAATTATGGACCGATCACAATAAAATTATACCGTATTGTTTGTATACATATGAGATATATTAATATTATTTCGATACCAACATTTTTGAGTGAGTTATACTCTTTAAAGTGATTTTCGGAATTGGGCCTTACATGGGAGCTACGACTAATTATGGACCGATCTTCACGAAATTTGTAGATATGATTTAGCATCATTTATCACTTATTCTTGGTAAAATTTGTTTGCATACTAGCATAATTCAAAGATTTATGACCGGTAAACCGCAATTTCGGGAGGACATTTGTATGGGGGCTAGGTGAAATAATGGACCGATTTTCACCAGTTTCAATCCCATCCATCGTTGGGCCGAAAAAATATCACGTACCAAATTTTATCGAAATATCTTCAAAATTGCGACCTGTACTCTGCGCACAAGCTTTACTTGGACAGCCAGCCAGCCAGACGGACGGACATCGTTAAATCGACTCAGAAAGTGATTCTCAGTCGATCGGTATACTTTAAGGTGGGTGTTGGACCAATATTTCTGGGCGTTACAAACATATGCACAAATCCAATATACCCTCCCCACTATGGTGGTGTAGGGTATAATAATCATTGAAAACTTTAAATGAAAAGTTTTAAATTTATAGATTCCATCTAACATACATTTTTTGAAAATTTTGATTGTTTTATATTGGTATAAAGGTGATACTAAAATTTATAGACTTTTTAAATTTATCAAGTTTTACTTTCAGTAGTAGATCGGTCGAGTTGCGTACTCCAAAAGAGCAGCTACTAAAAATAAAATAATCAAAAATATAATTTGCGCGCACATTTCTCAAAGTAATAAATATGTATTTAAAATTATACGTCAAAATAAAGTCAACACCACATATTATTAATTATAATTATATTAGAAAATTGCATTGCATTTTTATATTGTTATTTAAGTAGAATTGAATTCACTAAATAAAAGAAACAAAGCGTATACCAATTCAATTGATTTATTATTAAAATAAACCAATTTTTAGGCATCAATATAAAGTAAACAGTGGCATTATCCATATGCAAAAAAAACTCTGTCATTCTAAAAGTGATGGAAATTCTTTTAATTTTTCTTGGTTTAAAAGTACATATGTATTTCAAATTCAAAATTATCTCCAACACTTTATTCATTATATACAGCAGATATATGTAACTCTAAGAAGAAATCAAGAAGCTGCATTTTACGCAGATGATAGCGCTTTTATTTGTAGTGGTAAAGTTTCAAATGGGATAATTAAAAGAATGCAAGAGAGCTTAAATTCAAGCCAAAAATATTTTAATAAATGGAAAATCAAAGTAAACGATAACAAAACTCAAGCCATCATATTTCCTTTTAATAAGTCTTCAAAACGTGTCCCTTCTCAAACTATGTTTTGTCGTGGTAATACTATTCCGGTAAAATCGGAAATAAAGTATTTAGGTATTATCTTAGATAAGAAATTAAGATTCAAGCAACATGTTGATTACATTTGTGAAAAAGCCATAAAATGTGGGCGCGCACTGTACCCTATACTTAGCAGGAGATCCAAACTAACCTTGCTAAACAAAACACTGCTCTATAAAATGTGTATTCGTCCAATTATGACCTACGGCTGTCAAGTCTGGTTTCATAAGACGGGCAAAACACATACAAAGAAGCTTCAAATTATTTAAAATAAGAATTTAAAAATAATACATGGTCTTCCCCATAGGTATCCGACTAATTTACTTCATAGAAACTTTGGACATAAGATGATAAACTCATATATTAGTAAATTGACACTGTCATTTATCGTAAAATGCAGATTGTCTAACTTTGAGACAATTAGAGCTAGTTTCTGGGATAAAGATGATCTACATTTTTCGCTTAAACCTAGATTAAACTAAAAATTGTGTTTCTCAGTTATTATTTATTTGATATATAATCTAAACTTAGATATAAAATGTCAAAATACAAACAGCTGAAAAATAAAATAAACAATTCAACAATTGAAAAGAAATTTACGACATTTTAACAAAAATTAAAAAAAAATGGATTATTCTAGCGATTATGAGGATTTAAGTGATTCAAACACATAATAACTTAAATATGTCAATTGTTAGAAAGATAAGAACAATAAGGACACGTCCAAATCATTTCTGCATTTATATCGACGCCGAATTCTTTCAAAGATTTCGCTTAACAAAACAATCCGCATATAATGTTTTAGAACTAATTGGACCACACATTAAATCCATTTTTTTAATTTTTTTCAAAGTTAAAGTTTTCAAATACTGTTATTGATGCGGTTGCTTTTTTGCGAAAATTTAAGATATTGCCATATTTATATAAAAATTAGGAGGAATGCCATATGTATTTTGACTGAACAGTACGGCAATGCTAACAAAATTGACAGGAGGTAATCCACTACTGAGAAACACCTACTGATTGTGTTAAATCCCGGCAAAATATATTTGAGGTTTAATATAACAGTGTTTAAGCTGAGTTTAACTGACAAGTAAAAAACTAGCTCTTAGAAATTTGCAAGGCGATCACTATGATTCATTCGTAAGAATGAATTAATTTAGATATGACCTAATAAATTTCTATTTAACTTCCATAGAGATCATAAAGGTTTTTGTGATAAATTTTCCTTAAGACTGTACCATTTAGTTTTTATTAGTTAATGTATATTTAATTTTAAGACTCCCATTTGTACCTTATACATATATTTTTAAAATTGTAAATAAAATTGTTGTTGTTAAAAAAAAAAAAATTCAAAATTATTTGAAAGGCATTTTACAGCCTTTCAAAATTAATAATAATCCCATAATTTATTATTCAAAGAGATTAAGTTGTGACGTTAAATAGTGAAAAATATACAATGGGAAGACAAACCTCAATTGAGACTCGGCAAATCATAATAGACTTACATAGAAAATGTAAATTCCTGAGTGAAATAGGTTTAATCATTGGAAGGCATCACTGTACAATAACTGGGGGTTATTTTAAACTCGTTTCGAAAAGAAAATCGTTTGAATTTGTATAATTTTGGATTGTATTTCGAAAACGTTTGCTCTCGAATCGAAATACATACATAATACATATTTTGCTTAAGCTACTTATTAATTATGAAGGGTATATTGGATTTGTGCTGATGTTGGTAACACTCAACTTAAAGTATACTGATAGACTCAGAATCACTTCCTTAGTCGATTTAACAATGTCCAATGTTCCGCCCCTCCGTCTGGATGGCTAGCTGTCCATGTAAAGCTTGCAATATAAAGTTGTACATGAAGCTTAATCATATCTACAAATTTTGTGCAGATCGGTTTATAATTGCTCATAGCTCTCATACAGGCCCACTGCCGAAAATCACTTTAAAGAGCATAACTCTATAAAAGTGCTGGTATCAAAATAATTTTTAACAAAAACATGTTTTATATATACACAAATCATTCGACACAATTTTATGATGATCGGTCCATTATTAGTCATAGCTCCCGTATAAGGCCCACTTTCGAAAAACACTTTAACTACCATAAATCTCTTAAAAAGTACATAACACCTAATGTTATAAGGGTTTGTCCATAACTAGTTAAAGCTCTCATATAACCCCCTTCGAAAATCGAGATAAAATTTAACACAAAAAATATTTATATGCACAGAAGTCATGCGCATTTCTGAAAAATTCTTTTTACACATATACTGGGTGTAGAGTATTATAATTATTATTCTTTCTTACTTGTTTTATACACTTGTTGTTAATACAAGATATATTTCAAACAAATCCATAAAGCGATATTAGTGAAAAACTAGGCTTAAAAATGCACATGTATCTCATAAACTATGAGAGAATCCATATATAGAAACGTTCTTCAGATTGGCTCAAAGACAGAAAATAGAGTCCAAATTCCAAATTTTTATAGTCATAGGATATTCCATTAAAATCGGACAAACCGTTTAGAAATTACGGATTTATTTCCAACTAGCTAAACCCGGTGTGCTTCGCTACCCCCCTCGTTATCAAATAAAAAAACGTATTTATACATTTACAAATATTTATTTATTTAATTTTAATGTATTTATTAGTAGCATACACATATACACGGGATATTAACCTTGAGCTTTGTTAACAGTCATCGCAAACGCTAACCGAACAGAAAAAAATTGTTTAAAATCGAATGGTAAATCTTTTGGTAGCATTGGATCGCGTAGCAAAAGTACATCTGTACCTTTATATTTTCCTGTTATAATGGTCGCTTCTACTAAATTATTTCTCAAATCGGCTCAGCCGTTTTGGAGTCCATACGTTACATACATACATACATTCATTTTTATACATATACGCCCATGTTATGAAAAACGCAAAACGCTTAAATTGGCGTTTTTAAATTCAAATTCAAATTGAAAACGCCAATTTTAAGCGTTTTGCGTTTTCAGAACATTGTCGATAGATTTTTTCGAATTTCCGCTTTCCTTAATTTTCTTTAAGCTTATTTTGCTATCGACCCACTGTCTAGTCTGTCTGGAGTAGAAAATTTTTAATAACAGTTTCGTTAAATCTTTAGATAAGCTCAAAATCTTACAACTACTTAGGTGGAACTATTTTTAATTTTCGTAGGAAATCAATAATTTTTAACAAGTTATTTAATTAAAAAAATATTGTTAAATAATTAATAAAACAGACATTTGTTAAATAGACACATTCGTACATATATTTTGATATATGTATAAATATGTATGCATGTACTAATAACGTATACGTACAGACATACATATTTATAAACATTTCTTATCAATAGTTTTTTTTTTTAATTCAACTTTATTCATATAAATAATACCCAATATTTGTTTTCTTGTTTATTTTTTCTTAATAAATACTACTGCTGGTGAGAATAATATGATAAAATTACAATCAAATTCAGTTCAGAAACTTTCGCTATGGTTAACGTACCAACGCTTTGCGTGTTAATTTTCGCATTAGCCAAATTAGCATGTGGTCTAACTACTACTCTAGAACCATTCCAGAAAATGGGCCGGGTTGTTGGTGGAACTAATGCCGCTGTTAATAGTGCTCTGTTCATAGTTTCATTCCAGCAGAGCGGTATACACTATTGTGCTGGTAGTATATTAAACAAGAATTGGGTACTTACTGCTGCCCACTGTTTGGGTTCAAAGAGTCAGATAAAGAGCACAATATTGGTGGCTGGCAGTATTTATGTTGCCGGTACTGCATCAACAACACAAAGACGTACTATTGATCATTATTTGGCTAACGATTTGTATTTGGGAGGAACATCACCTTACGATATTGGTTTAGTTTATACCAAGACACCGTTTACATGGTCGAATGCTGTAAGTGCCATTACACTACCTGCTAGCGGTAGTACACCCACGGGCAATGCTATTCTCTATGGTTGGGGTAGTATATCGAAAACTAATAATGCTGCATATCCATCCACACTGCAAGTAGCCACTATTCCCATCATACCATTAAACACCTGTGAATCAGCTTTGGGCCCTAAAAGTACTGATGTGCATAATACTAATATTTGTACGGGTCCTCTGTCTGGTGGCGTCGGTATATGTACCTCGGATTCAGGTGGACCTTTGATTCAAGATAACAAAGGTAAACATGTTTTAGTTGGTATCGTATCTTGGGGTAAACTACCTTGTGGCCAAAGCAATTCACCCTCCGTATTTGTAAAAGTTTCATCATTTATATCATGGATTGAAGCAAATCAGGTGATTCCTAAATAAAACGTAATTAATTGATCAACGAAATTGCTGAATCCCTAAAACTACGATTCAAATATTATTTAAAATTGATTAAAAATAAAATACATACCTACACGTTATCACATAAATAAGTGTACAATTACCTACAGTGAAAATGGGCCAATCTTTTAATAATTTTATATTTAATTAGCTGCATATCCATCCACACTGCAAGTAGCCACTATTCCCATCATACCATTAAACACCTGTGAATCAGCCTTGGGCCCTAAAAGTACTGATGTGCATAATACTAATATTTGTAAGGGTCCTCTGTCTGGTGGCGTCGGTATATGTACCTCGGATTCAGGTGGACCTTTCATTCAAGATAACAAAGGTAAACATGTTTTAGTTGGTATCGTATCTTGGGGTAAACTACCTTGTGGCCAAAGCAATTCACCCTCCGTATTTGTAAAAGTTTCATCATTTATATCATGGATTGAAGCAAATCAGGTGATTCCTAAATAAAACGTAATTAATTGATCAACGAAATTGCTGAATCCCTAAAACTACGATTCAAATATTATTTAAAATTGATTAAAAATAAAATACATACCAACACGTTATCACATAAATAAGTGTACAATTACCTACAGTGAAAATGGGACAATCTTTTAATAATTTTATATTTAACTAGCTGACCGCCCCGGCTTCGCTCGGTATTTACTATTGATTTGTATTTCATAGAATAAGATGTATTCACAACCTGCCTGCTCTTATTTATTTGCAAATTTATACAGCATACTTTAGGGGACTTTTTTTTTCAAATGTTGAATTTTTTCAGGAAAAAAATCATAACTGGAGAATGGCTAGACCGATTTTGGATTTCAAAATCAACTAACCATCATCACTCCTCCCTGTATCTTCCCTAAAAATGTTATGGCAATCGGTCGAGCCGTTCTCGAGTTATGGAGTGACAATCAAAATGTACACTTATTTTTATATATATAGATTAGCTGGACCTGAACCACCTTGCTGGTCGTAGATTGATTCTAAACTCACATTGTTTAGTTATCGTTACATTTACAAACAAATGAAAAGCAAAATCAAAATTAATTCTAAATCAACAAACCTTTACAGAAACACTCTTCATCTACAGGCTGGGTAAATTCGAGGTTAGGAAATAACATCGGCGTAGCTAGGCATTTTTCCTGGGGGGGTCTCTAGCCCTTTACGGTAAAAAAATTGTGCTTTTTTATTTTTATTAAAAAAAATAAAGAGTATTAAACATTTTTATAATACATATAACATTAAATTAAAGTTTAAAACTAAATAAACAGAAAAAATTAAAGTATATTTCAGGTTTTTATCATCACATTGTCAATTAAAAAAATAAATTCAGTCATTTAATTAACATTAAAAAAATAAAGTAAAACACTTAAACTAATTTGTATTAATAATAAAAGTAATAAAAAATATAATTAATAAAAATAGTTAGTTTCAGTCGAAGATTAGTTTCCTATTTTGTTTACAAAATATATTAGGAATATCTTCTGCCAAAATTTGCAATAAAAGAATAAAAATTCTGGGGGTGGCTAAATTTTTTCTGGGAGGGGCTTAGCCACCCCCAGACCGGGCTATCTACGCCGATGGGAAATAAATTGGGTTTATAGTTACCAAGGTAAGGTAGAAATATGGGAATTAATAATGGAATATACTAACGGGCAAATGTAAACATCTACCACGTCTGCACACATTCGCACTTTTCACAAAATTTAAAAGCACATTTTGTATACCCTTCGCTTTTATCATTAATGCATCGCCGAATTTCAACGTTTTATGGTTAAAATTTCCCAAGTTAGTAAGAAATTAAAGGTCAGCTCATTTCTTGGCATTTCATTTGACAGTTAATTTGCTTCGTAAACTCTAATTTTACATTCCCCATCGATTTCGTATCAATATGTCAAATACATATGTATCAGGCATGTGATGGAAGGCGAAACGAATCAATATCTTTATATTTTATGTGACAAAAGTTTTTCAATTAATATTAATTAATATTAAATTAACTCCTGAAGAAGATTTCCAAAGGAAATCGAAATATTGAGTGAATTATATATAAGAATTAAAAAATCTTTTATAAAAAACAAAAAAGTGACCTCAAGCTTAAAAATTATTTAATAAAAATCATTAAAAAGGTCGAAGAATATAGAATAAAGTTTTTCAATACAGAAATATTACGAAAAAATTGACTTCTAAAACTCATACGTTTTCGTTTTCCATCACATGCCTGTATATTAATGTGTCTGCTTATCATTCCACTAATAAATCATTTAAATTTTTATTGTAAAGGAAAGAGTAAGGTGTGACAATTTTAAAAGAAAAATAAAATCAATATCTTTATATTTTATGTGACAAAAGTTTTTCAATACAGAAATATTACGAAAAAATTGACTTCTAAAACTCATTCGTTTTCGTTTTCCATCACATGCCTGTATATTAATGTGTCTGCTTATCATTCCACTAATAAATCATTTAAATTTTTATTGTAAAGGAAAGAGTAAGGTGTGACAATTATAAAAGAAAAATAAAATGTGCAACAACGAATACAGATGTCGATTCTTTTTTCAGATGCTCCATTACATTCTGGCAATATAGCGAGCGGATCTATTTTGATAGTTACGTCACGGATTTTGATCTGTATGGACCAAACTTTAACATAACCCCACAAAAAATGTAGTTGTTAACATCTCTCAATATCGTGATAAGTTCACCGTTAATGCATTTTCAGTTGAATTTTGAAAAATTACCCAATTCATGCGAAGTCTTCTCAACAATTTTTCTTGGATTTTCAGAAGTCGAAACATGTACGTCAATTTAGCTTTTTTTTTTGTGTTGATATCCAACAAATGAAAATTGATTTGGCCTAAAAATAACATTTTTCCAGAAAAACGAAGATAATTGTCGAACGGATTTGACGAAATGTAGCTTTTAAAGATCCACCATTTTTATAGTTAATTTTAAACATTTGTATGCGATTTTCGACTGGCAAAGGCTTCAACTACTGATATGCCATCAAATAAAATGTCAAATGTTATTCCAGTACTTACCAGGGTGAAATTAATTTCATCATAGTACTTTCCCCTTTCAGATTAGGCAACTTTAATTACGCAAGTATAATTTTCATTTTTATTTATTTTCTTTTGCGCGTCAAAAACAAATAAATATCGCAAGACAAGAATGACAGCAGCTACAGAATTGCCAAGTACAAACAAGCCTGTACTCAGCAATTCTTTCACCTTCCAAGACTTGCGCAAATAAAGTTGCCTAATCTGAAAGGGACCTAAGTATATGTAACTGTTGGAAAACAATGTTGTTGAAACCCCCTTTATACATTTCTTTTCAATTTCTCATAAGACAACTATGACCCTATCTATTCTGAACCGTTCAGCATGAAATTATGTACGATGAGTTATATGTATAATGATTGGAACTATATAGTTATGTGCATTTTAGTGATTTTCGGAAGTGGAGTTTGTAGGAGGCTATGTCAAAAGATATTATGTACCATAAAGCCATATTCCGGGAAAACATTTGTATGGGAGCTATGAAAAATCGTGGACCGATGCTTTATGTTTTCAACCGGACCTTACCTTCTACAATAAAAATAAACTGTGCAAAATTTCATGATATTATCTGCATTATATTCAAAGAAAGAGAAGCTGTAAAAGACAATGACATTTTTGGCAAAAATATAAAATTGTGGACAACAAAATAACATTTCATAAGTTTAGAATTTTTTGAAACTCCTATAAACATTGGAGCACACGGAGACAGTGAAATATTATGCCACTAATAACGCATAAGTATTTGAAGCTTGGGTAGTGTAGATCAGGATTGTAAAAGACACTCTACAAAAATTAGTTTATTATAGGAACAAATTATGGATTTATCTATCTATATATGTATGTATATAAAAATTAATCTGTCTATCTGTTTGTATGTTTGTGCTTAATAGGTGGACAAACCCTTAAACCGATCTTTCTGAAATTTTTACAGCATGTTACTGTGACTCTGGAAGTAATAATAGGCTATATGAAGTTTTGATTGGACAAACGGGAGTGCCACCGCCCATATAACCCAAAAATTTTAATCGCAATACGTACCATGAGAAAAGTGGGTGGGACCACGCCTCTTTTTAAGCAAATGAAAAATCGTAATATATTCTTAACTACTGGACCGATCGTCATTAAATTTTCACAATAGGATATTGTTACGAAATAATAAATTCCTGACTATATAAAGTTGTAAGTGGACAAAGAGGCGTGGCCTCGCCTACTGAAATGCATCGCTCGTATGACGCGCTTCAGTATCCTATTATTTTCCATATGGAGGATATCAATTTGAAATGCGTCAAATCAATTAAGCAACCCGTAAGATCATTGCGTCCTCCGGCATTGCTGCAACGCTTTTAGATGGTGGCAGAACGGCGCATTCGGTACTTAAATTACCACTTAAATTGCAATTCTTTGAGAGCACTGATTTTGTTAGCCGATGATTTTCGCCAAACACTACCGGTTATTTCAGGTGCAACCCCAGCTGATGAACTTAATGCATGTCTGAAAACATTCATTATTTCCACGTTCGCACACTAAAATTAACGAAAAATATGCGTGTGCAACTACAACGCGATGCATCAGCTTCCAGATTTTCAAAGTAGTTGCTGGATTTGGGAAAGGGAAGAATGCCATCGAATCCAACAACAAACAAAATGACACTGTTCAAATGTTATCATATGTATGTCAACATTTGTATTTTTACAAGACAAAATCCACTTTTTTCTTGCTCACCTGAAATCTTTTTAGAGCCAAACGATTTCTTGAGATGCCAATGACTTTATGTTACAGAGTTTAATTCCGTTTGTTTGTGTCTATAGAAAAATTAAAAGGAAACATTTTTTCGCAATGAAACTACTTTTAATTTGCTATGTGGAATTGTAATTTTAAGCATTTATAGGTTTCATTCCGGAAAATTGTTCGTTTCACTTTTTCTATAAAAACAAAATACGGAAATAATTCCACTTTCGAACGCAATTAAACTCTGTGACATTGCTGTATGTTATTATATGATCTATTGCCTATAATTAATAAAAATTAATTTAGTTACGTATCGGACTTGAGTAAAATTTAACATTTGCAATAAAGAGGGTTTCAACAGGAACTTCGTTTTCAAACAGGGGCATATTGGAATAACATGGAAGTTTTGACATTTTACTAGGTGACATATCAGCAGATAATATGATGTTTACATTTGTGTTGTTTAAGCAGCAGAGAGCTTTGCGTATTGGGAGAAAAAATCATAAGTATATAAAAAATCGCGTAGCAATTGCTCGCACAAGTGCTAACAAGCAACTGATTTAAGTTTGATTGTTGAGATCAGCGTTACCGTTGAGAATTTTCAAAAAGTCGCTCAAAAGGTCGTTTAAAAAAAAAGTCGCACAAAAGTCGTTTTGAAAAATAAAAGTTGCAACTTTTTTAATAACCTTCCATAGACTTAAATGATTGGTTTCTGCTAATCCTGCGTACCACTAGTTTCATATCTGCAATTGTAACGCTTTTACGAAAGTTGCTGTTTCTCTTCAGCAAAAACTATTGTAGTTGCATTTTTGTATTTTCAGACGCTTCTTTAATGTTAGTTATATGTTTTTTTGTGCTTTCATGTCGCTGTAGATGATTGTTTTGATTTATCAGGAGCTGTTTACAAGAAATGCAAAAAGAACACTTCGTCGCTTCATCTTGCTTAAGCCATTTATATTTAAGTTCCATTTCTTTGGAATAATATCGCGACCAGAGACCTGAGCTGAGCCGCCGATGATATTCAACAGCCGCCGCCGCCGAACAATTTTCAGCGTGCAATCGGCTTAAAAGCAGCCGCCGTCCATAATTTTTTGTTTTATTCCAAAAAATATTGCTTCTAATTTAAATTTTTATTATTAACCAAAAACAGCAACTTTGCAATAAATTGAAAAATAAACTTTTGTGTAGGTAACTATACAAAAAAGGGGGAAAAGTCGCAACAAAATTAAAAAAGTCTCAAAATTAGGTAATTTTAAAAAGTCTCATAAAAAGTCGCAAGCCGCCAAAAAAGGGTCAAATTACGACTTTAGTCGGCGAAGAAATATGTTCATTTTAGTAAGTCTCGGGTCACACATTGCCACTTTTGCTGCTCAACTTTTGAGTTTGTGGGTGAGAGGGGAACAAAGAGAGAGAGGGGACCACTCTTCTTTCCCCTCTCCCCAACAGTGTGAGCAGCAAAAGTGGCAACATGTGACCCGGGACTAAAACACACAAGTAGGCAGAATTTTGTGGCTACACACATCTGACAGGAAATTTCAATTTTGCCCGTCGATGGTATAGTGTCATTTTTTAGAAATCACGCTATGAGAGGCGTTTAAAACAAAATTTTGGCCAATTATTGATTATATGGATAACACTTTTCACCGATCGCATAATTTCGCGAAATTCAGCTAATTTAGTACCACTGGAGTATCTTTTGTGTTAAAGATAAAGTCTATACAGATTCAATCGTACCGATGATAGCCTCAAAACTCAAAATCCGTGACGTGATTTACGAAATAAGCCGCCATTTTACCAAAATGTGATTTAAATTTTAAAGAAAGATGTAATTTTTCTTATAATTGCGAAACCTTAATCTTTTTTTACGGCATACATTTCGATACAGGAAAATCATAATAATATTAATGATTTTTATCAACTCAGCCTTTTGAAATGTTACCTGAAAACTTTAAGTCATCGCATTTTATTTTCTGGCAAAAATGTCACACGTTTTTCCCATTTCGCACCTTTTTTAATTTTTTTGTGTTCTTTTCTGAAAAAATGTCAACACTGCTAAAGTGTAGTGTGTTCTTTTCTATAAATGTCATACTATAAATTTAAAAAATGGTGCAGCTTTCACACTTTGTATTTTTAGAGGGGGAGAATCGCACGATAAAACAGCTGACATTTGTTTTGTTTATGAATGTGTATTTGTGTTAAGAAACAAAAAAAAAAATATACAAAATGGAAAATGTTACTTTTTTATGTGCTGAAAAAATTTTGGATGACTTGTTGGATTCATCTTCATCATCTGATGATGATAAAATATTTTATATGATTATGGAAAGAAATCCACAACCGTGAGTGAAAGGCTTTGTAAAGAACGTAATTAATGAATACTCTGAAGTTGATGTATGTCAATATCTCCTACTTCTTCTATATGTATGTAATGTATGTTTATATATATAATTTTTATAGTTTAAGAAGAATTTGCGTATTAGTCGGGAAGGTGCCATTGGTATTTTTGATAAATATTCATTGTCTTATTTCAAGCGATCTTACCAAAAAGATCTTAAAAAAAAAGAACAAAAACAGCTGTACATGAAAATAAAGTGTTACACTGTTGTAATTTTATGTTCTATTCTGACCATTAAAAATGCGACATATTTAAAATGTGGGGTAAACATTATAAAAATGTACATAATAAAGGTGTAACATTTTATTTCAGAAAAGAAAACACCATAAGATATACAAGATAAATAAATACATACAAATATGTACTATTACTTTATTCTTATTAAACAACTTGATTTGCAGTAATCCATGAAATCAACGATGAAACCTTAACATATACCGAGGGCGAATTTTTCTGACCGCAAGGTATTTTCCCCCAAGATACGATACCAATTAAAACATTCTCTCCATTTGCAGTTTGTACTAAGGGACCACCAGAATCGGAAGTGCAAATGCCAACACCGCCGGTAAGTGGTCCCGTGCATAGATTTGTATCATGTACATTAGCTCCTTGTGTACCCAAAGCTAATTCACAGGAACTTTGTGATATAATGAAAACCGTTGCTACTTTTAATGATGTAGGATAATTGGGGGTACTTGTAGTGGAAATACTACCCCAACCATAAAGTAAACCATTGCCGGCAGGAGTAGCGCCACTAGCTGGTAGGTTAATTGGTGCTATAGCATTTGACCAGGTGAATGCTTGGGATGTGTAGACCAAACCTATATCATATGGTGAAGTTCCACCCAAATATAAATCGTTTACCACATATTTGTCAATTGAACGTATTTGTGCAGTTGAAGCGGGATCAGCCAAATTAATAGTTCCACCCACAAGAGTTGTGCTCAATACTTGAGATTTTGAACTTAAGCAATGTGCCGCTGTTACAATCCAATTAGCATTGAGAATACTTCCACCACAGTAGTGCACACCAGCTTGTTGAAAAGACACTATAAATGGTGCACTGTTAACAGCAGCATTTGTGCCACCTACAACGCGTAATTCCTGTGTTGAACCATACGAAATGTCTGGCCATATCGCAAAGCAACCAATAAATAATATTAAAATCTGTCCGATAGACATGATGAATACTTTGAAACTGTTTATGTTTTTGGGTAAATTTGTAAATTTATCGTAATTATTTTTATTAGTTTAAGTGGGAATTTTTTATTAGTACACAATAGAAATTAATTGAATTTATAAATTGATAAGAATATAATATAATATAAAAAAGTAATAAATATAATATGTACATACATATATCTCAAAGAATAATAATATATTATATGTAGATGTACATAAATACATACATATGTATGTACTTATGTATATATTTCATTTGACAAGCTACATTTTAATACCCTCTTCCCAATTTCCGATAAGATTGTCTATTAATAACGTATTAAAAAAGTACACACATCTGGGATATAGTGAAGCCCATTTATAAAGTGTTGTTAAAATTCTGTTATTCCTGGGATTTTCATTGCGATTTTTCTTGTAAATGCAATTTTACAAACATACAATTAGCAAACAAGTTTCTACACCGACTATATATAGGCATGTAGTTCAAACTGTTATTCTGAAATTGTCGCTACATGATCTATTATGGGCCGATCATCATACAATTTAGTAACATGACTTCTGTGTATAAGTAGAAGATTTATGCATGTTAAAGTGATTTTCAGAAGAGAGAGTTATATGGAACCTGGGCACCGATCGTTTTCAAATTAGATGAAATGAATGACAAAATTACCAGTCATATGGATCTAAGTGAGCTGTGCACTGTACAGCCGCTTGCTTATCTTATATGGAAGCAATGGACCGATGTTTTTCTTTTTATTAGTGCTAAATTTATTTGGATACCAACATTTTTAGGAGATTTATAGTTAAAGTGATTAAGGAAAATGGGTCTTATAATAGAGCTATGGTTAATTCTGGATCGAGCTATGGTGAATTATTAAAGATGGTGACCCAGAGCTGAATTACGACTGTTTGTTTCATTTTAATTTTTATTTAACGATTTTGATTCAACACAGATTTTTAACTTTTTGTTTTCGATTTAAATTCCCAAAAAAGCAAAACATATGTGTTTTGTATACAACAGTAATGTTGCTCAACATTTTTCCCAAATTTGAACAGAGTACTAGGCCTCAAGAATGATAAAATAAAGATTACGCCAACGATCGTAAAATTTTAAAATGATCTGCGCATGTTGGAACTGTGACGTCACACATTCTGTGTTTCTATTGGCTAATTTTTTCTCACTTGTTTTTTTTTGTGTTGTTTGTTTTGCTTGCTCACTGCACACTTCACGTTTATATTTTTTGTTGTTTTTCTTTTTTAAACAGCTTTTATTTACACTTTTTTACACGACAATGAACGTTTTTAATAAATTACTTATAATTTATCACCAAATGGAATGCCAAATTTATTTATTTTATCAAAACTCTCAAAGTGATTTCAATTGCAAGGTTGCCAACTACCACATAAAACATACCTTTTTCGCAAGAAATTTTAATTCTTACACATGAAACATTCTTGGTAACCCTTAGAATGGAACTACTACGTCATATAACGGAAAATCATGCGCATGGCGTAATCTTTATTTTATCATTCTTGCTAGGCCTTTTATTTTACACAAACAAAATGCCTGTTGTTTCTGTTTTGTGTTGTATTTCAGAGAACAGAAGGAGACCATTCACATTTGCTAACCATTCGCAAATTAATTGCTTTTACTTGACAATAATAAAAATGTGCATTGCTGTACATTCCCTTTTTGTTATGCGGTTATACATCAAGCAACGAAATAATTCAATGCCACATAAAAAAAACTAAAAACATTCACACCATTCGTCCAGTATTCGTTGCTTTCAGTGAATGAAAACATAAAGAAAGAGCAAAAACAATACAAAACCTAAGGAGAAAATAAATATTTTTTGGTTGTTGCTTTATGTGCGATTTGTTGACAGTAAACTAGTAGTTTGATATTTTTTGTTAGTATGTACAACTTATACAATCAGCATTGAAACCATTCATACCAATCGTTAAGTATTCGTTGCTTTTGGGAGTATACGTTTACATTTGTACAAGACATGCAATGAAAGCATCATTTTTCGTTACACTCCGTTTTGTGAATAATGACATGTATTGCTTTACGGAATTGATTTATGTTGTCAACATGAGGTTCGTATTTTGTGATTGTATTCAAAATCTAAAATTAACCAATCAATCCGTTCTCTGTTGTATTTGTTGTCGATTTGCACCATGGAGCTAAACTTTAGTCTGTGGCTAAACGTTAAAAAATAAAGCTAAATTTAGCTCGAAAAAAGCTAATATGGCCACACTGTAGATAAGACTAGATGCGATACGGCCACCAAGCGGTTAGTGGAACAATTAAAATGTGTCAAAGTGGCATCACACATTTAACCCCATCGTAAAATTGTTAGTCTGTGGTAAAATTGCACTTTTGTGTTTTTTTTTGTGTGCTATATAAAAAAAAGAAAAACTAAAAAAAATTAATCTATAATATATTCCATCAGTAAGAACAAAAATTTAACAAAATCTAAACATGTCTATGGAAGCTGTCGATGATATGCAACGTGAATTTGCTGATATAGATATAAATAACGGAGACTCGAATAATGATGAGGAAGAACAGGATGAAGAGGAGGAAGTGCCATCGCCGGCGGTGGGCAATAACAATGGATTAATTCAAAACGTCATACATGTAAGTGGACAAGTAACAAGTTGAAAGATGATATGAAAAAGAAAAGAAATAAAACATGTAGTAAGGTTAAATATAGGAATTTTTATTATGTTTACAGCTTGCGTGTCAGTTTCCAAAATCATTATTATTATCAAAAAACTATATTCTAATGTTTCACTAAATAATGGGCGGTGTCTTAATTATAAAATATACTAACTAACATATTTGGTTAGGGTTATTTCTGTGCTAATCATTTCTGTTGAGGATTTATCTTTTCTCTGTTTTGTTTATAGTAGGTATGCTGATAAAATTTTTTTTGTAATATTTATTCTGCATCTACATATGTATAGATTATTTTTGTTGTAATTATTTTTAATTATTTGTTATAATACTCATTTAATGCATAGGTTTTATTTGATTCGAAATTTAAATAGGGTGTACGGCCAGTTAAGTAAGTAAGTACGTATCAGTATGCGCTGCTTATCAGACAGGCTTAACTGATATAAGCTTGTTATTAGCGTAGAAATTTTGGAATTTGTGCAAAATTGTGTTTTTATTATATTTCTATTTTTGTTAATATTACAATATTTTTAGTGCACATCAAAATAAAATGAAAATTATCAGTCATGATCATGAAAACAGTCACACATACACATTTTAATATAGGTACTCATCAAACATTATTTATTTAATATTTAAATTGTATATAAAAATAATTCATATTTTAAATTTTTTGCGGCTCGGCTGATAATTGGACTCAGCTCCGATATAAGGCGCCCTTCCGAAAATAATTTTATCGGTCATAAAAGTCTTCAAAATCTTACTATCGAATTAAAATTCAATATATGTTCCAAATATTTCGGACAGCTCCATATAAGGCAGTCGTCCAAGAAATGTTTTTCTATAGAACAACTTTTTTATTTACTGGGTAGAACTCATTGAATTTTATGGTGTCTTATCATTATTGTCAAAAAATATAACAACGTAAATATATGAGCCAATAATCTCATTAATTTATTTGCACAATTGTTAAAAAAAACGCTAAATACATTAGCTTGAAAAGGTCAAATAAACAACAGTACATGTTTTGTTTCTGTTGAAACGAAAAAATTTTTGCATCACTATGTAATACACATTTTTTAGCGTCGCATATCGTCCAGTAACATGCAGGATGTTCTCTCTGATAATGGAGATTATTATCTAGAAATAACAATATCAGAACCCCAAAAGGTGGGTGATGGCATGGGTTCTTATCTGACTTACAAGTAAGTACACAAATATAAAATATAGTAGGTACAACAAAACGAAATTTGCAATTCTATTTTTCCTAGAGTAACCACAAAAACCAACATTCCAAAGTATAAACGTACAGAGTTTAGTACCTTAAGACGTTTCAGTGATTTCTTAGGCATTCACTCTCTGCTGGCAAGTAAATATATCAAGCTAGGAAAAATTGTGCCGCCCGCACCCTCTAAAAATATATTCGGTCAGTTTTCTTAAATATTTTTTTTTAAATCCTTAATATAGCGAATTAAATATGTAATAATTTATTAAAGGTTCGACGAAAGTTAAAATGAGTCCCCAGCAAAGCGAACCAGGCAATGGCACAAATTTCGAATGGGTAGAACAACGTAGAGCTGCTTTAGAACGTTATATAAATCGCACGGCACAGCATCCAGTTTTAAGAGTTGATTTAGATTTTATTAATTTCTTAGAAAGTGATCAAGTAAGTTAAGTTTTTTTTTTTAATTTTTGTAACTATTTAAAATATGTTTTGATTCACTAAGGAATTACCTCGCGCTGTTAATACAGCCGCTCTTAGTGGAGCAGCAGTTGTACGTTTATTTAATAAAGTTGGTGAGACTGTTAATAAAATTACCTATAAAATGGATGAAAATGATCCGGTAAATGTTTATTTTAAGCAATCTCTTTAAATATTTCTAATATTTTATATTTATTTATTTATATTTAAGTGGTTTGATGAGAAAATAACCGAGGTTGAAAATCTTGATGGTCATTTACAAAAATTGCATTCCGCTTTAAAGTCATTGGTAACAACTCGCAAAGAATTGGCAAATCTTACTGGTCTTGTGGCAAAATCTGCTGCCATGCTAAGTACTTGTGAAGAACACACTGGTCTATCGAGAGCCCTTTCAAATTTGGCTGATGTTGAGGAAAAAATTGAAATCTTACGTTCGGAACAATCTAATTCTGATTATTATATATTATCGGAATTTATTAAGGACTATTTGGGCCTATTTACGGCCATCAAGTCGGTATTTCATGAACGTGTTAAAGTTTTCCAGAATTGGCAACATGCTCAAATGCAGTTGTCTAAGAGACGTGAAAATCGCGGCCGTTATGAGTTAAATAATCGTACAGATAAATTAGAGCAGGCTCAAGTAGAAGTGGAAGAGGTGAGTTAAGTTGGCCCCTTTAAAGTTTTATATACAGGTATGTGATGGAAATCGAAAACGATAACGAGTGAGTTTTAGAAGTTAATTTTTTCGTTATATTTCTGTATTGAAACAGTTTTATCCCACAAAATATAAAGATAATTTGCTATTAAAGAGAATCTTAAAAAAAAAATTTAAAAATTTGATTAGAAATACTTTAAAATTAACTTCAAAAACTCACTCGTTTTCGTTTTCGATTTCCATCACATACCTGGTAAAAAAAATATATTGAAAACAACATTTGGGACAAATGTTTTTCTATAGGACAACTTTTGGGACAAATGTTTATCTATAAAACAACTTTTGGGACAAATGTTTTTCTATAGCACAACTTTTGGGACAAATGTTTTTCTATAGAACAACTTTTGGGACAAATGTGTTTCTAATTGAGACAAAATAGAAATGTAAATATTTTAACTTGTCTATAGAATAACTAATTTTTGTCGACAAATTGTTAAATATTTATTAAATGTAAAAATTTTAGTGGCAAGTTAAAGTACAACGTTGTCAAAAACAATTTGAAGAAATATCCGAAGAAATTAAAAAGGAAATGGAACGTTTTGAAATTCATCGAATAAAAGACTTCAAAGTCAATATGATTAAATATATTGAAGATCAAATGGCACATCAGCAGCAAGTAAGTTTGTTTTTTATTAAAGAACACTTAAAATTTGTATTAATTTAATTTATTTCTTTAATTGTTAGATCATTACTTATTGGGAATCTTTTGTGCCAAGTGCTCGTGAAATTGTTTAAGATCAAACAAAGTCAAACAATACGCATATTTTCCTGTCTTAATTTCATGCATTTCATGTTTATTGCTGTTTTGAAAATTTGTATTTCACCCATGTTAAATGATTACCACAAAAAGCTTTTTATAATAATTATTTATTTTAAAGCTGGGACCAAATGCGTTTAAAACAACAAAACAATAAACCTTAAAACAGACTTTGTTTACTACTTCTGCTTACTATAACTTGCAGCTGCAAAGAATGTTTATTATACAATACAAAAAAGATCGTTAAATAACATCATATTTTTTAAATTTGACTTTGTCAGCAATTCTCATTAAAATTGAAGTTATGTTTTCAACTGTCGCTGTTAAGTTTACCTCAAAATAAGTTTATTTTCAGTTACTTTGCTTAAAAAAAACTATATTTTCATATATTCAACGTTCCATTATTTTATTTCCTTTTTTGTATTTAAACAAATTATTATTATATTAATATTATTTTTTTTTAAACGTACATATGTATTTAACTTTTAAAGTTTTTTTTTTTTTGCTTTGTAGTGTGCATTGTTTTTTATATTATTATTTTTAGCAAAAGTGCGTAATTGTTAAAATAAAAACAAAAATTGGTATTAATAAAAGAAATAAAGAAAATTGCCTTCACATCGTACATTTTATATCAGTTATGTTTGCATTATTAGTATAATTTAAAATAAAAATCGAAAAACAAGATATTTAATAAAACATCTTTATTATATAGATGTACGAGTAATTTACATACATACAAACATATTATATTTGGCTTTATTAATTATGTAAAACAAACAAATTTAAATATTGTATTATTTTCAAAATAAAAATTAAATTATGTATTTAAAATAAAGAAACGAACTTTGTATAAACAACATACAAAATAAAATGTAAATAATGTTAAACAGAATATTCATTTTCTGCGAATTTAATGGATAAGATCGTAGAGGAAAATTATCTGACCTTAAAATAAATAAAGGATCTTTGAACAAGGCCTTTGTTTTCCAAATGGTGCATAGTTGAAGAACAACTTGTTTTGACGTTTTACTTATTGATTGTCAATAGTAGAAGCTTTGTAGTTGCAACAATCAACCCAATTTCGCTTAAAAATTCATTATGGATCTGTAAAAGTTACAGTTCTTGATGTTTTTGATCAGTATTATCGTCATTCTGAGAACGCTATTTGGTCGAGAAAATTACCACATTTGAGATTCAAAAAATCCAAGAGCAATTGTTAAGAAACCTGGAAACGTGGTTGGTAAATTTTTTCGGCAGTGATCACATTATCAAGAGATGATAACAAAAGATGGTAACACATGTGGTTTTAACAGGATGGTAACACACGTCAAAAAGCCACCGAAATAATCAATTTATTGCAAATCAAATTTTCTGTTTAAATTTAGCGGTTTAGATCGTATGATCTTAAACAATAGATTTATTGTTTGAGGGGCAAAGTTAACTATAGAGTCAATCGAATCGATTACAGCATTAAAACTCAAAATCCGAGATATAATAAATTATTAAAAAAAATTTTACTGAAAACTTAAATATTCAACATCTGTATGTGTGGTCATGGTGGACATCTGCCCGACATAATTTTTCATTTATGGTTGTCAATCCTTCCTCTTTTCAATATAATAATTTTAATGATTTTCATATGACTTCTTTGTTTTATTTTGTTAAAAAACTCTAGTAAAAAAATTTTGTCAATATTATTTAATTTTAGCAGATTCCTATAATTATATGTAATTCTTATTTAATACTTTAATATTTGTCGTCCCCAAAACACTGTGCTCTTATCACATTCTACTACTTGCCACAAGATGTCACTATACACTACTAATTAAATCAATCGAATTTTTTAACAACAAAAAACAACTGATTTTGACATTTTCTTTTCAAAAACGACGAAAAGACGACACACAAGAAAACGAAAAATAATACTGAATTGTGTTGAGAGAAATTGTTCAACGTTTGCGATAGAATTCATAAAAAATGGCCTGCCGTAAAATTGCTTGTGAATTACAAATTTTAAACCGTAACGGGCAGAAAATTGTAGCACCATTCGCCACCTGCCCTGTGCGTTCATATTCATCACGCAAGGATTTGGAAAAAACCACACACACTGGTCAAGTATGTTGAAATTTGTACTGGCTGCGGCTGTTACGCAAACGTTTTCATTAGATTGAAAATTGTTTACTGTAAATCTTATTGCAATTATTTATGTTTACAGGTTTACGCTGAGGACGATTATCGCAATGTTCGTTTCACAAATGCTAAACGTTATGTGAATGAAAACTGGGGCATTAAATTGATCGATGAAATTCCCCCCAAGGAGTGTACCGATCGTGTTGTGTACTGTGATGGAGGTGATGGTCCTTTGGGACATCCCAAAGTCTACATAAATTTGGTAAGTATTGGATTGGTAGGATTTAAGTGAGAAAAATTACAGTTCAACGTTCGTTCACACGGCAATTGGATATTCGCTCCGAAAATACCCAAGTCTGACCCGGCCAGAGATTATCAACTCAGCGACAGCTCTATTCGGAAGTTTTTTCCTCAGGGAAGTTTCGACGACAACAATAACCGTTTTATGTTGTGTTCGTACCTTTGACATACATATGTATGTATGTACTTTTAATTTAATTGTTTTAATTAGAACCAGTTTATATTTTTTCTGCAAAAATATTGAAAAGTTCAGTTGTTTTGCAGTAAAATGTAGATTTCGAACTAATTATAGGTCTCCTAAATAGTCAACTAGTTATTCCTTAAACACATCAAACAATTGTCATAACTGTGTGATTCTAAATCAGACATCCGTTTTATGTGAATTGTTCTCTTCTGATTGGTGTTTAGTATTTCCGCATGGAACTTTTTTCTCAGAATTTGTCTATGGTAGAGACCAAAGAGCTTTCGATTACTGACAATACGATTCGTATATACAGTCTTCTTACTAGAATCATTCCCAATAAATTCAAATTTGCTATTGCTTGTTATTGAGCGATAGCAAATTTGTGAATGCTTCGGACTAGGGTGGAATTTGACCAGTTCATAAAATTACAGAAATAAAACTTTATTATCATATGATTATATATCTCTGAAAAGCGATTTTAATAAATGATTATGTTTTGGAAATTTACCAGTTTTAATCATAAATAGACAATTAAAGATTTTTAAATACTATTTTGGACTACTTATTAGAATTATATGTGTTAATAGATATTAGTCAAAAACCTAAGTTCTGGGGGGTTACTGCGTATTTCGATTCGAAAGCAAAAGCTTTCGAAATACAATGTAAAAAGTATACAAATTCGAATGATTTTCTTTTCGAATCGAAATACGCAGTAACCCCCCTGTTACCTCCAGAAGTTAGCGCATTAACTGATGAAGATTCGAATGAAAAACATCGATGGAATATCAATTCTTTGTCTTGTAATAAACTTCTAGCACCTGCTGAAATACGATTAAAAGGCAATAAAGAACTTCCCGCACGTACTGAACAGCAAGATGCCAAAGAAAAAAAGTGTTATCAAAAATCTAAGTAAAAAACGTTATGAAAGCAAAAACCACACTAATTTTATGAGTTTCCACTTTTTGTTGTATGTGCATTTCTCTATTACAGGTTTTAATTAAATAAAACTAATATACAAATTAGTGAATAATCAATTTAATAGCAAAGTTTGCTATAAATTTTGCAATTGTTTTGTCTAAATAAAATAAACCTACCGACCAGTTCCAAATATCAAATCCGAGCAAAATAGGGGAGAAAATTGACTAAATTAATAAATATTCTACTATAACTCAAAAGAAATCTTTATTGTTATTAATTAAATTCAGAGAATTATAAAACTATATTAATAAATTCTCTTTTTTAAATCTTTTTAGGACAAACCTGGTTCTCACATTTGTGGTTATTGCGGCTTGAGATTCGTCAAGAAAGATGGCCATCATTAAATTATTAGATAATAAAAAAACAATGTGAAATATAATTTAAATTTTTAAACAAATTACTAAATTAAATAAAGTAAATCCCAATTGTTTTAAAGGTAAACTGAATCTGTTATCTGGGAGCCTTACATTTGAATGCCCAAACAAACATTTTTTAATTTGAATTAAGAATTTTCTCTAATTTTATAATTTCTTTATAACATTTAAACAACATACATATGTATGTAGGTACATAGGTACAAACTTTAAAGTAATTTTACTTACATTAGAACTACACACAAAGGGGTTGTGTATACAAAATTATGTATTTCATGTAGAACTTCGCATTAAAAAGATACGAATGTTTGAAATAGTTTTTCATTGTTAATTAAAGCTGGTTTAAAAAGATATTAAATTAAACACGATACAAGTGTAGTAGACGGGAATTAAAAATTATTGTACCAATTTTTATGTCATTGCCATAATTAATTTGCAAAATAACTTTTTCAAATTAATATGGCAATACTATAAACTTCATACACAAATCAAGCGCGGAAAAGTTTCAGTGAAAATTTAATTTGTGTAACATGAAAAGTGATTATTTTAATTAAAAATCCTATAAACATTGTTTCCATTAAAATTAAAACTAGTTACAGTGAGTGATATATTGAATGGAGTATATGTATATTCGCAGTGCAAAAATCTTTAATTTGTGGCGTCTATGTACATATATCTTTTATTGAAAGGTAAATGGTCAAGAAAATTACACTTGATTAAAGTTATCGATGGGGTCTGAGATGATATCAACAATGTTTTAAGGACGTGGCTAAAAGTTGTCTATGCCAGATAAATACATGTGCGCTCAGAAGATTGTTCGCTGAATGAAAAAATCAATGGCTCAAAGGCGTATTAGTATGGCTCTTAGATTAAGGCCCAACGAGATTCTACACAGTGCCGAAAAAGTAAGTCGAATAAAATTAAACAATTTTTACAAATAAATAAGTTTTAAAATGCTTTTCGTGCTCAACAAATTTCTCTAAAAGTACCTTTGTATGTATGTATACTGGTATGTGATGGAAATCAATCGAATTGTATGTTGATTTTTTATTAATTATAATTAATTCCTTCCTTATTATTTCCTTACAAAAACACTAAGCAGCAGAAGTCTGCAAACACGAACGAAACCTAAAAATTTAAGCTAATTTTGTATATAAAAACGATACTCATTTGAAATTTGTGCAAATAACACACTTCCATATACATATATTTTTTTAATACTTCAGATATAACCAAACTTATATTAATTCAATTCATAAAAAGTGTAGATTGAAAACACTAAAAGTCTGCGTACAAAAATAAAATGTAACGGATTTATATATTTTTAACTTCGATAATAGTAAGAAGTCGGATAACCCCGATGAACAAAAACTTCATATACGAGTTTTGGCATTGATAAAACCGATTTTTCCGTATATGCGAAACTCGTCTTTCCCCATTTCTCAATACTAGTTCTGTTTCAAGCAGCACGTTTGAAGTAATTATGTGGTGTCGTATCCTCATATCCAGTAAATCCCATAAATGCTCTATGGGTTTTAGGTCTGGGGACTGCAATGAAGTTTTTAATTGTTTTTTTTTACGTTATACAACAACCAAAGCTTTGTGTTATGTGCAGTATGTTTTGTGCCGTTGTCTTGAATGTGTAATCGATGCGAAATTTCCTAACACTTTTGGTAAGAATTTTTTAGAATATCTTAATAGATGCTATGATCCATTGATGCTGGAATAAATTCTAAATTACCTAAACATTTGCTTGCCTTACAACCCCATACCATGACGCCACTTTTTTTTTAGTTAGTTTTAGTTTTTAGGTTTTGAGTTTCAGTTTTTAGTTAATCAGACGATGGACGACTAAAACGAAGCTTTGAGACCAAAATTTCGGTGTTTTAAAATTTGTTTATCACTTTTTGGAAAGAAGAGTGCATGCATTCAACTATTTCGGGTTGCCTTTTTCTTATAAAAGTATTAAATTTAGCATTGTATATAGAACATAAAAGGTAGCTTAGGTTAGGTCAGAAGGCCGGTGTGAGGTTGTCCCCACACCATCACCCAGAGACCAATACGGTCCATTGTGATGCCTTGCAGAAATGATTGGAGACTCTTAGTATGTGCCAAGAGCGAAACGCCTAAGCCCTCACAAAGCCCCTTCCCCTATTGCGCAACCAGGCCATATTCATTACGAATCCTTTGAGATCCTCGAGCCTACAACCCAAGATATCCCCTAATTCGCTTATGAATCTACTGCCTAGCCACCTCAACCTGCTAACTTGCAGCCTGGGACAATGGCACAGAATGTGCTCGATCGTCTCCAGTTCCTCCGGGTCCTCGCATAACCCGCACATGTCTGATAAATCAGATCCCATTATCCTTGCCATTCTACCTATTATACAATGGCCCGTGATAACGCCTATCATGGTTCTCACGCAGACCCTGCTCTCGCCCAGCAACGATTCCGAGTCGGACTTCCTAAGCACCGGCCATATCGTCCTTGACACTCGGCAGTCCGTTCGGTTTCCCCAGGCCCTATTTGTCTCGCCCAGAATCCATTCCCTGATTTTCTCATAATAGAAACCTATTGGAGGCCTGATCGCCGCCTGCCAATCAGGATCCTTCAAATCTGAGCCGAGTCTCGCCAATTCATTCCCCCTGATATTGGAATGACCCGGTACCCAGCAGAGTCGCAGCACGTATTCGCCTGAGATTTCTCCTAGAGCTCTTCTACAATCATCGACCAACCTGGAGTTCACATAACAGGCCCCTACCACTCTAAGAGCCGCTTGGCTGTCCACATATATAGTGACCTCCAGCCCTTTGTCAATGTTGTCTCTTATCACTTTCACAGCCCTCAAGATCCCTAGAACCTCAGCCTGGAATACACTACAGTCGTCGGGAAGCCTATCAAGTATGTGATGGAAATCGAAAACGAAAACGAGTGAGTTTTTAAAGTCCATTTTAAAGTATTTTTAATAAAATTTTAAAAATTTTTGTTTTAAGATTCTCTTTAATAGCAAATTATCTTTGTATTTTGAGGGATAAAACTGTTTCAATACAGAAATATTGCAAAAAAATTAACTTCTAAAACTCACTCGTTTTTGTTTTCGATTTCCATCACATACCTGTATATGATCTTCTGATCTCAAGATCCTCAATGTAGACTCCCGCCCCTATACCCTTCATTTTCGAGCCATCACTGAATATATCAAATCCTGTGTATAATCTGCTTTTATCTGGCCAGCTCTCCCTAGGCGGCATTATTACCTCCGGCATACCCCAAAATCAACCCTAGTCCCCGCGTAATCTGTGGAGCCCGGTGTTCCCAGATGGTAGCCGTTAGCCCTAATCTCACCCAGTATCCTGGCATGACCCTGAGTGAAGTTACCTAACAGCCCCAACTCCCTCAGCCTAAGAAGGCTTCTGGCTGCTATTCCCATCACATACTGCTCAATCGACAGAAGATGTAGAATAACATCCAGCGCCGCCTGAGGAGTGCTTCTCATGGCCACTGTGATGCCGATCGAAGCACACCTCTGAGCCTTAGATAGGAAGAGAAGGTGAAATAAAAGCGAAAGACAAGAGGGAATAGCAAAGTGCATAGAGATAAAGGAGAAGAAAGAGAAAGAGAAGAGAAAAGAGAAAGAACCTGACCAAATCCTACTCGGACAAATGTTCTCCATTTGTGCGACCAGCACCCATTCTGCTGCCGTGTAGCCAAGTCATTCCCATTACGAATCCCATTAGACTCTCCAGCGAGACATCCCCTAATTCGCCCAGGAATCTATTACCCAGCCACCTCAGCCTACCCTGCAACCTGGGACAGTGGCATAGAATGTGCTCAACCGTCTCCAGTTCATCCGGGTCCTCGCATAATCTGCACATATCCGACACTTCGGATTCCATTCTCACCGCCATCCTGCCTATCATGTAGTGGCCCGTGATAGTGCCTATCATGGTCCTAATGCAGATACTACTCCTGCCCAGCAACGATTCCGAATCGGACTTCCTAAGCATCGGCCACAACGTCCGTGACACTTGGCAGTCCGTTCGGTTTCCCCAGACCTGGTTGGTCGCATTGAGGGCCCATTCATTAATCTTTCCATAATAGAATCCCATTGGAGGCCCAACTGCCTCCATACGTTTACCATCCTCTGTCACTGAGCCCATCCTTGCCAGCTCATCAGCCATCTCATTACCGGCGATGTCCGAGTGACCTGGTACCCAGCACAGCCTAACCGTGTATTCCTCTAGAGCCCTCCTACAACTGTCAACTAGTTTGGAGTTCACATAACAGCCCCGTATGGCCAAAAGGGCCGCCTGGCTATCCACATAAATCGTGACCTCCGAACCTTTTTCAATGTTGTCCTTCATCAGTTCCACGGCCCTTAAGATCCCTAGAACTTCCGCTTGAAAAACACTACAGTCGTCAGGAAGCCTATATGACACTCTGATGTCCAGATTTTCAATAAAGACCCCCGCGCCCGTACCGCTCATTTTCGAGCCATCCGTAAAAATAGCAAATCCTTCATATAATTTGCCTTTTCCCGACCAGCTCTCCCTAGACGGTAATATCACCTCCGGTAACCGCCTAAAATCTACCCTAGTGCTTACATAGTCCGTAGAGCCGGGCGATCCCAGGCAATATCCACCTGCCTCAATCTCACACAGAATCCGTGTGACCCTGTGTTTGACATTTTAGCAGTCCCTCAGTCTAAGAATGCTTCTGGCTGCCATTCCCATCACATACTGCTCCATAGGCAGAAGATGAAGAATGGCATCCAGAGCCGCTTGAGGAGTGCTTTTCTTGGCCCCTGTTATGCCGATTGAAGCACATCTCTGAGCTTTAGACAGAAGGCTTCTCCGATTAGCTAGTACCATTGCCTCCTACCAAAAACAGAATCCATACGTAAGAATGGGTCTAACCACCTAAGTGTATAGCCATCCTACCACTGATGGCCAAAGTCCCCAGCTCCTACCTATCGATGATCTGCAAGCATAGTAGGCATTGAGACCCTTTTTAAGCCTCTCCTGAGTGTTCCGGAATGTTAAGTCACTAGCACTGAAATCGGCCGAAGTTCATGTCAATACAACAAAAATTTCGGGTTTGTTGTTGTTATAGGACTGTTAGATTCCTACTGAAATTTCTTTTCAATTTAAAAGAACATAAACTTTAAACAAACCAAACAACAAGACAAAATTATATAATAAAACAATAATTCCATATTATTGCATTTAGTTTATTTTAACGCTGATATACGCATTTAAAAAATAACATACTTAAATGATTTTTCTTGCATACTAAAAACTAAAAAAATATAATAATTTAAAATTAAAATGTATGTCTTTATAAAATTATGTGATTGGAATTTTAATACGATCAATTTGCAATAGAAACTTAAAATTATTATTAATACCTTAATAATATAATAGTAAAATTAAAAAAACTCTTTATACAACTAAAAAATAAACCAAATTATTTAGAGAAATTAAAAGGTTAAGGTATTTTAAAAAATGTAAATAATTAGACAGGTTACTAAAGTTCAATTCAATAATGCCCAATAATAAGTAGTTAAGGAGTATAATTTTACCAACTTTTATTTCAATTCTTGTTTTACAAATTAAAAAAAAATAAACAACATTAGTTAGAGAGTTAGTTTGAAGGAGGATACTTTTTTTTGTTCAAAATATATATATATGTATGTATGTATATTTAGTTTCATATATTTCAAGCAATGACAAGATTTCGTGTAGTATTTTAGATGAGTTTTTTAATTGTTACTTTATTGAGACAGACACACAAAGTTTTCTTAATTTTTTGTTTTAATTTTCAGTTTTAAAATAAAATTAATAATGTCTGGCTTTTAATAAGTGCATTTGTATGTTAGTTGCTTAATAATGATGATTTGAAATAAGGATGAATTGAAATAAACTACGATAAAAATGAAGAAAATATAATAAAATAAAAGGAAATATACACAAAACATATACACATAAACTTTGGTTTAAAATTTGTCAATTTTGTCACTTATCAAAAAGAAAGCAAACCGCAATTATGTTCAATTATTGTACATTTCGAAACACACTTAAAGTGTTTAGAATTAAAACTGAATTTGGTTAAACACACAATTATGTTTTGGTAACACTTTAGCTGCAGTTCGAATTGATTTGCTTTGCAAGTACAAATTATGTACATTTACATAAGAGGGTTGTTGGTGGTTGTGATTAAAACAAAACGTTAAACGAAACGTATAATGTGTTAAAAGTAAAATTGCAAAACGAAAATCTTGTTTTTATATATGTAAATATTAAAAACGACACGTTATTTCTCATATCTCAGTTTTGTTTTGATCTCTCACAAGGCCATCATCGATTAGAGGCGTACGTACAAGCCTTATGGAGGCGGCTGTGAATAGTCCTGTGTGTTTTGTTTGTTTTTGGATTGTGTTAACGACAGGACAAACAAATTTCTTAATACAATTTTTGTTGTTTAACAAAAAATAATGACTAATTTGTTGTGTACCTCGTTTTTGTTTCAATCAAATTAAGATTTTTTGCTTTTCTGTTCACAAAAAAAGTCATTATTTTTTTGCGTTACATACAGTAGAGTAGTTAAAAATGTCCATTTTATTTCTCAAGTCTCAATTAGGATTTTCTTCATCTAAAACACCAAATACGAGTGAATCTATAAACTAAATTTGTAAAATTCGCATCACTGAAAACTGACGATAATGATGTTATAGTTGGTGTTAATAATAAATAAACAATTGTTGAAGCTAAAGCCAAAACTAGTAGCACTACTACAGTCATAATCATAATAATAACTACATAAAGTTGTTCTACGAAGAATGAAGTGTCCATAAATATTTTTGTTGGATATTGTTGTTGCTGTTGCTGTTTAAATATACTAATAATATTAATATTGTTTTGCAAATTGTTATCGATTTGCAATTGGTCAACCACTGGTCACCAGAGGTTCCGTGGTAAGGCATAACCTTCTTTCGATACATAGACGTTGCGATCCGAATACACTTGGGCCTCCGGTTTGTCCTCATGCTTTTTTTGCAGCACTTGATTATGGCCAGTTCCACCACCAGCGGCCCCATCATAGGTGGTGATAGTTTCGGTCTTGCCATCTACCGTACGGGTAACAGTAGTCGTCTTGTTCCCCTGTGAATCCTGGGTAATTTTAGTAGTTTCATAGGTGCCATCTGGCTTGCGTACAGTTTTAGTCATAACACTTTGACTAAACATTTTGGGACCCTAGTTTGGTGATAATGAAATGTTTAATTATACTGTTATTTATTTATTTTTTTTTTGTAAATTCAAATCAATTACTTGGTAGTTGCCATCGAAGGCTCCGCCACCAAATGAACCCCTTGGCATCATGGGCGTCATGGGTGTCATAATATCGGGACGACCACGCGGCATCATAGACGGCGGTGCAGGACGTTGACGCAACTCTTTGTCTTCGTCTATTATAGTTCCATGTATTTTACCCATTATAATTTCTTCGTCGCTTAGTTTTGGTTTAGTCTTCCAATTGCGCAGAAATTTATTATCGTTGCGTGGCAAAATATTGCCATGAGCCTCATTTTCGGATATGTGCTTTAAAATTTCTCCCTCACCGTTGGCAAAACGTTGTATCAGAGAATGGAGTTGTTCCGGGAAAATTCTGCAAATTTAAATTGTATTTTAGTATTAGTGGTTTGAGTGTAGCAATGATATTTTGCCAACAATTTTAAAATCTATTTAACTTATCATTTTTATGTTTGTAAATTTTAGGCATGGTGTAACTATACAAGGTGAGTGCAAATCGGCAACAAATACAACACAATACAGAAACAACAGGCATTTTATTTGTGTAAAATAATGTACACTTGAAAAAGTATTACTTTTGACATAAGTAAATTGTAAACAAAGTCAGTCAGCTGTGCTACTGCACTCACCTTGTATAGCTACACCATGATTTTATCTATTATTGATGATATGGATATTTCTAACCAAAACATTTAAAACTAAAATCCACGATTGCATAATTTTACAAAATTTAACACCAATGAATTGTTTTGCGGCCGTATTCATAAAAAATAAAGTAGGTTGAAGTGTGCTTTTAGACAAAATTTTCATACAAAATTTTCTTAAAGTACATTTGAAGTATACTTTAATTTTTTATGAATAAGGGCATAAGTATATATGTAAGCCAATCGAATCGATCACAGCCGTAAAACTCAAAATCCGTGACATGATTAAAACTCGTCATTTTGCCAAAATGTGATTGAAAAACTATTTGATAAATGAATCGAAATTTGTATATGCCCGATATCAGTTTTCGTTTATAATTCTCAAACTCTTTCCAATACAATCACATTTTTAATGATTTTCATACAATATCTTTGCTTTGAAAAACAAAGCATTTACTTAAATATTTACGAGTATTGATTTAATAAACACAAAAAAAAACATCACAAACCATTGAGGCCATGTATATATAGTATATGACATCCTTTGTTATTAAGTTAATAATAATAATAAGGACATTTTAACAATAGATGCATGCACATTTTACGAAATCATGACATTTTTGAACAAAATCTTCTTTAGTAATTAGGCCCATTTTCAATTATAAGATTATATATGTACATATATTAGTAAATTTTAAATGTTAGTAATTTTGTTGTTAAATTCTTTATAGTCTTAACATTTGAAAAATTCATAAGAAAAATTAGAAACGAAAGTTGCCTTACATAATAACAAATTTCATGTTAGTTGCGTTCCCTATTGGCAACCCAACTCCAGTTTGGTTGCTATACATAATCGACACATAAGTTGTTGCATGAGCTTTCAGATCGAAACCGAACTTAATATTTGTCAAAATAATATTTTTTCGACCTAATCCGAAACAAACCGTAACTTTTCAAGGGGACAGTTTTCCAAATCTAATAAATAGTTTGATATCTATTAGATTTGTAAATCTATTAGATCACAAACAACTGATTCTCTGAAAGATCAAAATTGTCGGCTGTACTGCACTAACGAGATAATCAAAACGTTTTTCCAAAATTTGGATTTAAAATTTTGTGAAGAGCCGATCTCGACCGACGTGATAGAGGTGAATATTTGATCGATATCATCAGCCATGTCACAGAATTTAATTCCGTTCGGAAGTGGAATTAATTCCGTTGTTTAAATTTTAGAAAAAGCAAAACAAAATTTTTTTCGGAATGAAACCACTTTTAATTTGCTACGTAGAATTGTAATTTTAAGCATTTCTAGGTTTCATTCCGAAAAAATTGTTGGTTTTACTTTTTCTATAGAAGCAAAATACGGAATTAATTCCGCTTCCGAACGGAATTAAATTTTGTGACATGGCAGCATATTCTATTTTTAATTTCGATATTTCTACTTTATATTGGTATCAATAAAACCAATTTACTTCGTAACTTCAAACCTCAATTGGTCACCTCGTTATTATGTTTTTATGGAACACTTCTTGACAACAAACTGGTTCAAACTTTTGTGAAAAGAGCGGACATAACAGAGGTTGACATCTATCCGAAATGATATTTCATTTCCATATGTGTATTTTAAATTCGTAAAAAAATTAAATTTGTCAACAAAAATTTTGTTTTTACAATTTACTTCTCAAAATTTATCTAACCTGTATTACGCTTTCATATATAATACTATAGAGTTTTCATCGACGATTTTTTTTTATTTTCTCTTTCAAAAACAATATATTACTTCTTCCCATTTTTATGTTTACGCATCAAAATAACATACGAGTACAAGACTAAAGATACGGTCACATTCGGCAAATATTCACTCAAAAAAGCGTAACCACTTGTTTTGGCACATATTTGTTTGACGTTGTTTACTCTTACAAGAGTTTTGCAAGATCAAACAGCATAAAATAAATTAAAACTAAATATATGTTGGGCTTTAAACTAAATAAGAAAAGTTTTTTTAAATAAATAAACGAGTTTAAAAATATGTTATTTAGTGGTTACGTCTTTTTCCGCAAATATTTGCTAAATGTGACCGTACCTTAACTAACTATCGTAGTTTAAAGAAAACCACAAAAAGAACTAAAATTTTATATAAAATGTTTATTTTATTTGTTCGTTAAACTGAGACCAAGAAATACTTTTTATTCGTTATATAAGGTACTTAATGGAATCAAAAAAAAAAAGGGTTTGCTAAATGCGTTGTTCGTTAAATCGCGAAACTACTGTATATGATTGTTTGTTCGCGTTGTTGGAATCGTAATTTCGTATATTTCAAACAAGATAAAAAAGGTGAACGTGGTGATTAAAATGTATAGAAGTTTTTACACCTTTTAGAAATTTTATAATGTAGACTTGCATTTTATGTTTAAAATTTTCATAAATGATTTGAAGTGTTAACTAAATTATGTCTGATCTTTTATTAATCATGTTCAAAGGTTATACATATTTATGAATATTTGCACTGCACATACAATGATATGTTTCTAATTATTCTAATTTGGTACTATATTTAAATATTTCTTAAAATTCACTTACTCTCCATCCAAATCGGTATCGAAATATTGTTTCTTTTGCTTTTCGAATTCCTTGAGGATTTCACTTTCAAAGCCAGGCTTTAAATACTCCTCCTTAAGGTTCTTTTCTACAGCAACGTCATTATCTAAAATGGGTTAAATTTAAAAATTTTAATATGTATAATATAAATAAAGAAATATTCTTCTTACCTCCATCCATTTCGCTAACCGCTTCCAATATTTGCTGCATTTGCCTTTCAAAGTGCTTTTGCAATTCCATTGGATTAGTGAAAATTTGGAATGCAAATTTACGATCATCATCAAATAGTTCATCATCAGTTTCGGCCTCTTCGAACCATTGCGGCTTACGGAATTCATCCTTAGCCGATGCATTCGAACTAAATATGAGAACGAATTTGTTATTTATTAAGGTTTTTTATTATTAATAATTCAAACGGCTTAAATTCTGTTTTACATTTAAAGTAAAAAAGATGTATTAGAATAAATAAAAGTTCAATATAATCAATACATAACATTTTCAATAAAAGAAATACATTTGTTTGTGTTGCTTTCTGGCAAGAAGAGAGTCAGATTAACAGGAAAACCAAGTTATACATATGTACATATATGATGTAAAAGTGCGCAGCCTCCACTAATAAAAGGTCATGCATGTATCCTGCTAAATTAGACACCATCCTCAACAAAATATGTAGTATGTATCTACATACAATATATTAGGAGCTTTAAAACTATTTAGACATTAAAATTTATTTATTATAAAAAATACGTTTAAAAACGTCTTTTACTTCGAACAAATCACATTAAATATTTAGTGATATTTTTAATGCTAATTGATCTTACAATATAAAAAAATTAAATAAAATATACGCATTTGGGTTTCTGAAATTCTAGCTGTTGAGAAGCTATTAAGATACTAACAAATAAATTTCGATTTATTATTTACGATTTTATTGCAAAATTTCGATAAAAAAATTAACATCTTTCTGCGTGGTCGTGGTGGATATCTGTTCATTATCAATATAATTGTCAAACATTACTCCTTCTTTTATAGGGTGTTTTTTTAGATGTATAGATCTTTAAGTTTGCAACACTTTTTTAACTGGCGTTCACTTTGTCAGCTCTCAATTAATTTATGTTTAGTTTGGTATTTTAAATTAAATAGACTGACGCCTGAACAACGCTTCCAAGTTGTGAAAATTTATTTTGAAAATCATGGTTCTGTATTTTTTTTAGATGTATAGAACTTTGATTTGCAATAAAACAAATATGTATGATTTTTATGATTTAAATTAACATGAAATTTACTTTATTTGAAAGATAATCGTCTGGTATTATAAATAGTCCAATAAGTCAATGGTTTCGGGTTATCGGCGTATACTAGTGACTTCAAACATAAATGATTTGACAGCAGACAAAATGGCCACCAGTTAAAAAAAGTGTTTCCAACCTAAAGTTCTATACAAACAACCTATATATAATAATAAATCATTAAATTATCTTAAAAATATATGTATTATTAATTAGTGTTTCAATATTCCTTTCATCTGGCCAATTTTTTGTTTGTCGTCTACTCTTATTTACCGAATTATGGATAATTATTAGGCATTATTTTATTAATTTTTCTTTATGTTAAGAACAGATGAAAGGAATATTGAAATATTGCTACACGTTCAATAAATATCGTGATACTAGAAATATCTCGTGATACTAGAGCATACAAAGCATTTTTTCTTGTCGGTTTAAAAAAAAATTCTGATAATATTGGTTTCTATGACACCCCTGAGTAATTTTTTTCTGAGTAGTCAGACTTCGCCGGGCGGACGGAGTTTCGTATATGAAACACCGGCTTTGCTTTGTAAATTTTATTCCGTAGAGCCGGCTTTTGGTCGCTTGTACTAAACGATTTTTTATCTTTCAGCCTTTTTCTCTTAAGATTTATAAGAAATTGAGAATATCGGCTCACATCGGTTAAATTATTCATTAATATACTTCTTATAAGAAAAGTATGGTAAAAAGCTATACAAAGATCAAGACAATTTAATACGCAATATCTCAAATTTCCTGGTTTAAAATTCGGGAACTAAAATCCAGTAGCAATTAAAAATTATACCTCTACATAATCAGCAGAAAATGCTAAATGTCTGTTAAAAATTTGAAAAGACGCCCATAAACTAGAGTTAAACTCTAAACATCAACGGCTTTAACAAAGATCAAATCGTTTTAAAGCTCTGCACGTGACTTAAGCTTAAATGCATTTGTACGTATAAAAAATATGTATGGACTTTTTGGAAAAAGCTGGTGATTATTGATATTTTATTAAATTACAAATTAGAATTGGTCACCTCAGAGTGTCTTTAGTTGTTTTTGCCATAAAATTTACATTTGCACTGACATAAATGAACGATTGATTTTATGCAATTAGTTTAATCATCTGAAGAAAACAAAATAGCAAAAATATTCCTAATATTCCTGTTGCTTGGTACTTACTCCAAATTCTTTTTAGCCTCCTCTTCGTTTTGCTGGAACATTTTCTTTAAAACATCCATAACTTTAGTAATTGATTTTTTTACTTGAGGGTAGATAGAATTTTTTGTGGATGTAAAAATTGGTTGAAAAATATGTAAATTTGAGCGAAAACACAAACGGAAAATTTAGAAAAGAAAAATAAAATTCCTAATGAATTATGTTTGCTTTATTTATTATTTTGTTTTATTTGATTTGTTGTTATGTATAAGGAGATTTTGTTTTTTTTTCACTCTTAATTCCGTTTGTTAAAAATTTTCTTTGCGGAATTTGCTCGAATATTGTTTTTTATTTCGTTCTGCACTTTTCTATTTTTTAACACGGCTGCCGCTGGTACTTTTTCACTTCTGTTTTGTTCTATTCACACCGACACTCTGTATCTCAATTGCTGTATGTCGCTAGCGCTACGTATACGTTACAGATGTTGGTGTTTTGCTATTCTTTAGACAATCAATTCTATTCACTTCGTTTGACAATTTTCATCTACTAATACGCTTTTTGTGCTCCCTTTAATGTATATTTGCAGGTTTAAATATTGTTTTTCTTAAATTTGGTTTATGCGCATGATATGTACTTATATGCCACTGTTTATTATTTTCGAATTTGTTTTGGGATATTTTTCAAAAGAAAATGTCAAAAAGTCCAAATTAGAATGTTGTGTTTAGATAAACGTAAAGGGAATTTTCTACAGCACAGGGTGCTTCCAAAACGTTCAAAATAGTTTTTTTTATTCTTTACTAGTATACTTTTTAAACCCTTCACCAACAAAAGTGCTAAAAGATGGTACATATTTATAAGTTTTTTATTTCTTGTTTAACATTGAAAAATATTCATCTAAGACCCAACAAAGTATTTTATATATTTACTTGATTAGTCATAAATCAAAATCTTCGAAAAAGCTTATGTTTTAATTGGTCTTGACATTAAGAAAAATAGTAAAAAATTTATTTAAATTCAATGTTTACATTTTTTACATATTTTATAGAAAAATATACATTCACATAATTACATGTAAAATTAATTTTAAAAAAATAAATAGAAAAATTTACATTCAGGCACAGGGTTGTCAGATTTTTTTGAGCTTCGTCGCCAAAACGGATGTAAAAAATCGCCAAAATTCGCCAAAATCCGATTTTGTTCAGTTTTTAATTTTTTTATTATTTAAAAGAAATAAATTTTGTTTACACAAAAAAACCTAGTTCAATTTTTAAGTAAAAAATCGCCAAAAATTGAGAAAAAAACAAAAAAATCGGCAAAAATAATTTTTTTTTTAGTTTTTGTTACATTTTTTTTATTTAATTCATTAATTGTTACTTATTAAACAATATTTTAGTAAAACGTATACACACTTATATCCGTTTTTGTATTTTTTACTATTTAAAAAATTTTAAAACTTTGTTAAAAGAGAGTTTTAAATTACATAAAAATGGAGATCATATTTAAAAAAAAAGTAAAATTAAGTAGATAAGTCTAAAGTTCGTAAACTTCATCCTCAGCGATTTCATTACTAGAGTCTTGACTTTCATACATAGTTGAGTTTTATCATTTCATTAGTCGGTGTAAACAAATTGCAGCATAATTTGTTTACGTTCATATGATTAATTATTCTCAATAGAGCGTCTAAAAGCTCATATTGAATTTTATTACTTAGTCGAGTTTTTGTACAATTCATTATTGAAAAGACCCTTTAAACGTAGACATTACTGGTTGGAACTATCAATATAGTAAGAACGGCCAAAGATATTTCCTTAAAATGGTACGTACCTGCTGTATCGTGATAAGCAAACACTTTTGGCCAAAAATCAAGTAAATTTTTGGGAATTTCGTTATTTATAATAATTATTTCAATTTATAAACGGAAGTTTTTCCTATTGAGTTTCATGCACGCCTATTGCTACATTTGGATCCATAAATGGTCTTAATGTTTCTTGGACAACGAGATAATGTATTCGCACACTTTGAAATAGAAAATTGTCCAAAAGCTTTAAAAAAGTTCAGATTTTCTGGTAACCTGCTTATCATCTCTTTTAAAAGTTTTTTTAAATACACAAAACAGTTTTCTTTAAGTACGATTATTTATACTTCGATCAATTTCGCATTTCTTAATTCTGTTTCAAACTCTGCTCCAAAATCAATTGCATTTAGAGGCAAAAATGAATTTGAAAAATCAATAGCTGCATGTAAATCATTGAAAAATTTTTTATTGTTTTCAGTATTATATACAACAGAAGGTTTGAAAACTTTTGTTGAAAACATAAGAAGTGTACAATACATTTTTTCATGCATGCTTCCTACATCAATGCTGTAAGATTGAAATTCCAAATTCAGATGATTCATTTCGTTGACAATTGGGGATTTATAAAAACCAAAAAATACGATTTTTTTCATCACATAATTTATTATAGATGTTTTGGTGAAAATCGCCAAGAAAATCGCCAGTGATATCAAAAATCGCCAAAAAATCGCCATGTCGCCAAACGGAAAATCTCGACGCCAAACACGTTTCAAAATCGCCACGTTTGGCGAGAAATCGCCATATCTGACAGCCCTGTTCAGGCATGTGATGGAAATCGAAAACGAATGAGTTTTAGAAGTAAATTTTTTCGCAATATTTCTGTATTGAAAAACTTTTATCACATAAAATATAAAGATATTGGGCTACTAAAGAGAATCTTAAAACAAAAATTTTAAAAATTAGATTATAATTGCATTAAAATTAAAATGTATTTTCAAAACTGATTCGTTTTCGATTTCCATCAGATGCCTGATTAACTTGTAAAAATGTAAAATTAGTTTAAAAAAATAACGAAACTTAAAAATTCATTGCACTAACTTATTCAAAATTTTTTATTGCAATATTTAATGTGATTAGCTTATGGTTTATTGTACTCTATAAAAAAAACTAGCCCGTAGAAAAACAAAACAGGAAAAAATCTCAACAACAAAATGTTTTCAATATCACAACCCTGTACACATAAAGCTTAAGAAAAGAAAAAAAGTGTTACCATTTACTATTTTGAAAAGCGAAAGTTCAGTCAGTAAGAGCATGAACTGGGGATGGACACTGTAAAAAACATCGATGTTTTTTTCGATGCGATGCATCACAAACATACATCAATGTTGCATCGATTGTTTTTATTAATTATTTTTTATTATTATATTTTCGAAAAATTTTAAATTTATATTACATCTCCCAATACCTTTTTTCAATGCTGTTTAGAAATAAAACTTTACCAAGTCTTTCACCACTCAATCTGTTTCTTTGTTGAGTCCGATGTTCCCACCATTGTAAGGTATTTAAAAGCGATCTTGCAAAGCTTGGGAAACTGTGATTTATAATCTTTACATATATCCAACGGATTTTCGTTCAGTCTTCCAACAGGAGTCCTCAACTAAACTTACTCTATTCATGTTTCACACCCCAATCATGTGCGAAACAACTTGCTTCACCATACAAAATTTTAAGAGCGAATCAAGTAGATTCATATTGAATCTACTTGCGAAGCACGAAAAATTGCACTCTTCTCTAATTTTTATCGCAAGTTTATCTGCACTAGCTGTAAAAATTTAATATTATTGTAAACAAAGCAAATTATTTTCTTGTTGCTGGAAGTAAAGAAAGTAAATACGTACGAATGTATGTTTTTTTTTCAAATAAGCTAACTAATTTCCACTCACTTTTGTTTGGCCATTAAAAAAAAATATTTTCCACAAAGTGTAAATTCTGTTTTTTTTATTCTGTTTGTTTATTAAAGACAACTGTCAAATCGAATCAAGTTTATTAGTCATCGTTTTTCGACACAATACATCGAGTGTTTTTAAAACATCGATGTCTTTTGTTCATCCCTAGCATAAACAGAACAAGCACGACACCAGTGTTGCCATTTTAGCACTTTTAGTACTAGATTTAGCATCGAAAATGCATTGAAATTTTTAAAAATTATGCTAAATGCCTTTTAGCATCAATGATTGCCCTCCATAATAGAGGACGTATGGTCACCTTAGTCTTAGCTGAGTTTACAGCCTTTCACCTTACAGAAGAATGTTTTTACCTTCTCCTGTAAAGTTTCAAATATGCGAGTTAGGGCCTTTCTGCATGAGACCATCGATATGTATCTGTTTGTTAACAAATCTAGTTTACCGACGCAGCTCCAAATGAAAAAAAAGTACGTAGGGTGATAGAAAATTGAAAAATAAGAAGAAAAAATAAAATAAATATATTGGGGCAAACGCTTAGTTTTCGAATTATGGACGTTTTTAGTTTTTATAGAAATATGTAAATTTCCACTAACTAAAGCTTTACTACATAGCCGGCCTTCGGCCTGGCGCAAGGATTTTCTCATCTATGGTATAACAAAAACCGGCTTCGCTAACTAAAATTTTTCTGCATCTAAAAAATGCTTAAATTAACCTAAAGAGGAAAATAATATGCGAGTACAAAAACAAAATACATATTTCCAATCGTGAGCAAATTACCTTTAATTTGAGTACCCACACATATCACTAAGTGGGCGGGGCAGTTTTTTGTTCCAGGGTGCTCCACGGGCCTCAGCCCCCTTAAATTTTAATTTTGGTTTTTTTCTTTTTTTATTCTGAATTGGGTGACATTTTTTTAATTTTTTTCGTTGCCCTTTAAGCTGAACTTAGCCAAATCACATATTTCTATGAAAACTAAAAACGTCCAGAACTCGAAAACTAAGCGTTTGCGGTAAACTAGATTTAAGCCACTTTTAGGCCTATTATTACAACTTGGCAATAGTTAAAGGTATGATGTTATCGGACAGATAAGAAGTATTTGGTTAGTATAAGTTTACTTTAATATAAAACCGACCGATAAGCTAAAGGGAAGATCATCTTGCCTTTAAATTTTATAGTGAGGTTTATGTATTTGAAGTTGCCATATGTTCTGGAAAAATGTCAACTTCATGAAAATAAATTAATTTTAATTTTATTTTGCCAATAAATAATTTGATAAACAAAAATGGAAAGCAGACATTTGATTTATATTTTTTCACAAACAAATATTTTCACAAACACAAACAATTTACTGTTTATTGTCAGTAATTTGTCAAAAGTAATCGGGTTTTCACTGGTATTGCCATATTTTAGAAAAAAAAAATATTTTATTTTACAAGGAAGTTGTAATAACGAAAAATTTTAAAGGTCACTTTATTCCTCACTTTAATTAAAGTTACCTTTTACTATTAAGAACATTAGAAGCAAGTTGCAATAATGGCCCTTAGTTTAGGAGTTAAAGGACTTTAACTTATTTATATACAATAGTAAATCATTAAATTCTGATCAATATGAGTATCATTGAATATTGCTAGTGCGAAGTATGTATCAGTGATGGAAAATTCAATACTATTGTACTATTTTCAGTACTTTTTCACAACAAAAATACCACAGTACCCCCACATCATATTTAGTACTCTTTGTTTGTTTTGCTTTGTTCCCTGTTAAGAAATCATTGACCAAATTGGCTTCAAAACAAGAACATAAGGAATGCACAAATTCGTTATTCATGTTATTTATTTGATCTGAAATAAGCTAATCTACAAACGTAAACAGATGCATAAAGAATTAAAGTTGTTTGTGGTACTATTTTTATAAATTTTTTAAATTTCTTATGTTTCGTACATTTTTGTAATTCTCATTTCTTGTTTGAGATTTTTTGATCAATTAATGATATGGCAGTAACACTAACAAAATGTTTATTATCTTAACCCACAACAAATAAACATTTTTGAAACATATATTTTTACATAAAAATTAATTAATTTTTAGTTTGTTGTTATAATTTTATTTTTAAATCGATTTTTAATTTTATTTTTAAATAAAAATATGTTTCCTATAAAGTACCAAAATGTTGAAAAAAGTACTCTTTTTGTTGACGGTCAGTACCATTTAAATTTTTCATTTTTCCATCACTGGTATGTATACATAAATATCATGCGCCGGGTAATAAAAAATATGTAGTATGTAAATAGAGGGTGTCCCAACTAGAACACAATTTTTAAATTTGGCGCCATTCGAAGTGTCATTGTTTGGCATTTGAACAATTGCTATTGTTTGCTAGTAGAAGGTACGAGGTTAGTAAAAATGGAGCGCTACATGAATGAACAACGCATTCTCATTGTGAAATTGTTTTACCAAAATGGTGAAAGTTTTGCGGCTACATTTCGCAAATTGCGATCAATTTGGGGTCATAATAACGCTCCAAAAGAGTCAACTATAAAGAGATTAATGGATAAATTTACCGAAACTGGGTCTGTTAATAATGTAAAGACAACAACGAGCCTTCGACCAGGTCGATCCACCTCAATTCGACACCGAGCTCAGCAAATTGGTGTCTCCAAATCCACTATGCAGCGAATTTTGACGAAAGATTTGCATCTTCATGAATACAAAGTTCAATTGACTCAGGAACTGAAGCCAGCTGACCATGGACAGCGAAGGGAGTTCGTTAATTGGGTATTGGAGAGACAACATGAAAATGCTAATTTTGCCGATAAAGTCATCTTCAGTGACGAGGCCCATTTCCATCTTGATGGCTTCGTCAATAGGCAGAATTGTCGTATGTGGGGTGAGGAAAATCCTCGAGTGATTCACGAGAAGCAAATGCATCCTCAACGTGTCACTGTGTGGTGTTGTTTTTGGACTGGAGGAATCATTGGATCTTTTTTTTATGAAAATGAGGCAGGTCAAGCGCAAACAGTCACTGGTGTTCGGTATCGGCGCCACATGTCATACAACCAGAGAAACAATTCAATTGCTGCATCAGTCATTTAAAAATTGCGTTCTAGTTGGGACACCCTTTACATACATATGTATATACACTTGGCATCATAAATCTGCGTACAAACTATTTAATGTCGTACAAAAGACATTATTTAAGCAATTTTTGATTATGTACTATGTCTCAATTTACACGAAGCAATACTTTAAGCTTAGCTCATTTTCTTTTAGACATCGTGGAGAGGGGCAGGTAAGACGAGTACACATTTGATTCTACTAGCAACTTTTATTACTCTCTTATTTTTATTACATACTAGCTAAAACCCGGTGTGCTTCGCTACCCGTATCGTAATGAGTTTAAAGTTAAACAAATATACCGTATTTGCCGGACGATAAGACGCACCCTGATTTTAGATAAAATTTTCAGAGTAAAAAGGTGCGCCTTATCGTCTGGCAAATACGGTATTTATTAAGTTAGTAAAACCTACAGTTTTCCTTTTAAATTAAATCTTATTACATTATCTTATTATGATTTACAATATACAAACAAACAAACACATATTCACTTTTATATATGTATAAGAGTTTCAAATGTATAAAAATTTTAACATTTACTTAATATTGTTGCTAGTCAGTGACTGACATTAGGGGATCGCAAAATTTATAGCATTTTCTGATAGGAGGATTACTTTTGCGCCACCTTGTATAGATGTGCATACAAATGTGTGTATACTCTCCAAAAAAAAAAAAAAAAATAAGAAATATATTATATTATGCTGTGTAAACACCGAAGAAATTTTAAGAAAATAATTAATTGTATTTATATTTGATGACAGCAGGGCAAAATAATCATTCACATATTAACGTGTGTATATTATTTTTGACTGTGGCGAATGTGTTTAATGCTTAACAACATGAATAAATTTTCAAATGATATTCTAGTAGACACAATTGATTCAATATCAATCTCGAACGAAAAATAAAGTTATCTAGAATTAGACACTCAAAATCAATTGTAATTGGTATCATTTATGTATACCTACGAAAAGTTTCTTAGACCGAGTCTTCATTCATATTGAATTGGAGTTAACGAAACCCAAATCAGATTTTATTCGCTAAAAGTGAACGGTCGCTATCGAGAAATAATACAAATTGATAATGTTAGTGACTAGTTTTTGTTTGTCGAGTTATTTTTTCTTAATCAAGCTATTTTTTTTCCGATGTCAGGCTAGTTGAAAATCCTAGATATAACCCAGAGTAGAAAGACCTGCATGGTAATAGTATTGAAATTCCTATTACATATTCCTGTTAAAGAAATTATTAATTTTTATTAGAAAATATTTATTATTTAGTTCGTTTATTTGACCTTTTTCAATATTTAATAGTTTCTTTTTATAAGCAATAAGGTCACTTGAACGAATACAGATATAGGTTTAAAATTAAAGAATAAAATTAAAGACACACACATTAGAAAGTTTAATCATCTAGTTGACCTACAGAAAAAAGAATTAGATATTAAATTTCATAAAAAATTTTTCGTAAATAAAACGAATACAGATATACCAATAGATATACAATGGACTCTTTCATTAGGAAACAAACACGCATTACCAATCACGAAAGAAGAATTTCCAGTTCTTAGGATGATAGCAGAAGGAGAAGATTTCGTACAGACTATAAAAGAAAAGGAGGAACAAGAAATAGCAAGGACTAGACTAACTACTATAATTGATAACCATATAAATAAAATAAAATTATCTAATAGAGATAAATTCATTCTTAACAATGTTAAAAAAACAGAACAATTTCTTAAAACTAACAAAAATATTTTAATTTTAAATACAGATAAAGGTAACATTACAGTTGCTATGAATAAATCGGATTATATTTCAAGAATGAATGACATTCTTAATGATCAATCAACATATAAAATATTAAATAAAGATCCGACAATTACATTACAACAGACAAATAACAATATAGTAGAAAAACTTAGCGAATTAGAAATTATTACAATGATGGAAAAGAAAAATTTAAAAATAACTTCAGCTATAGCTCCGAAATTATATGGAGTTCCTAAAATCCATAAGGAAACATTTCCATTAAGACCTATTTGTTCATTTATAAATTCTCCATCACATGAACTTAGTAAATATTTAACAAAAATTCTTAAAAACATAACTAAAAATTCTATATCTATATATATATAAATAAGTGTACATTTTGATTGTCACTCCATAACTCGAGAACGGCTCGACCGATTGCCATAAAATTTTTAGGGAAGGTACAGGGAGGAGTGATGATGGTTAGTTGATTTTGAAATCCAAAATCGGTCTAGCCATTCTCCAGTTATGATTTTTTTCCTGAAAAAATTCAACATTTGAAAAAAAAAGTCCCCTAAAGTATGCTGTACAAATTTGCAAATAAATAAGAGCAGGCAGGTTGTGAATACATCTTATTCTATGAAATACAAATCAATAGTAAATACCGAGCGAAGCCGGGGCGGTCAGCTAGTATAATATAAAGGACTCATTACAATTTAAAGATAGAATTAAACAAATAAAAATAGAAAATGATGAAAAAATTATTTCTTTAGATGTAATTTCATTATTTCCTAGTATACCTATAGATTTAGCATTAAATATTATAGAAAACAAATGGAATATAATTAGAGAATATACATCTATGGAGAAAGAATTGTTTTTGGAAATTGTAAAATTTTGCATACAGGATAACAGGTACTTTCAATATAACAACAAAATATATTCTCAGCATAAAGGTCTACCTATGGGTTCTCCAGCTTCTCCAATTATAGCAGATATAATTATGGAAGAACTACTTGATACATGTATTAATAAATTGTCTATTAAACCAAAAATTATAACAAAATATGTGAATGATTTATTTTGTATTATTTCAGATTATGAAATAATAAATATATTTAACATATTTAATTCTTTTCACCAAAATATTAAATTTACAATTGAAAAAGAATCTAATAATAAACTTCCATATTTAGATACAATAGTAATTAGAAAGGGAGATAAATTACTAATAGGTTGGTATCAAAAACCAATTTCATCAGGAAGAATTATTAATTATTATTCTAAACATCCAAAGAGAGTTATAATAAATACAGCTAAAAACTTAATAGATAAAGTTCTAAATATTAGTGACAAAATATTTCATAAAAATAATAAAATAAAAATCAAACAAATTTTAAAAGATAATAGTTTTCCAAATGAACTAATTTATAAATTAATAAGACAATATAAAAGACCAAAAAATAATAATACAAATATAAATTCTGAACCTAAAATTTATAAATCTCTAACTTATATTCCACTAATTTCTGAACGACTAGAAAATTCAAAATTTTATGACAGGAATAATTATAAGATAGCCCATAAAGCTTATAAGACATTAAATAGATTATATAGTAAAATAAAGGATAAAACATTAAAATTAGATAAATCTAATATTGTTTATAAAATACCGTGTAAGGGTAAAAATAATGAAGAATGTAATAAAATATATGTAGGTACAACTAAAAATAAATTAAAAACTAGATTAGCTGGACATAAATCTGACCAAAAACACAAACATACTTCTTCTCAAAAAACTGCATTAACATCACACTGTTACAATTTAGATCATTATCCAGATTTTGAAAATACTACTATATTAAATACAAAAACAAATTATAAAAGACGATTTATGTTAGAAATGTTACAGATTATTAATGTACCGATAGAAAAGAGAATTAATTTTAAAACAGATACAGACAATGTAGCTCAAAATTACAGACATTTAATTTATAAGAATAAGTTTAGAAACAAAAAATATTACATATAGAATTTTTCATTTATTATTCCAAACAAGTTTTTTATATATATATCATTGTATATCATTATTGTAAACTTTTCATTTTCTGTTAAAAAATTTTTTCAATTTCATATTTCAATTATTATTTTATTATAATTCAAAACTTGTATTATCTCTGAAGAAGCTATCCATTGTGATAGCGAAATATTGGAAATAAATATATATAAATAAATTAAATATTTTTATATAAAATGCAAGTGACCTTATTGCTTATAAAAAGAAACTATTAAATATAGAAAATATTTATTATATTTTTAATTACAATTAAAATAATAAGCTTTAGCTGATTATTGATTTGTAAAAATATTTATTTGTTTATAATAATACTTACTATTATATAAATATTTAGAATTAAAATAAACTTTTATCGTAACTTAAACAAATATTTAACATAAAACTTATATAACTTTATCTACATAAAATGTACAGAAATGAACATATAATTTTGTTTTTGGTATAAAGAGTCTAGGAATCAATATGATTTGAATCATTATGTGCCAATAAGAATATAAATTCAATAGTTTAAAACATTTTTGTCCAAACACTCATAAAATTGTCCAAACACTCACAAAATTTTGCCTTTAAATATCTATGATATGTTTTTGCAATAAATGTTTTTTTTTATTTATTTATTTACAAATCTATATATATAAAATTCAATGTATGTATGTATGTAACGTATAGACTCCAAAACGGCTGAGCCGATTTTGATGAAATTTTCACAGCATGTTACTGTGACTCTGGAAGGAATAATAGGGTACTTTATTTTTACCACGCCCACTTTTACGCCCAATTTTTTAAAATATTGTAATTGGAGACCAAACCTCTGGACCGATATTTTTGAAATTTTCACAGCATTTAACTGGGACTCTGGTATGATTAATAGGGTACTTTTTTTTACCACGCCCATTTTTACGCCCACTTTTTAAAAATTATGTAATTGCTCCCATATAGTTTTTAACAGATTTACTTCAAATTGTATACACATTATATACTCCAGGCGAGGTAAAAATAAAGATTTCTTAAGCCACGCCCCTTTTCACGCCAAATTTTTGAAAGTTTTATACTTTTTGTTCTCTATACAAATTTGTTCATTCCAACGTATTTTTTTATTTGGTAGTATATTGCTCTTAATACTGTTTACGTCGCCATATAACTATGAACCACGCCTACTTCATCGCCCACTTTTTTTATTTCAGATACTTACTTATACCACTAACAATGTTTGCTATACAAAATACTTTTTTTGTAATATGTATTTACCTAAAGTTTTATATACTTTTTAACTACATACATTTTTTTATTACCAAATCCCCATTTTTCGCCCCATTTCACCTTAAATTATATTGCTTTTAATCTATATATATATATATATAAATGAATGTGTGTCTGTATGTTTGTGCTTAATAGGAGGCCAAACCCTTGGACCAATCTGCCTGAAATTTTTACAGCATGTTACTGTGACTCTGGAAGGAATAATAGGCTATATGAAGTTTTGATTGTACAAACGGGGGTGGCACCGCCCATATTACCCACAAAATTTAACCCGCCATATTTTGGGCATTTTTTGACGTACGTCGGTGATATTTGGTACATATGGTATTGGCATAATTAGGAATACGTACCAGAAGAAAAGTGAGTGGGACCACGCCCCACACTGTGTCCACTGCGGCAATAAATCAATTTGGACCTTCTGTCCGATTTTGATGATTTTTGCACAGATGGTTAAAAACTATCTGAAGGTCATGTGTGGAAAATTTCATGCAAATACCTCCATTGGTTTTCTGTCCCGAGCAGCGCAAAGTTGAAGTATGTGAACAAGTCTCAAATGTGATAGTTTTCTATGTTATATTCAAAAGCTTGTTACTTATAAACTATACACCGAATGTACCTTATAAGTATTTTTTCACTTAAAATAGACATTAAGCATTATGTAAATTAAAAAAAAAATTTAAAAAATTTAAAAAAAAAATTTCCTGTGACAATATATTTTGAGCCAAAAAAATAAACATTTATGATTTTCTTTTAGACTTTTAGTTGTGTGCGAAGCAGTGCGACACATGGAGTCATATACCAAATTAAAGCTGAGAGTCTCAGCTAACAGACTAAAAAAAAAAAACCTGCCCCAATTTGCCCGCCGCCGAAAAAACAATGAAAAACCAAAAAATTACAGTAAAAAATATGCGTTATTTTACGCGTGCAAAACCAAATGCGCATTCTTTCTTTCTTTGCTACTCGTACACGTAGCCGGTGCCAATTTGGGATCGAGAAATACGAAAATTTCATTGCATGTGTACTATATAGAAAAAACCTAAATTTGAGTCCCGATTACAAAAACAAATGTACACAAAAGTGTTTATCAAAGCAATATCAGTACATTGTTTACGTAGACTAAACAACAAAAAATCTAAATGTGAACTTACTCCACATTAAATGAAGAGCTTTACATATATTATCAATAACTTAACATTGATCGCATTTTTTCTCTTAAAAATTAACTCCGTTATCCGTTATAAACTTTCTTTACATTATACATACTATATTATTACATTATACATACTATAAGTGAGCAATTAAAGCAAATTTATTTAATAAACAATGGAAAAGTCAAAAATATCTTTCAGCACGCTTTCGGAAATTGTTTTTCAATGTAAAAAAGATATTGATCTTATAATTGGTGTAGTTTTCGTGAATTATAAAATAGTGTCTGAGAAAAATCAAGAAAAGTTCAAACGGTTTTTGAAACAAACATTTATGCCTCAATTTTTAAAGAAGTGGAACAAGTGTAAGCGTACTTCATCAAGATTTTTTAATGACAATGAAGAATGGCTAACACATTCTTATACGTTGACTGATGAAGTAGTGGATGATACATTTGATGAAGAAGAGGATTTTCTTCATATTTTCAAAACAGCATTTAATAGATCTTATATGCATTTTTGCGAAAAATAAACATTCTAGTTACAAATTTACAGAAGATATGGCATTTTTGAAATATCATTTGTATGGGAGGTGGGCGTAAAAGTGGGCGGATTAAGTTCATATTTTAAGGAGCTCATTCTACAATTATAATATTAACGTTTTATGAAAATTGAGTTGATATATTTAAAATCATGGAAGTTATGCCACATTTTCTATTTAAGTTGTATGGGAGGTGGGCGTAAAAGTGGGCGTATTTAAAAAAAAAAAAAATTAAAATTCTTAAAAAATTTAACATAAATGTGTGCAAAATTTCATGAAGCTCCGAAACCTCCTTGATTTAAGGCCATTAAATGCACTACACGGCCACAGTGTGCGCCCCTTTTAAGGAAAATTAAACATCGTAATATAGTCTTAACTACTGGACCGATCGTCATTAAATTTTCACAACAGGATATTCTTACGAAATAATAAATTCTTGACTATGTAAGTGGACAAAGGGGCATGGTCTCGCCTAAAGCATTGCAATAAATACATTAAAATTAAATAAATAAATGTTTGTAAATATATAAATACGTTTTACTTTATTTTATGACGAGGGGGGGGGGGGGGTAGCAAAGCACACCGGGTTTAGCTAGTTTATTATAATTAAACTTAAAATAAAGCAAAAGCTAAAAGCACAGCAACGAGGTATCGGCTTATTAATTTCAATGGGGAGTGTATGTATGTACATATGTACTCGTACATATTTAAATTTGGTTGTGCAAAGAAGTTTTTTGTTAAGAATTCAAATACTTTGTTAAATTATTATAAGTTGGAGTTTTCAGTAGATCAACAATGTTAGAAGATTAACAAATCGATACACGTAAGCGTAAGAGGGCCGGACAGTCTGCTAAGATGTGGAGAACTGTTAATGGTAATGCATGTTGGCTGTGCAGTTTTGTTCGTCAGGTATTGGTAATCTTGTAAAGCATTTGTTTTGTAGGCAGTTGCTTGTAGATGGCAGGGTTAAGGGCTGTTTTGTGGGATTAAAGATCTTGTAGGGGTGGTTGTATTTGTTCCATTTGCTTTCTAAGGACTAATTAAGTTTTGTGGAGGCACATCTGGTAAAGAATTTTTTCGATTTTGGAAAAATAAATATGTAGGTTGCCAGTATAATGCTTTAGCAGCCAGAACTGCTGTCTCATTGCCTGTAATGTCAATGTGGCTTGGAATCCATAAGAGTTTGATTTTGTTGTTAATTTTTATTATTTGTTGTTGTATAGAGGTGATTAATTCGTTCTTCTTTTCTTTTTTTTGGTTTGAGGCCGCATCAAAATACGAAGCGACTGTCTGTGCAGATTATGTGTTTTCTGTGTGACATTTGGCAGAGTTGTAGTGATTCAATTATTATAATGATTGTACTTTGGGGTAGATATGACAAAGCCAACGCGATTTGTGGTCTTTGATCCGTCTGTGAAGATGAAATCCCTTAAATTGTTCTTGTATTCATTCGCTGTACAATTCGTTAAATAGGGATTTGAAGACAATGGAATTTGTATTGTTTTTGCTAAAATTTTGGAGATTTCTTAAAAAGTTGTTAGGTTCTAGCAACCATGGGGGGGGTGGTATTCCGATGTGGGAGAGTATTCACATATATTGTAATTTTTTGCAATCTGACAGATATTGCATAGGGCTGAAGGATGTTTAAGTTTAGTTTTCCTTTTTTTTTTTAACAGGTTTACATATTGATGAAGCAGTGATAGTTGATGTTGGTGATCGGTGTCGTGCGGAAAGCTCTCAGGCTTGTTTTAATCGCAGGATTTAAAATGTCAGACTGTTTGTGTGCATTTGGCTTTTAGCTGATGATAGATATTTAATAATACAAGGTGGCGCAAAAGTAATCCTCCTATCAGAAAATGCTATAAATTTTGCGATTGGCCCCTAATGTCAGTTCTGTTTTGACATTTGTGTAGTAAACACATGCGAAATACACGTTAATAAACAATGTTAAGCTACACTGCTCCAGAACGCGGAATATTGCTGACTATTTATTTGACCAATAATCGGTCGGTGACTTTGGCACAACGTGAATTTCGTCGCAGGTTTCCTGGCCGTCCAACGCCTACTGGTGAAACACTGCGACGTTTAGCCGCTCGCCTCGAGAAGACTGGCACAACACGAGATGCTGCCAGGCGTGGCAGACCCCGGAGTAGCCGTTCTGCAGAGAATATTGCTGCTGTAGCCGAGGATGTCATGGAAGCGCCGTCGACATCGACCAGACGACGTGCCACGCAAATGGGTATCAGTCGACGGTCTTAACAGCGAATTTTGGTACAAGATTTGAAGATGTTTCCGTACAAAGTCCAGACGGTGCATCAGCTGTTAGCTGCTGACCGCCAATCGCGTCTAACATACCTTCAAGCCATCCTTAATCACCACCAAGAGGAAGATGAGTTTTTATCAAAAATAATCATGAGTGATGAGGCCCATTTCCATCTTAGCGGGTACGTAAATAAGCAAAATTTACGCTTCTGGGGCACTGAAAATCCGCGTGTAACCCACGAAGAGCCATTACACCCGCTCAAAGTCACTGTATGGTGTGCTGTTTTCGCTAAAGAAGTCATCGGACCTTTTTTATTCGAAGACGTCGCGGGCCAAACGGTTACTGTGAATGGTGAGCGTTACAGAGCAATGATCAACGAGTTCTTTTTGCCGCAACTTGATGAATTGGGATTGGAAAACATGTGGTTCCAACAGGACGGTGCAACGGCACACACTGCACGTACCACAACCGATATGCTGAACGATGCAATTCCCGGGCGCCTAATCTCCCGTTTTGGCGATTTGCACTGGCCAGCAAGATCGCCTGATTTGACCGCTTCAGACTTCTTTTTGTGGGGCTTTTTGAAGTCGCGGGTTTATGTCAACAAGCCTCAGACTCTTGCAGCTCTTAAAGACAATATCCGTCAAGAATGTGAGGACCTATCGCCGGAAGTTTTGGCCAAAGTGATGGAAAATGCCATAAAAAGGGCTCAAATGACAATCAACTGTGGCGGCGGCCATTTACATGACATCATATTCTCGACTTGATGTAAAAAAAATTAAAAGACCAAATAAAAATCATCCACAAGAAGAATCAAAGTTTTTAATTTTTTTTTTTTAATTACAGCCAAAAAACATCGGAAGTTTAATTTTGCGCCACCTTGTATAAATACTTAAGTGCACATAAAAAATAACGATATATTATATATAACTTTTGTTGGTAGAGCGGTGGGGATGATTGCAGTTGGATTTTTATGCAAGGTGTAGGATCGTGAAGTGTAGATGCACATACATACATACATATGTCGCAGTTTTCGACACCATTGCAAAATTTTTTAGTGTGTCCCAATTTAAAACATTTCTTGCATTGAATGTGGTTTGGAATATATGACTCAACTTTACAAATTAAAAAACCTATTATTATTTAACTGATTGTTCGACCTTTTTATTTATTAAACAATTATATTTTATTTTTCGAAATTAAGGTCTTTTCCTTGAAGATGCTACACATTGTTGTAGCGAAATATTGGAAGAAATAAATAAAAAATTAAAATAAAAGACCTTAATTTCGAAAAATAAAATATAATTGTTTAATAAAAAACCTATTTTTATTTCATTTGGTAGTTTATAACGATTAAAATTGAGAATATGTAGGGAGGTTTTGGTTATTTGACCATCTATGAATTTCGTTATTTTTTGCAATCAACCACTCCTTGATCTTTTAAGCCTTCAATAATTTCTTCTTCTTTTAAGTTTTTAAAATTTGGAGCAAAAACCACGCCTTTAATTATATTTAGTGTTGGGTGTAAGAAACATTCTGGCAAACTCCAGATAAATTTGTAGTTTTTAGGAATTTGTTGGTTTAAGCTTCATTTTTGGTGAGGATTAATAAATTACCGTCTTTGGCAAAATACGTTTTTTGTGTCGGTTCACTAGATATGCCTTCAAGAGCCTTGGAGACGAGACAAATTTTAAAGCTTTGGATAGGTTTGTTGGGTATTTTGCTTTTTAAAATTATAAACTTTGGACATGATTGTTTAGAATTTTTGTTATTTTTTTTTAGTTATTTTTGGAAAATCAAAAGACTTGTTTATGTTAATATGATTGTTGTTTTTCTTTCGTTTTGGTGATGACGTTCTTTTTTGTCTATCTGGTTCCAGTATAGAAAAGGGATTACCTCCCGAGGAGGATGATATGGTTTGAGGTTTTAATATATGTACCAGAGAACAAAAAGAGACCATTCACATTTGCTAACCATTCGCATATTCATTGCTTTTGAATTGCTTTTACTCGACAATAATAAAAATGTGCATTGCTGTTTGTTTACTCATTCCTTATTACTGTTTGCTATTTTACATTCCCTTTTTGTTATGCGGTTATACATCAAGCAACGAAATAATTCAATGCCACATGAAAAAACTAAAAACATTCACACCATTCGTCCAGTATTCGTTGCTTTCAGTGAATGAAAACATAAAGAAAGAGCAAAAGCAATGCAAAACCTAATGAGAAAATAAATATTTTTTGGTTGTTGCTTTATGTGCGATTTGTTGACAGTAAACTAGTGAAGTTTGATATTTTTTGTTAGTATGTACAACTTATACAATTAGCATTGAAACCATTCATACCAATCGTTAACCATTCGTACCAATCGTTAAGTATTCGTTGCTTTTGGGAGTATACGTTTACATTTGTACAAGACATGCAATGCCAGCATCATTTTTCGTTACACTCTGTTTTGTGAATAATGACATGTATTGCTATACGGAATTGATTTATGAGGTTCGTTTTTTGTGATTGTATTCAAAATCTAAAATTAATCAATCAATCTGTTCTCTGATATGTACCTATAGCCTCGTAATTTGCAAAAACACAATTAGATGAGAAGTTTATATCACGAGTATGTGAGAGTTAAAAGATTTATTTTTGTAAGAAAGTGGTTTAAAGAAAACAAGCAAGAGAATAAAAGTCGACCGTATTCGATGAGAGCTTGTAATCAACTTATGCAATAAATGTTTTTTTTTTTTGTTTGTTAGACTACAATATTTTTTCTTTTAAATGTCACCATTTTTATACCCTTCACCTTCATGAGAGGGGTATATATAAGTTTGTCATTCCGTGTGTAATTTCCACAATATAATTTTCCGACCCTATAAAGTATATACAGTCGATCAAACGCATAATTGGACACTTGGACAAATGCCGATTTTTTCACTTTAATAAAAGTAATTCTAAAAAAATTGATGGCATCTTCAACATGCATTATTAAAAAAGCTTTAAAACAATGCATAATACTTAGCATGTTTTATTGAAAATGATTTTTAAAATAAGAAAAGAAAACTAAAATAACAAATTTCACGTCAAACGCATAATTGGACAGTGAAATATACAGTTTTAGTACTAGGAAGCAAAACCCTTTGCTTTTATTACTGCTTCTAAACGTCGAAGCATCGACTGCACGAGATTAGCGCAAAACTCTGGACTTATATTGTTCCATTCATTTCATATTCCCTCTTTCAACTGGTCTAATGTGTTGAAAGTAGATTTATAAAGCTTTCGGGCAAGCTCTTCCCACACATGCTCAATAATGGTGAGATCTGGGGACTGTGTGGGTGTTTTCAGTGATTTTGGGCAATTATGAATTAGCCACATCTTCGCAACGTGTGAAATGTGCTTCGGATCGTTATCCTGATAAAAAGCAAATGTGTCCAATATGTTTAATTTTTCAGCACTCTGTTTTACATTTTGTTTCAATATGTCCAAATATTGGAATCGGTTCATTTTATCCTCTATAAAATGAATATTTCCTACTCCTGCACTGGAAACACATCCCCACAGCATTACAGACCCTGCCCCGTGCTTGACTGTAGCCCGAGTGTTATTAGGCAAAAACTCAGTATTTGGCTTACGACAAACGTACGGCTTTCCTTCTGACCCATGAAGGTTAAATTTACTCTCGTCAGTGAAGAGTACCTACATCTAAAAAATTAAGGTTCAAAATCATCAATTTAAACAAGTTTTCTTGGTAAGGGTACCAATCCAAAATTTTACACGGATCATTTACATACATGCCTAAATCAAACTGCTGGATTTTGAGAATATCGGTCCATATTTGACTATATCCCCCACATAAATATACCGTTATGTTGAAATTCTACGTGAAATATCCTCATATGCATGAAAATAACTGTTCCAAAATTTAAGAAGATCGGCCCATAATTTGTCATACCTGCCATATAGAACCATTTCCAAAAATCAAATAAATTCGGGTCAAAAAATATTCTTTTTGGATTTAACCTATATTCGGTCCATATTTTATAGTTATGATATATATCGTTGGAAAGGTATTTTACCTTACCTTTTATTTAATATATTACAAATTATCAAACACCCAGTAGTTCCCGAGATATAGGCCTATATATTTTAAAATTTACGGGCCCGCCCCCTCGAAAATAGGCGTGCCCGCCAACAATTTTTTTTGCTGGCATCTCCTCTATAAGCCCTATTTAATTTTGTTTTTTTTTTTTGAGCAAGGTCACTAAAAGCGAATTGTTCCCCTTTTTTATACTCTGTTAAATTACACTCAAAATTAATATGAACATCAGACAAACTCTGTAAATTATGGTAAGTATTGGTAATTAAATCAATTAAAAATGGTGAAAATTAGGCAAAATTTCAAAATATTTAACATAAATTATGTTGGTCGTAAAATTGTCTTTCAAACAATATATCAAATACTAATAAAATTTGCACTAAGACTGAATAGAAAACACAGAATAAGGATATTCTAGTCATATAACCAGTGTAGTTTTTGTATTTCTTATTACGTTTAGGTGGAAGGTATTTAAGATTCGGCACAGCCGAATATAGCACTCTTACTTGTTTTAATTCCGGCTAGTTTTCTTTTCATGGAGCTTTGAAAAAAAGAATAAAAGTCGACCGTATTCGATGAGAGCTTGTAATCAACTTATGCAATAAATGTTTTTTTTTTGTTTGTTAACTATAATATTTTTTCTTTTAAATGGCACCATTTTTTAATTCCTGTTAGTTTTCTTTTCATGGAGCTTTGAAAATAAAAAAATGCACTGTATAATATAAGCATTGAGCAACTGTACATACAAACATATGAAGAAAACAAATATACAATAGAGGAGAGCGTTTCATCTTATCCAACTAGATATTCTTTAACAATTTCCCTTAATTCAAAAGTCTGTTTAAGTTAAATACTTCTTCATTGCTATAAAAACGAATATTTTTTTTAATCAAGTTGGCTTTTGTAAGAATTTTGATAGAAAATTGAAAATTATTTTCATTCGAAAATTATTTTTATACATATTGGAAATATTTAAATTTTATATTGAATTTTTTATATTTTTTATATACATACGTATAAATTAAATGTGTTAAAATGGCGGTAAATCAAAATGGTCAACTAATTCTACAAACTTTACAAAATTTGGAGGAACCATCTACAATATTGCAAATATCGAAAACAATAGCTGATGCTGTGGGAGTAAGTTTTGTTTTTTTGTATAATTAAAATATCTTCTTAAATAACAAACATTTATATTTTTTGCTCTTCTTTTGCAGGTTGATTTAAACGATGTCAAAGAGTCTGTTAAGGCTACTTTGGATGGTGGTGTTCAATATGGCTACGTTCAACGTTTGAATCGCAAGTATTTTTCAGCTCCCCTGGAAATAGGAGAAATGGACACGACCGAGCCTAATAGTGAAAATAATTTTGACATCTCTAAAAAACTAGTAGATCGTTCAGCTAGGAGAAGAAGAGCACGCGGCCATAGACGTCCTGGCCGCCGTGTAGGGAGCAGACGTAGACGTAGTAGATCTCGTCGTTAAAATTTGTTTGTTGAATTGTGATATTTCTTTGGTTTTCATTATGTGAATAAAATTCTGAAATTATTTTTGATGTAATAAATGTAATAAAAGCTGAAATTATTTTATTTTAATAAATTTAGTGCGAATTACAACAATTTTGGCGAAGCATTGAAAGATTTTTACAAAATGTCTTGGTTTTCGTATAAGATAGTCCGAGTTGTGCATTTTGATATTCAGCCCTATCATGAATAAAAATTCCCCATGAAATTTATTCCCTTTTCACATTTTGTGCATTTTAATATTGTTTCAGAATCGAATTTTTATTTTTTTCAGGAAAAAGAATGGTACAAATGTGAGAAAAGTTAAAGAAGGGCGCTTTTGCAAAATAGCAGCCGAAAGAAAGTTTATTATCGATAAAAAAGCCATAAATGATGACGGTCTCTATTCATGTGTGGCCAATGAACAGAGGAAACTTATTAATGTTATCGGTTAGTAGATTTCACAAATTTCATTTAATTATTTTACATTTGTTTTATGTATAAAATAATTTATTTTCTTTCTCTCTCTCTCTCTGTTAGAGTGTCGGCAAACTCTGGAGTTGTTGGGTATGAAAAATTTGTTGTTACTAATCCAAAATTAGCATGGGGTTTCCGTAAGTTGTTTTAAACATTAGCTCAATTGTTATTGATTTATGTATATTAATTAGATAATATTCTAAATTTATTTGAAGATAATTTATCCACCAACAGTACCTACTACAGATCGTTATACATATTTTAAAATCCGATGAAAATAATGTACAAAATGTTCTATTAATTATTGAAAATATCTCCATGAATGATAGAGGCGAATACAAATGTATTGATCGTAATGTTGCCGCCGAATATTAAAAAAAAGTTATTAATACATCTTATGTGCTTGTAAAAGGTAGGTGTCGTCTGAATTGTTATTGAAATTTGAAAATAAGATGTCTTTTTGGTATATGTATTGCGGTCGACTCATATAGTGTAACCTTAAGAAAACTTTACTCCTGTTGTTTTGTTACTATTAAATCGGATATTATGAATGTAATGACCAGACATTAATCATTAATTGCTGATTGACGCGTTCGCAAGGTTCTGGTATACCTCTTAATTTATCTGCTGATCTCACCACTACTGACATGACTGGTAGTAGCTGTAAATAATTCAAATAGAAAAGTTACTGTAATGTACCATTGAAAATGCTGTATTGCATGTATGCATCTAATATGAAAGTATGCTAATAAAATTGAATGTTGCTTTCAAATAAACATTTGGTTTTCATTTTGGTTTCCATTCTAAATCCTTTAAGAATAATATTCTTTAAACTTGTTAAAATCTATTACACTTTTATGGCAACTAATTTAAATCATACTTCTATAAAATCAAATTTCCACCGTGTTGTTCTAATAACTACTACTGCTTAAATATTTATTTGGCTTTATTCCTTAATGCAGCTTTTTCAGCTGATATCCATTGCTACCTACTTTAATTTCTGCCTGCTTTTAGTTGGCATTTGTGCATGCACTATACATATTAACGATAACAGTTAATTTAAAGGTAGGAATAATTGATACTTTGTGATTCTTAGTACAACACTAGGTCTGCTCCTCGATCAAAGATAAAGATTGTTGAAAATGTTTTGAAGGGCCAGGTGATTGATTAATGCTATCGATTTAGATTGAATACCACTTCTCTTTTTAAACGAAAATTTTATTATTTAGTTCGGTCCATTTTTGACCATTGCTCCCATACAAAGTCCACCTCCGAAAATCACTTAAATACGTATACATTTTTAATAAATAACGGTACCGATCTGAAATTGGTCACATATCATGTATATATATGCCCAAATCGAACTGTTGGATTTTGTGAATTCAGGTCCATATTTGGTAATATTCTCCATATAAGGTCCACTTACGAAAATTACTTTAATACTCACATCTCTCTTAAATATATCCCCATATTGTATATAAAATTCTCTGTACCGAATTTTATATAGAACCAGTTCCGAAAACTAAGTAAACCCACAAAAATGTATAATAAATATCGATATCAAACCAACATTTTATACCGATCAGTAATTTTAATCTAGAAATTATACTAATATCAATCATATGGCAAATATACTATTGAATTTTGTAGTTATCAATCCATATTTGGCAATAGCTCCCAAATAAATAAAATAAACTTCCGAGTATTATTACAACAACCAATTAACTTTTATAAACTACGTTATTGAGAAGAAATCCTATCTAAATTAGCCCCAAATACATAGAAATCACGTTACTGGATACTGGATTTTGAAGATATCAGTCTATAATTGGTCCTATTCCACCTATAAATTCTTGTAAATAAAATAATTCACCTTCATGAGAAGGGTATATATAAGTTTGTCATTCCGTGTGTAATTTCCAGAGATGGGCATATTGCACTATATTTTTAGTGCACTAAAAATCAAATAATTAGTGGTAGTGCTATTAAAATTTCACTACCACTAAATGGTTAGTGGTAGTGAAATTTGATGTTGCACTACCACTAACTTTCCGACCCTATAAAGTATATATATATTATGGATCCTTATAGATAGCGGAGTCGATTAAACCATGTCCGTCTGTCTGAGTGTTGAAATCAGTTTTTTGAAGTCCCCAGATATATTCGGGATCCAAATCTTCAATAATTCTGTCAGATGTGCTTTCGAGAAGTTTGCTATTTAAAATCAGCAAAATCGATTTAGGTCAATCAGAGTTATGGACCAATAGTGAGACAACCTCCATACAAATTTGATATTTTTTGTCCATTTTATTTCATATTTTGAAATATATTGCAGATAATAACATGAAATTTTATACATTGTTTGTATGATAAAAGAAGAAAGTGTGCGGAAAATAGTAAGAATCGGTCCATGATTTCTCATAGCCCCCATACAAATATATGTATTCCCGAAATATGATTTAATGATAAATAAATGCCTATAAAATTGGAATATCAAGACAAAATTCAGCAAAAATAATTTTTATACAAAAAGAAATCGCAAAACGAAATTTTTTTTAGTTCGGTCCATGTTTGACCATAGACCCCATATAAAGTCCACTTCCAAAATTCATTTAAATACGTATAAAACAGACATAAATAATGGTAAACGGCTAAAATTTGACATAAATAATCTCCATAGGCAAATAAATTGTTGTACTAAATTTTATGGTAGTCGGCCCAGAACTGGTCATAGCTCCCATACAAGGACCACATCTAAAAAATACATTTATCCCTATATATATTGTATTAATATCGGTACCGACTCAAAACTTTGCACACATCATTTACATATATACAAAAATCATCCCACAAAATTTTGTGAATTTCGGTCTATTTTTACCCGTATGCCCCATATAAAGCCCTCTTCCGAAAATCACTTTAATACTCATAAATCTCTTATAAATAAGGGTACCAATCCAAAATCTTACACGGATCATTTACATGCATGCCTAAATCAAACTGCTGGATTTTGCGAATATCGGTCCATATTTGACTATATCCCCCACATAAGGTCCACTCTCGAAATCCCCGTTATTATATTGAAATTCGACGTGAAATATCCTCATATGCATGAAAATAACTGTTCCAAAATTTAAGAAGATCGGCCCATAATTTGTCATAGCTGCCATATAAGAACCATTTCCAAAAAACAAATAAATTCGGGTCAAAAAATATTCTTTTCGGATTTAACCCATATTCGGTCCATATTTTATAATCATGATATATATCGTTGGAAAGGTATTTTTAATACCTTTTATTTAATGTATTACAAATTATCAAGCACCCAGTAGTTCCCGAAAAACACTTACAGAACTTCCACGACAAGATTCTAAACTTAATCATCCGACAAAATCACGAACTTTTAAAATATAACGAAGAAGTAAGGGAAGAAATAAAAACGAAAATAGAAATTCAACTAACACAACATGAAATGGAAGAACTATGGAGGAACGACAACGTCTTGACTGAATCCACTAACAACAAATAAAAGAACGACATAGATTAAAATTTGAAAAACTGAGAGATGCACACAGACAACAATTAGACATAAAGTTCAACAAGAAGTGGTTCGTGAATAAAACTAAAACATTCATTCCGGACTACGTACAGTGGGTTTTGTCATTAGGTAAAAAACATGCCTTACCTATTACCAAGGAAAAATTCCCTATGTTGAAATTCATAGCTGAAGGTGAGGATTTTATCCAAACTATAGAAGATGGAGAGGAACAGGAGATAGCAAGAACCAAAATGACAACTATAATCGATAACCACATAAACAAGACACACATCAATAGTAGAGATAAGTTTATGTTAAATACAGTGAAACAAACAGAAGGTTTTCTAAAACAAAATATAAATATTTTAATTCTTGACGCGGATAAGGGCAATGTAACGGTTGCAATGGAGAAGGACGATTACAATAACAGGATGAACGAGTGTACTTCAAAGGAAAAATAATGATTTCGTGGAGGAGCTTTTTAAAAATCGAATAACTGACACGGCTACAGCACCAAGAATTTCATAAGAAAATTACCCTCTAAGACCTATATGTTCTAGTATAGATGCTCCATCCAGTCAACTCTGCAAATACGTAACCAATATTCTCAAGAAAATTACGGAGGGATCACAATACAATGTAAGAGATTCAGTACAATTTAGGGATAAGATTAAAGACTTGACTTTACATGACGATGAGAGATTATGTCCGTTTGATGTAGTGTCGTTATTTCCAAGTGTACCAGTAGATCTAGCATTAAGAATAATTGAAGAAAGGTGGAATGAAATCACAATTTTCACTGAGATGTCAAAGACACAATTTTTGAGCATACTGAAATTTTGTATAAAAGAAAATAGATATTTTAAATATAACGATAAAATATACTCTCAAAAGAAAGGTCTACCCATGGGATCACCAGCATCACCTATTGTTGCTGATATCGTGATGGAAAAATTACTGGACACTTGTATGGAAAACTTGACGCAAAAACCCAGAATTTTGACAAAATACGTAGATGATCTATTTAGTATAGCAACAGAAGGCCAAATGGAAGAAATAATGAATAATTTGAACAAATTCCATCGCAATATGAAATTTACAATGGAAAAGGAAATTGACGACAGACTTCCATACCTGGATACCTTAGTAATACGGAAAAATAATAAAATTAAAATAGATTGGTACCAGAAACCAACGGCGTCTGGAAGGATAATTAATTTTTATTCGAAACATCCTAAGAGAATAATAATAAATACAGCCTCAAACATAATAAGGAGAGTTTTAAACATTAGCGACGAAGAACTTCATACTGACAACATAAAGAAGATAAAAGACATGTTACATAACAATAATTTTCCGACAAAAATTGCAACAAAACTTATAAAAGATTTTAAAAAACAAAGGACACGTAATTTTGAAAATAGGGAGTCGCCCACCATATATAAATCGTTGACATATGTTCCAGAACTGTCAGAAAGAATTGAAAGATCTCGACTACATAACGCAGAAAAGTATAGAATGGCTTATAAAACAGGTTATAATCTTGGACAATTATTTAGCAATACTAAAGATAAAGTGGAAATATTGGAGAAAGCCAATGTCGTATATAAAATACCATGCAACGGGAAAAATGATGAAAATTGCAATAAAGTTTACATAGGGACTACTAAAAACAAACTTAAAACTAGAATATTAGGCCATAAATCCGATCAACGTTTTTTAAATATTTCGTCACAAAAAACTGCACTTTCAACCCACTGTGCCAGTACTAATCACTCACCAAACTTTGATGATGTACGAATATTACAACAAGAACAAAATTATAAACGACGCTATATGTTGGAGACAGGGTTGTCAGATTTTTTTGAGCTTCGTCGCCAAAACGGATGTAAAAAATCGCCAAAATCCGAATTTGTTCAGTTTTTAATTTTTTTTATTATTTAAAAGAAATAAATTTTGTTTACACAAAAAAACCTAGTTAAATTTTTAAGTCAAAAATCGCCAATAATAAATTTTTTTTTAGTTTTTGTTACATTTTTTTATTTAATTCATTAATTGTTACTTATTAAATAATATTTCAGTAAAACATATACACATTTATATCCGTTTTTGTATTTTTTACTATTTAAAAAATTTTATAACTTTGTTAAAAGAGAGTTTTAAATTACATAAAAATGGAGATCATATTTAAAAAAAAAGTAAAATTAAGTAGATAAGTCTAAGAGTTCGTAAACTTCATATTTATCCTCAGCGATTTCATTTATAGAGTCTTGACTTTCATACATAGTTGAGTTGAATTTTTTTATCATTTCATTAGTCGGTGTAAACGAATTGCAGCATAATTTGTTTACGTTCATATGATTAATTATTCTCAATAGAGCGTCTAAAAGCTCATATTGAATTTTATTACTTAGTCGAGTTTTTGTATAATTCATTATTGAAAATACCCTTTCAACGCAGACATTACTAGTTGGAACTATCAATATAGTAAGAACGGCCAAAGATATTTTCTTAAAATGGTACGTACCTGCTGTATCGTGATAATCAAAGACTTTTGGCCAAAATTCAAGTAAATTTGTTGGAATTTCGTTATTAAAATATTTATTTCAAAAATTATCCCGCAACACAATGAAGTCAAATACCTCGGAATCCACCTCGATCGTCGTTTAACTTGGAAGTCTCATATCGACGCAAAACTTACACAGATGAGATTAAAAGCAGTGCAACTTAATTGGCTAATCGGCAGAAACTCTACATTAAAGTTGTATTGCAAACTTTTGTTGTACAATGCAATTCTAAAGCCAATCTGGGGGGTTACTGTGTACATCGATTCGAAAAGAAAAGCATTCGAATTTGTATACTTTTTACATTGTATTTCGAAAGCTTTTGCTTTCGAATCGAAATACACAGTAACCCCCCTGGTGTTATGGAATTCAATTATGGGGTACTGCCTCAGCATCCAACATTGAAAAAATTCAAAGGGGTCAAAATAAAATTCTACGTATAATTACTGCAGCTCTATGGTACGTTAAAAATTCTAGAATTCACAAAGATCTAGGCATTCCTTTGGTGAAAGTCGAATTTACAAAATATGCCTCAAAATATGTCAGCAAACTTGAACACCATCCAAACCCACTTGCACGAGACATCCTTAACTTTAGTCGCCATGTACGCTTGCTTGTGTTACAGTTCTCTTTGTTGTGTCGTATATATGTATGTATGTATGTGTTTTTTTATTTGGGTTTTTTTTATATTGTGCACACTTTGTACACTATAAAAAAAACACAAGCACTACAACGAAAATAAGACTTGCTTAACTTCAGCACTACAAACGTTCACAGTACTTAGCTTAGCAAAAGCATTAAAGAAAAATTCAAAAACTGTAAATATTAAGCAGCAGCAAATTTTTTAAAGTGAATTGCTGTGACTGACTGTGTCAGCAAATAAAATCACATATGTAGTTAAGTTACAGTCAATAGTTTTATTTTTGTTTTGTTTGGACTGCGCTGCGCTGTTGCTTGCTCACTAACAAAGTTTTTAGTGTAAGCTAAGCAGAAATTTGTGTGTTTTTGCTAATTCATAGTCAGCAAATTCAACGCTGGTTGAAAGGATAGATTTTGATTTCCTTAGTTTAATTATGGTGTCAAAACGCACTGAATTAAAATGATATTACAGAATATTACTAGAACAGTCCAGCAATTCTAAAATAGAAGATATCAAGAAAAAGAACATTGATTCTGAATAGATATACAATATATATATATATATATATATATATATATTAATGAATTACATTCAAATTGAATTAATTAATTCAAAACTCTGTTTAAATTAAATACTTCTTCATTGCTATAAAAACGAATATTTTTTTTAATCAAATTGGCTTTTGTAAGAGTTTTGATAGAAAATTGAAAATTATTTTCATTCGAAAATTATTTTTATACATATTGGAAATATTTAAATTTTATATTGAATTTTTTATATTTTTTATATACATACATACGTATAAATTAATTGTGTTAAAATGGCGGTAAATCAAAATGGTCAACTAATTCTACAAACTTTACAAAATTTGGAGGAACCATCTACAATATTGCAAATATCGAAAACAATAGCTGATGCTGTGGGAGTAAGTTTTTGTGTTTTTGCATAATTAAAATATCTTCTTAAATAACAAACATTTATATTTTTTGCCCTTCTTTTGCAGGTTGATTTAAACGATGTCAAAGAGTCTGTTAAGGCTACTTTGGATGGTGGTGTTCAATATGGCTACGTTCAACGTTTGAATCGCAAGTATTTTTCAGCTCCCCTGGAAATAGGGGAAATGGACACGACCGAGCCTAATAGTGAAAATAATTTTGACATCTCTAAAAAACTAGTAGATCGTTCAGCTAGGAGAAGAAGAGCACGCGGCCATAGACGTCCTGGACGCCGTGTAGGGAGCAGACGTAGACGTAGTAGATCTCGTCGTTAAAATTTGTTTGTTGAATTGTGATATTTCTTTGGTTTTCATTATGTGAATAAAATTCTGAAATTATTTTTGATGTAATAAATGTAATAAAAGCTGAAATTATTTTATTTTAATAAATTTAGTGCGAATTACAACAATTTTGGCGAAGCATTGAAAGATTTTTACAAAATGTCTTGGTTTTTTCAGCCCTATCATGAATAAAAATTCCCCATGAAATTTATTCCCTTTTCACATTTTGTGCATTTTAATATTGTTTCAGAATCGAATTTTTATTTTTTTTTCAGGAAAAAGAATGGTACAAATGTGAGAAAAGTTAAAGAAAGTTAATAAAGAGCGCTTTCGCAAAATAGCAGCCGAAAGAAAGTTTATTATCGATAAAAAAGCCATAAATGATGACGGTCTCTATTCATGTGTGGCCAATGAGCAGAGGAAACTTATTAATGTTATCGGTTAGTAGATTTCACAAATTTCATTTAATTATTTTACATTTGTTTTATGTATAAAATAATTTATTTTCTTTCTCTCTCTCTGTTAGAGTGTCGGCAAATTCTGGAGTTGTTGGGTATGAAAAATTTGTTGTTACTAATCCAAAATTAGCATGGGGTTTCCGTAAGTTGTTTTAAACATTAGCTCAATTGTTATTGATTTATGTATATTAATTAGATAATATTCTAAATTTATTTGAAGATAATTTATCCACCAACAGTACCTACTACAGATCGTTATACATATTTTAAAATCCGATGAAAATAATGTACAAAATGTTCTATTAATTATTGAAAATATCTGCATGAATGATAGAGGCGAATACAAATGTATTGATCGTAATGTTGCCGCCGAATATTAAAAAAAGCTATTAATACATCTTATGTGCTTGTAAAAGGTAGGTGTCGTCTGAATTGTTATTGAAATTTGAAAATAAGATGTTTTTTTGGTATATGTATTGCGGTCGACTCATATAGTGTAACCTTAAGAAAACTTTACTCCTGTTGTTTTGTTACTATTAAATCGGATATTATGAATGTAATGACCAGACATTAATCATTAATTGCTGATTGACGCGTTCGCAAGGTTCTGGTATAGCTCTTAATTTATCTGCTGATCTCACCACTACTGACATGACTGGTAGTAGCTGTAAATACAGTTAGCGAAATAACTATATGTGCATAGGCTGTTTTTAGATGTTTAACTCTCAATATTTTACTAGTACAATTAACGGTAAAATTTAAGTACGCAAAAATTTAGACAGATTCTTGTATTGTTTTATTATATTATTATATTTGTAATTTACTTTCTCAATAGTACTATTATCAGCAGATGTTCTTTGTCATCACTCTCTTGTCAATAGAAATAATTATATGTGCAAAATGAAAATTTTATTTTATTTTAAATGTAGGTAAATATAATACATAAGAAATTCTTTGATTTTGTAAGCTAATATTTAGTATGACCCCCTCTGTTAATTTGCACACTAGTTATACGTCGTGGCATTGAATCAATGAGGCGGCGCAAGATATCTTCTGCCAGAATAGCGCATTCTTCTTGAATGGCAGTTTTAAGCGATTTTATATTGTCAAACTGCCTTCCATTACTGTAAACTGCATTGGAAAATATGCCCCATACATTTTCTATTGGATTTAAATCCGGACTGACTGCTGGCCACTTTAATACAGGGATATTTCTCTCTTCAAAAAATTGTTTTGTGTGTTTGGCATTGTGTATGGGTGCATTGTCCTGCTGAAACACCCAACCAACGCCATAATTCAATAAGTTCAGAATCAAGAAGTTCTACATATCGTTCAGCATTCATTTTGTTTGAAATAAAGCAAATGTTGCTCTTTCCACGATACCCAAATGCGGCCCACACCATTAGCGACCCTCCTTGAAAGTTGCGTGCACATCGCGTTTGTCGGGGAAGCCTTAAGTCCTGCCAACTCATTTGGCAACAATCAGGGCCATCTAAATTAAATTTTTTCTCATCCGAAAAAATAACTGATTGCCACTCATCGTCCCAAAATTTGTGTGCTTCTGCGAATTCCATTCTAGCAACTTTGTGCTTCTCCGATAGTTTTGGTTTGGGCAATCGTTTTCGGTATATCAGATGTTCACTTGTGCTTAATATTTGTTGAACTCTTCTTTTGGTTACATTTAAACCCAATTGGTGCTTTATCTGTCCAGCACTCATGTTTTTTAAAGCAGCTAAGCGCCGAATTTCCCTTTTTCCCCTATCGTCAACAGTTGGCTTGCGACCATTTCGTTTGGTACAACCATAATTATCCGGATTTTTCAAAAAGTTTGTTACTGTATTCCTATGTCTTTTAATCCTCTGCAATATTGTTTTAATATTTGAGCCAGTTTCAAACAAAATTTTATTTTGAGTCTGCTCATATTCACTTAATGTACACCCACGAGGCATATTTTCCGGTATCAAATGGTAAAATTATAAACACTCGTTATGATTAACACTAAATCATTGTAATTTACCTTTTTTGTTAATTCCACTAATTAGACACTCAAAATTATAATAAAATTAATTTCTAAACCTTGTATTTGCACGTTCAAATATCAATGCACATATAAATATTTCTATTGACAAGAGAGTGATGACAAAGAACATCTGCTGATAATGGTACTATTGAGAAAGTAAATTACAAATATAATAATAAAAAACAATATGCAGAGAATCTATCTAAATTTTTTCGTACTTAAATTTTACCGTTAATTGTACTAGTAAAATATTGAGAGTTAAACATCTAAAAACAGCCTATGCACATATAGTTATTTCGCTAACTGTAATTCAAATAGAAAAGTTACTGTAATGTACCATTGAAAATGCTGTATTGCATGTATGCATCTAATATGAAAGTATGCTAATAAAATTGAATGTTGCTTTCAAATAAACATTTGGTTTTCATTTTGGTTTCCATTCTAAATCCTTTAAGAATAATATTCTTTAAACTTGTTAAAATCTATTACACTTTTATGGCAACTAATTTAAATCATACTTCTATAAAATCAAGTTTCCACCGTGTTGTTCTAATAACTACTACTGCTTAAATATTTATTTGGCTTTATTCCTTAATGCAGCTTTTTCAGCTGATATCCATTGCTACCTACTTTAATTTCTGCCTGCTTTTAGTTGGCATTTGTGCATGCACTATACATATTAACGATAACAGTTAATTTAAAGGTAGGAATAATTGATTCTCAGCTTGTCTTATTGTACTTTATAATTCTTAGTACAACACTAGGTCTGCTCCTCGATCAAAGATAAAGATTGTTGAAAATGTTTTGAAGGGCCAGGTGATTGATTAATGCTATCGATTTGGATTGAATACCACTTCTCTTTTTAAACGAAAATTTTATTATTTAGTTCGGTCCATTTTTGACCATTGCTCCCATACAAAGTCCACCTCCGAAAATCACTTAAATACGTATACATTTTTAATAAATAACGGTACCGATCTGAAATTGGTCACATATCATGTATATATATGCCCAAATCGAACTGTTGGATTTTGTGAATTCAGGTCCATATTTGGTAATATTCTCCATATAAGGTCCACTTACGAAAATTACTTTAATACTCACATCTCTCTTAAATATATCCCCATATTGTATATAAAATTCTCTGTACCGAATTTTATATAGAACCAGTTCCGAAAACTAAGTAAACCCACAAAAATGTATAATAAATATCGATATCAAACCAACATTTTATACCGATCAGTAATTTTAATCTAGAAATTATACTAATATCAATCATATGGCAAATATACTATTGAATTTTGTAGTTATCAATCCATATTTGGCAATAGCTCCCAAATAAATAAAATAAACTTCCGAGTATTATTACAACAACCAATTAACTTTTATAAACTACGTTATTGAGAAGAAATCCTATCTAAATTAGCCCCAAATACATAGAAATCACGTTACTGGATACTGGATTTTGAAGATATCAGTCTATAATTGGTCCACTTCCACCTATAAATTCTTGTAAATAACATAATTGAGATGATATTAGCTTCACCTTATAACCTTACTCTTTTTATAAGTTTGTCATTCCGAGTGTAATTTCCACAATATAATTTTCCGACCCTATAAAGTACACTAGAGCCCCGATTTGCGTCTATCCTATTTGCGTCGTTTCGATTTGCATCGCTTTTCTAAATGTGGTTTAACCCGCTTTGCGTCGTTTTGAATCCGATTTGCGTCAACTTTGAAATTTTGTGTCAATACATTTGTATAGAAAAAAAAAATTGATTCGATTTGTGTCGTCTCGGTTTGCGTCGCATTTCCCGGCTCCCTATTAACGACGCAAATCGGGGCTCTAGTGTATATATATTATGGATCCTTATAGATAGCGGAGTCGATTAAACCATGGCCGTCTGTCTGTGTCTGAGTGTTGAAATCAGTTTTTTGAAGTCTCCAGATATATTCGGGATCCAAATCTTCAATAATTCTGTCAGAAATGCTTTCGAGAAGTTTGCTATTTAAAATCAGCAAAATCGATTTAGGTCAATTAGAGTTATGGACCAATAGTGAGACAACCTCCATAAAAATTTGATATTTTTTGTGCAATTTATTGCAATATTTTGAAAAATATTGCAGATAATACCATGAAATTTTATACATTGTTTGTATGATAAAAGAAGAAAGTGTGCGGAAAATAGTAAGAATCGGTCCATGATTTCTCATAGCCCCCTTACAAATATATGTATTCCCGAAATCTGAGTTAATGATAAATAAATGTCTATAAAGTTGGAATTTCAAGACAAAATTCAGCAAAAATAATTTTTATACAAAAAGAAATCGCAAAACGAAATTTTTTTTAGTTCGGTCCATGTTTGACCATAGACCCCATATAAAGTTCACCACCAAAATTCATTTAAATACGTATAAAACAGATATAAATAATGTTAAACGGCTAAAATTTGACATAAATACTCTTTATAGGCAAATAAATTGTTGTACTAAGTTTTATGGTGGCCGGCCCAGAACTGGTCATAGCTCCCATACAAGGACCACATCTGAAAAAGACATTTTTCACTATATATATTGAATAAATATCGGTACCGACTCAAAACTTTGCACAGATCATTTACATATATACAAAAATCATCCCACAAAATTTTGTGAATTTCGGTCCATAATTTGTCATAGCTGCCATATAGAATCATTTCCAAAAAAACAAATAAATTCGGGTCAAAAAATATTCTTTTCGGATTTAACCCATATTCGGTCCATATTTTATAATCATGATATATATCGTTGGAAAGGTATTTCACCTTACCTTTTATTTAATGTATTACAAATTATCAAGCACCCAGTAGGCCTGCCCCCTCGCAAATAGACGATACCTCCAACAAATTTTTTCGCTGGTATCTCCTCTAAAAACCCTATTTGATTTTGTTTTTTATTTAGCAAAATCACTAAAACCGAATTGTACCCCTTTTTATACTCTGTTAAGTTACACTCAAGATTATTATGAACATCAGACAAACTCTGTAAATTATGGTAAGAATTGGTAATTAAATCAATTAAAAATGGTGAAAATTAGACAAAATTTCAAAATATTTAACATAAATTATGTTGGTCGTAAAATTGTCTTTCAAACAATATATCAAATACTAATAAAATTTGCACTAAGACTGAATAGAAAACACAGAATAAGGATATTCTAGTCATATAACCAGTGTAGTTTTTGTATTTCTTATTACGTTTAGGTGGAGGGTATTTAAGATTCGGCACAGCCGAATATAGCACTCTTACTTGTTTATACTATTTTTTTTATCCTGGTGAATATGGAAAAATGTTAAACATATTTTTAGTTTTATAAATGATTACATTACATACGAGTATACGAATGTATAATAAATATACAAACTCTGTAAACAATGATAAGAATTGGCAATTACATCACATTATAAATGGTTAAACTTAGATTAAATTTAAAATCTTTTGAAATAAATTATATTGTATATAAAATACTAATAAAATTTGCGCTAAAACTAAATAAGAAATACTGAATAATGATATTCTGGTCGTAACAACAGCGTAGCGGAATATAGCACTCCAACTTGTTTTCAATATGAAAAATCTTGGTTTTTAAAAAAATAATTTAATTAAATTTATTTTTAAAATAATTTTACATTTACTGTGCTAGCCAAGAATGATAAAATAAAGATTACGCCAACGCGCGTAAAATTTTAAAATGTTCTGCGCATTTAGGCCCTGTGACGTCACACATTCTGTGTTTCTATTGGCTAATTTTTTCTCACTTGTTTTTTTTACTCATGTTTTGCTTGCATTTGCTCACTGCACTCAGCGTTACCGTTGATGCGACTAAAGTCGCAATTTGATCCTTTTACAGACTTGCCTTGCCACTTTTTGTGTACCTTTTTTTGTTTTATTTGATACATATTAGTTTTTTTATTAATTTTTTTATTATATGCATATGTAAACATACATCATATACAACATTTAAATGCAATAATACGATTTTTGTTTTGTTTATTTTCCATCTTTTTTAAAGTGGTGCCCCTTTTTTAAAGAAATCCCCTTTTTGTGCGACTTTCTCAAATTTGCCAACGTTAACGCTGACTGCACTCTTCATGTTTATATTTTTTGTTGTTTTTTTTTGTTTGTTTTTCTTTTTTAAACAGATTTTATTTTAGAACTCTCAGAGATTTCAATTGCAAGGTTGCCAACTATCACATAAAACATAAATTTGTCGCAAGAAATTTTAATTCTAACACATGAAACATTATTTGTAACCCTTAGAATGGCCCTTCTACGGGAAATCATGCGCATGGCGTAATCTTTATTTGATCATTCTTGGTGCTAGCCATATTGTAACTATACAAGGTGAGTGCAGTAGCACAGCTGACTGAGTTTGACTTTACACAAACAAAATGCCTGTTGTTTCTGTATTATATTTGTTGCCGATTTGTACTCACCTTGTATATTTACACCATGGTGCTAGCGATAATGTATGTAAATCTAATATTTTAATACTTTTCTATTTAACACTTAAGGTGGATTCACCCATTTGTTCTGAACAAAATATTTGCTCGGACAAAGTTTTTTTTTATATGAAGTTTGACGTTTCTCTTTTTGAGAGAGAGAAAATATTTTTTACGAACAACTCTACAATTGGTATAATTTTATATTTTGTCTGGACAAAAATGACATGAGTGATCAATATGTTACATTTCTATCTGTGGTGTTTGTGAAATTAAATTATTCATTTCATTTATTCATTAAAAATTTTGTATACACAATATACACAATATTTTAAAATAATTTAATATTTGTTTTTTGACTCTTAAAAAGCAAAATAAATCAACGGCAGTAGTATTATCACTTGTAAAATTAATAGATTTTGTTTACATATGGCAGCTTTGATTTTCCAGAAAAAATCGTTCGAAATGGGTGAATCGTGCTGCAAAAAAATCTCAGTAAAAAAATTTCTCCGAACCAATATTTTTTCGAAACAAATGGGTGAATTCATCTTTAAAGAATGTATGTACGTTTTTGGTTATTGCCTAATTGAAGCATTTTATTTTTGGTATTTGAAATCTATGATTTTCAAAAATTGAGTTCTCTCATTGGAGTGCGTATGTTGATTTTTAATTTCATCATTTAATTTTTTTTGTCAGTAGATTTCATAGTGGGAAACACGACACTTGCGAGTTACCGCAAGTATAATGTCGACTGGAGATTTGTCATGATCCTTAAAGACTGGTGAAGGCTTGCCAGTGATGGAATGTGTAGCCAAGATTTGGCGATCGAATATTACCATCAAAATCTTCGTAGTACCGACCGAAGCCGAGTTCCAATTCATGTTCTCATAAAGTTTTGCTGGTATAAGGGAGGGAATGGTATTTTGCATGGTGCGCCCTCCTTCGGTGGTATAGCATTCAAACGTCACCGAAGTAAAATAATTAAATAAAGGCTACAAAATCAAGCTTTAACATTAATGCGCCTACTCACCACCAGAGGCGCTGCAATTTTGCACTAAAAACAAACATAATGCGCAATTGCAAAGTTGTGATATAAAAAAAAAAAAACTCTTCTTTCACCACCTTTACTTCTTTAACTATATCCTCTCCAAAGAAAGTAAAGCAAGTATATGTAGGCATATTAATTGCCTACATATTAAATCTAAAGCTACATCATCTTAGGCCAAATGATTTTCTATCGGTTCGTCTTTTTACCTTCAGCAATGATAATATATTTTATACTTTCGTTAGGAGAACAACTTTTTTTATAACTAACAAACATAAACTGCTTATCTGCAACCCTCTGACTGATAGTCCGGCACACTATCGCCCAGTATATCGGGCACTCACTTGCTGAGTGGGATAGGTATAGCATTAAAAATTTTGGTACTTAATTGTGGTGTCCTTGTAGTACTATTTGTAAAATTGCTTCTATTATTGACGTTGTCATTAAGGCCATAATTATTAAAGCTAATTAAAGTTAATGAGTATCTGTAGGTATTCTGTAATATTGAAAAGGTTAAATGATATTATCAGTTGATGTTAGAACATTTATGCTAAACTTACCATTTTAATTTCCATTATAAATCTTTTTAGAATGAAATTTCACAACTGTTAAACAATTTATGGAAACTGATGAAAATTCAAATTAGAATAGAAATTTCAGAATTGAAAGTAACGATTTCAAAACAATTTTACACTGTGTCGTTTTAATAAATACTCATTTGAAATTCCTTTGATCTTATTCCTATAAATTATGCCAATTAATCCCGCTTTTTCTGAATATATCCTTTGCTACCTTACGTAACAGGTATACATATATTCGTTCTACAGGTAAGTTTTCTTAATTGAACTGAGAATAGCTAATGAAGAAGCGCGATCTATCCAACTCATAATAAGGGTACGTTTTATTTAATATTTTAATTATAGAACATAGATGTTCGTTTTTATTTTTAAAGTATTAAGGACAATTTCTTTCTCGTATCAAAAGGATTCCATAGAAATTAATGGCAAATTATGTAATGCTAATCATTAACTCCAATGACTGGAACGAATACTTAAACGTCTTAACCAACTTTAATTTATCTCTTTCCAACTCTGTCTTACCACGGTGGTCTTGAACCTAACTTAATTGGGTGCGTAGAGCACATCGAATTTTTTTTGCTGGAGATCACATATTTGTGCTTAAGAAACAAAATCCCGTAAAAATTAAAAAAATCCGCTTAGCCGTTTTTGTAAAAAATGTATTTTTGTACAGGGTGGGCCAAGTTTGACTGAATGATTTGAACTCTATTGGCATATTGTAGCCGTTGTGGTGCATCCCTCGGCAATAATTCTTGGGCCAATTGAATTTTATATGGAAACATCTTCAGATCAACTTTTAGAATACGTCGTAGCGATGTTCTGGAGATGTTCAATTGAGTATTAAATTAAAAATGCAAAAGTTATAAGCATTTCAAATCAGTCAGTCCAAGTTGGCCCACCCTGTACTTATAATATAACTGTTTTTGACAAATCAAGTGAATTTAAAATTAGGAATAGACGGGGGTGGCGGTTTTTTAAAGGTTACTTTATCGATTCAAGTATATGGCATTGATGCAGATAGTGAGAGAAAACTTCAAACTTATGATGATGGTGTTACTGCGAAAAAGATGAAAGATTCAGGGGTAAAAAAAATATTTTTAATTTGTATTTCTGAGAAAATGGAAGAATTACATATATGAAAACGTTGATACGGTGCACCGTTCCACGGCTTCTGCAGTGAGAAGATTCTTCACAGATTTTTTTAAAGATTCTTCCTCAGAGACGCATATAGTTTTTCTAGTCGAGCTAAGCTCTTTCTCAGAATTACATCTGAGAGGAACACTCATACAGTTTTTATGCGATTTTTAATGTTTTTTTTTTATATATTTTTACCTACTACGAGTTATTTTTTCACCTTTTTGTTTAATTTCAACTTTTTACACTTTTTCACCTATTACGATTTTTTCACCGAAAATTCAGCCGCACTAACAATAACTCGTTCGAACAGTTCGATGAGACGAGACTATGTCTAATGATACTAGTATCAGAATCTGGATTGTTAATGTTTTTAGCTGAGGGAATGGTATTTTGCTTGGGTTTTGTTGGAATTTTGGTAGTTTGAACTTTAGACGTCTTAAGTAAACTAGTACTGCTGTTACAAAGTTTTTGTTTTGGTAGTTTATTTTGTGTATTAGTGGAAGATGTATCATTGTTCACATATTTTGCTTCGATTTTCTGTGCAGACAGTATACGCTTCTTTATAAAATGATTTTCACTTGGTGAGGTGTCTGAAGTTTTTGGTAGCGTCTGATGATGCATTGTCGTTGTACTATTTGTATTGTTATAATCAGTTTTAATTTCAATGTTTTCTTCGGGATACCGGCAAATTTCTATACGTTCTGAATCAACTGGACTAGTTAAATCTAAAGCTTTATCATCTTCGGGCAACTGAATTTCTATGGGTTCGGCATCCCCCTGCCTTCAGCAATGATAGTATATTTTACACTTTCGTGAGAACAACCCACTTACTGGATGGCATTAACAAAGTTGGTACTTAAATGTGATGTCCTAGTAGTACTATTTGTCAAATTTGTACTATTATTATCTTGCTCATTTTGTGACTGCTGCTGCTGCTGTGATAGTAATGCTGATGATTTTGCTGCCGTGGCATGTATTTCTGATAAGAGTTCAGTGTGGAGTTTAAGTTTTGCCTGAAGTAGTTTTACTTCCTCCTCCAAGTCCTTTTCTTTCTGAGATTGTTGCTCCCTCTTTTCGATTTCATGTATATATGAAAAATCCTCAACGGTTGTTTGTGACCCGCCATTAACCATTAAAGGGCGATTGCTGGGTTGGTCTGGTTCTGGTATGCATCTAAATTTATCTACAGATCCTAACAATACAGACATGACGGGTAGTTTTATCTGTAAATAATAGAAATAATAATAATTAATATAATTTAATATTGAAATTGTAATATAATATTAATAGTATCAGTTGGAATTATTTATATGTATCGTTGAAACCCTATGATTCTTTAATTTTCTAATGTGCGATAATGTTTCTGTTTATTTTGATAAGACTTTGCAATATCACCATAGAACCGCTATCCTAATTAACCGTGGATTTTGTATTATTTTGCTTTCACTAGATTCTACGTCGACCATCTGAACCAAAAAGGTTGCATTTGCTTTCGTCATAATAACGCCCAAAGGTTTTTTTTACCTTGCCAGACGATCTCTCTCTGTGCCCTGTGCATTTTTTTGTTTACCTTGGTATATAGTGTTCTTCTTGGTTGGTGGTTAATCTTAGATCGGGTTAAATATAGGTTTAAGCGATTTTCCATGGGCATTAGTATTTCCTCTCCATTTCTATGGGTTCGGCATCCCCCTGCCTTCAGCAATGATAGTATATTTTACGCTTTCGTGAGAACAACCCACTTGCTGGATGGCATTAACAAAGTTGGTACTTAAATGTGATGTCCTAGTAGTACTATTTGTCAAATTTGTACTATTATTATCTTGCTCATTTTGTGACTGCTGCTGCTGTGCATTACTAGCTGATGATTTTGCTGCCGTAGCATGTATTTCTGATAAGAGTTCAGATTGGAGTTTAAATTTTTCCTGAAGTAGTTTTACTTCCTCCTCCAAGTCCTTTTCTTTCTGAGATTGTTGCTCCCTCTTTTCGATTTCATGTATATATGAAAAATCCTCAACGGTTGTTTGTGACCCGCCATTAACCATTAAAGGGCGATTGCTGGGTTGGTCTGGTTCTGGTATGCATCTAAATTTATCTGCAGATCCTAACAATACAGACATGACGGGTAGTTTTATCTGTAAATAATAGAAATAATAATAAATAATATAATGTAATATTGAAATTGTACTAATATAATATTAATAGTATCAGTTGGAATTATTTATATGTATCGTTGAAACCCTATGATTCTTTAATTTTCTAATGTGCGATCATGTTTCTGTTTATTTTGATAAGACTTTGCAATATCACCATAGAACCGTTATCCTAATTAACCGTGGATTTTGTATTATTTTGCTTTCACTAGATTCTACGTCGACCATCTGAACCAAAAATGTTGCATTTGCTTTCGTCATAATAACGCCCAAAGGTTTTTTACCTTGCCAGACGATCTCTCTCTGTGCCCTGTGCATTTTTTTGTTTACCTTGGTATATAGTGTTCTTCTTAGTTGGTGGTTAATCTTAGATCGGGTTAAATATAGGTTTAAGCAATTTTCCATGGTCATTAGTATTTCCTCTCCTGCATTCAACGATTCTGGATTACCATTTCGTCGTATATTTTAAATGCTTCCGCGACAACATCTACTAAACATATCACCAATGTTTTTAATTTATTTTCCCTAGTTTTAAAGCTGTAAAATAATTTTTCCTTTGAAAATGTTAAAATATGTTCCCTCCGGCCTTTTTAACGCAAAGACTAATAACAGTTGAAAAATAAATGATACGTATTCTAAGAACAATTAAGAAAACCCAACAAACTTATTTGGGATTTACAAATGCAAACAACTTTTACGACCAGCAATTTGTGATGCAAATTAATAAAATGTAACAACAACTAAACTAAAAAGGACATTGTTAAAATTCTTAGGATTTTCCTAATTTACACAATGCCTACTATCAACTGCAAAGCAGAAGAAATATATATGTATGTATGTTCACCTGTTTCTTACGATCTTAATGTACTCGTAGACTGAAAAACAAATTTATCTTGAAAATTAGTAAGCAATACACGTAATTATATGATACACTATACATAATTTTTACTCTATATCAAGACCGTTAACTGCTATGACCGATGGACCCATCTGATTTAGCAGAAGATTATAAATTTGGGTTGCTTTTGATTGAAACTGCTTTTGTCGGGTGTTGCTTTGGAAGTTTTTTGGTGCAATTAGGTTTGAATATATTAGGAGCACCACACCCATAACAAAAAATTCGTCTTTGACCTAAACAATCATCGAAACGGCGGCCCTTTTCTAAGCAATTCCAGCATACTACTTCCTTTATTTCATCAATCTGAACTAATTCTTCTTCATCTCTAACAGTGGCTTCAATTTCCGAGGCATAAAGGTTCGATTAGATCTACGACTATCCAATTTCTCATCAAGATTCTCATGTTTGCGTACAAACTCTTTCAGTTGAGAAATAGATTAAATTTCAAAATCTAGCAACTCTTTGCGAACTTCCGGTTTTAAGTTACGCTTAATTATTTCGATTAGTTCTAATTCTTTAATAGGATTCTGTAAACGATCAGTTAGCTGTAAAATTGCTTCATAATACGTATCGAATTTTTCGCCTAACCTTTGTTTTCTGGTTCGTATTTGCTCTTTCCTGCGATCTCGAAACAGGTTTCTCAATTCAAAACACAAAGTTTCCCAATCTAATGTATTTGCTGTGCGATGGAATCGCCAGAACCATTCTATGGCTTTTCCACTAAAGAGTAAATGTATATGTCTACATAAAATATCAGTCTCGTCTCTTCGAACTGTTCGGACGTGTTATTTTTAGTGCGGCTGAATTTTCGGTGAAAAAATCGTAATAGGTGAAAAAGTGTAAATCTATCAAAATCGTATTTCCAAAGCTTTTATTTTTAAATTAATATATATGTCTAAGTAGCACATTAAACGAACGCTAAGATAAATTTTTTTCAAAATATTCCACTAAACAGAAAGGAATGAATATAAACAGAGTGGTGGACTGCAAAAGAATTAATTAAATCTAAATAATTACAATAATTCCAACTACACACTGCCTATAGATTGATTTTTTTTATATATTTTCACCTAGTGTTTGTCATTTTGTTGGTTTAGACCAGGAATGAAATATAGGCAGTGTGTAGTTGGAATTATTGTAATTATTTAGATTTAATTAATTGGAAATACGATTTTGATAGATTTAACATTTGCCAAGTCGTCCACTTTTCATTCTTAATTCCTAGTATGTTGTAATTAACATATTACATCTTAATTTTTTTTTTATAAATAAATAATAAAGGTGCTATACCTAAAGCTCCAACACAAAATAGAAAAGCTAAACGCAATTTACTAGACAATACCATGGGTCAAACCCCGGCATTTAATAGAAATAACCTGATAAGCTCATTAGATAGTTTAGTTAACATTTCTCAGCAAAACTTAAATTCCCAAAATGTGCCACAAAATCAGGATACTCACAACATCTCGGATAGTACCTTTCAATTTCTAATCAATGAAGCTGTTAAAAGTCAATTGTCTTCATTGAATGTAAATCAGAATCCTATGTTGACCAAATTGATACTAATCAAAATTTTCAAAATCGAAATAATAACATGGGGAATACTAGGCAAAGTTTTGGTAATCGTAATTTTAATATGAATTCGAAAAGAAATTTGACTAATAGGCAAAATATTAGAAGAACACCATTTCATCAAAATTTCAATCTTACTACAGATAAAGTGTCAAACATTATGTCGGGATGGCATTTAAAATTCAGCGGTCAAGATGAAGATGGCTTAGCTGTCGATAATTTCATCTACAGAGCGCATGCACTTACAGTTCAAAGTTTACGTGCTGACTTTGATATTTTTTTTTTTTTAGCTTTTATTTATTTATTGAATCTTCACCAGACGTGAACCCCAAAAAGTGTGTTTGGCCTTAAAGTCACCAGCAACTAAAAATCTAGCTCCAAGGGATTTAAAGAAGTTATGGTATTGGTGTTCTTTTATTGAAAATCGAGGCGGCGAATAAATTGATGATAAAACAAAATTGTATTGACAGAATTCAATACAAATGTTTGTTGCATGTAGGTAATCCTCACATATGTTGTTCATTAAATAATGTTTTATTCTGTTCTTTATAAGAATTGCCGATCCTCCACATGCTCTTCCGCGGGGATCTTTAGTATCATACAACACGTAGCCATTAATTTTGAAGTACGCTGTCGCCGTCAAGTGAGTTTCAGCAATCATCATGGCATCAATCTGCTTATCCATCAGGAAGTGTTCCAGTTCGTTTTTATGTTGGCGGAGGCCGATCGCATTCCAAAAATAAATTTTTAAAGAAATCATTTCTTTAAAATGGCTTGTAAGATAGTGGATTGTATTTTCAGCATTTCCTGCATCATGGATGTCATAGTGGTCGTAAAAGTGTTCATAGTTTGGACAAGTGTCTGCAATGTAGTCTCTAGAGTGTTAATATTACGCTCGTAATATTGTGATTTAGGTTCCTGCTCCAAACCTGGCATATTAGATTTAACTACGTTTGCGTAAGAAACTTGTCTAGAACTAGGCGCGTTTACATTACTAGTGGACCGTAACAATTGAGGGAAATTGTCACTCGATGCAAAAATAGGCTGTTGAGGATGATCAGGTAATACTGACGTCTTGTTGGTTCTTATGCCTTTCAAATGAGTGTAAATTGGACAACCTCTATAATTTGCGGTATGATTACCTCCGCAGTTACTGCATTTTTTGATTTTTGAATCAGTTTTCGACTTATCACATTGAGCAGTTGCATGTAGCTCCCCACACGCAACACAAACTGACGGCAATTTACAATACGCCTTGGTGTGACCAAATTCTTGACAGTTAAGACACTGGATGGGTTTCTGACGCTTATGCGGTTCTTCCACGGTGATTCTACGATGCAGAAGGTAAATCAGATTGTAGATGGGATGGGACTCGTTTTTCTTTAATACGACATCTCCAGGTTCCAATTCCACCCTGAACATAGGCTGTGGAATCTTTTCACGGTTTCTAATATTCACAACACTCTTAATTTTGAACCCTTTGTCCATTAAACCGGTCTTTATACTTTTCCGCAGTATCAACACATAAATCTATACCCTTTAGAACGACCTGGAGTCCCTTTGCGCTTTTGAGCTGATAGGTATAGAAATCCCTAGTCTCCCTCTCCAACTGGTTGGACAATTTTCGAAAATCATCTTCCTTTTTCACTTGAGTTTTGGTTTCGCTGATGTTTCCATGTTTAATTGATGTTACGCTAAACATATTTTCACCTATTACCGAAACAATTCCTTGTACCAATTTACTGGAAGTGGGCTCTCTCAGATAAATTGGTGGGGGCTTAAACGTCTTCTTGGGAAGTTCTGGCTCATCCGTCTGGAGGAGAGCAAACCTATTTTAATCATTACTCACGGTCTTAGGAGCTTTTGAATTTGATGACACTTGAGCAGATGTCGGGCTCCTCTGTCGCTTAAGAACTGTGACGTATTTATCCATACCTACTTGTATAGATATGGCATTGATGCAGATAGTGAGAGAAAACTTCAAACTTATGATGATGGTGTTACTGCGAAAAAGATGAAAGATTCAGGGGTAAATAAAATATTTTTAATTTGTATTGCTGAGAAAATGGAAGAATTACATATATGAAAACGTTGATACGGTGCACCGTTCCACGGCTTCTGCAGTGAGAAGATTCTTCACAGATTTTTTTTAAAGATTCTTCCTCAGAGACGCATATAGTTTTTCTAGTCGAGCTAAGCTCTTTCTCAGAATTACATCTGAGAGGAACACTCATACAGTTTTTATGCGATTTTTAATGTTTTTTTTTTATATATTTTTACCTACTACGAGTTATTTTTTCACTTTTTTGTTTAATTTCAACTTTTTACACTTTTTCACCTATTACGATTTTTTCATTGAAAATTCAGCCGCACTAAAAATAACACGTTCGAACAGTTCGATGAGACGAGACTATGTCTAATGATGAGGAACACTCATACAGTTTTTATGCGATTTTTAATGCTTTTTTTATATTTTTACCTATTACGAGTTATTTTTTCACTTTTTTGTTTAATTTCAACTTTTTACACTTTTTCACCTATTACGATTTTTTCATTGAAAATTCAGCCGCACTAAAAATAACACGTTCGAACAGTTCGATGAGACGAGACTATGTCTAATGATGAGGAACACTCATACAGTTTTTATGCGATTTTTAATGCTTTTTTTATATTTTTACCTATTACGCGTTATTTTTTCACTTTTTTGTTTAATTTCAACTTTTTACACTTTTTCACCTATTACGATTTTTTCACCGAAAATTCAGCCGCACTAAAAATAACACGTCCGAACAGTTCGATGAGACGAGACTGATATTTTATGTAGACATATACATTTACTCTTTAGTGGAAAAGCCATAGATTGGTTCTGGCGATTCCATCGCACAGCAAATACATTAGATTGGGAAACATTGTGTTTTAAATTGAGAAACCAGCTTCGAGATCGCAGGAAAGAGAAAATACGAAACAGAAAACAAAGGTTAGGCGAAAAATTCGATACGTATTATGAAGCAATTTTACAGCTAACTGATCGTTTACAGAATCCTATTAAAGAATTAGAACTAATCGAAATAATTAAGCGTAACTTAAAACCGGAAGTTCGCAAAGAGTTGCTACATTTTGAAATTGAATCTATTTCTCAACTGAAAGAGTTTGTACGCAAACATGCGAATCTTGATGAGGAATTGGATAGTCGTAGATCTAATCGAACCTTTATGCCTCGTAAGACCATATCGGAAATTGAAGCCACTGTTAGAGATGAAGAAGAATTAGTTCAGATTGATGAAATAAAGGAAGTAGTATGCTGGAATTGCTTAGAAAAAGGCCACCGTTTCGATGATTGTTTAGGTAAAACACGAATTTTTTGTTATGGGTGTGGTGCTCCTAATATATTCAAACCTAATTGCACCAAAAAACTTCCAAAGCAACCCCCGACAAAAGCAGTTTCAATCAAAAGCAACCCAAATTTAAAATCTTCTGCTAAATCAGATGGGTCATCGGTCGTAGCAGTTAACGTCTTGATATAGAGCATCGCTCGGGGAGTAATGCAGCCATAATTTGCTGGCCGGACTTTTTTCGATAAATAGTACATTCCTTACAATTATGGATTACTGTACGGATCAGATTTTTTAGCTTGGGAACCCAAAATTCAATTCTAATGAGACGAAGCATCAACGAATGACCGCCATGAGCAGAGCACCTGTGCACATGTTCAACAAACAAACGAGTAAAACGTGCAGAATAGGGTAAAATCTTAGGAAATCGCTCGTCATACGTCAAACCGTGCGATCTATCCAGTCGGCCATTTATTCTGATAAAGCCATTTGAATCTATAAATGGGTTCAAAGTGACTAGGCTGCGGTTTGAAGGCACGGGCATACCCTTTGAAAGTTGAGTATATTCCGGTATAAAGTTTCGCTGACACATAAGAACCAAGCGATCTCGGGTGAATTTCATTTCTGACTGGGTTAAAATTAAGGTATTTGGGTTCTCAAATACTGTAAACACTTGAACAAATACGAAGTAATTCGAATTGCACGTGATAAATCTGAAAATCGCTCTAATATGTCATACGGGCGTTCGAGCTGAACTTCAAGGTGTTGGTGGTCGATAGGGGGTGACGCGGCCAGTACTCACGAGGTTGTCTTAACCATATAGGACCATGCCACCAAAGAGAATTATTTATTAAATCTCTTGCAGAATTCCACGACTTGCCAAATCGGCGGGGTTGTCCTTGGAATCCACATGTGACCAATTTGCATTACCAACTTTATTCACAATCAACGCTACTCTGTTTTTAACAAAGGTTGGCCAATACATTTCGAATGTATAGAGCAGCGTCGTACGCCTTTTCAGAGGCATCGCAAAACGCATGAAGTTCCGTTTCATTTTCGGGGAGAAAATCAACCTATCTTGGAATGTTAATTTTCTCGACATTAGGGTAGTCGTTTAGGGGGCTCAAAACTTCATCTCATTTTGTCTTGTCCTTCAAAATTTGTTGCATTATAATCTTAGCCACAATAATTTTCGGTGAAAACTTCGGATGCCGCAGGACTCCGGGGTTTACAATCAACAAACGCGTTTCATTTCGCACAAACTGGGAAAAGGCGTTTTTACGAGAATCTCCTAATACCAATTCATTTGAAAATTCTCGGCGAAATGGGAGAGAGACAACGTAACGGCCATCGGGGTTTCTAAAAGTGGTGATGGTAAAGTTCCTCACAATATTTATCGTCTTCAGAAACCTGGGTCGCTTGTGGAACTTCTTCAAGTTCCAAAAAACGCGATAGTTGAGTGTTTAACTCGAGATGGGTACAAAACGATGTTATAGAGTGTAAGGGTCGGGGCTGAATAACTTCACCAGTAACTATCCACCCGAACACGGTTCTCTGGGCGATTAGGTTGCCATTTGGATGTATTCTGACATCCGTAGTTAAAATTTTAGGATAAACATTTCCTCCAAAAAGTATATCCATATGGGTACACATGACGTCGGTCAGGGTAATGTCGGGGAAATTTTCTCAACAACGAAGCTGTTCGTTTATGAGGGCACCATTGTTCTCATATGTATCAACCAACCTTTTCCATGCGATTTCATAGCCATACAGTTTGTATGGTATCATGTGCATCCTTTGCAGTTTTCTGCAACAGGTAGTACAATTTTTGTACTGGGGTCGAACGGGGGTTATTACCATACAAAGCTGAGAGCATATCTCGAAATGAGAGCCAACTCTTATAGTCACCATAGAATATTGGGGTGTCGCACGGAGGTATATTAATTATTGGCGCAGACTGCGTAATTTCGACCTGTGTCGATAATCTAAGTCGTTTTAGGTGACTTGTTATAAGAGATATCCCCCGGGTATATGTGCCGTAAGACTGAAAGTACTTGGCTTTCAGTTCGATAATCTGGTGATCTTTCAACTTTTCGGCCTCAATTAACAAGGAGTCATAAGATAGCCGAACAGCTTCCCATAACCGTTTGAGCTCTTCCTCATGACTATTTAAAGAACCGAGTTGGTGTTCCACCACGGGTATACTGGCAATATATGTCTCAAAGTCTGTCATACGGTCGGCATTGCGGATTAAAGTAGTCACATCCATTCTTGATCTCAATTGATATGGAGAAATTTTCATAAAAATTATCTACAAAACGCGAGTAAAAATTTAAGCCCAACGTCAGGAAAAAATCAGATAAAAAATTTGCTTTTTCTAATAGAGAAGAAACGATAAACGATATCTTGAACGTCATACACCAAATATGTATAAAAAATCGCTAAAAATGCAAATATATTTGAAATTCAAACTTACTACGATGTTCTTTTGTTTCTCAAGAATAACTTTTGCGAAAATCACCTTTTCGATTATAAACATAAAATCACGATTCACCTTGTTTTTTTTAAAGTGACTAGTTATTTTAAAATTTTAAGATGAAAATATGTAAATTTTTGTTAAAAAAAAGACTTGAACTTAGAGGGTACTTGCAAAGTAATAGTCTTGTAACAATGTATTTAAAAAAAAATGCAATTATAAGCGTTTTAAGGGAAAAAAACTAATAATGACGCTCAAGATATTTTTTGACGATCAAGAGATTTTTTTGTACGTAAACAAAAAATAATGCCAAATTTAAAAATATTTTATTCTTTCACAAAAAGTAAATAAAAAAAAACAAAAATTCTTAAAAAAAACAAAAACTTTCATACAAAACTAAACAAATCCTTTGATGTCTTTAAAAAAATGGAAAAAAGGAAGTAATTCTTGAAGAAACTTATACACATATGTAAATATTTGACACAAAACAATAACTTAACTTAATTTAATTTATAAATTTTCATTCGAATTTTTGTTCTGAATCTGTATGAACTTCATGAAATGACAAGTGGCTTTGTTTTTTTTTTAATTTTCATTAATTTTTCATTAATTTTTACCAATTAATTTTGTGGCAAAAACAGAATCAGTGAGTAACAATAAAAACTAAACTCAAATATACCACGATTATATCTTTCTTCTCCTTTATTTTATATTCGTCATTACGCGCTTTATCGAGCTTTATTTTCTCTCGATATCTCCGTGCTCTTTCAGCCGCCGTTAATTTTGTTGTTTTACTCTTGAAAATTAAAAAATAAAATCAAAATTAAGCATTTTAAGCTATGAAGAAATATTCTTCAAAAATGATGCTCATGAAATATTTGCCTTTTTGGTTTTTTTTTCGTAGGCAATTTATTTCTCAAATTCAAAAATTATAAAAAAATGAGTTGAAACCATGTAAACAATGATTGTCAACTTCAATTTTTTACATTTAATATATTCACTTTAAAAAAAATTAGCATGAAATTTTATGGTGCCCTTACCATGGTGTTCACAAAAACTACGCAAATGCACATTTTTTAATAGATTTTTTTTTCGCTTTATCACTTTTGTAATAATTAAAGTTTGTAATTTCCTTACGTTATTTACTTTATTTAAACTTGAAATTGAAAACTAGTAATATTAATTGACGCTCAATGCAAATTGTGGGACAACCTTTCTTTGCAACGCCAAATTCGCACTAATTAAATTTTGACAATTATAACAAATCAAAACACAAGAAAGAAACGCAATAATTCGAAAACTGTTATTAAATGTTGCATATTTATTTTTTTCTTGATTTTATTTTGTTTTGTTTACTAAAAATTCTAACGGGGGACACATGCTTTTGTATGGAAGCAGTCAGAGGGAGAAACAAAATACCATTCTGAATAAACAAAAAAAAAAAAAAAAACAAACATACAAATTTGAGAATTACGTTTTTTTGTTACATATTCCTCGCTGATCACTCTCACATTTTGTTTTTTTTTTGTTTTTGTTTTTTTTTTACCTAAAATAGAAGTGTAAAGTAAGTGCGGGGACACAAAATTCCGTAAGTGTAAAAACAACTTCGTTAAATTAAAAAACATAAAAAATCTATTAAAACACTTGTGCTGCTGCAAAATATTAACGGGTACCCACTATGGGTCAATCGAATGTTATATATTCACTAATAAATTATTCGTTTATAGCGATTAAAAAATTTATTCAATTAATTACTTAAATTTTTAGGGCAAAAAAATTAATTAAAAGTAAAAAATTCACTTTTCACAATTAATTAAATAGTAACCGGGTTTTCGCACAAATAAAAATGTGCAGCACTAGTGTACGTTGTGTGTGTGTGACCATATAATGAAAAACAAAAGAAAACCAACACACACACAGTAAATATTCACGGTTGTGCTTTTAATAAAAAGTACAATACAATTGCACTTACTTATTTGTAGGGTTATATTATTTATTATCAATAGACCAGTGATTAAGTGTCAAATCTTGTAAACGGAGTGTGGTTCAATACTCAATTTTTAAAAACAATTAATTATTTATTTTTTTATTTAAAAAAATTAATTATTAATTATTTATTATTTAAAAAATTAATAATTAATTATAAGTAAAAACACACGCGAATGAAGGGATACAAAAAATGTGGAGCAAAACTTTAAACACAAACACAAATTTCACTGTAGTGTTTTGCCGACGGCAAATTGATTCGCGCACTTGTTGATTCTCTTGTTTTCTTATATTATCACTTAAATTTTTCACTTTTAACAAAATTAAAAAACACACAACTTACCTTTTGATTAAAGTGTTTACGGAAAATGGGGGTTGTTATTAATATGATGAGGATGATCGCAAAACGATGTTTGGGGATTGATGAAGAAAAGGAAACAACACTGGGGATTCTGAAAATTAAACATATTTTCTTGAAAATATTTCAAGAGGACTCGGGGGTTTAAATCCGGTTCGAAGGACCAAAATGTTTTCTTGAAATATTTCCTCGAAAATAAAAAGACGGGGTTATTTTAATTTAAATATAAATTAAAGGGTTTATTTTCAGTTTTTTCTCTTCTTTTTTGTACGTACCGTACTTGTTGGGGGTTTTACAAACAATAATAATATACATACAGCATCGACACAAAATAACAACAATTAGTAATCATATAAACAATAATTGGGGGACATTTACACTATGCGTGTAAACAGTAGTGTAACAACATTAGTTACGTTTAGAGATGAAAGTAAACCATTAACATTTTTAATAATTCCTCATTTGACCCAAAACATATATTTAGGCGTAGACTTTGTTAAGACCTTTGGCCTAGCTAAAGATTTGTTTGTTGATTGTGTTAATAATTTTCCAATTAAAAACGTTGATGAGGTTAAAGTTGATGAAAATTTCCATTTGTTAGATGAAAAACAGAGATCAAGACTTGAGTCAGCTATTAATTCCTTTCCGTCCTATTCAAAAGAAGGATTAGGCAGAACTCATGTCATCACTCATAGTATAGACACGGCTGATAACAAACCCATTAAACAGAGGCATTTTTCCATTTCGCCTGCTGTCGAAAAACTTCTATTTGCAGAGATTGACCGTATGTTTCAATTGGGAGTCATTGAAGAGCCCGAAAGTCCGTGGTCATCGCCTGTGACTCTCGTGCAAAAACCGGGTAAGGTCAGAATGTGTCCGGATGCTAGAAAGATCAACAGCGTTACAGATAAAGATGTTTATCCTTTACCTCTTATCGATGGAATTCTCAGTCGGCTCCCAAAAGCAAGATTCATCTCGAGTCTTGACTTAAAGGATGCCTTCTGGCAATTTCCATTGGATGATAGGTCAAAGGAGAAGACAGCTTTTACTGTACCGGGTCGAGCTTTGTGCCAATTCATCACTATGCCCTTCGGTTTATGCAACGCGCCACAGACGATGTCCCGACTTATGGACATGAAAGGAGGCAAGCCTCTAGGGAAATTTCATGCCAAGTACATTCGTTCCTAACTACGCAACTAGAATTAATATTAGAACATTTTTTTTAAATTACTGTATAAAATTGCTGTCTTCGGCTTATGTTTTATTATTTGAAAATAATTCGCCATAACCTGTTTTGTAATGTGACAATTTTATCATTTATCTTCAAGTCAGTTTTTTTTTATTCATAGCATAAGAAAAAAAGAAAAAATTTATAAAAAATTCTAACTCTATTTTAAAAACATATTTAGATTATGTTAATAAGGATATTTCCCCAACATCTAAAGTAATAATATTAAGTACTTTTGAAATGCAACAATGCATTATTTAGTACTGTTTTTCATTACACTATACCAAATTATTATTATTTTTGATTCTCCTATTCTTCTTTGCTTTATTCAGCATTTTAAATCATGTACATATATCTTCTCAGCTATTTCTTTTATACATTAAGGTTTATCATAATAAAAAAATAAAAGCTTTTTTTTTTAGATATTTGCATATTTTAATTAAACATACATGCTAATGAATTTTCTAAAAGAACGTAGGCTTGATCCATGATAAATTGCGTGACAACGATATTTTTGTCATCGAGCATTACATTCGATAACATCATATTATATTCTTCGAATTTAATTAATCTTTTTTAAACGTGGTAATTTTCATCATTTTAAAATTTTATAAAGTTTAAAACACAAAGAATAATAAACACCGACTCATTATAAACATATAGCCGAAATTAATAAAAATTTGGTTGTTAAAAAAAACAAAGAAAATTCTGAAATTTTCCATTCCGAAAATAAGAATATTATACATTTTGTTGGGACCATAGAAAAAGCTTCGTACTCTCGAATGATAATATTTATCTTGGATTAAGTTTTGTGTCCCTGAGATCCATTTCCAAGATATTCACTCGAGAGTGACATCTTTAGTGTCCCCCGAGAAATTGTTTAAGCGGCACTATATTCCTCGAATTGTACGCATAAAATCTGTGCCTCATGAACAATAAAGATCCATCTGAGAAGGCAACAAATAAACTTCTTCCCAGGTTTACAAGACTAAGTAGGACAGACAAATACATTCCGAAAAAAGAAATGCTGATTGTTATTAACACCATCTAAACAAGAAAAAACGACGATCTGATCAATTAACTCCAATAAATTTTATATATTCAGCTAATACGATATTTAAAATAATTCTCTAAAAATTTAATTACTAATCACTATTCAATATTAAAAGCAATTTGAAATTTTAAAAACTACTAAAAATTTACAACAAATGAAAACTTTTAATGCTTTTCTACTTCAAACCAAAATTTAAACAACAATATTTGAAATAATATGATAAAGAATAAATATTAACAATAATCAATATGCCTCATCAATATGCCTCTCGGCCACAAACATCACCATATCTTCTATATATTGTCCCCCAAGACACAAAATAACTGAAGAACAATTCACTACTTTTTACAAAACGCTAGGCAATCAATTTATAGCGGCAGGTGATTACAATGCAAAGCACACGGTCTGGGGCTCACGGCTCATTACTCCGAAGGGCAGACAGCTATTAAAAGCTATTTCATCTCTTAAACTTGATGTTATATCTGATGGACAACCCACTTATTGGCCCACAGATCTGCATAAAGCTCCTGATTTAATAGATTTTGCAGTCATTAAGAACATCAAACGTGATCAGCTTTCTACAGTCTCTTTGTACGACCTGTCCTCAGACCACTCCCCCACTATTATATCAATGTTAAATTAGCAAAACATCGAAACACCTTTTTGTTTCCCTAATAGACATACTAACTGGCTCAAATATAGAAAGTATGTAAGCTCCCACGTACCGCAAAATACTTCACTTAGATCCGATAATGAAATACAAGATGCTATATACGTATTTACTGACATATTATCAACCGCAGCAAAAGTAGCTACACCTCATAAACGCTACAACAGCACTAAAAATAAATGCTCAACAACTATTTTAAACCTTATAAAGGAAAAGAGAAACATTAGAAGACAATGGCAAATACATCGCTCACCTACCTTGAAAAGTCAACTAAACCAATGTCAAAGAGACCTTCATAGCGCTCTCTTAGAGGACAAACGATCAGCTCTAAGTGCATATTTAGAAGGTCTAGACCCAACAAAAACCACGGATTACAGTCTTTGGAAAGCCACCAAAAAACTTAAAAACCCGATTAAATGTGAGTCTGCTATTCGTTGTAGCGATGGTAATTGGGCTAGGTCCCACAAAGACAAAGCTGAAGTTTTTGCCGAGTACCTCGAAAAAGTGTTTACGCCTAATAATTCTAGCTCCGACATAACCCTACCAGCTATTGAAGTCTGTGTTGTTTCCCCAATGAAAATTCGTTTCGCTTCCTTAACCACAGAAATCAAAAAAATTAAAACAAATAAATCCCCTGGTTTGGACAAAATTTCAGGAAAAATGATTCGTGAACTACCAACAGCGGCCCTTAAGCTAATTTTATTAATTTTCAATTCCATTCTGCGAACTGGTTTCTTTCCTAAATCATGGAAAATATCAGAAATAATTATGATACCTAAGCCAGGTAAGGACGCTTCTCAATGTGTCATCTTATCGCCCGATAAGCTTACTTTCAATATTTTCAAAGCTCTTCGAGAAAGTATTTTTGAATGCGCTGACTCCGTATCTAAACGACCACCATATCATTCCCGTTCATCAGTTTGGATTCCGAAAGAATCATGGCACTATAGAACAGGTTCATCGCATAGTAACTCTTATTAGAAAGGCTTTTGAGGATAAACACTATTGCTCATCTCTTCTCATAGACATTTCCCAAGCCTTTGACAAAATCTGGCATGATGGGCTTTTATATAAAATATGCTCTTTGTTACCCCAAAACACCCACAAGCTGATGCGAAACTATCTATTAGATCGTTCGTTTGTAGTAAAGTATAAAGACCACAATTCAGACTCAAGAAAAATCGCAGCAGGAGTTCCACAAGGTAGTATACTTGGTCCTCTAATGTATATACTTTATACTTCAGATATGCCCACAAATAACCTAATACACACGTCAACATTTGCAGACGATACAGCGTTTATAAGCATACATGAAAATCCAGTTATTGCTTCTAGTTGTCTACAGGCTCATATCAAAGAACTCGAAAAATGGCTTGACAAATGGAAAATAAAAGTAAATACAGCAAAGAGTGCACATGTTACTTTCACCTTGAGAAGGGGAAATTGTCCCAAACTGAAGATAAATAACATCGATATCCCCGAGCAAAATCACATAAAATATCTTGGTATACACCTCGATCGCCGCCTTACCTGGTCTCAACATATTGATTCCAAATCCACGCAACTCAAAATTAAAACACTACAGCTGCAATGGCTCCTTTGTTCCCATTCTGCTCTAAATCTAAACTGCAAAGTTCTACTCTATAAATCTATTATTAAGCCAATATGGACCTATGGTATCCAATTATGGGGAACAGCTTCTGCTTCTAATATAGAGAAATTACAAAGACGACAAAATAAAATATTGCGACAAATTACCGGTGACCCGTGGTGTATTAGTAACGCGAATATTCATAAGGACCTTAATATTGCATTTGTTCGCAACGAAATAAAAACCTTCTGCTCCAAATATGTACGAAAACTGGCAACGCATCCAAATCCTCTTGCACAGGATCTACTGTATTATAATGGACATACTCGCCTAAAGAGGGTAGACACATTGGCTCTCGCTGCACTGCAAGATGAACAGTTTCCGCAACCAGAAATGGAGTTTCTATTGCAATGGCAATAGACCCAGAAATGATTAATTAATTTTAAGATTTTAATACTTATTGTAAATTTCTTTTGTAAAGAAAGATCCAATAATTAAATTAAAAGTAATAAAAAAAAACAATAATCAATAGTTAAAATATTTAATCTTAAAATTTAAAACAAATTTAAAACAAATTTGAAACTATTTTTTTTCTTCAAATACCAAAACAACTATACTAAAATCTAAATTCTAACATCTATACAAAAAAAAAAAAATTGTTTAAATTTGAGCATCCAATTTCCTATATATAATTATCTATAAAAAAAAGAAATAATTTCAAAAAAACTAATAAATTTATATAACTAAACCTCTTATTTATTATACGATTGCATTCTAATTTTTGTTGTATCCTACTAATAATTACCTAAATATTCATTATAACTATAATCAATATCTTAATAATCGATAAAAAAATAACACTGTATAAATCGACTCCAAAGACAACAAGCAGAAGGTCTTCAGCATCGTTGAAATCGAGACCCTACTGTAAGTCACAAATGTTTTTATTTTTTTTATTTATCTGCAAAACGATGTTGATATTTTAGTATAATTACTTTCTTAAGCTGTGTTCACATTGTGTGTATTTGTCATGTGGAATGTCACTTTTCTATCCACATGTATTTTCATGTGTATGTCAAAAATTGAGTTTCACATACGGTTTATAATTTACATGTTCAAATGTTGGTATGTCAATTACATTTGACATAACCTATCAAAAAAAAAATCTTAAAACAGCTGATATGGTAAAACTTATTCCGCGGGTTATACAAGTATTCCTTCTCTTGCCACATTTCGATCAACTGTAGAACCGCTTCTTTGCACTAGTCATACTTTAACAACATAAAAATAACTATAAAAATTGCAATAAAAATACATATGTTCTTACTTTTGTTAACTACTTTTAAATTTTTCCCTCCATTTTCAATAATAAATTTGTATAGTTTTTTTTTTTGTATTTTTGTTTTACTATTTATAAATTATATTAAAATTTTAATTAATTTTTGCCGCCACAAAATTTTTGTTATAAAAAATAGCTGATGTCAGATGGTTTGTCACTTGAAAATAGAACTCGTTCTAAATAAAAAATGTCATGTGTATTGCACACATAGAAATAACACATGATATTGTTTGAAGGTGTTCAGACTATATGTACAAATTTGACATGCGAAAAAGTGACAGTCCACATGACAAATACACATAATGTGAATACACCTTTATATTGATTCTTTTTCTCATTCATCATTGTATATTACAACAACAAAGAAAGTTTGTTGCCTAACTGTTATTGAAGTTTGCTTTGAATTTATTAAATCTTTCTCTGTTGTTTGATATTTAAAAGAGAATGAAATTTTTTTTTTTAACTTTAGTGTTATAAATTCCCTGAAGGAAACCGGGGAAAAGTGTCTCCAAGTCACCACTTTTGTCTACCGTTATCAAGGTTTGGCGACATTGTCAACAGCATTGTCACATTAGTTATTATTATACAATTATTTTTTCTTTCAATTGTGAGCCACGATAGACTAGGCGATAGTGTGCCGGACTATCATTCAGAGGGTTGCGGGTTCGATTCCCTATTTTCGAATTTATTTTTAATTAAATATTTTTTAGTATTTTATTTTTTTTAATAAAACTCCAAAAATTAGCAAAAAATGCATTTTTATTTTCTATTTCAGAAAAGTACCAAAAGAGTAGACAATGTGGTCCCAAAAGAACTACCTTGTCAATAGTACATATGTCAGTAGTGGATTTTCAATGACACGCACATGTTAAATGTCTATAGTAATTAGTAGGGCTGCGATTTCCATGCAAATGCATGTTTTTTGTCGATAGTCTATGAGCGATGTCGACCAATTATCTTTCAGAATCAAGAAATTTGCGTTAAAATGGCATCGATTTGTTTTTGCATATTTTTGCATATTTTGGTGAAAATGCATTTATTAATACATATTTTTGCATATTTTGGAGTTTTTGAGTGATTTTTGAAAAAAATTTCCAAATAAAAAAAAAAAAAAAAAAATCAATAAATTCTTCATTCATAAAGCCATGGGACATAAAGCCATTATGGCTTCCAATTCAAACGGACATAAAGCTATAATTTGGATATGGCCTTAAGTCTCATACCAATTTTAGTGAAATGGGACATAAAGCCATTATGGTTTTATGCCCCATTTGATGTGCAATGCGAAGCCGGTATTCTGTATACTATGGAAGAGAAAATCCTTCCGCCCGGCCGTAGGCCAGTAGTACAAGAAATTTGTGCAATGCGAAGCCGGTATTCTGTATACCATAGAGCAGAAAATCCTTTTTTTTACATGAAATAGGGTGACATGCAACATTATCAAAAATATGGTTTTATGTCTCATTTTTGGAAAAACATTTATGGCGTTAAGTCCCATTCCATTGAGACTTAATGACATATGCCCTTATGGCTGAATGGAATGATACTTGACGCCATATGGTTTTATGCCCCATGGCTTTATGACACCCCACCACACATTAATTCACATTAAATTTTCAAATAAAAACATAAATGTAATTTTTCATATTTTTGTAACGTATTTTTGAGAAAAACTGGCTTCTTCAAGAAATTTTAACGTGAATTAATAAAATTTTAACGTTGAAAACAATAATTTAATTGAAATTTGTCCATTAATTGTTCGTATTTTTTGTTTTACGAGATTTTTTTTTCCAGGAAATATGCCGATGATTAAGCCGTCAAAATATTCCATCATAATGAAATACGTTAACGAATTTAACAATGTCTTTAAATCTGATGGTCGAATACTTTATTGCAATGTTTGCAATAAATCCGTGAGTCACGAAAGGAAGTTTTTGGTTGAGCAACACTTAAATAGTCAAAAAACACAAGGAGCTGCTCGAACACAAAAGTCTTCCCAATCGTTGCTTAAACATACAGAGGCAACAAATAAGTATGTGAAGCATTTGTTTCCGCTGACATACCCTTAAACAAATTAAGTAACGAACATTTAAGAAATTTCTTTAAAACAAACATAATTAAGAGTATCCCTTGCCAGTCTACTCTTAGAAAAAATTATGTAGACAAAATATATGACTCCGAACTAGAAAAAAGCTGTTCCTTTTTCATAAGCAAATATTTATGTTAAAATGTTATTGTCGGAGTTTTGGATAAAGATAAAGAAGTTTTCAAAAATAAATTCTTGCTTAATTTTGTGGAATTGGAAAAGCTCGTGCTTTCCACGACTCAATAAATTTATTGGGTCAAGATTTTGACAAAAAGTAGATCCTTCTGTTTTTAACTGATGCATCACCTTACATAGTTAAGGCTGCCAATAGCCTTAAAATATTTTATCCAAAACTGTTACATGTTACCTGCTTGGCAAATGGGTTAGACCGTGTTGCAGAGGAAATTAGAAGCAAATTCGATAGTATTGATTTCCTATGGAAAAAAAATATTTGCAATTTTTAAATTGCAGCTCGTGAAGGAGCCTAACTGTCTAGATGCCTGGCTGGCTAGATGCTGTAGAATACTATTAAAAAAACTTTGAGCAATTTAAGAATGTTGATGATTCGTATGCAAAAAAGTAAAAGAAATATTAAATTTAAATACCATCAAAAGTCAATTAGCATTTGTATTTTCCAACTACGGATATATTGGGGAGGCAATAACTAAATTGGAGGGATTTGGTTCACTTAATACTCAAAACAAATCAAAGTAATTAAGAAAGTAAAATTAACAATGTGGACGGAAGAAAAGCCCAACAAATTAAAACAAAAATCCAAAGCGTTTTGCAACAAATGAAACATTTCAAAAAATAAAACAAATTTCAAATATTTTTCATCTGGAAACAAATATAGGCTCTGAATTAGAAAATAATATTCTCCAAATGAATTGGCTTCCTTCAAGTATGCTCCTATAATTTCGGTTGACGTTGAGAGGTCATTTTCTATGTACAAAATTTTTTTGCGTCCGAACAGACAAAGTTTTACTTTTAATAATATAAAAAAGTATTTATTTGTTTATACAAACAAAAATTTAAATTAGTTACATATTTTAGTTTTTAAAAGATTTATGTTTAATAAAATTAAAAAAAAAAAATTTTTTATTGAAATTTTTCAAGTTTTACTGCATATTTTGGATTTTTTAGTGCATATTTTAAGCGCATATTTTCGATTCTTTAGTGCATGAAAATCTTAGCCCTAGTAATTAGCATTGTCTGGGGTATACTAAGTCACTAGTACTGGTGACTGTGTCAATAATAAAAATGTACAGTTTCACTATTGACATTTCCTGCATGGTTACCATTGAATATGATCTTCTACTAATCTTAAATTTAAGAGAATTATTAAACATGTTGATCAAGAGAATTTTGTTTGTAATATACTTTTGAAATTGAAAAATATGATTAATGTAGAACTACAGGGACAGAGGTAAGATAAAGTTTGATAGTGTTTTTCTTCAAAATGGTAATAGGCCTGAGAAAAACATGGTTGGGAGGGTTGACACCAATGCTAACCAAAGGAAATAATTAGGGAAGTAGGAAGAATCTTATATAATTATTAACAAAAAGGGCAATTGAATCGCACGTATTTTTTTTTTTTTGATTGTACGGAACCAGGTCCAATGGAACAAGATCCCCGCCCATATCTCCCGATCTAGCTAGTCAGCCAGTACGTGCGTTAGGTTCCATATGGGCAAACATTGTTGAAAAGTTTACCTTTCAATTTTACTTAAAAGTAGCATCAAGTACATTACAAATTTTTCATTAATTTCCGCAAACACTTGCAAGATTCGGAATATATTCCCTTAAGTAATTTATAAACCCCATTAGTTTCGGCAACTCTCTTTTATATTTTGTTGCTCAATTCCTCAATCTGCTTTTGTCACAACCTATACCTTTTTCCGAAATTAAGTGTCCCAAAAATAAAACTTCCCTTTTCTTAAACTGAAGCTTTTCCCAATTAAATTTCACATTTCTTTCAATGGCCCTTCTCATTACTAACTTGACAGTTTTATCGTCATCATTTTCAGTCGCAATTACGGTATCATCTATATAAACTGTTACATTTGCAATGTCAGCAAAATTTTCTTCGTTTAACTTTTGGAATACTTCTGATGCAATTTTAATGCCAACTGGTAACCTTTTAAACCTGAAACACCCAAAAGGAGTACTGAATGTACACAAGTCCTTACCTTTTTCATCCAGGGCGACTTGCAAAAACCCTTCTTTTGAATCAAAAACAGAAAATATCTTCTTATTTACCAGATTGGGTTTCATATTATTGCAGAATTAAGCTCCTTAGGGTTCATACATATTCTAAACGATTTGTTTGGCTTTTCTACTATAACAACGTTAGATATCCATATACCTGGTTCATCGATTTTCTCAATTATATCTCTCTTACATAATTTATCTAGCTCTGCTTTAAGTCTATCACGAAGCGATAAGGGAATTCTATTAGCTGACTTTGAACTAGGTGTCACATTATCTTTAAGTTTAATATAAACATTATTTTTAAAACAACTAATACCACTAAAAACTTCTTTGTACTTAATGAGCAGATCGTTTTTCATGATCGAATTTATTCGTTAAACTAAGCCCAGTTGTACACATGATTCAAGCCCCAAAAGAGGTACAGCATTTTTGTCGTCTACTATAAAAAATTTCAACATCACCTGTTTTTCTCTTACCAGGCACAATATTTTCACCACACCTACACTTTTCATTTCAGAACCATTGTACGCAATTAACTTTTCAGGACTGTCCCCAACTGTTTAAATATTTGCCTGGTAACATTCACCATGGCACCAGTGTCAAGCTTAAATGATATTACTTTTGTTCCAATTTTAGCATCTTCATACCACGTTTGCTAATTGCTTTTTTCAACAAATTAGTCTATATAAAGGGTGTCCCAACTAGAACGCAATTTTTATATTTTAAATAAAACAGATATTTAAGAACAAAATCGTGAACATTTATTATATCGTAAAGTAGACAGAATGAGGTTATGTATGGAATAAGATATCGTGCAGATGGCCGCCGCGGCTTTGCTGGCACACACGCGATCTTTTAATGAAATTTTCAATTACCTTTTTGCATAAATGCTGCGGTATTTCATTAATGCAGCGTCTAATTTCCTCTTTTAAGGCTTGAGTCGTCGTCAGTTTATTCGCGTAAACATCGACCAAAAAAAAAAAAAAAAATCTAAAGGTGTTAAATCGCACGCTGTAGGCGGCCAATTCTGGTCTCCAAAACGCGAAATAACACGACCGGGAAATGACTGATGCATTTTCTCTGGCTGTATGACATGTGGAGCCGTCTTATTGAAACCACATGCCCTCCACATTCATTTCTTCAATTCTAGGCAAGAAAAAACTGGTTATCATTTCAGGATACCCAACACCATTGACATCATTGCGTTCTAGTTGGGACACCTTTTATAAACTAGAAACACTTGAACTAGAAACACTTGAATTACTACGCTCATTCCTGATCTCTCTTACAACTTTTTTTTGCACACTACAGAAAAATGATTTTTGCAATTATTACATACTTTGCCATACGCAGAGCATTTGCCTCTCAAATGACTTCTTCCCAGCGTTACCGTTGAGAATTTTCAAAAAGTCGCTCAAAAGGTCGTTTAAAAAAAAAGTCGCACAAAAAAGTCGTTTTGAAAAATAAAAGTTGCAAACTTTTTTAATAACCTTCCATAGACTTAAATGATTGGTTTTTGCTAATCCCGCGTAGCACTAGTTTCATATCTGCAATTGTAACGCTTTTACGAAAGTTGCTGTTTCTCTTCGGCAAAAACTATTGTAGGTGCATTTTTGTATTTTCAGACGCTTCTTTAATGTTAGTTATATGTTTTTTTTGTGCTTTCATGTCGCTGTAGATGATTGTTTTGATTTATCAGGAGCTTTTTACAAGAAATGCAAAAAGAACTCTTCGTCGCTTCATCTTGCTTAAGCCATTTATATTTAAGTTCCCTTTCTTTGGAATAATATCGCGACACATTAGTTTTCTTAGAGGAAACTGTAGCGTTGTTGACATTTTGTGACTCAGGGTCTGATTCTGATTCAGAGTGGGACTGTGTGTACGCGTCTATGGTTTTTTTAGGTTTTTACAATAAATCTATTTTTCAAGAATAACATTTTATACCTGTTCTTTTTTTAATAAAAAAGTATACACATTTCCACGTTTGAAAATATTACGAAAAATACGTACATATATTAAACCGACAATGTGTCAAAAAAAAAAATATTTATATATATAAAACAATGTTGCCAAACGAAAAACAATTTGTTGATTTCTTTTAATACTATGGCGTCGACGCCATACTATTTCGCTGTTCATGATTTGGCAATTTTTTATTAAAAAAATAACAAACAAAAACAGCAAATTATACAGCAAAAATACAAAAAAAGGGGAAAAATTCACAACAAAATTAAAAAAGTTTAAAAATTAGGTAATTTTAAAGTCTCATAAAAAGTCGCAAGCTGCCAAAAAAGGGTCAAATTGCGACTTTAGTCGGCGAACGGTAACCCTGCTTCTTCCATAAAAATTGCAGTTATTTTTTGTAAACCGGGACTTACCATACCTATATCTCTGTTCTAGAATAGTGCTGTCGTAATCTCTTCGTTGTCTTCCCTGCTTTTGTTGTTTTTGTGCATTACTCTTTTTATTCTCTTGCTTCGCCTTACAGCTTTTGTACTCGTTCATTACTTGCCTCTGCCGACCTCGCCATATCAATAGCAACAACCAAATTAAGCTTAACTGTGTGCAACAACCGTTTTTGTAATATCTTGTCACAGACACCCAGAACAATTCTGTCTCTTAACATCCTGTTTTCGTCAGTGAAGCCACAACGTTTAACGATCTTCTTTATGTTTTTGAGCTCTGTTATGAAATACAAAGCTCGTAAACTTCACTACATTTTGGTTTACAAAATGACTCAAATGCCTCTGTTGCACCTTTATATTTTTGCCTTGATTCACCACTGATATTTAAAGAGTTAAATATCTCCACTGCATCAGGCCCAATTGCATTTAAAAATATCGCCACTTTGACAGGTTCTGTTTTACTATTTAATTCATTCAATTGCTGTAGCAAAGATCTGGAAATTTTGCCAAAAGACTCGCCAATTGTCTGCCAAATTTCCACTGAGTTTCAACTCATCAACTGTTTTTACGTATTCCATTTAGTCTTTAATAATATACCGAATATTCTTCGGAGATCTTCCACGTGGTTATTTTGTTTGCACTTTTTCGGTTGTGCTATTCCCATGAGCTTCCAGAAATTACCCACATAAATTACGATTGAGACAATCTTATTCCGAAGATTGTATGGTTTATTGTATGATTTCATACAAAAAAATAACAACAACACAATTTACATATAAAATATTTATTGAATATTAACGTACAAAGCAGGTTATTTTCCTTGTTCAACAGAAAAGGCACGCCCTGTAACTAAAAAGTCCGGAAAATGTTCTTTATTGTTTGAACGATAGAATGCTACTCAAATTTTATACAGCAATGTTGCTGCTTTTATACAAATTTTAAGCATGAAAATGATTAAACAATTGACCATAGTTGGCTTCTGAATAATATTCATAAAAAACATAGGTTTTTTTGATTTGTTAAATTCAAATATTAATTTAAATAATAAAAATACTTTTAATAATATGTGGGTTGCTACACGATTTTATAAAAAGAATCTCTATTTTTTTGATGGTTTGGTTTACTGTTCAACAAAATTTTATTTTTATTTTATATTTAATTTTTAAGCACTGACTGCGCCATGTGTTAGTTTTCAGATTCAATCCACAAGTGAAGCTTTATTTAAATTTTAAGTTAAGAGATGTCAATATAAATTACAGGGTATTAAAATATAATATTACACTAATCACTATATATATAAATTTATAACTATACCTTCATATATTTTTATATGAACTCGAAGAAACGTTAACATCCAGTAACATGAACTACCCAAAAACATGAACATATTTTTTTTTACATATACTACTCTAAAACGTGAACATAGGCGGAAGGCTCTAAAACGTGAACTTTTTATCGAATGTTAAAATTCAATTTTGTAAGCTCTTATTTTAAAATTTTGGGATTACCTGCAGAAAAATTTCGTAGTTTGTTTGTTGTAAAGAACTTTTGTTGCATGATAAGTAGCTTCTTTTGTAGTTATCGTTGCTCCCTTTCAATAAAAACTATGATGAATTGTATTCATTAACAATTCAAAATATCCACATGAGTATGCAACACTTTTATTATGCTCGTATACCACTTGGCGTATGAGTGTTGTACATTATATGTGTTAATTATGTATGTATTTATCATACGCAACTTTACCAATGTACCAGAAAGGAAATGCAGTTTTGCAATTTCATTGCCAATGCGTTTTTTTTGCATTTTTAATACATATATGAATTGAATTATGACATAAATAATATAAAATTAATAATTAATAAATAATTTATATAATAACATCAAATATAGTTATCATACATTATTAAATAATTTTTTTAAATAAATTTATTTCTTCCTAATAATTATATAAATAATGATTAATAAAGATTTAATAACATGATATTCTTAATTGAATTTAAAATTTGTTTTTAGTCTAGATTAATATTTAATTTTTTTTTTCATTTATAAATACATCTTTATTTACAGTTTTTATTTACAAATATTTAAATTTTTCGAGATTTTATCTATTGATGTTACAACGAATTTGTTTTTTATTCAGAGATATTGAAAATTATTATAGTATTATAAAATTATTTATAGGAAAAATAGGAAAACCAAAGAAAAAAATAGAAAAACAAAGAAAAAAAAAAATCAAATATAACTAGAAAATATAAATGTATATAATTGTATTATTTGAGGGTAATAATACGTTATATACATAGCATTTTCTATTTGATGATTTTCGATTAATAGCTAGTCTAGTGCCGACTCTCTACATTCTCTTATCAACTGATAAAAAGAATTTTCAATATTTTCATGATATTTATCTATAAGTCTTTTAAAGAAGTCATTAATTAATTCATAACCAGTTTCACTGTGAAGAAGCTGCGTAGGGTATCTCCAATGCTTGTTATTTATTATCTTCAGGCATTTGTTTTGTATTATTTGAAGTTTTTTCATATGAGTTTTTGCAGCTTTATACCAAATGGGGCATGCATATGTCAGTGCAAAATTAAGTTTTTTGTGTAAGCACATACCCAGATACTTGACGTCATTTTGTACTGCTATACTGTCATTTTCAAAATTTAGCTGACGGTTTGGTAATCGCTTGGGAGCGTTATTGCAGGGAAATAATATGGCTTGAGTTTTATTTGTGTTAATTTTTATTTTCCACTTATACAAGTATTTTCTGCAAGCAGCAAAACCTTTTTCCATTTTCTTTAATAGTGCCTTAGTAAGTTTGCTAGACGTAATAAGAGCAGTATCATCTGCATAATATGTAACTGTCCGAAGTATAAAAGGAGTACAAAAGTGGTGACAATATTGAACCTTGAGGTAAACCGGTTTTGATAGGCTTTGGTGAAGATAACGTGTTATTAACTGCAACAACAAACGATCTGTCACTAAGAAAATCTGCAACAAGTCTGCACAAATATTTAGGAATATCGGTTTGGAGCAATTTATAAACCAATCCATTGTGCCAAACAGTGTCAAATGTATTAACGGGGATTTCGAGAGTGGACCTTATGTGGGGGATATAGTCAAATATGGACCGATATTCTCAAAATCCAGCAGTTAGATTTAGGCATGTATGTAAATGATCCGTGTAAAATTTTGGATTGGTACCCTTATTTATAAGCGATTTATGAGTATTAAAGTGATTTTCGGAAGAGGGCTTTATATGGGGCATACGGTTAAAAATAGACCGAAATTCACAAAATTTTGTGGGATGATTTTTATATATATTAAAATGATCTGTGCAAAGTTTTGAGTCGGTACCGATATTTATACAATATATATAGGGAAAAATCTCTTTTTCAGATGTGGTCCTTGTATGGGAGCTATGACCAGTTCTGGGCCGACCACCATACAATTTAGTACAGCAATTTATTTGCCTATAAAGAGTATTTATGCCAAATTTTAGCCGTTTAACATTATTTATATCTGTTTTATACGTATTTAAGTGAATTTTGTAAGTGGACTTTATATGGGGTCTATGGTCAAACATGGACCGAATTAAAAAAAATTTCGTTTTGAGATTTCTTTTTGTATAAAACTTATTTTTGCTGAATTTTGTCTTGATATTCCAATTTTATAGGCATTTATTTATCATTAAGCCATATTTCGGGAATATATATATTTGTATGGGGGCTATGAGAAATCATGGACCGATTCTTACTATTTTCCGCACACATTCTTCATTTATCATACAAACAACGTGTACAAAATTTCATGGTATTATCTGCAATATATTTCAAAATATTGCAATAAAATGGACGAAAAATATCAAATTTTTATGGAGGTGGTCTCACATATTGGTTCATAACTCTGGTTGACCTAAACCGATTTTGCTGATTTTAAATAGCAAACTTCTCGAATGCATTTCTGACAGAATTATTGCAGATTTGGATCCCGAATATATCTTGGGACTTCAAAAAAACTGATTTCAACATCCAGACAGACGGACATGGCTTAATCGACTCCGCTATCTATAAGGATCCAGAATATATATAATTTATAGGGTCGGAAAATTATATTGTGGAAATTTCACACGGCATGACAAACTTATATATACCCTTCTCATGAAGGTGAAGGGTATAAAAACGCTGGGAGTGTTTTTTTTTTACACAAATTGTTCTGTTTGGCGGAAAAAAAGAAGGTACATTCATTGCATAAATTTGCATAACCTTTATAAAGAAATAAATCTCTTTTCTTCAAGACAGATCCCATTAAAATTGGATACAAATAATTTGAGGGCACGGGTAACCTCTATGAAAGCCCGTCCTTTACATCATGCCTTCATCATTTAAAAAAAAACACGATTTTTTTTTGTTCCAGAGAAGTGAAAAACATAAACTATATTAAAATAAGTGCCACAACAAACAAAACAAAAAAAAAAAAAACCCGAAAGAAATAAAACCTAAAATAATAATCTCCGTAATAAATTCACACAAAGAAAAGACATATTTAAAAACTTTGTGTTAAAATCGTAAAACTTTATCTAAACAATTTTTTTTAAATACGTAGATTAATTTTTGCATTTATATTACTTTTTTTATATATATCACTTGATTATCTTGGATTCTTTTTCTGTACGGGCAAATATCAGTTTAACTAAGTCAATGTTCAAACTTAAAGTAAATTGATTTAAACTAAAAAAAAGAATAAGCAAACAATTTGTTTAAAAGAAAAAAAAAAACTTGAAAAAAAATCTAATTAGTTAAATTTTTAGTAACAAAAATCTATAAATAAATACAAGAAAGATAAAAAACAAAAACAAGAAAAACAACATAAGTGCAGAGGAAAAAAACAACTTATGCTTAAGATGCAATAAAATAAATATTTCTTACTATTTTAACAAATAAGTACATACATATAGTAACACATTTAACAACATAAATCTCTTGTCACCTGACCCCGAAGCCGGAGAAAGACAACATCAATCCTTTAACCAGTGACTGGTGGTTCGAAGTTTTCTGTAATTATCATTTTTATTAATTTCTATTTATAGTTGTTTTTCCTTTTCTTCAGTTTTTTCTTTTTTTTATGAAATGGATCATTTATGACCCCAAGGCTAAAATGGGTTAACGATCTTGTGCAAAAAAAATATTAATGAATATTAAGTAATTGCGTATTAATTGTCTCTGTTTCATTACAATATTTGTGAAAATAATAACCAAAGCTATACACGTTTGCTTAAAAAACGCAAATTTCCCAAAATTTGAACTTTAACCTCTGTGCGCCGCGGTTTAGAATTATCCAATTTGACTCAAATTTTCACCACATATATATTAGACCAAACGTAAAAAATTCGGGGGGCGCAGTTCTCAAAAGTTGAAATTTTTCAAAATAAATGCCACCCTAAAGTACATACATATAATAACACATTTATGGCCGAATTCACAGTCTTTAGTTAGCTAATGACAAAGGCTTAACTAATGATTCTTTATTCGCAATGCTTAGTTTGCCATAAGAATAACAAGTATTAGTTAAAGAACCGTTAGTATATTAGTTTACCAATGGTTAACTAATGACTGAGAATTCGGCCATTAACAACATAAATCTCTTGTCACCTGACCACGAAGCCGGAGAAAGATCTTTCCTTGGAAACCGGAGCAGAAAAAAAAACAACAAGTAAATGATCTTTTATTTATTTTATTGTATAATTATACAAATATGATAATCATTGTATAAGAATAATTGCATATGATATCATATTACATACTTATAAAATTAATAATAAATGAATTTAAAATGAAATTTAACCACTACATCTGTATGTCCTGTGTGGCATAGTGGTTATCGTCGAAGTCGCGAGTTCGTGGAGTATGGGATCGATTCCTGCAATAACCTCTGTTTTTTTTTTTTCTTATATTTTTTTGATTGACGGTTCGATTCCTATGAAAACCCAAAATTATTCTTATATTTTTTTTTGATCCAGGGTTCGATTCCTATAAAAACCCAAACATTTTTTCTTAATTTTTTGTTGTCGATTGAGCTAATATTTATTTTTTTTTGTAAAACTTTTCTTTGCCCACGAGAATTATTAATTATAAAAGTTAAATATATTTTTTTATTCCTTTGTTTTTCTCTTATAATATTTAAAAGAATAAATAATATATTTCAAAAATTAAAACTTTTAATCATAAGCTGATAGATTTAATAATATTCTATGAAGGTTTTTTTTTTGTTATTATAATAAATAAAATATTCCATTTATAATAAATAATTAATTAATCAAAGTGTTTCGATTTCTGGTCATCCTGTAGAAGACGTTAATCAATATTAGGGATCATACTAATCATATATATAAATTTGCCACCAGTAGCATGATCACGGTTGGGAGGGGTAATAAGCTTGTGAATAATAAAGTCCTAATAAATTTTCTTTTCTTTCTCTTAAATATTGTTGTTAACAATTTTGCATGCAAATTTAAAATAAATTATATTCTGTAGTTGCAAAAACAAGTTTAGAAAAGAAACCTACCCAAATTGCCGACGAGATAGAAAACGGAGATTTTTGCATTCTATCTAAACTTCATATATTACAATTCAAACACAATGCTTATGACATGTTAATTGCTACAGTATGTTATGAAAACAGTATGAGATTTGTGGTGGAAATGAAAAAATATTATGGTTATTTTTTATTTTTATTAAAATAAAACGAAAAATCATAAAATTTTCTTTTTTATACCCTTCACCATCAGGAGAAGGGTATATATAAGTTTGAAATTTCCACAATATAATTTTCCGGCCCTATAAAGTATATATATTCTGGATCCTTATAGATAGCGGAGTCGATTAAGCCATGTCCGTCTGTCTGTCTGTCTGGATGTTGAAATCAGTTTTTTACAAAAATTGGAAAATTAAAAAAGCGTAAGGTTTTCAAGATTTAATATGTTTATATCAACGGATAGTATTAATATTTATACTCTACAACCCCATAGTAGGGGTCCAATATACCCTGGATTTGTGCTAATATTTATAACGCCAAAAATATTATTCTAATACCCATTTTAAAGTATACCGATCGACTGAGAATCACTTTCTGAGTCGACTAAACGATGTCCGTTCGTCTGGCTGGCTGTCCAAGTAAACATTGTGCGCAGAGTACAGGTCGAAATTAAAGATATTTCGATCAAATTTAGCACGAGACTCGGCCCAAAGACGGTTAGTATTGAATTTGGCAAATTATTTCACCTAGCCCCCAGACAAATGTCCTCCGAAAAAGGGGTTTATCGATCATAAATGTTTTATTTATGTATGTATCTAAACAAATTTCGCCACAAATAAATTGAACGTAAAGCCTAATCACACCTACAAACTTTGTGCAGATCGTATTATAAAATTTTGGTATTCAAATAATATTTAACACAAATATGTTTCATATACATACATGCATACAAATTATTCAGTGATTATGATTTATGATGACTTTTTAAAGTGTTTAATATCGAGATACAATTTAACACAACAGACATTTATATAAACAGAAGCCATGCCACTAACTTTTTGGATGATCGTTCCATAATTCTGATTTTGCTCATATACTGGGTGTAGGGTATTATATAGTCTATATTTTCTTTCTTGTGCAATATTACATTACTTACTTATTATTTTTTATTTCATTTATTTACAGATACAATTACCCATTATGTCCGTAGTTGCAGGTTCGATTCCTGCCAAAGACTCTGGGTGTTTTCTGCAGATAAGCCAAAACGCTTCGCAGTTTGCGTTTGTTAATTATAAAAAAAAAATAAAGCGACTTGTTTTCGACTTGTTACTGGTTGTGATACCAATTATGGATCTTCACAAAACGTGTTTGTGAATGAAAGTGTTAAATATACAATTGTAGCTGCCATATTGGACCCAAGAACACAGTATGCACGGAATTGGACATCGCTTTAATTGCCACTAGAAGACTAAACTGCAGAAAAACACCCAGAGTCTTTGGCGGGAATCGAACCCGCAACTCTCTGACTAATAGTCCGGCACTCTATCGCCTAGTCTATCAGGGCACTCAAACAAAAAATTAAAACAAAACTCAATTTACTATTATAAACAATTTTTAAAAGTCATAGATCTTAAATACCAATATAACAAACAACAAAAAATTAAAACAAAACTCAATTTACTATTATAAACTATTTTTAAAAGTCATATATATAATGTTTCAATAAGGAATAACGTGCATCCAATTCCATGAGTGGTAGAGAAAAATGTATTCAAATATTTGTTTTATGTTCGACAAAGAAAAATAAATGTAAAATTATGTTAATGCATTTAATAAAATTAGTTGTTTAAAGCATGGATTTTTTATACCAAAAACAAAATGATATGTTCATTACATGTACCTTTTATGAATATAAATAAAAATATTTTTTACATTATGATTATTTATACATATGTATTTAAAACAAATACTTTTTTAGGTTAAAATTATACTTTAGTTTTAGTCCTTTTTAATAAATATAAATAAGTTAAATAAGTTTTAATAAATAAAGAATTTTTTTATCTTTAACAAAACTTAATAAATAATTGTCTTTTTTTTAATACGAGTACAGTATATTTGTCATTCCTTTTGTGACACATTGAAACCATAATTCAAAAATAATAATTATAATTTAATTTATTTTAAATGATTTTTTAAAGTTGAAAAGTTCATAAATACATTTTCATTTTATTCCCATATTTTTTTATTAAATAAATTTCTATTACAATAGAAATTGTATAATAATTTATACCTATCTAAATTTTATATTACAGCGTGCAGAAATTTATTTTTAGTCTAAATACCAATATATTCTGGATCCCCATCCCTCCGCACAATACAGCTTCGACAAATACATAGAACAATGAAATTTTTACATAATATTCCTTGAATTTCCGAAATGTTTAATGTTGCAAATTAGAAAAATCGGTCCAGTAGATCCAAGTTATAGACCAAAGTTTCAGACAATCGCGATATTTTTCAGATATCTTTTACAATTTTTTTCAAATTTTTAAATTTTAAACACTTTGTTATTATGGAAGGACAAGTCCTGTTGAAAATGTTAAAAATCGTTCCGCGACTTTTCATAACCCTAAAACAAATGTGTTCCCGGAATATGGCTGTATGGTACATAAATGTGTATAGAAAAGCCGTATATAAGGGGCTATAGTGAAATATTATATAAGAGCTTTATGACGTTTTAAGTTATTTTCAAAGTATACTGGTCAAATATGAACAGAATCAAACAAAATGTCGTTTTATGATTCTTCTTTGCATGAAACATATTTTTGCAGACTTTTGTATGTTTTTTAATAGGCGTTTATGTACTAGAGAGCCAAATTCCGGGAATACATTTGTTAAAATTTAAGAGTCAAAATATATCATATGATCAAGCCAGATAATCTTTCATGCTCTTAACTGAATTTATTCCATATTAAGGCTTTAAAATTTCTAATTTAAATTATGACAATTTTTATTATAAATGTTTTACAGACGCGTAACAAAAACTTAAAATATTTTTCCATATTCACCAGGTTAAAGAAAAAGAGTATAGAAAAGAGTAAGGTTAAAAGGTGAAGCTTATATCATCTTAATAATGTTATTTACAAGAATTTATAGGTGGAAGCGGACCAATTATAGACTGATATCTTCAAAATCAAGTAACGTAATTTCTATGTATTTGGGGCTAATTTAGGTAGGATTTCTTCTCAATAACGTAGTTTATAAAAGTTAATTGGAAAATTAAAGAATCGTACTTATTATTTTAATTTCATTTATTTACAGTCTCGTCTCATCGAACTGTTCGGACGTGTTTTTTTAGTGCGGCTGAATTTTCGGTGAAAAAATCGTAATAGGTGAAAAAGTGTAAAAAGTTGAAATTAAACAAAAAGTAAAAAAAAAAATCGTAATAGGTAAAAATATAAAAAAAAAATTAACATTAAACATCACATAAAAACTGTATGAGTGTTCCTCTCAGATGTAATTCTGAGAAAGAGCTTAGCTCGACTAGAAAAACTAGATGGGTCTCTGAGGAAGAATCCTTAAAAAAATCTTTGGAGAATTTTCTCACTACAAGAGCCGTAGAACGGCGTCGCTCCTGTTCGCCCAATATAGTGATTTCAACAGATGAGAAAACATCATCTTCATCAAATAGTGCAGTGAAACCCAAAAAACAAGTAGGTATGGATAAGTACATCACCGTTCTCAAGCGACAGAGGAGCCCGACGTCTGCTCAAGTGTCTTCAAATTCAAAAGCTCCTAAGACCGTGAGTAATGATCAAAATAGGTTTGCTCTCCTCCAGACGGATGAGCCAGAACTTCCTAAGAAGACGTTTAAGCCCCCACCAATTTATCTGAGAGAGCCCACTTCCAGTAAATTGGTACAAAGAATTGTTTCGGTAATAGGTGAAAATATGTTTAGCGTAACATCAATTAAACATGGAAATATCAGCGAAACCAAAATTCAAGTGAATAGGGAAGATGATTTTCGAAAATTGTCCAACCAGTTGGAGAGGGAGACTAGGGATTTCTATACCTACCAGCTGAAAAGCGCAAAAGGACTCCAAGTCGTTCTAAAGGGTATAGACCCATGTGTTGATCCTACGGAGATAAAGACCGGTTTAATGGACAAAGGGTTCAAAATCAAGAGCGTAGTGAATATTAGAAACCGTGAAAAGATCCCTCAGCCCATGTTCAGGGTAGAATTGGAACCTGGAGATGTTGTCTTAAAGAAAAACGAGTCCCATCCCATCTACAATCTGATGTACCTTCTGCATCGTAGAATCACCGTGGAAGAACCACATAAGCGTCAGGGACCCGTCCAGTGTCTCAACTGTCAAGAATTTGGTCACACCAAGGCGTACTGTAAATTGCCGTCAGTTTGTGTTGCGTGTGGGAAGCTACATGCAACTGCTCAATGTGATAAGTCGAAAACTGATTCAAAAATCAAAAAATGCAGTAACTGCGGAGTTAATCATACCGCAAATTATAGAGGTTGTCCAATTTACACTCATTTGAAAGGCATAAGTACCAACAAGACGTCAGTATTACCTGATCATCGTCAACAGCCTATTTTGGCATCGAGTGACAATTTCCCGCAATTGTTACGGTCCACTAGTCATGTAAACGCGCCTAGTTCTAGACAAGTTTCTTACGCTAACGTGGTTAAATCTAATATGCCAGGTTTGGAGCAGGCACCTAAATCACAATATTACGAGCCTAATATTAACACTCTAGAGACTACATTGCAGACACTTGTCCAAACCATGAACACTTTTACGATCACTATGACATCCATGATGCATACAGTGACCATTTTTGGGAAAGGAAAATACAGGACATATACAAAATTATGTTAAAAATGAAAAGAAAAACAGAAAAAATAATCATATAATATATTTAGTAACAACAAAAACAAGTCTTCTTGATTAGAATAAAAAGTTAAATAAAAAATTTTTATAATATTATAATTTAAAAAAATAAATTTGGTTTTATAAACAGTCTTCTTGACTAAGGCTAACAAAAAAAATAAAAAAAAACTACATTAATGATAAATTTAGTTATGAAGTTTGATATTTTTCCACAGAATGTATTTTTTTTTTAACATCTGGATTGTTAATTCAAAATCCTTTAAATTCTGAGCAATTCATTTTAAACTTGAATTTTGTAATTAATAATGATCTTAAAGTATTTACTTTTAATTGCGATTTTTCGGTGGTCCAAATATTATTCATTATTGAAAACACTCTCTCGGTAGCAGCATTTGAAGCTGGTAGACATAGATAAAATTCAACAAGTATCAATATATTTTTATATGCAATCACATTTGTCTTAAAGTGATTAAAAATTTCAATCCATCTTTCATCTACTGATATATTTTTTACCCTCCAGTCTTGTATTTTTTCATTATTTGCAAAATTTTTCACACAGCTCACTTCATCAAATAAATCTTCATTATTTATTTTTAAATCATTTCCAAATTAGGATAGAGTTAGGATAAAGTTTTTTCAATCTTGTCCCAAGATAACATATTTCGTAACAATATCCAGTCTAAAATTTCTACATCTCTAAAAGCTTTATCCCACTGATTTAGGTAATCAATGCGTGTTTGGTAAAAATTTGTTATATGTTCTTTAGTTATTGTTTCATCAAAATCATTAATTTTCTGTAATTCGAGAATAATATTTTTGACGGTAAGGGGTAAAAACATTAACATTAACTTTTTCCGTTCGACCAATTTAAATTTTAAATCTTTTAAAATAATTGAAGCCTCAGGCATTGAAATATTTTGTGATTCTACTTTAAGAATAGCTTTATGAAATGTTGAAGCTTGGCTATATGCAAAAGATAACCATAATTCAGCACAAGGATTCATAAAAAATTTCATAATATTGTCGGACATTTTGGTTGAGACATAAAATATAATTTTAAAGATTCAAATAATTTTATGATTCTTTCCAAAGCAGGCATTAAAGTTAACCATCGAGTTTTGCGATGTCCTAGTAACTTTTTATATTCTATTTCAATATCTTCACATATTTCTTTGAAATTTTCAATTCTAACTGTATAAATATATAAAAAAGAATAAATTTTGACAATAATAACTTCAATATCAATAGGTAAGCATTCTGCTGCAGTTTGTATGCAGTTGTTCAAAATATGTGCAGCGCAATTTACACCTATCAGTTTTTGGCCAATGAAGTTTTGCATTTTGTGAAAGATATTATTCTGACCTTTTCTGGCTGCACCACCAAAATTACAATTTGTGCTGTCTCCACAAAACGCTATCATTTTACTAATTATTTAATTTGTTTTCAAGAGTCTCTTGCACATATTTTGAAATAATATCTGAAGTTTCTCCAATAAGGTTTTTAACATCCAAAATCGTAATCTGAATTCCTTTTTTCGGCAGAAAGTATCGAATTAATATTGGACAAATTTTAACCTTTTTGTGATTCGAACAATCTAAATATGTTGTGATACATTGAACGTTTGACAAATCTGCTTTGATTGTATTTAATGACATTGGTGTAAAAATATTGTTAACAATGGATTCACATTTTGTTCTAGCACAAGAATATTTGTCAGTGAAACACGATTTGATCAGTTTTGATGTGCAATCGTTAGACCTAAATGAAAAATTGTGCAGAACACTGTGAAATGTCCAAGTACCTTCTACAATAGCCAGGTCCTTTTCTTTATCATTGAATGTATTAATTCTTAAAAAATTCGTTAAAACTTTACTTGATGATTTGGCTAAATCTGATCTTTTATGCTTTTGTGTTTGCAAGTGCTGTTTAATATCAGTACGTCCACTATTTGCTATAGAAAAATGTGCCAAACATTTTTCACATCTCACCTCTTGTTGTTGCTACTTGTTGTTTTAATAAATGGAAACAACTCGCTTTTTAAGTCATCATTGAAATTACATTTTATTTTTGTTGGAGCCATATCTCTAATAAAATGACTGCTATTTTAACTTTTGGAAATGTAGGGAAAGTATACAGTTGGATTTTTATGATAATTTTGTATTAATGTTCGTGCAATGTATATGCTAAAAAGAGGACATTTGCATATCAAATTAGGAAATAAGGGACATTGTACTGTCCTGTATTTACAAAAAAATCTCAAGGGACAGCATGTTAAAAAACAGGACTGTCCTGTAAAATACAGGACGGATGGTCACCGTAATGATGCAGGAAATGCTGAAAATGCAATCCACTATCTTACAAGCCATTTTAAAGAAATGATTTGTTTAAAAATTTGTTTTTGGAATGCGAACGGCCTCCGCCTACATAAAAACGAACTGGAACACTTCCTGATGGATAAGCAGATTGATGTCATGATGATTGCTGAAACTCACTTGACGGCGACAGCGTACTTCAAAATTAATGGCTACGTGTTGTATGATACCAAAGATCCCCGCGGAAGAGCATGTGGAGGATCGGCAATTCTTATAAAGAACAGAATAAAACATTATTTAATGAACAACATATGTGAGGGTTACCTACATGCAACAAACATTTGTATTGAATTCTGTCAATACAATTTTGTTTTATCATCAATTTATTCGCCGCCTCGATTTTCAATAAAGGAACACCAATACTACAGCTTCTTCAATTCCCTTGGAGCTAGATTTTTAGTTGCTGGTGACTTTAACGCCAAACACACATTTTGGGGTTCACGTCTGGTGACCCCGAAGGGTCGTGACCTCTTCAACACCATTGCCAAAATGGGATTAGATGTACTCTCAAGCGGGCATCCCACCTACTGGCCGACGGATCGACGGAAGATTCCCGATGTTATTGACTTCGGAGTAGTGAAAAATATCCCTGTAGAATCGATACAAGTGGAGCCTTCATTAGACTTGTCTTCAGATCACTCTCCTTCTATTATTTCAATGCGTTTCCTTCAAGGGAATGGCTCTCCATTTCGGGACATATCTAAAACCAGAGTAAGTTGGATAAAGTATAAAAAGTATTTAAGTTCCTACTGCACGGAAAATGTAGTGTTGAGAACTACCGAGGATATTGATGGGTCGATTGGCAAGGAGGACATACGAAGAGGACATACGAAGAGCTGTACATCACGCCTCCACATACGACGTTGAGTGCAGAAGTGGGACAAATAGAACTTATTTCGCTGAACTCGATCATCTCCTGTCAGAAAAAAGAAGAGTTAGAAGAGAGTGGCAAATTCACAGGTCTCCTGAACTGAAAGCTAGGCTACGGGTATGCAGAGATATACTAAGAAATTTCTTAGAAACCCAAAGAATGGCTTCACTTAAATCTTACTTGGAGGGCCTTGATAGTACCCCACAATCTGACTATTCGTTATGGAAGGCGGCACGAGGTTTAAAAAGACCAGTCAGAGGAAAGCCTCCTCTGCGAAATCCGACTGGTGACTGGGCTAGAAATGATTCCGAGAAGGGGACTTTATTTGTTAATCATTTGAGAAAAGTGTTTACTATAAACAACTCAAATAATGCATCTGATTTGCCTCCACTCGTTATTAGACCTCCTGTACCTCTAAGACTTAGCTTTAATGATGTTCAAAGCGCTATTGGTACTCTGAATCTTAAAAAAGCTCCAGGTATGGATAAAATCAGCAACAAAATGCTTGTGGGGTTACCTCGTGTAGCTAGAAAAATTATCCTATTTATTTTCAATGCTATTTTACGCCTAGAATACTATCCTGCAGATTGGAAGGTATTTATAATTACCATGATTCCTAAGCCAGGGAAGGACCCCACTAAAGTAGAGTCATATAGGCCAATTAGTCTACTGCCGACAATTTCAAAACTGTTTGAAAAATTGTTATTGGCTAAGTTGATTCCAATTCTGAACGACACTCAATGTATCCCAAATTACCAATTCGGGTTCAGAGCTAAACACAGTACCATGGAACAAACACACAGATTGGTAAATGTGATAAGACAGTCGTTTGAAGAGAAAAAATATTGTTCCGCGCTTTTCATTGATGTTTCCCAAGCGTTCGACAAAGTCTGGCATGAAGGTTTAATGCATAAAATTAAATTAACTCTGCCTGCTAACACCCACAAACTTATGAAAAGTTATTTATATGGTCGCAAATTTACAATCAAAGAAGGCGATTTTTTAAGCCCCGCTCAGCCATTTGAAGCAGGAGTACCCCAGGGTAGCATACTGGGTCCAACTTTATATTTGATTTATGCATCCGATATGCCGTTAGACCCCATAATACATACTTCAACTTTTGCAGACGATACAGCCTTTATTAGCGTTCATAAGGACCACCAAGTTGCATCACATAATTTGCAGAATTATGTTTATAAGCTAGAGAATTGGCTTGAGCTTTGGAAAATCAGGGTTAACGAACAGAAATGTATTCATATCACTTTCACATTGCGAAAAGATACATGCTCGTTCATCAGAATAAATAATCAAATTATCCCGCAACACAATGAAGTCAAATACCTCGGAATCCACCTCGATCGTCGTTTAACTTGGAAGTCTCATATCGACGCAAAACTTACCCAGATGAGATTAAAAGCAGTGCAAATTAATTGGCTAATCGGCAGAAATTCTACATTAAAGTTGGATTGCAAACTTTTGTTGTACAATGCAATTCTAAAGCCAATCTGGTGTTATGGAATTAAATTATGAGGTTCTGCCTCAGCATCCAACATTGAAAAAATTCAAAGTGGTCAAAATAAGATTCTACGTACAATTACTGCAGCTCCATGGTACGTTAAAAATTCTAGAATTCACAAAGATCTAGGCATTCCTTTGGTGAAAGTCGAACTTACAAAATACGCCTCAAAATATGTCAGCAAACTTGAACACCATCCAAACCCACTTGCACGAGACATCCTTAACTTTAGTGGCCATGTTCGGTTGAGAAGGAGGGATACCCTTGCTTTAACTCAAGCGCAAAATAGATGACTGGATCAGTTGATGTGAAATTGTTTGTAGTATCATAATATTTTGTCTAGCACTGGCTGGACTTATTATTTTCTTTTAGTATTAAGATTCGAAAACTTATTGTCATTTCATTTCTGAAGATTCAATAAATAAATGAAATGTAAATAATTTTATTCTATATTCTTCGACCTTTTTAATGATTTTTATTAAATAATTTTTAAGCTTGAGGTCACTTTTTTGTTTTTTATAAAAGATTTTTATTTCTTATATATATTTTTTGGGCCAACCAGAGTTATGGACCAATATGTGAGACAACCTCCATAACAATTTGATATTTTTCGTCCATTTTATTGCAATATTTTGAAAACTATTGCAGATAATACCATGAAATTTTGTATACGTTGTTTGTACTATAAAGAAGAAAGTGTGCGGAAAATAGTAAATTATATATAAGAAATAAAAATCTTTTATAAAAAACAATAAAGTGACCTCAAGCTTAAAAATTATTTAATAATAATATAAATGAAATGTATCAAAAAAAAAATTTTATTTACAGATACCCGTCATGTCTGTATTGTTAGGATCTGCAGATAAATTTAGAGGCATACCAGAAACCAGACCAACCCAGCAATCACCCTTTAATGGTTAATGGCGGGTCACAAACAACCGTTGAGGATTTTTCATATATACATGAAATCGAAAAGAGGGAGCAACAATTTCAGAAAGAAAAGGCCTTGGAGGAGCAAGTAAAACTACTTCAGGAAAAACTTAAACTCCACAAAACGAACTTTTATCAGAAATACATGCCACGGCAGCCAGACTGTCACAGCAGCAACACACCATTAGCAGGAGACACCAAAGTTAAGTCCCATAATTGTTAATGCCATAAATATCAATTCCACACGCACAATGGCGGGAATCGAACCCGCAACCCTCTGACTAATAGTTCGGCACTCTATCGCCTAGTCTATCAGGGCACTCAAACAAAAAATTAAAACAAAACTCAATTTACTATTGTAAACAATTTTTAAAAGTCATAGATCTTAAATACCAATATATCGAGCCATTACCGCCAAAATAATGTATCCCACACCATAATCGATTGTTGTTTTTTTTATCGAAATCGGTAGTTCAACATCATTTAAAATTATTAAAATTAAATGTATTACACAAAACAATATTTACATTATAAATTTTAAAATAATGGCTTTATTCAAACTGATTTTATTTAAAAAAACCCTCCCCTGTAAAATTTTGAGTTTGTGGGATACATTTTTTCGGCGGTTATGGCTCGATATGTATAATGCTTCAATAAGGAATAACGTGCATCCAATTCCATGAGTGGTAGAGAAAAATTTATTCAAATATTTGTTTTATGTTCGACAAAGAAAAATAAATGTAAAATTATGTTAAATTGTATTTAAAACAAAGACTTTTTTAGGTTAAAATTATACTCTAGTTTTAGTCATTTTTAATAAATATAAATACGTTTTAATAAATAAAGATTTTTTTTATCTTTAACAAAAGTTAATAAATAATTGTCTTTTTTTTAATACGAGTACAGTATAATAAATTTGTCATTCCTTTTGTGACACATTGAAACCATAATTCAAAAATAATAATTATAATTTAATTTATTTTAAATAATTTTTTAAAGTTGAAAAGTTCATAAATACATTTTCATTTTATTCCCATATTTTGTTATACCCTTCACCTTCATGAGAAGGGTATATATAAGTTTGTCAGAAGTGCTTTCGAGAAGTTTGCTATTGAAAATCAGCAAAATCGGTTTAGGCCAACCAGAGTTATGGACCAATATGTGAGACAACCTCCATAACAATTTGATATTTTTCGTCCATTTTATTGCAATATTTTGAAATATATTGCAGATAATACCATGAAATTTTGTATACGTTGTTTGTGCTATAAAAGAAGAAAGTGTGCGGAAGATAGTAAGAATCAGTCCATGATTTCTCATAGCCCCCATACAAATATATATATTCCCGAAATATGGCTTAATGATAAATAAATTTTTTTTTTTTTTTTGCATATTCTTTTTTATTGTATCTTCATTTTAAATGAACTAACAATAGGTATTCAAATCTTAAAACTAAAGTTAATTAAGATAAGTCCAGCCAATGCTAGGCAAAATCTAGTTTTCAAATTCGATAGGATATAATGAGCAACTTGTATTTATTCATCTGAGAGCGGTGGTGTCCCTCCTTCTCAAACGGCTATGACCGGGATGTTGTAAGATGTCTCGAGCGAGGGGATTTGGATGAGTTTCCAGCTTACCCAAATAAAGGGCCACGTGTTTAGTTATTTCCCATTTGACAAGTGGAACATCAAGATCGTTGTGTATGTTGTTGTTTTTAATATACCAAGGAGCGGTAGTTATCATTCGTAGAATTTTGTTTTGACGGCGTTGAATTTTCTCAATATTGGAGTTGGAGGCAGTGCCCCATAACTGGATACCATAGCACCAAATTGGCTTTAAGATTGAGTTGTAGAGTAGAAGCTTACAATCGAGCCGAAGGACGGAGTTTCTGCCGATGAGCCAATGAATTTGGGCTGCTTTCAGTTTCATTTGAGTCAGCTTAGCATCTATATGTGGTTTCCATGTGAGGCGACGGTCCAGATGAATACCAAGATATTTCACGTGTGAGTTTTGAGGCACTATATGGTCATTAATACGAATAGGGGGACATGATTCCCTACGTAGAGTAAAAGTTACGTGGGTGCATTTCTGTTCATTTATTTTTATTCCCCATTGTCTTGCCCATTTCTCCACTTGCGTTACGTGGTGCTGTAATTGAATCGAGGCATCTTTTGGATCTTTGTGAGTACTGAGAAATGCCGTATCATCAGCAAATGTTGACGTGTGAATTTCATTGTTTGTTGGCATGTCTGCTGTGTACAGCAAGTATAGAATTGGTCCTAAGATACTACCTTGAGGGACGCCAGCACCTATAGGTTGAGGACGGCTTAAATAATCACCTTCTTTAATCATAAACTGACGGTCGATTAAGTATTTCCATAGTAGGTGTTGAAGATTCACCGGCAAGTTCTGCTTTAATTTAGATATCAGGCCTTCATGCCATACTTTGTCGAAAGCTTGAGAGACGTCAATAAAGAGTGCCGAACAGTATCTCTTTTCCTCAAAGGTTTTTCTTATGACTTGTACCAATCTATGTGTTTGTTCTATTGTACTGTGTTGACGTCTGAAGCCAAACTGGTGATTGGGAATGCAGTTGTTTTCATTCAAAATCGGAGTCAGCTTGGTTATAAGCAATTTCTCGAATAATTTGGACATAGTTGGTAATAGACTTATTGGCCTATGATAAATAAATGCCTATAAAATTGGAATATCAAGACAAAATTCAGCAAAAATAAGTTTTATACAAAAAGAAATCACAAACCGAAATTTTTTTAGTTCGGTCCATATTTGACCATAGACCCCATATAAAGTCCACTTACAAAATTCACTTAAATACGCATAAAACAGATATAAATAATGGTTAACGGCTAAAATTTTACATAAATACTCTTTATAGGCAAATAAATTGTTGTACTAAATTTTATGGTGGCCGGCCCACAACTGGTCATAGCTCCCATACAAGGACCACATCTGAAAAAGACATTTTTCCCTATATATATTGTATAAATATCGTTACCGACTTAAACCTTTGTACAGATCATTTACATACATATATACAAAAACCATTCCACACAATTTTGTTAATTTCCGTCTAATTTTAACCGTATGCCCCATATAAAGCCCTCTTCCGAAAATCACTTTAACACTCATAAATCGCTTATAAATAAGGGTACCAATTTAAAATTTTACACGGATCATTTACATACATGCCTAAATAAAACTGCTGGATTTTGAGAATATCGGTCCATATTTGACTTTATCACCCACATACGGTCCACTACCGAAATCCACGTTAATACTAATATATATCTTAAATATACCGTTATTATGTTGAAATTCGACGTGAAATATCCTCATATGCATGAAAATAACTGTTCCAAAATTTAAGAAGATCGGCCCATAATTTGTCATACCTGTCATATAGAACCATTTCCAAAAAACAAATAAATTCGGGTCAAAAAGTATTCTTTTCGGATTTAACCCATATTCGGTCCATATTTTATAATCATGATATATATCGTTGGAAAGGTATTTTTAATACCTTTTATTTAATGTATTACAAATTATCAGACACCCAGTAGTTCCCGAGATATAGGCCTATATATTTTCAACTTTAAGGGCCCGCCCCCTCGAAAATAGGCGTGACCACCAAGATTTTTTTTTTTGCTGGTATCTCCTCTAAAAGCCCTATTTGATTTTTTTTTTTGAGCAAACTCACTAAAACCGAATTGTACCCCTTTTTTATACTCTGTTTGTTAAGTTACACTCAAGATTATTATGAACATCAGACAAACTCTGTAAATTATGGTAAGAATTGGTAATTAAATCAATTAAAATGGTAAAAATTAGACAACATTTCAAAATATTTCAAATAAATTATGTTGGTCGTCAAATTGTCTTTCAAACAATATATCAAATACTAATAAAATTTGCTCTAAGACTGAATAGAAAACACAAAATTAGGATATTCTAGTCTAGTGTAGTTTCTGTATTTCTTATTACGCTTAGGTGAAGGGTATTTAAGATTCGGCACAGCCGAATATAGCACTCTTACTTGTTAATTTTAACCTATTACAATTTTTATTAATTTTTTTTTAAAAACCTTAATTCTTCCTTATCTGACAACCTCTGTTAACCCAATTCGTTAATGTAATGGGTATTAAAATAACGTAAATTTTATAAGCTAAAAAACGGGAAAACCCTTTTGGGTTAAATTGCATGATGTTTATAATCATGCAATTTCAACTATTTATTTAAGTAAATTCTATGAAAAAATAAAAAAACACTAAAATTTTGTCTGAAATTTTCAAAATTTTTGAATTAAAAAATTTTTTTTTTTAATTTTTGATAACCCATTTAATGCGCCTCTCAAAGACCTTTCATATGATACCAAATTTACATATAGTTCCTTTGGAAGAAATGTGAAAAAATCAAAAAACCTCTAAAAAGGACATTTTTATCTTTTGGTCCAGCTCACCAAATATTGACCCCAGGACAAAAAAAATTGAGTCACGTAGTTTTAAAATGAATCAAATGTTCATATTGGTCGGGAATATAATTTTAATTTAATTTAATTTTATTTTGGGCCACCCTAATGTACATATGTACATACATACATTTATAACTTCAATTAATTTCGGTTAAAAATAAAGGCAATACAAATGTAAATATATAAAAATAATTTATTAATTAAAAAGGGACAATTCAATATTAAAAGCATGAACAGTATTTATTATAATTCAATATTTAATTCAATATTTAAAGCAATAAGTTATTACACAGCTGTTATTTTCCCTTTTTTTTCTCTCAAAAACTTTGTAAGTTCAAATAATTATTTGCTCGAATAAATGGAAAATATTTGACTGAGTGTGGTCACATCAGCTTCACATTAGAGACATTTTTATTTGCTACCGAACCAAAAACATGTTTGCACCAAACAAATGTTTCTTGGTCACATTACAGCAAAGAAATATTTGCAACTTTTGGGCAAATGTTTCATAAATGTGACCGCAGCTTTATAGATGCATATTAAAATCACAAATTGATATCAGTTCCAATATGTTCATGAAATTTAATAAAATCTCTTTTGCTTGCACTATTACACAAATAGTAACTTATATGATATACAGCCATGTCACAGAATTTCATTCCGTTCGGAAGTGGAATTAATTTGGTACTTTTCCGTTAAAATTTAATTATTTTTATGTTCCTATTTATACCCACCACCAAAAAGATTTGGGTATATTAAGTTTGTCATTCCGTTTGTAACACATCGAAATATTGGTCGCAGAACCAAAAAGTCTATCACCCCTATCGTGAATAAAAATTCCACATGAAATCTGTTCCCTTTTATTTTTTTAACATTGAATTTTAATAGGAAGAGTGTGAAAAGGGAACAATTTTCATGTGGAATTTTTATTCACGATAGGGGTGTATATATTCTGGCTCCGTATATGAGTCTGAGACGGTCTAACCATGTCCGTCCGTCTGTCTGTTTGTTGAAGGCACGATTGGACTTAAAACAATGAAAATTTTCCCAAACATTATTTGTTTCACCGAAATGTTTGGTATTGAGTAATAGACGAAAGTTTTAGACAATCTTTATATTATCAAATAAGCAGATAAGAATAAGAAAGAAAAGTGACATTTTGGACACTTTATTTTTTATTATAGAAGGAGATGTTCTGTGGCAAATGGTAAGAATCGGTCCACGATTTATTATAGTCAACATACAAATGTATTCCTGAAATGTGGCTCTCTAGGACATAAATGCCTATTGAAAAGCATACAAAAGTCTGCAAAAATATGTTTCATGCAAAGAAGAATCATAAAACGACATTTTGTTTGATTCTGTTCATATTTGACCAGTATACTTTGAAAATAACTTAAAACGTTATAAAGCTCTTATATAATATTTCACTATATAATATTTTCTATACACATTTATGTACCATAAAGCCATATTCCGGGAACACATTTGTTTTAGGGTTATGAAAAGTCGCGGAACGATTTTTAACATTTTCAACAGGACTTGTCTTTCTATAATAACAAAAAGTGTTTAAAATTTAAAAATTTTAAGAAAATTGCAAAAGATGTCGCGATTGTCTGAAACTTTGGTCTATAATTTGGATCTACTAGACCGATTTGCTCATTTGCAACATTAAACATTTCGGAAATTCAAGGAATATTTTGTAAAAATTTCATTGTTCTATGTATTTGTCGAAGCTGTATTGTGCGGATGGATGGGTATCCAGAATATATTGGTATTTAGACTAAAAATAAATTTCTGCACGCTGTAATATGTATAAAATTTAGATAGGTATAAATTATTATACAATTTCTATTGTAATAGAAATTTATTTAAATAAAAAAAAATATTGGAATAAAATGAAAATGTATTTATGAAGTTTTTCAACTTTAAAAATTTATTTAAAATAAATTAAATTATAATTATTATTTTTGAATTATGGTTTCAATGTGTCACAAAAGGAATGACAAATATACTGTACTCGTATTAAAAAAGACAATTATTTATTAAGTTTTGTTAAAGATAAAAAAATTCTTTATTTATTAAAACTTATTTAACTTATTTATATTTATTAAAAAGGACTAAAACTAAAGTATAATTTTAACCTAAAAAAGTATTTGTTTTAAATACATATGTATAAATAATCATAATGTAAAAAATATTTTTATTTATATTCATAAAAGGTACATGTAATGAACATATCATTTTGTTTTTGGTATAAAAAATCCATGCTTTAAACAACTAATTGTATTAAATGCATTAACATAATTTTACATTTATTTTTCTTTGTCGAACATAAAACAAATATTTGAATAAATTTTTGTCTAACACTCATGGAATTGGATGCACGTTATTCCTTATTGAAACATTATATATATGACTTTTAAAAATAGTTTATAATAGTAAATTGAGTTTTGTTTTAATTTTTTATTTGAGTGCCCTGATAGATTAGGCGATAGAGTGCCGGACTATTAGTCAGAGAGTTGCGGGTTCGATTCCCGCCAAAGACTCTGGGTGTTTTTCTGCAGTTTAGTCTTCTAGTGGCAATTAAAGCGAAGTCCAATTCATACCGTGCATAAACTGTGTTCTTGGGTCCAATAGATACAAACACGTTTTGTGAAGATCCATAATTGGTATCACAACCAGTAACAAGTCGAACAAAAGTCGCTTTATTTTTTTTTTATAATTAACAAACGCAAACTGCGAAGCTTTTTGGCTTATCTGCAGAAAACACCCAGAGTCTGGCAGGAATCGAACCCTCTGACTGATAGTCCGGCAAACTATCGGTTGTGTTGTTGGTTGTGCCTGATTTTGCATTGTCATTGAATTGTTGCCACTATTATATTCAGTCTTAATTTCAGTGTTCCCATCGTCTTCGGCCAATCGTATTTCAATTGGTGCATCATTGCCAGTACATGCAGCTACAATTGTATATTTAACACTTTCGTGCTGGATGGGATTTATGGCATTAACAATTTTGGGACTTAATTTTGGTGTCCTGCTAATGGTGTTATTATTATTAACTCCAATATTGTTAATATATTGCTGCTGTCTTTGCTGTGATTGATACTTTTAGAGGCGATGCCAGCAAAAAAAAAAACTGTTGGCGGTCACGCCTATTTTCGAGGGGGCGGGCCCGTAAAGTTTAAAATATATATACGTTATTCTTTATTGATCTTCAAAATGTAATAGTAACTACCAACAACACCAACAGATATGGATTTGAAGTCCAATCCATATTTTGGTATAGAACCGTGCATACGGTGTTGTTGGGCCCAATCGATACAAATACGTTTTGAAGATCATAATTGTTTGTGGGTGTGGAAAACATATTTGGCATTTGCGTGGTTTGTATGTTGGTTCTTTGTACCTTAGGACTCTTAAGTAAACTGTTCTCTTTGGGTGACGAACTGTTTAGATTTAAGGCCCCATCAACAACAACACTGTTGGGTCCAATAGTTACTATTACATTTTGAAGATCAATAAAGAATAACGTGCGAAATACATCCCATCCAGTGTTGCCACGAAAAACAATTTTTTGTAACCAACATTTATGAAAAAAATAACCAAATTAAAAAAAAAATAACCAAATTTAAATGCATGTACTATTTATTTATTTTTTGTAATTTTAACTATAATTTGTACTTTAAGGTAACAAAAAAAAAACATAAAAGAACGTATTTTACAACACAACTCCTAATACTAAAAAAGAATTTTTTTAAAAAACTAAACGTCATATTTTGCAAAAAGTAATGCAAAGAAACATAAGCTAATGCTACAATTTGTAAAATTTAAAATTCCAATACTTTACATTAAGTTTTGCAAGTTTAATTATTAATTTTTAATGTCTTAAACAAAAATAAAATGTATATAATAAAAACAAAAAATTTTTCATTGGCAATAAAATAGGGAACTAGAAAGTTACTCTCTTAAATACTAAAAAAAACATGTAATTATATTACAATAAATATGGAGATCACTTTTACTTAAAATGTCACAGCTTGAGTTTTAAAATTTGTCTTTGGTAGACCAAACAAAATGGGCATTTTGTTGATTTTTGCACAATTCTTTTGCTTGCAATATATTACTAATTGACTTAAAATCTAAATTATTCCTAAATTTTGTTTTTATCAAACTAAGCTGAGAAAATGTTCTTTCAGCTGCAGCGGAACTGTGGGGTAATGTCAATGAATTTTGTACGAAATTTACAAGTTCGTTAAAACAATTTTCGTTTAGGCCATTTTTGTATGTTGAAATTTTATCCCAACATTTAAATTCACATAGTAAATATTTTCAGTAAAAAAAAATAACCAAAACAGAAAAAATCTACACATGTACACATTGAGAAAAAAAATAACCAATTTTGGTTAGAAATAACCAAAAACGGCAACGCTGATCCATCCAATTCCATCAGTGTTAGACAAAAATCACAACAACCACCAGTAAACAAAGTTGTTCGGATGTCAGTTTTTTATAATTAACAAACACAAACTGCGAAGCTTTTTGGCTTATCTGCAGAAAACACCCAGAGTCTTTGGCAAGAATCGAACCTGCAACCCTCTGACTGATAGTTCGGCAAACTTTCGCCTAGTTGGCAATCAAATAATCGCCTTAGCGCCTCTTGGGGATTATTGAGGCTAGCTGGCAAAAAACACATATGTATGTATTTATAATAATAAATACATATGTATGTATATGTGTATTTGTAATAATAAAAAATAAAAATGTTTTTTATTATGCATAATGCCGTTCTACACTTTATTTTAAATCTTCTTTAGGGAATTTATTCCCTGATGCTAGGGACTTCGGTAATTTTCTGATAAAAATTTGGTAACAAAATGTTTTGAACAGTGGCATCACTGATATTCCAAACAGCTGTATGCAGTTTGTTTTGTATTATAATAAAAACATTTTAAAATTTGTGAAGTCGTGGTCGTGGATGACTCCTGTGTTTTTGAACAAATTAAACCACAAAGGCAAAGAAAGTCTACAGCAGGAGACAGAAAAATTCAACACGTTTGGACCGACGATGAAGTTATTAGTTTAATTTCATCCGTGGAGAAACACCGTGGGCTTTGGGACTACGCTTCACCAGAGTATAAACTTACAAGACTGAATGGATGGCAAAGTGTTGCAGATGAGATAGGAATTGAAGGAGTGGATGCTAACGAGGCAAAAGTTAAATGGTCATCTCTGCGCACTACTTATATGGTCAATTTGGTAAAGCTGAGGAAAAAAAAGTCCGGGCAAGGAGCAAACGAATCCCATACTGTCACATGAAAATTTTTCAAGCCGTTGATGCATACGTATATAAATACATACGTACATACACATTTGTTTTTATGAATATGTATATTAAAATATACTGAAAACCTTAAATTTGTGCAAACGTAAACTGAAGTGATCTCCTAATTTAATGTATACTTTTAATCAAAAATGTGTGTTTGTTTATTTTGTGTTTTTTTAACTCCAATAAAATAAAAGAATTTTAAACTTGACTGTTAATTATATTCAGTTTTATACGTTTTATTATGCCTTATGGTTCTTTTTTTTAATTTTACTTAAGCAGGATATAAAAACATTCGGTCCAATCATGAATAAAAATTCCGCGTATGATTATATCATATGCGATCATATTGCCATGCACGTCGCCTTCATCAACGAAATAGGTGGCAAATTCAGTCTCAATTTCTTTTGCATCATTAAAGTAATTACGATAAAATTAACAAAAGTGTCGCGAATTTGCAAATCCAAAGCTCACTTTAACGTAGTCCTGGACAAGTACATTGCATATTGCATCAAGAGCCTCTGGTATAATCCGAGAGATGGTAGTCTGCGGAATTCGAAATATGTATTGCAAAGACGTAAAATTGTCGCCTGTTGCCAAGTAGCGCAGAGCCAACGTCAAACGAGTTGCTGGTGAAATGCTCAATCGCATATTAATATCCTTTTTCTGGATGTAGGATGTAACCAATTGCAGCAAATGGTCAAATTGATCTGCAGTCATACGCACGAATCCTCGATATGAATCTGGCTCTTCAGCACGTAATTCGTACATCAGTTTTGCACAACACCCTTCCTTCTTCCGTTTCTTCAACCATTCTCGCATCCACACACTACGCAGCCTCTTTTTTTATTTTTTTTTCCTTCTTCATCATCATCTAAAATAGTATATGTGGCCAAAATGGAAACAGCAGCCCACTTTCTCTTTGACATTTTCAAAAATTTACAAAATATTTTATAAAAACATATGATTGGCGCAAATGTTGACATATGAAATGTACACACATGTTACATGTCGTGTACTGATAACAAATATGTAGCCATTCAAAAATGTACACATGTGCTGCCATTGCATATGTATACGCTTCGGCTACATTTGTCATATTTAAATTTTGTGACAAAACTACATTTCGTGTAATATCAAAATTTTAAAACATGTAGCCACTGTTACATATTTAACAAATGTAAACAAAATGCTGAGAGTTGTCATGACGTCAGAGCCACATGTGAATGTGGCTTTTTACATGCCATGTACTGCCGGCTTAAGTAATTTGTCAAAAGTAATCGGGTTTTCACTGGTATTGCCATATTTTAGAAAAAAAATTATTTTATTTTACAAGGAAGTTGTAATAACGAAAAATCTTCAAGGTCACTTTATTCCTCACTTTAATTAAAGTTACCTTTTACTATTAAGAACATTAGAGGCAAGTTGTAATAATGGCCCTTAAGATGCAATAAAATAAATATTTCTTACTATTTTAACAAATAAGTACATACATACATACATATAATAACACATTTAACAACATAAATCTCTTGTCACCTGACCCCGAAGCCGGAGAAAGATCTTTCCTTGGAAACCGGAGCAGAAAAATAAAACAACAAGTAAGTGAAGTGATCTTTTATTTATTTTATTGTATAATTATACAAATATGATAATCATTGTATAAGAATAATTGCATATGATATCATATTACATACTTATAAAATTAATAATAAATGAATTTAAAATGAAATTTAACCACTACATCTGTATGTCCTGTGTGGCATAGTGGTTATCGTCGAAGTCGCGAGTTCGTGGAGTATGGGATCGATTCCTGCAATAACCTCTGTTTTTTTTTTCTTATATTTTTTTGATTGACGGTTCGATTCCTATGAAAACCCAAAATTATTCTTATATTTTTTTTTGATCCAGGGTTCGATTCCTATAAAAACCCAAACATTTTTTCTTAATTTTTTGTTGTCGATTGAGCTAATATTTATTTTTTTTGTAAAACTTTTCTTTGCCCACGAGAATTATTAATTATAAAAGTTAAATATATTTTTTTTATTCCTTTGTTTTTCTCTTATAATATTTAAAAGAATAAATAATATATTTCAAAAATTAAAACTTTTAATCATAAGCTGATAGATTTAATAATATTCTATGAAGGTTTTTTTTTGTTATTATAATAAATAAAATATTCCATTTATAATAAATAATTAATTAATCAAAGTGTTTCGATTTCTGGTCATCCTGTAGAAGACGTTAATCAATATTAGGGATCATACTAATCATATATATAAATTTGCCACCAGTAGCATGATCACGGTTGGGAGGGGTAATAAGCTTGTGAATAATAAAGTCCTAATAAATTTTCTTTTCTTTCTCTTAAATATTGTTGTTAACAATTTTGCATGCAAATTTAAAATAAATTATATTCTGTAGTTGCAAAAACAAGTTTAGAAAAGAAACCTACCCAAATTGCCGACGAGATAGAAAACGGAGATTTTTGCATTCTATCTAAACTTCATATATTACAATTCAAACACAATGCTTATGACATGTTAATTGCTACAGTATGTTATGAAAACAGTATGAGATTTGTGGTGGAAATGAAAAAATATTATGGTTATTTTTTATTTTTAATAAAATAAAACGAAAAATCATAAAATTTTCTTTTTTATACCCTTCACCAATAGGAGACGGGTATATATAAGTTTGAAATTTCCACAATATAATTTTCCGGCCCTATAAAGTATATATATTCTGGATCCTTATAGATAGCGGAGTCGATTAAGCCATGTCCGTCTGTCTGTCTGTCTGGATGTTGAAATCAGTTTTTTACAAAAATTGGAAAATTAAAAAAGCGTAAGGTTTTCAAGATTTAATATGTTTATAACAACGGATAGTATTAATATTTATACTCTACAACCCCATAGTAGGGGTCCAATATACCCTGGATTTGTGCTAATATTTATAACGCCAAAACTATTATTCTAATACCCATTTTAAAGTATACCGATCGACTGAGAATCACTTTCTGAGTCGATTAAACGATGTCCGTTCGTCTGGCTGGCTGTCCAAGTAAACATTGTGCGCAGAGTACAGGTCGAAATTTTAAAGATATTTCGATCAAATTTAGCACGAGACTCGGCCCAAAGACGGTTAGTATTGAATTTGGCAAATTATTTCACCTAGCCCCCAGACAAATGTCGTCCGAAAAAGGGGTTTATCGATCATAAATGTTTTATTTATGTATGTATCTAAACAAATTTCGCCACAAATAAATTGAACGTAAAGCCTAATCACACCTACAAACTTTGTGCAGATCGTATTATAAAATTTTGGTATTCAAATAATATTTAACACAAATATGTTTCATATACATACATGCATACAAATTATTCAGTGATTATGATTTATGATGACTTTTTAAAGTGTTTATATCGAGATACAATTTAACACAACAGAAATTTATATGTACAGAAGCCATGCCACTAACTTTTTGGATGATCGTTCCATAATTCTGTTTTTGCTCATATACTGGGTGTAGGGTATTATATAGTCTATATTTTCTTTCTTGTGCAATATTACATTATACTTATTATTTTTTATTTCATTTATTTACAGATGCAATTACCCATTATGTCCGTAGTTCGACCAATAAATTTAGAGGCATACAAGAACCAGGCCAACGCAACAATCGCCCCTTAACGGTTAATGCCTGGGGCCAAATTACCGCATTCGATATCGAGTAAAATTGATCGTAATTTTCTTATTTGAGATTATGGCATTAGATATCGAGCAAGAAATTTAGTACATTTTACCATAATTACGATATCGAAAACAACCGGCAGTGATTTTTCATATCTACATGAAATCGAACACAGGGAGCAACAATCTCAAAAATAAAAGGAATTGGAGGAGGAAGTAAAAGTACTCGAGAAAAATCGTACGGCTCACACTGATTTGTTAACAAAAGTACGTGGCAGATCAACAGCACTACAGTCACAGCAGCAACCACAGCAAATTCAGAATCAATATATTAACAATATTGGAGTTAGTAATAATAACCCCATTAGCAGGACACCAAAATTAAGTCCCAAAATTGTTAATGCCATAAATCCCATCCAGCACGAAAGTGTTAAATATACAATTATAGCTGCATGTACTGGCAATGATGCACCAATTGAAATACGATTGGCCGAAGACGATGGGAACACTGAAATTAAGACTGAATATAATAGTGGCAACAATTCAATGACAATGCAAAATCAGGCACAACCAACAACACAACCGATAGTTTGCCGGACTATCAGTCAGAGGGTTCGATTTCTGCAGATAAGCCAAAAAGCTTCGCAGTTTGCGTTTGTTAATTATAAAAAAAAAAATAAAAAAAAATAAAGCGACTTGTTTATTGGTTGTGATACCAATTATGGATCTTCACAAAACGTGTTTGTGCCATAAATCCCATCCAGCATGAAAGTGTTAAATATACAATTGTAGCTGCCATATTGGACCCAAGAACACAGTATGCACGGAATTGGACATCACTTTAATTGCCACTAGAAGACTAAACTGCAGAAAAACACCCAGAGTCTTTGGCGGGAATCGAACCCGCAACTCTCTGACTAATAGTCCGGCACTCTATCGCCTAGTCTATCAGGGCACTCAAGCAAAAAATTAAAACAAAACTCAATTTACTATTGTAAACAATTTTTAAAAGTCATAGATCTTAAATGCCAATATATGTATAATGCTTCAATAAGGAATAACGTGCATCCAATTCCATGAGTGGTAGAGAAAAATTTATTCAAATATTTGTTTTATGTTCGACAAAGAAAAATAAATGTAAAATTATGTTAATGCATTTAATAAAATTAGTTGTTTAAAGCATGGATTTTTTATACCAAAAACAAAATGATATGTTCATTACATGTACCTTTTATGAATATAAATAAAAATATTTTTTACATTATGATTATTTATACATATGTATTTAAAACAAATACTTTTTTAGGTTAAAATTATACTTTAGTTTTAGTCCTTTTTAATAAATATAAATAAGTTAAATAAGTTTTAATAAATAAAGAATTTTTTTATCTTTAACAAAACTTAATAAATAATTGTCTTTTTTTTAATACGAGTACAGTATATTTGTCATTCCTTTTGTGACACATTGAAACCATAATTCAAAAATAATAATTATAATTTAATTTATTTTAAATGATTTTTTAAAGTTGAAAAGTTCATAAATACATTTTCATTTTATTCCCATATTTTTTTATTTAAATAAATTTCTATTACAATAGAAATTGTATAATAATTTATACCTATCTAAATTTTATATTACAGTTTTTAGTCTAAATACCAATATATTCTGGATCCCCATCCCTCCGCACAATACAGCTTCGACAAATACATAGAACAATGAAATTTTTACAAAATATTCCTTGAATTTCCGAAATGTTTAATGTTGCAAATTAGAAAAATCGGTCCAGTAGATCCAAGTTATAGACCAATGTTTCAGACAATCGCGATATTTTTCAGATATCTTTTACAATTTTCTTCAAATTTTTAAATTTTAAACACTTTTTGTTATTATGGAAGGACAAGTCCTGTTGAAAATGTTAAAAATCGTTCCGCGACTTTTCATAACCCTAAAACAAATGTGTTCCCGGAATATGGCGTTATATTACATAAATGTGTATAGAAAAGCCGTATATAAGGGGCTATAGTGAAATATTATATAAGAGCTTTATAACGTTTTAAGTTATTTTCAAAGTATACTGGTCAAATATGAACAGAATCAAACAAAATGTCGTTTTATGATTCTTCTTTGCATGAAACATATTTTTGCAGACTTTTGTATGTTTTTTAATAGGCGTTTATGTACTAGAGAGCCAAATTCCGGGAATACATTTGTTAAAATTTAAGAGTCAAAATATATCATATGATCAAGCCAGATAATCTTTCATGCTCTTAACTGAATTTATTCCATATTAAGGCTTTAAAACTTCTAATTTAAATTATGACAATTTTTATTATAAATGTTTTACCGACGCGTAACAAAAACTTAAAATATTTTTCCATATTCACCAGGTTAAAGAAAAAAAAAGAGTATAGAAAAGAGTAAGGTTAAAAGGTGAAGCTTATATCATCTTAATAATGTTATTTACAAGAATTTATAGGTGGAAGCGGACCAATTATAGACTGATATCTTCAAAATCAAGTAACGTAATTTCTATGTATTTGGGGCTAATTTAGGTAGGATTTCTTCTCAATAACGTAGTTTATAAAAGTTAATTGGAAAATTAAAGAATCGTACTTATTATTTTAATTTCATTTATTTACAGTCTCGTCTCATCGAACTGTTCGGACGTGTTTTTTTAGTGCGGCTGAATTTTCGGTGAAAAAATCGTAATAGGTGAAAAAGTGTAAAAAAAAAAATTAACATTAAACATCACATAAAAACTGTATGAGTGTTCCTCTCAGATGTAATTCTGAAAAAGAGCTTAGCTCGACTAGAAAAACTAGATGGGTCTCTGAGGAAGAATCCTTAAAAAAATCTTTGGAGAATTTTCTCACTACAAGAGCCGTAGAACGGCGTCGCTCCTGTTCGCCCAATATAGTGATTTCAACAGATGAGAAAACATCATCTTCATCAAATAGTGCAGTGAAACCCAAAAAACAAGTAGGTATGGATAAGTACATCACCGTTCTCAAGCGACAGAGGAGCCCGACGTCTGCTCAAGTGTCATCAAATTCAAAAGCTCCTAAGACCGTGAGTAATGATCAAAATAGGTTTGCTCTCCTCCAGACGGATGAGCCAGAACTTCCTAAGAAGACGTTTAAGCCCCCACCAATTTATCTGAGAGAGCCCACTTCCAGTAAATTGGTACAAAGAATTGTTTCGGTAATAGGTGAAAATATGTTTAGCGTAACATCAATTAAACATGGAAATATCAGCGAAACCAAAATTCAAGTGAATAGGGAAGATGATTTTCGAAAATTGTCCAACCAGTTGGAGAGGGACACTAGGGATTTCTATACCTACCAGCTGAAAAGCGCAAAAGGACTCCAAGTCGTTCTAAAGGGTATAGACCCATGTGTTGATCCTACGGAGATAAAGACCGGTTTAATGGACAAAGGGTTCAAAATCAAGAGCGTAGTGAATATTAGAAACCGTGAAAAGATCCCTCAGCCCATGTTCAGGGTAGAATTGGAACCTGGAGATGTTGTCTTAAAGAAAAACGAGTCCCATCCCATCTACAATCTGATGTACCTTCTGCATCGTAGAATCACCGTGGAAGAACCACATAAGCGTCAGGGACCCGTCCAGTGTCTCAACTGTCAAGAATTTGGTCACACCAAGGCGTACTGTAAATTGCCGTCAGTTTGTGTTGCGTGTGGGAAGCTACATGCAACTGCTCAATGTGATAAGTCGAAAACTGATTCAAAAATCAAAAAATGCAGTAACTGCGGAGTTAATCATACCGCAAATTATAGAGGTTGTCCAATTTACACTCATTTGAAAGGCATAAGTACCAACAAGACGTCAGTATTACCTGATCATCGTCAACAGCCTATTTTGGCATCGAGTGACAATTTCCCGCAATTGTTACGGTCCACTAGTCATGTAAACGCGCCTAGTTCTAGACAAGTTTCTTACGCTAACGTGGTTAAATCTAATATGCCAGGTTTGGAGCAGGCACCTAAATCACAATATTACGAGCCTAATATTAACACTCTAGAGACTACATTGCAGACACTTGTCCAAACCATGAACACTTTTACGATCACTATGACATCCATGATGCATACAGTGACCATTTTTGGGAAAGGAAAATACAGGACATATACAAAATTATGTTAAAAATGAAAAGAAAAACAGAAAAAATAATCATATAATATATTTAGTAACAACAAAAACAAGTCTTCTTGATTAGAATAAAAAGTTAAATAAAAAGTTTTTATAATATTATAATTTAAAAAAATAAATTTGGTTTTATAAACAGTCTTCTTGACTAAGGCTAACAAAAAAAATAGAAAATAACTACATTAATGATAAATTTAGTTATGAAGTTTGATATTTTTCCACAGAATGTATTTTTTTTTTAACATCTGGATTGTTAATTCAAAATCCTTTAAATTCTGAGCAATTCATTTTAAACTTGAATTTTGTAATTAATAATGATCTTAAAGTATTTACTTTTAATTGCGATTTTTCGGTGGTCCAAATATTATTCATTATTGAAAACACTCTCTCGGTAGCAGCATTTGAAGCTGGTAGACATAGATAAAATTCAACAAGTATCAATATATTTTTATATGCAATTACATTTGTCTTAAAGTGATTAAAAATTTCAATCCATCTTTCATCTACTGATATATTTTTTACCCTCCAGTCTTGTATTTTTTCATTATTTGCAAAATTTTTCACACAGCTCACTTCATCAAATAAATCTTCATTATTTATTTTTAAATCATTTCCAAATTAGGATAGAGTTAGGATAAAGTTTTTTCAATCTTGTCCCAAGATAACATATTTCGTAACAATATCCAGTCTAAAATTTCTACATCTCTAAAAGCTTTATCCCACTGATTTAGGTAATCAATGCGTGTTTGGTAAAAATTTGTTATATGTTCTTTAGTTATTGTTTCATCAAAATCATTAATTTTCTGTAATTCGAGAATAATATTTTTGACGGTAAGGGGTAAAAACATTAACATTAACTTTTTCCGTTCGACCAATTTAAATTTTAAATCTTTTAAAATAATTGAAGCCTCAGGCATTGAAATATTTTGTGATTCTACTTTAAGAATAGCTTTATGAAATGTTGAAGCTTGGCTATATGCAAAAGATAACCATAATTCAGCACAAGGATTCATAAAAAATTTCATAATATTGTCGGACATTTTGGTTGAGACATAAAATATAATTTTAAAGATTCAAATAATTTTATGATTCTTTCCAAAGCAGGCATTAAAGTTAACCATCGAGTTTTGCGATGTCCTAGTAACTTTTTATATTCTATTTCAATATCTTCACATATTTCTTTGAAATTTTCAATTCTAACTGTATAAATATATAAAAAAGAATAAATTTTGACAATAATAACTTCAATATCAATAGGTAAGCATTCTGCTGCAGTTTGTATGCAGTTGTTCAAAATATGTGCAGCGCAATTTACACCTATCAGTTTTTGGCCAATGAAGTTTTGCATTTTGTGAAAGATATTATTCTGACCTTTTCTGGCTGCACCACCAAAATTACAATTTGTGCTGTCTCCACAAAACGCTATCATTTTACTAATTATTTAATTTGTTTTCAAGAGTCTCTTGCACATATTTTGAAATAATATCTGAAGTTTCTCCAATAAGGTCTTTAACATCCAAAATCGTAATCTGAATTCCTTTATTCGGCAGAAAGTATCGAATTAATATTGGACAAATTTTAACCTTTTTGTGATTCGAACAATCTAAATATGTTGTGATACATTGAACGTTTGACAAATCTGCTTTGATTGTATTTAATGACATTGGTGTAAAAATATTGTTAACAATGGATTCACATTTTGTTCTAGCACAAGAATATTTGTCAGTGAAACACGATTTGATCAGTTTTGATGTGCAATCGTTAGACCTAAATGAAAAATTGTGCAGAACACTGTGAAATGTCCAAGTACCTTCTACAATAGCCAGGTCCTTTTCTTTATCATTGAATGTATTAATTCTTAAAAAATTCGTTAAAACTTTACTTGATGATTTGGCTAAATCTGATCTTTTATGCTTTTGTGTTTGCAAGTGCTGTTTAATATCAGTACGTCCACTATTTGCTATAGAAAAATGTGCCAAACATTTTTCACATCTCACCTCTTGTTGTTGCTACTTGTTGTTTTAATAAATGGAAACAACTCGCTTTTTAAGTCATCATTGAAATTACATTTTATTTTTGTTGGAGCCATATCTCTAATAAAATGAATGCTATTTTAACTTTTGGAAATGTAGGGAAAGTATACAGTTGGATTTTTATGATAATTTTGTATTAATGTTCGTGCAATGTATATGCTAAAAAGAGGACATTTGCATATCAAATTAGGAAATAAGGGACATTGTACTGTCCTGTATTTACAAAAAAATCTCAAGGGACAGCATGTTAAAAAACAGGACTGTCCTGTAAAATACAGGACGGATGGTCACCGTAATGATGCAGGAAATGCTGAAAATGCAATCCACTATCTTACAAGCCATTTTAAAGAAATGATTTGTTTAAAAATTTGTTTTTGGAATGCGAACGGCCTCCGCCTACATAAAAACGAACTGGAACACTTCCTGATGGATAAGCAGATTGATGTCATGATGATTGCTGAAACTCACTTGACGGCGACAGCGTACTTCAAAATTAATGGCTACGTGTTGTATGATACCAAAGATCCCCGCGGAAGAGCATGTGGAGGATCGGCAATTCTTATAAAGAACAGAATAAAACATTATTTAATGAACAACATATGTGAGGATTACCTACATGCAACAAACATTTGTATTGAATTCTGTCAATACAATTTTGTTTTATCATCAATTTATTCGCCGCCTCGATTTTCAATAAAGGAACACCAATACTACAGCTTCTTCAATTCCCTTGGAGCTAGATTTTTAGTTGCTGGTGACTTTAACGCCAAACACACATTTTGGGGTTCACGTCTGGTGACCCCGAAGGGTCGTGACCTCTTCAACACCATTGCCAAAATGGGATTAGATGTACTCTCAAGCGGGCATCCCACCTACTGGCCGACGGATCGACGGAAGATTCCCGATGTTATTGACTTCGGAGTAGTGAAAAATATCCCTGTAGAATCGATACAAGTGGAGCCTTCATTAGACTTGTCTTCAGATCACTCTCCTTCTATTATTTCAATGCGTTTCCTTCAAGGGAATGGCTCTCCATTTCGGGACATATCTAAAACGAGAGTAAGTTGGATAAAGTATAAAAAGTATTTAAGTTCCCACTGCACGGAAAATGTAGTGTTGAGAACTACCGAGGATATTGATGGGTCGATTGGCAAGTTTACTGAGGACATACGAAGAGCTGTACATCACGCCTCCACATACGACGTTGAGTGCAGAAGTGGGACAAATAGAACTTATTTCGCTGAACTCGATCATCTCCTGTCAGAAAAAAGAAGAGTTAGAAGAGAGTGGCAAATTCACAGGTCTTCTGAACTGAAAGCTAGGCTACGGGTATGCAGAGATATACTAAGAAATTTCTTAGAAACCCAAAGAATGGCTTCACTTAAATCTTACTTGGAGGGCCTTGATAGTACCCCACAATCTGACTATTCGTTATGGAAGGCGGCACGAGGTTTAAAAAGACCAGTTAGAGGAAAGCCTCCTCTGCGAAATCCGACTGGTGACTGGGCTAGAAATGATTCCGAGAAGGGGACTTTATTTGTTAATCATTTGAGAAAAGTGTTTACTATAAACAACTCAAATAATGCATCTGATTTGCCTCCACTCGTTATTAGACCTCCTGTACCTCTAAGACTAAACTTTCGTGATGTACAAAACGCTATTGGTACCCTGAACCTTAGAAAGGCTCCAGGTATGGATAAAATCAGCAATAAAATGCTTGTGGAGTTACCTCGTGTAGCAAGAAAGATTATCCTCTTTATCTTCAACGCTATTTTACGCCAAGAATACTATCCTGCAGATTGGAAGGTGTCTATGATCACTATGATTCCTAAGTCAGGGAAGGACCACACCAAAGTGGAGTCATATAGGCCAATTAGCCTACTGCCGACAATTTCTAAACTGTTCGAAAAATTGTTAATGACTAAGTTGACTCCAATTCTGAATGACACTGAATGTATTCCAAATCATCAATTCGGATTCAGAGCTAAACACAGCACCATCGAACAAACTCACAGATTGGTAAATGTGATAAGAGGGTCGTTTGAAGACAAAAAATACTGCTCCGCCCTTTTCATTGATGTGTCGCAAGCGTTCGACAAAGTTTGGCATGAAGGTTTAATGCACAAAATAAAATTAACTCTGCCTGCTAACACCCATAAACTCATGGAAAGTTATTTATACGGTCGCAAATTTAAAATCAAAGAAGGTGATTTTTTAAGTACCGCTCAGCCAATTGAATCAGGTGTGCCACAGGGTAGCATACTGGGTTCTACTTTATATTTGATTTATGCCTGCGACATGCCGTCAGACCCCAAAATCCATACGTCAACTTTTGCAGACGATACAGCCTTTATCAGCGTCCATAAGGACCACCAAGTTGCATCACAGAATTTGCAGAATTATGTTTATAAGCTAGAGAATTGGCTTGAGCTTTGGAAAATCAGGGTTAACGAACAGAAATGTATTCATATAACTTTCACATTGCGAAAAGATACATGCTCGTTCATCAGAATAAATAATCAAATTATCCCGCAACACAATGAAGTCAAATACCTCGGAATCCACCTCGATCGTCGTTTAACTTGGAAGTCTCATATCGACGCAAAACTTACCCAGATGAGATTAAAAGCAGTGAAAATGAATTGGCTAATCGGCAGAAATTCTACATTAAAGTTGGATTGCAAACTTTTGTTGCACAATGCAATTCTAAAGCCAATCTGGTGCTATGGAATTCAATTATGGGGTACGGCCTCAGCATCAAACATTGAAAAAATTCAAAGGGGTCAAAATAAAATTCTACGGATAATTACTGCAGCTCCATGGTATGTTAAAAATTCTCAAATCCACAAAGATCTAGGCGTGCCATTAGTAAAAGTCGAATTTACAAAATATGCGTCAAAGTATGTCAGCAAACTTGAACACCATCCAAACCCCCTTGCACGAGACATCCTTAACTTTAGTGGCCACAATCGGTTGAGAAGGAGGGATACCCTTGCTTTAACTCAAGCGCAAAATAGATGACTGGATCAGTTGATGTGAAATTTTTTTAGTATCATAAACATTTTTGTCTAGCACTGGCTGGGCTTATTATTTTCTTTTAGTATTAAGATTCGAAAACTTATTGTCATTTCATTTCTGAAGATTCAATAAATATATGAAATGTATCAAAAAAAAAAAAAAAAAATTTATTTACAGATACCCGTCATGTCTGTATTGTTAGGATCTGCAGATAAATTTAGAGGCATACCAGAAACCAGACCAACCCAGCAATAGCCCTTTAATGGTTAATGGCGGGTCACAAACAACCGTTGAGGATTTTTCATATATACATGAAATCGAAAAGAGGGAGCAACAATTTCAGAAAGAAAAGGACTTGGAGGAGGAAGTAAAACTACTTCAGGAAAAACTTAAACTCCACAAAACGAACTTTTATCAGAAATACATGCCACGGCAGCCAGACTGTCACAGCAGCAACACACCATTAGCAGGAGACACCAAAGTTAAGTCCCATAATTGTTAATGCCATAAATATCAATTCCACACGCACAATGGCGGGAATCGAACCCGCAACCCTCTGACTAATAGTTCGGCACTCTATCGCCTAGTCTATCAGGGCACTCAAACAAAAAATTAAAACAAAACTCAATTTACTATTGTAAACATTTTTTAAAAGTCATAGATCTTAAATACCAATATATGTATAATGCTTCAATAAGGAATAACGTGCATCCAATTCCATGAGTGGTAGAGAAAAATTTATTCAAATATTTGTTCTATGTTCGACAAAGAAAAATAAATGTAAAATTATGTTAATTTGTATTTAAAACAAAGACTTTTTTAGGTTAAAATTATACTCTAGTTTTAGTCATTTTTAATAAATATAAATACGTTTTAATAAATAAAGATTTTTTTATCTTTAACAAAACTTAATAAATAATTGTCTTTTTTTTAATACGAGTACAGTATAATAAATTTGTCATTCCTTTTGTGACACATTGAAACCATAATTCAAAAATAATAATTATAATTTAATTTACTGTATGAGAATTTTTCCTCTTGCGAGTATTATTGTAAAATTTTTTAAAAAAATTTATTTATTCGAAGGTTTACTTCTAGTTAAATATAAAAATTTATTTGAAATTTATTCTTTGTATACCTCTGTTATATGTTATACATAGCTTTCCGTTGGAAAACGTAAATGTAAAAACATACAGAAATATACAAAGAGACACTAGCAAAATGTAATGCATTTTCTGGCCTGCTAAAGCCTTCGTCAGCATTCTTTGTGTCTATTGGTGTTCATTTTCAAACTTTCTTATATTTAACTTTCAAATTGACTGTATGAGAATTTTTCCTCTTGCGAGTATTATTGTAAAATTTTTTAAAAAAATTTATTTATTCGAAGGTTTACTTCTAGTTAAATATAAAAATTTATTTGAATGCTGACGAAGGCTTTAGCAGGCCAGAAAATGCATTACATTTTGCTAGTGTCTCTTTGTATATTTCTGTATGTTTTTACATTTACGTTTTCCAACGGAAAGCTATGTATAACATATAACAGAGGTATACAAAGAATAAATTTCAAATAAATTTTTATATTTAACTAGAAGTAAACCTTCGAATAAATAAATTTTTTTAAATAATTTAATTTATTTTAAATAATTTTTTAAAGTTGAAAAGTTCATAAATACATTTTCATTTTATTCCCATATTTTGTTATACCCTTCACCTTCATGAGAAGGGTATATATAAGTTTGTCAGAAGTGCTTTCGAGAAGTTTGCTATTGAAAATCAGCAAAATCGGTTTAGGCCAACCAGAGTTATGGACCAATATGTGAGACAACCTCCATAACAATTTGATATTTTTCGTCCATTTTATTGCAATATTTTGAAATATATTGCAGATAATACCATGAAATTTTGTATACGTTGTTTGTACTATAAAAGAAGAAAGTGTGCGGAAAATAGTAAATTATATATAAGAAATAAAAATCTTTTATAAAAAACAAAAAAGTGACCTCAAGCTTAAAAATTATTTAATAATAATATAAATGAAATGTATCAAAAAAAAAAAAAATTTATTTACAGATACCCGTCATGTCTGTATTGTTAGGATCTGCAGATAAATTTAGAGGCATACCAGAACCAGACCAACCCAGCAATAGCCCTTTAATGGTTAATGGCGGGTCACAAACAACCGTTGAGGATTTTTCATATATACATGAAATCGAAAAGAGGGAGCAACAATTTTCAGAAAGAAAAGGACTTGGAGGAGGAAGTAAAACTACTTCAGGAAAAACTTAAACTCCACAAAACGAACTCTTATCAGAAATACATGCCACGGCAGCCAGACTGTCACAGCAGCAACCATAGGAAAGTCAGCAGCAACACACCATTACCATTAGCAGGACACCAAAGTTAAGTCCCATAATTGTTAATGCCATAAATATCAATTCCACACGCACAATGGCGGGAATCGAACCCGCAACCCTCTGACTAATAGTTCGGCACTCTATCGCCTAGTCTATCAGGGCACTCAAACAAAAAATTAAAACAAAACTCAATTTACTATTGTAAACAATTTTTAAAAGTCATAGATCTTAAATACCAATATATCGAGCCATTACCGCCAAAATAATGTATCCCACACCATAATCGATTGTTGTTTTTTTTATCGAAATCGGTAGTTCAACATCATTTAAAATTATTAAAATTAAATGTATTACACAAAACAATATTTACATTATAAATTTTAAAATAATGGCTTTATTCAAAATGATTTTATTTAAAAAAACCCTCCCCTGTAAAATTTTGAGTTTGTGGGATACATTTTTTCGGCGGTTATGGCTCGATATATATAATGTTTCAATAAGGAATAACGTGCATCCAATTCCATGAGTGGTAGAGAAAAATTTATTCAAATATTTGTTTTATGTTCGACAAAGAAAAATAAATGTAAAATTATGTTAAATTGTATTTAAAACAAAGACTTTTTAGGTTAAAATTATACTCTAGTTTTAGTCATTTTTAATAAATATAAATAAGTTTTAATAAATAAAGATTTTTTTATCTCTTTTTATCTTTAACAAAACTTAATAAATAATTGTCTTTTTTTTAATACGAGTACAGTATAATAAATTTTTCATTCCTTTTGTGACACATTGAAACCATAATTCAAAAATAATAATTATAATTTAATTTATTTTAAATGATTTTTTAAAGTTGAAAAGTTCATAAATACATTTTCATTTTATTCCCATATTTTTTTTATTTAAATAAATTTCTATTACAATAGAAATTGTATAATAATTTATACCTATCTAAATTTTATACATACTACAGCAGAAATTTATTTTTAGTCTAAATACCAATATATTCTGGATACCCATCCATCCGCACAATACAGCTTCGACAAATACATAGAACAATGAAATTTTTACAAAATATTCCTTGAATCACCGAAATGTTTAATGTTTCAATCGCGATATTTTTCAGATATCTTTTACAATTTTCTTAAAATTTTTAAATTTTAAACACTTTTTGTTATTATGGAAGGACAAGTCCTGTTGAAAATGTTAAAAATCGTTCCGCGACTTTTCATAACCCTAAAACAAATGTGTTCCCGGAATATGGCTTTATGGTACATAAATGTGTATAGAAAATATTATATGGTGAAATATTATATAAGAGCTTTATAAAGTTTTAAGTTATTTTCAAAGTATACTGGTCAAATATGAACAGAATCAAACAAAATGTCGTTTTATGATTCTTCTTTGCATGAAACATATTTTTGCAGACTTTTGTATGCTTTTCAATAGGCATTTATGTACTAGCGAGGCAAATTCCGGGAATACATTTGTATGTGGACTATAATAAATCGTGGACCAATTCTTACCATTTGCCACAGAACATCTCCTTCTATAATAAAAAAAAAGTGTCCAAAATGTCACTTTTCTTTCTTATTCTTATCTGCTTATTTGATAATATAATGATTGTCTAAAACTTTGGTCTATTACTCGGATCTTATTGGAGCGATTTTGCTCATTTTCAATACTAAACATTTCGGTGAAACAAATATTGTTTTCATTGTTTTAAGTTCTATCGTGCCTTCAACAAACAGACAGACGGACGGACATGGTTAGATCGTCTTAGAGTCATATACGGATCCAGAATATAATAAAAAAATGAATAAAAATTCCACACATTAAAATTCAATGTTAAAAAAATAAAACGGAACAAAGGGGTGATAGACTTTTTGGTTCTGCGACCAATATTTCAATGTGTTACAAACGGAATGACAAACTTAATATACCCAAATCTTTTTGGTGGTGGGTATAAATAGGAACATAAAAATTATTAAATTTTAACGGAAAAGTACCAAATTCATTCCACTTCCGAACGGAATGAAATTCTGTGACATGGCTGCATGTGCAAGCAAAAGAGATTTTATTAAATTTCATGAACATTTTGGAACTGATATCAATTTCATCTTTAAATATGCATCTATAAAGCTGCGGTCACATTTGTGAAGCATTTGCCCAAAAGTTGCAAATATTTCTTTGCTGTAATATGACCAAGAAACATTTGTTTGGTGCAAACATGTTTTTGAGTAAATACATTAGTTTGGTAGCAAATAGAAATGTCTCTAATGTGAAGATGATGTGACCACACTCAGTCAAATATTTTCCATTTATTCGAGCAAATAATTATTTGAACTTACAAAGCTTTTGAGAGAAAAAACAAGGAACAATAACAGCTGTGTAATAACTTATTGCTTTAAATATTGAATTGTCCCTTTTTAATTAATAAATTATTTTTAAATACTATTTACATTTTTATTGCCTTTATTTTTAACCGAAATTAATTAAAGTGTTCGTATTAACCGAAATCTAAAAATTTTATAATCAATGTACTATTGATTTTTTTTGCAAGTTAGACATTTAAATAACAATAAAAATAAACATTGTTACCTAATCATAATACAATTAAATTAAAATTAAGTGTTTTTCTACGAATGAATTTCAAATAGTTTAGCGACTTCGTTGAGGTCATCGTACGTGCCAGTTCTACGCGATTGAAAATATTCCATAACAAAATACCAACGATTTTTTCATCTCCTAGATAAAAAACTTCTCCCCGCCCGTAATTGGGTGGCAAATCAGCATCTGAATTAAGGATATTAGTAGTGGTATTACTTGTTGTTGTTATTTTCTTTTTCTCTGATTCCACATTCTGACTCTCAGCAAGATTATCAGACCTGTCAATAACTTTGGAAGGTAATGAAAAGACGCAGTGATGAATCAATTAATCCAATACCTTCATAGCCTATTTCTGGTCCCAAATCAGACCAAAACATGCTTTGGTGATTGTATGGCTTTTCTGTAAACATAAATAGATATTATTTCACCTTTCAAAGGTTTAAGATATATTTTCCGGAACCTACAATCTATTCCAAATAATATCGGAATATTTTAAAAGAATTCATGACATAAAATGGTTACTTTTAGAAATAATATTGTTAGTTTTGGATAAAGTGCAATTCGTCTATAAAATCCATATTTATTTTTTTTTTTTTTATTTTATTTATTAACAAATTATGTAATAGGAAAGCCTTCAATGGCCAATTAAATATTACAATTGACGATAATAGAATAGTAAAAAAAATGTTTATTTAATTTACTTAATATTAATGTTTTATTACCAGCAGCCTCAAATTTGTAACAGAGAGAAACATTCAATTAGTTAAAATGAATATATGCCTAAGTTAGCAATGGAATGTCAAATATCAAATCAGTTGTGATTCCTATTAAAATATTCGGTTAACTTTCTGCGATAAGTAGTATAAGAAAATGAAAATGACCGTAAATCATTCGGTAAGTGATTCCAAGTACGCGCAACAGTTATACGAAATGATCTTTCAAAAACTGTGTTATTTATTCTGGGAATATAAATCTGTACATTCCTAGTTGAATGTATAAAATTGAATAATTGTACTAAAAATTGTGGTGTGTTACTTTTAATGATTTTATAAAATATTAATAGGTATCTTAAAATTACAAAATTCTTAAAAGAGCACTTTAGAAGACGCGCGAAATAGGGTGATATATGGATATAATTTCTCTGATTATTTCGTTGATGAATATTATGATTGTAGAGTGTAATTCCAAAAACGAAACGTACAATTTTGTTCAGTAAAATTCTGATTTTACTAATATTATTAGAGGTCGTACTCAAAAATATATGCATACCATAAGAAATTTGTGACAATAATAAAGCATGAGCTACTTTTATCCTGATATGATAGGGTAAATAAATATTAAGGCAATATAATCGGCGAAGAGTGAAACAAACTTTTTTATATACACTGTCTATGTGGTATGAAAAGACGAGTCTGTCATCTAATGTAATTCCTAATATCTTCATTCTGTCAACAATTACAATTTCCCTTTGATCAATATGTATGGTTGAGCCATCTAGAGTAAGGGAACCAAATTTCATTATCCTCGTTTTATTTATGTTTAGTATGAGAAAGTTAGAAACCATCCACGAATTAACCCAATCCAACACAGTGTTTATCCTTCCTATCAATATTTCCTCTGAAGTGTCACCATGAATTAGTAATTGGATATCGTCAGCAAAAGCATATACGCAACAAAATTCTGATTCAATCATATTAAAAAAACCATTTAAGTACAAAGAAAACAATAATGGACCCAATACTGATCCCTGAGCAATACCTAATTTTACGTACCTCTGATGTGACTCTCGACCACCAAAAAATACAAATTGTTTCCTATCGGTTAAATAAGAATAAATAAGTAAACACGCTGTTCTGGAAAAGGCAAATTCATCTCTCAGTTTCTTAACAAGGTTTATGTGGTTAATACGGTCAAATGCTTTGGATAAATCTAACGATACTAAAACACTTGCAATTCCTCTATTCATGTTTTTCTTAAAGTCTCGGTAATTCCTAATAAAGCAGATGATGCGCTACAACTGCTACGGTAACCTGTTTGCCGATCATTTAATAAAGAGTTCTCCACTATATGATTCATGATTTGGGTCCTCAATACATGCTCAAATATTTTTGATAGTATTGGTAATATACTAATGGGTCTTAGATTTTCTTTTTTATATGATGTACCAGTTTTCGGTATCGGGATTACTTTTGCCAGTTTCCAATTTTTCGGATATTTTGAACTAGTCAGTATAGAGTTAAATAAGTGTAATATGTAGTCACCTACTAGGGGCATAATTATCTTTAAGAATTTTAATGGTATTCCATCAACACCACACGCATTAGACCTAATTTTACCAAATCCCGCATACATTTCAAATGAATCAATACATCTAAATGAAAACCTATTCTGATTTATATCAAAGCGCAAATCCTCAAATAATTCTTCCAAATCATAACTTAAATCTTCTAAGAAATAATTATTTACCTCATCAACATCTAATTCTCCACCATCCGAGCTAACATTATCAGAACTTGCCACCCTTAAACGGGCCCACATTTCTTTAGTATTAGCGTTTTTAAATGTTTTATCAAAATACCCCTTTTTTATTCGGCGAATGGTCCTCTTGGCTCTCTGTATTTACAGAATATTCTCCATTTGAAAGAGGTGGGATTTGTAATATATCCTTTATAAGCTATATCTCTAAGTGATCGTGCGTATATGATATCACGAGATTTCATCCAATCTACTTTTCGTTTCAGTTTTAATCGTGTTATAGGTACAAAAGAAAACATCTTAGAGATCAAAGCATCGATCATACTCATCTTTAGATCAACGTCAGTTGTATTATAGAAATCAGAAAAATCTTGTTCCAATACACATCTAGCCAAAACATTAAGGTCAACTAATGAATAATTTCGGTATTCAATATACTTACTTAAATTCTCATCAGTAGATACATGTCTTTAAGAATAATTTATAAAAGTGATATCATTTTATGGTTTGGGTTTTAAAATAATGATTAACAATTTGACTTAAATTTTCATATAAACATCTTCTGAGTTTATATTCCATAAGAGTTTTAAAGGTTTAATTGTCTTCCAGCAATGCTTTGCAAAATAAATTTGAAAAGGTACTCCAGCCACTTGTAATAAATAATAGCGCAATTCACAATCTTGTGCAAATTATTAGTTAGTTTAGAGCAAAAATATGCTAAACCTTTTTGCAAATGCAATGATGCAATAGCATTTACACAAGATTGTGAATTGCGCTGATAATTTCAAATATGTGACTTATTTTATGGTAGTTTATAGAATATAATGTATACCTTTAATATGTTAGTTATAAAATATTATAAATAAAATAAAAAAAGAGCTAAAAATTAATATGTAATTTAAAAACTTTGTTTTATCTCGATGCAGAATTCTTTTTTAAAAAAGATGAATTATAGTTATCATATTTAAGATATTTATCATTATTTAGCTTACATATCACTAAATATAGCTAACTGTGAAAAAAGTTATAACAAATCGAAATCCAGCTCGACTTTAAACGTTTAAAAACATTTTATTTAAAATTTTTATAATTCCAAAACAATGCAAGATATTGTGATAAGACATTTATCAATACATAGTTAGCTTACAACTAGCACTACTATCCTGTTTCTAATATAAACGCCCACTGCCACGCCCACTCTATGAAATTTTATAGTTTTTTTTTGTTTACATAATAATCATAATAAACAGCATAATTTGGTAGCAAGTGAATTTTAGTTTTTATTTTGCTTTAAAATCTCATATCCATAAAGCTATTGGAGATATTGAGATAAAAATTTTATTAAAATTTAGATAGCACTTAGGACTACTTTCTCGTTTATAATTGGAACGCCCACAACCAAGCCCACATTATAAAATTTCGTGATTTATTTTATTTAAATAAAAATCTTTGCAAATGCTGGGTGTAGGAACTTGTTTATGGATAAGTTTGAAAGCGTATTTTATTCTGTAACAACTCTCCAAATTACAAAGATGTAACTTTACTATAATAAAAGTTATAACAAATCAAATATCAACAATTAAAACATAAATCTACAAACAATAACAATTTAAAAGTCATACCAAAATTTAGCTAGCAACTATGACTTGTTTTCAATACGACCGCTCACTGCCCACATAAAATAAATTTATTTAACGTTTATAAAATGTTGCGTGGACATTTGTATTTTGTTTACACCTTTGATAAATTTGAAAATCTATTATGAATAAGGGAGTAAAAATATTTCAGTTAGAAATCATTTAAAAAATATTATATCTTTCTAATTACATATTTAGTTCTTTGCAATATTCTATAATTTCTTTTTTTCAAGCAAAAATACTACTAGCTGACCCGGTCCGCGTTGCTGGCCCTAAGCAAACATTAGTGTTGTATTACCACACGATTTAAATTAAGCTTTTAACGAAATGTACGGCCTTTAAATAAATTTATGGAATATCTATCATAAAGTTTTGTTACAGAATAACTTACATATGGTGTAGGTATGGGCTCAATCAAAAAAGAAACGCATTTATTTAAGGCAAATTGGAAATTATATTTATTTATTACTTCATCTTGCGGCCAGCGGATATACAATGTTTTTTGTTTTTTGGCGTGCCTACTCGGGAGCAAGCCACATACAACTGGCCGTGTGGAAAACATAAATTTTCCAAAATTAAGCTAGCAATAGTCAATGATTTGACTTGTGCTTTATTGATGGCACTAGTAAAGGTAAGACGCAAAGGGAATTGGATCCGCTTGAATTGGAATGGTAAATCGTTGGAAATCATCGGAATTCGTGGAATAAGTACGTCTTCGCTTTGAATCTGCCACCGATGATTGTTGCCTCGATTAAATTTGGTGAGCAGTTTTTGATGGTCAATGTGATTCCGTTGCATAACTTTGGTGGGTTTAAGTTTCGAATAAGAAATACCGGTGATCCAACGTTTAATGTTAGCACATGCGGTGGCATTCCGGGTGGTTCCAATGAATATAAAAATTCAGTGGGATAATTGACGGCTTGTTCTTCATCCATTATTGTATCGATCGATTTGTATTTGATTAATTTGCCGGGCAGTTTCAATTGAATTTGCTCATTGAGCTTGTTGGCACATAATTTGTTGGTGCCAAAATTGCACGTTCCCACAGCCAATCCGAAATTTTGTAGAACATTGTTAGACTTGGGAATACCGCGCGATTAATTGTAATTTTTCCATTTCCGATGTCAAAAAGTTGTTCTGAGAATGTTTGGGCAGACGGGTCTTGCAACAAATGCACACGTATGTTCGTCGATAGCGTGATTTTCTCGACTCGGTTCCAAAGATATGAAGTTTTCAAGTTTGACGAAAATCACCAACAAAAAGAATAAGAGCGCCTCCCATCGGTTTGTAATTTCCTCGAAAATCACGTAGAGCGCTTCGAGCAATTTGTTTGAATGTATCGTTATTTTTTATCAGCGTTTGAAAAAAACTCACAAATGTGCACAAATTGTAGGGATCTTAAATGCAAGAGTACATAAAGTTTTTTTTTTATCATCGATTGATGATATAATATTATTTTTAACTTATTGTATAATGTTGCACCTTAGTAAGCGCGTAATATCTTCTGTTGTCGAATGATGTAAATATTTTGTAAATAAACCGAAAACTCGGATTTTTGAATGCAACATTTCGAAAGATTTAAAATTTTGATATTGGATCGTTAATAACATAAGGTTTTTGCAAATATCTTCGGAACTACATAACCGATTTAAGAGTTTGATATCTCGTTTTGAAAAACATGACAACGGCTTTCAAAAAAATTAAATAAAATAAAAAAGCAAAATATATGTATGTATGCTCGTATGTCATTGGTTGTGCAATATGAAAATTGGATTTTGCCACGCCCCTCCACCCGCAGACTGAAAATCCATGTAAACATAAATTTTTTGTGATGGGGCGTGAAAGTGGGCGTGGCACATAATTTTTTTTATTTTTACATCGCCTGCAGTAAGATGTGGATACAATCTGTATGAAGTAAATCTGTAAAAAAACCCATGTAGAAGCAATTAATCAATTAAAAAAGTGGGCGTTAGAGTAGGCGTGGTCGTACCAATGGTGAAGGCAATGGTGGTAATTTGACCTTACTACTGAGACAGCACAACCCAGGCGAATCTCCGATGAACTTTAATGCACCGCAATGGTTGCACACAATATCCATTGGGCCAATTTGAACGGAAGGATGCGTTACGCGAAGTCGGGCTGATCTCGTGCGATTTCTTGTTCATCCGTATTCAATCGATTGGTAATATTCCTATTTGTAATTGCATTACGGGTTCGATGCGAAAGATCAGATCTTCTGGGTCGCGGCATTATGAATAACACTGAGAAATTAATGTCACAAAAGCAGTTAAAGTCACAAAAACAATGTCACAAAATCAATTAGGGAACTTACCTTTTGAAATCATTTTTAAAAAATACTGAAAAATTTTAAATACTACAAAAATAAATCAGGTGACAAAAGTTTATTCACACAACGCCATCTACTGGCAATGGCAGAACCAGAATTTGTTTTTGTAAAAAAAATTAACAAAAAAGTTTTCAAGCAAATTAGGTGGAAAAACAATTGCCGTAAAATTGTGATATACAAAGGAACGACATTTGATTTTTGGATTTTAGAAGATAATAATTAAAAGTAATGGGTGTATACAATTTGAAGTAAGTCTTTTAAAACCCTTGTAGAATCGATTACACAATTTTAAAGCAGGCGTGGTCGACTTCGGCTGTACACTGCGGGCGTTGCTACGGCATCAATTTAAAAAAAGTAGGATGGGACGTGAAAGGAGGCGTGGAGTATGAGTCTTAATTTTTGTGATCGCCTAGAGTAAGATATTCAATTTAAAGTGAATATGTTAAAATTAGAGTAGAATCAATTACACAATTTAAAAAAGAAGGCGTTAAAGTAGGCGTGGTCGCAAAAAGAAGTATTCTATAAAACATACCGGAGCTTTAGTGGTGTGATGTGAAAATTTCAGGCAGATCGCTCCAGCGGTCTGGCTTACCTGGCAAGGGTCTTGCATGAGATGGGGCGTGAGTGGGCGTGGCACATAAAATTGTTATTTCTACCTCACCTATAGTAAGATGTATATACAATTTGAAGTAAATATGTAAAAACCCATGTAGAATTAATTTAAAAAAAAGTAGGCGTTAGAGTGGGCGTGGTCATACCAACTTACAAACCTTCCCGGGCTCATGCACAACAACTTTGCCAAAGATCATCACATCATCAAATGCATAGTTTACGATTCTATAAAGTACATACACACACTCACACATAAAAACATTAATTTTAAAAAAAAGTAGGCGTGGTCAATTTCTGAATTTTTTCTAGGGATTCTTCTTCTCTGGCCTGAGACCAACCTGAATTCATGCGAATCGTTGAAATCGGTCCAGGCGTTCTTTAGTTATAAAGCTAGTAACTAACGTCACTCTCTTTTATATATATAGATTATTTATATAATTATTATGAAGAAATAAATTTATTTAAAAAAAACTTATTTAATAATGTATGATAACTATATTTGATGTTATTATATAAATTATTTATTAATTATTAATTTTATATTATTTATGTCATAATTTAATATATATATATATAAATATATGAAGATATAGTTATAAATATAGTTTAAATAATATATTAAATATAAGAATTTTTATAAAAATATAATTATTGTTACGCGCTGGATATTTATTTAAATGAATAACAAAAATCACATACACTTTAGAAAATTTATAGTACAAAGTTTAAGTGGCATATACCTTTGACTAGATATATTTGGTAAATTGGTTTTCAACCCGTATTAAAGCGCATAAGCAAAAAAATACTCGTAATGAGTATCAAATAACTTTTAAAAAATAAATTGAAAATAAAGACCAGATCATGACGAGGTGTGATGTCATGTAGGGTAATTTGATTCCCACCCAATTGACTTATCGTCAAACGCCTTGACAGACGACTTAACCTAAAAATATTAATATCTGTCCCTAAACTAGACTGACTTCTTAGATTAGTTATCTTTCCCATTTAATAGAAATTTAAGATTGCATTTTATAATGGCAAACAATAGAATTTATTAAATATAAATGGTGTCTCAACTAGAACGCAATTTTTATATTTTAAATAAAACACAGATATTTAAAAACAAAATCGTGAAGGAAGCTTTATTATATCGTAAAGTAGACAGAATGAGGTTATGTATGGAATAAGATATCGTGCAGATGGCCGCCGCGGCTTTGCTGGCACACACGCGATCTTTTAATGAAATTTTTAATGACCTTTTTGCATAAATGCTGCGGTATTTCATTAATGCAGCGTCTAATTTCCTCTTTGCATTTCACGATACTGAACACCATTGACTGTTTGCGCTTGACCTGCCTCATTTTCATAAAAAATGGTCCAATGATTTCTCCAGGTCAAAACCCACACCACGCAGTGACACGTTGAGGATGCATTTGCTTCTCGTGAATCACTCGAGGATTTACCTCACCCCAAATGCCACAATTCTGCCTATTGACGAAGCCATCAAGAAAGAAATGGGCCTCGTCACTGAAGATGATTTTATCGGTAAAATCAGCATTTTCATGTTGTCTCTCCAATACCCAATTAACGAACTCCCTTCGCTGTCCATGGTCAGCTGGCTTCAGTTCCTGAGTCAATTGAACTTTGTATTCATGAAGATGCAAATCTTTCGTGAAAATAGTGGATTTGGAGACACCAATTTGCTGAGCTCGGTGTCGAATTGAGGTGGATGGAGTTTGAGCGACATCATCACGTACAGCTGCGACATTTTAGATCGACCGACCTGGTCGAAGGCGCGTTGTTGTCTTTACATCACTAACAGACCCAGTTTCGGTAAATTTATCCATTAATCTCTTTACAGTTGACTCTTTTGGATCATTATTGTGACCCCAAATGAATCGTAATTTACGAATTTTAGCCGCAATTTCACAATGAGAATGCGTTGTTCATTCATGTACTCCATTTTTACTAACCTCGTACCTTCTACTAGCAAACAATAACAATTGTTCAAATGTCAAACAATGACACTTCGAATGGCGCCAAATTTAAAAATTGCGTTCTAGTTGGGACACCCTTTACATACATAATTAACATAATTTACAACACTCATACGCCAAGTAGTATACGAGCATAATAAAAGTGTTGCATACTCATGTGGATATTTTGCATCGTTAATGAATACAAGGCGTATGATGAATGAAAAAAATTAAGTTGTATTTTAAAATACGTCATTTCAAATATATATTGTAGCGTACTTATTTGGTTTTATAATTACATACATCTATGCTAAACATTCAGCATAAATACATACAGTAAACTCGCAGAAACGTGAACTAATTTTTACCCGAGGGTGTTCACGTTTTCACTATTGTTCACTTTTTAGATTGTGAACAAAGTAGTTGTGATTAAGCCAGGACTTATTTAGATGGATGGGATATTTAGGTGTTAGATGATGAAGAGTGGACTGTAGGTAGACACTGGAGGTTGCACCTAAATATGTAAGGAGGGTAGATAAGCCCGTAGCTTTTGGTTAAAGGCCGCCGGTTTTTTGGCTTTTGGGTGTTTACTTTGTCTCAATGTTTTTATAATTCCTCACCAAGATGAAAAATTATAAAAGCGGTATATATTGAAAATGAAAGAGTTTAGGGTTAGAATTCAATATATGTATGCGTATATTTTATTGGAGTTGCTCACCGTTCAGTTGGAAATTCTAAGAAGAAGTGAGTTTTCATTTTCTTTTTTCTAACTAACTGACATAGGTTTTTCATTATTGTTATACAATTTATAGCAGCTTTAACTTGTTAGGCGTTAACGTTAATTAATAATTCACAATAGGATTAATCGTTACACTTGCTGTTATAACATTTATGTCTAAGGTTATACAAATATTTAGATATTGAAATTCAAATTATATAAGGCAAAAAATACAAATGTAAATTTATTGTTTAAAATAATTGATTTTAAACAGATTGCAATTTTTCTATAACATATTTATTAAAAGAAAGGGAAATTACTTCATATACATATACTCCTAAAGAATATAAACGTCAGAGCTTAGTTGGTAGAGGCCTGTATCATAAATCTGATATTAACGATATTAAGTCTGAGATTGATAGAATTATCCCTGATACCGTTGATTCTATATCAAAGTTTTCTACGGAATACTCTAGGAAACAGGGAATCGATACAGGTTTATTTTTGGTAATCCTTAAACCGAATCGCAAGGGTAATGAGTATATATATCCTTAATCAGATAGTTTCATGGGAACGTCCAAAGTCAAACAGAAAAATAGCTCAATGTTGGAGGTGTCAAAGATGGGGTCATTATTCAAGAAATTGTACTCGTCCATTTTCTTGTGTGAAATGTCATGAAAAGCACGCACCTGGCAAATGTACTATTGCCCCAGAAAGTAATGTTTTGCCATTCTGTGTGAACTGTAAAGAGAATGGTCATACATCCAATTACAGGGGCTGTCCCGCTTATAAGAAATACGCCTCTTTCAGGAAGAAATCACTTCACGCTGCTAAGGCTAGGAAAATATGAGCTGCTGGCAATGTCGGAATGGCATTGAATCCATCTGATAATGTAGATGCAAGTTAATCTTTTGCCAGCTTGTTCAATGTTTTGAATGAAGTATCTACACGTAACAAACCTGAAAAGCCGCAGTTAATTCAGGAATTCATGAAACTTGCTAAAACAATTCAAAATGTCTATGGTCCGTAATTCTCTAAATTTAATAACGTTTAATGTTGCTTCTCTTATCCAAATAGGGAGGAAGATTGAACTGAATAGATTATTAAATCAATTTAAACTTGAAATTGCCTTTTAACAAGAATTACATTTGACACTAATGTATATTGTTCTGAGGGACAAAAGCTCATTAGGTGTTGGCATAGCACTCAAATATTCGATTTCATTTTCCATTTCAATAGTATACCAAATCTACACATTCCAAATTTGTTTGTTGGATTGAACGTGTGTATAAATGGTTGTGTTAAGAAAATATATTTTCAATGTAATTGTAACCGCAACAATATTGTTAGGGGTCTATCTTCGATTTTGAATTTTTCCAACAATTATGATGGTGATTTTAATGCAAAACACAATTTATGGGGTGATGTTAATAACAATTTTAATGGTGAAGTGCTATCGAGTTGGCTACAAGATGAATCTGTATCTGTTGTAAGAATTTGTGATTCATATCCAACTTACCCTGGTGAATCCTCTCATTTAGACCACTTTATTGTAATTTTAAAACATCAACACTCCCATCCCACTTTTTCGGATCACATTCCTTTAAAACTTCAAATATCTTTATCGGATATCTTTAATTATATTTTGAAACCTCCGGATCATTTTATATATTTTTAATATAGAGATTTGCCCTTATAACATAAATTATGCATGTTATTTTAATAATCGGAAAGCTGTGTTATATAAATTTAATAATGTTTTTGTACGTGACAATATTATGAAGGCATACTTTAAGAATAGGTCCTTAAAAATATGTGATGTAATTGGTGGTGAAATTGATATGCGCCTATATTTAAATGATCATTTTTCTCCTGCAGAAGTCTTGTGTTTTGCAGCAAGAAATGCAACCCCAATCACGCGGACAATTAAACGTGCTCCTTACAATACATCGACGAATATAGAGACCCTGATCAAAGAAAAAAGGAAGTTAAGAAGACAATAGCAAAACAGTCGTTCCCCAACCACTAAGACTCAACTACAATTATGCCTGACAACTCTTCGCAACAAATTGAGACAGAACCCCGAGTCTGCAATGTGGCCTAGATGCCACAAAAAACTCCAATTACAGCTTATGGAAGGCTGTACGGCATATGAAATGCCCTATAACCCAAGAATCTCCATTAAGACTGGAAAACCGCACTTGGGCCAAAAACATAAATGAAAAATTAAACGCTCTCGCGGGCCACCTTGAGAAAGTTTTCACGCCACATGATGCACATACACGTTCCTGTCGTTTAATCATTCCTGATAAGGTAAACCATCCAATAAAATTTAACATAACTCTGATCGCATCACAGGGTCAATGATAAAAAACTTACCATCGTCTGCTTCTAGAATCTTGCTGCTCATTTTTAACGCGATATTAAGAGTAGGATACTTCCCATCCTCATGGAAGAGGTCTATAATTTTTTTTTTGCATTTAATTATTTATTGAATCTTCATATTTGAAATGACAATAAGTATTCAAATCTTAATACTAAACAGAAAATAATAAGCCCAGCCAGTGCTAGACAAAAATTTTTATGATACTAAAAAAATTTCACATCAACTAATCCAGTCATCTATTTTGCGCTTGAGTTAAAGCAAGGGTATCCCTCCTTCTCAACCGATTGTGGTCACTAAAGTTGAGGATGTCTCGTGCAAGTGGGTTTGGATGGTATTCAAGTTTGCTGACATACTTTGACGCATACTTCGACTTTTACTAATGGCACGCCTAGATCTTTGTGGATTCGAGAATTTTTAACATACCATGGAGCTGCAGTAATTATCCGTAGAATTTTATTTTGACCCGTTTGAATTTTTTCAATGTTTGATGCTGAGGCAGTACCCCATAATTGAATTTAATAACACCAGATTGGCTTTAGAATTGCATTGTACAACAAAAGTTTGCAATCCAATTTTAATGTAGAGTTTCTGCCGATTAGCCAATTAAGTTGCACTGCTTTTAATCTCATTTGTGTAAGTTTCGCTTCAATATGAGACTTCCAAGTTAAAGGGCGGTCGAGGAGAATGCCGAGATATTTGACTTCATTGTGTTGCGGGATAATTTGATTATTTATTCTGATGGACGAGCAGGTATCTTTTCGCAATGTGAAAGTGATATGAATACATTTTTGTTCATTTACCCAGATTTTCCAAAGCTCTAGCCAATTCTCTAGTTTATAAACATAATTCTGCAAATTCTGTGATGCAACTTGGTGGTCCTTATGGACGCTAATAAAGGCTGTATCGTCTGCAAAAGTTGACATGTGGATTTTGGGGTCTGACGGCATGTCGGAGGCATAAATAAAATATAAAGTAGGGCCCAGTATGCTACCCTGTGGCACACCTGATTCAATTGGCTGAGCGGTACTTAAAAAATTGCCTTCTTTGATTGTAAATTTGCGACCATATAAATAACTTTTCATAAGTTTGTGGGTGTTAGCAGGCAGAGTTAATTTAATTTTGTGCATTAAACCGTCATGCCAAACTTTGTCGAACGCTTGGGACACATCAATGAAAAGGGCGGAGCAGTATTTTTTATCTTCAAACGACCCTCTTATCACATTTACCAATCTGTGAGTTTGTTCGATGGTACTGTGTTTAGCTCTGAATCCGAATTGATGATTTGGAATACATTCAGTGTCATTCAGAATTGGAGTCAACTTAGTCATTAACAATTTTTCGAACAGTTTAGAAATTGTCGGCAGTAGGCTAATTGGCCTATATGACTCCACTTTGGTGTGGTCCTTCCCTGACTTAGGAATCATAGTGATCATAGACACCTTCCAATCTGCAGGATAGTATTCTAGGCGTAAAATAGCGTTGAAGATAAAGATGATAATCTTTCTTGCTACACGAGGTAACTCCACAAGCATTTTATTGCTGATTTTATCCATACCTGGAGCCTTTCTAAGGTTCAGAGTACCAATAGCGTTTTGGACATTACGAAAGTTTAGTCTTATAGCAAGGAGGTCTTATAACAAGTGGTGGCAAATCAGATTCGTTATTATTTGAGTTGTTTATAGTAAACACTTTTCTCAAATGATTAACAAATAAAGTCCCCTTCTCGGAATCATTTCTAGCCCAGTCACCAGTCGGATTTCGCAAAGGAGGTTTTCCTCTCACTGGTCTTTTTAAACCTCTTGCCGCCCTCCATAACGAGTAGTCAGATTGTGGGGTACTATCAAGACCTTCCAAATAAGATCTAAGTGAGGCCGTTCTTTGGGTTTCTAAGAAATGTCTTAGTATATCTCTGCATTCCCGTAGCCTAGCTTTCAGTTCAGGAGACCTGTGAATTTGCCACTCTCTTCTCATTCTTCTTTTTTCTGATAGGAGATGTTCGAGTTCAGAGAAATAAGTTCTGTTTGTCCTATTTTTACATTCAACGTGATAAGTGGAAGCGTGATGCACAGCTCGTCGAAGGTCCTCGGTAAAGTTGCCAATCGACTCATCAATATCGGCAGTAGTTCTCAACACAACATTTTCCGTGCAATGAGAACTTAAATACTTTTTGTATTTTATCCAACTTACTCGGGTCTTAGTCATGTTTATAAATGGAAAACCACACACTTGAGGGAAATGCATTGAAATGATAGTAGGAGAGTGATCTGAGGACAAGTCCAGTGAATGATCCACTTGCATCCATTTTACAGGGATATTTTTCACTACCCCAAAGTCAATAACATCGGGAATCTTCCGTCGGTCCGTCGGCCAATAGGTGGGATGTCCACTTGAGACTACATCTAATCCCATTTTAGCAATGGTGTTGAAGAGTACGCGACTCTTTGGGGTTACCAGACGTGAACCCCAAAATGTGTGTTTGGCGTTAAAGTCACCAGCAACTAAAAACCTAGCTCCAAGGGATTTAAAGAAGTTATGGTATTGGTGTTCTTTTATTGAAAATCGAGGCGGAGAATAAATCGATGATAAAACAAATTTGTATTGACAGAATTCAATGCAAATGTTTGTTGCTTGGAGGTAATCCTCACTTATGTTATTTATTAGATAATGCTTTATTCTGTTCTTTATAAGAATTGCCGAACCTCCACAAGCTCTTCCGCGCGGGTCTTTAGTATCGTAGAACACGTAGCCATTAATTTTGAAGTACCCTGTCGACGTCAAGTGAGTTTCAGCAATCTTCATAACATCAATCTGCTTATCCATCAGGAAGTAATCCAGTTCATTTTTATGTTGGCGGAGGCCGTTCGCGTTCCAGAAACAAATTCTTAAATAAATCATTTCTTTAAAATGGCTTGCAAGATAGTGGATTGCATTTTCAGCATATCCTGCATCATGGATGTCATAGTGGTCGTAAAAGTGTTCATGGTTTGGACAAGTGTCTGCAATGTTGTCTCTAGATTGTTGATATGCGGCTCAGAATATTGAGGTTTAGGTTCGTGCTCCAGACCTGGCATATTAGATTTAACCACGTTTGCGTAAGAAACTTGTCTAGAACTAGGCGCGTTTACATGACTAGTGGACCGTAACAATTGAGGGAAATTGTCACTCGATGCAAAATTTTGCTGTTGAGGATGATTAGGCAATACTGACGTCTTGTTGGTTCTTATGCCTTTCAAATGAGTGTAAATTGGACAACCTCTATAATTTGCGGTATGATTACCTCCGCAGTTACTGCATTTTTTGATTTTTGAGTCAGTTTTCGACTTATCGCATTGAGCAGTTGCATGTAGCTCCCCACACGCAACATAAACTGTCGGCAATTTACAATACGCCTTGGTGTGACAAAATTCTTGACAGTTGAGACACTGGGCGGGTCCCTGACGCTTATGTGGTTCTTCCACGGTGATTCTACGATACAGAAGGTACATCAGATTGTAGATGGGATGGGACTCGTTTTTCTTTAAGACAACATCTCCAGGTTCCAATTCTACCCCGAACATGGGCAGAGGGATCTTTTCACGGTTTCTAATATTCACTACGCTCTTGATTTTGAACCCTTTGTGCATTAAACCGGTCTTTATCTCTGCAGGATCAACACATGGGTCTATACCCTTTAGAACGACTTGGAGTCCTTTTGCGCTTTTGAGCTGGTAGGTATAGAAATCCCTAGTCTCCCTCTCCAGCTGGTTGGACAATTTTCGAAAATCATCTTCCCTATTCACTTGTATCTTTGTCTCGCAGATATTTCCATGTTTCATTGAGGTTACGCTAAACATGTTTTCACCTATTACAGCAACAATTCCTTGTATCAGTTTATTGGAAGTGGGCTCTCTCAGATAAATTGGTGGGGGCTTAAACGTCTTCTTAGGAAGTTCTGGCTCATCCGTCTGGAGGAGAGCAAACCTATTTTGATCATTACTCACGGTCTTAGGAGCTTCTGAATTTGATGACACTTGAGCAGACGTCGGGCTCCTCTGTCGCTTGAGAACGGTGATGTACTTATCCATACCTACTTGTTTTTTGGGTTTCACTGCACTATTTGATGAAGATGATGTTTTCTCATCTGTTGAAATCACTATATTGGGCGAACAGGAGCGACGCCGTTCTACGGCTCTCGTAGTGAGAAAATTCTTTTTATGGATTCTTCCTCAGAGACCCATAAAGTTTTTCTAGACGAGCTAAGCTCTTTCTCAGAATTACATCTGAGAGGAACACTCATACAATTTTTATGCGATTTTTAGTTTTTTTTTAATTACCGATATTACCGTAAATTTTTTTAACCTATTACGAGTTATTTTTTCACTTTTTTGTTTTATTTCAACCTATTACACTTTTTCAACTATTACGATTTTTTTCACCGAAAATTCAGCCGCACTAAAAGTAACACGTCCGAACAGTTCGATGAGACGAGACTGAACAAGTGCATAGAATTTTCACCCTAATTAGATCGGCGTTTGAGAAAAAGCAATACTGCTCAGCCCTGTTTATAGACATTTCCCAAGCATTTGACAAAGTTTGGCATGATGGGCTACTCATCAAAATAACACGAATGCTTCCTCAAAACACTCACAAGCTTCTGGATAGCTATCTAACAGGCAGAACATTCATGGTAAGGTCGCAAGATAAATACTCCCCCCTCAAGAAAATTACTGCTGGGTATTAGGACCGCTTCTATATATAATATACACAGCGGATATGCCAACAAACCTGAACACGCATACCTCTACATTTGCAGACGACACATCATTTATTAGCGTTAACCATGCCCCAAGAGTCGCATCGCAAAATCTGCAGTCCCACATCAATGAACTAGAGGACTGGCTAGAAAAATGGAGAATAAAGGTTAACCCGGCTAAATGTGCTCACTTAACTTTCACGCTCAGAAGACAAACGTGCCCAGCTGTAAAAATAAATAACATCACTGTTCCGGTAGAAAACCATGTTAAGTGCTTGGAAATTCATATAGATAGACGCTTGACCTGGTCTCGTCATATTGAATCGAAAATAACGGCTATGCAACTTAAAGCAGCTCAACTACATTGGCTTCTCGGTCGAAACTCAAACTTGTCTTTAGACAACAAAATTCTCCTATACAAGTCCATCATAAAACCAAAATGGACATATGGCATCCAATTATGGGGTACTGCATGCGCATCTAACATCCAAAAGCTTCAAAGAAGACAATCTAGAATATTACGACAAATATATACGTAATGATAATATCCAACGTCCCCACTATCCAGGAGGAAATTAAAAAATATTCAATTAGCTACATCGATAAACTAATGGCCCACCCTAACTACCTCGCTCGGGGTCTGCTTCAGTTCGAAGGTCACCAGAGGCTAAAAAGAACCGATACTTTGAGCCTAACTAGAAGACATTTTTAAAATTTTAATACAACAGTTAGTGGTTTCATTGGTAACAACTAATAAACAACAAGTAGAATTAAGATTTTAATACATGTTGTAAATTTCAATAAGAAAAAAATTCAATAATAAAAAACAAAAAAAAAAAGTAGCCAAAATACAGCCAACAAAACTTAAAAATTATGAAGTTCATCATCAGTTTCATATGACCATGATAGATGCGAAGGTATTTAGTGTTGTGGCAGAATCATCATCCCAAAAAATGCGGAATTTGTAATGTATCATCACCTAAAAATAGTGAAAAATTTGACTTGCAAGGAAATTTTATATGAATGTGGGATGTCAACTTTACATGCGTGGATTCGCTTCTTCGAATGTGTTCTGCATATCGCCTACAAAATTCCAATTCAAAAATGACAGGTTCGTAGTTGTGATAAGGTGATTGTTGATGAAAAAACAAATGAAATACTAACCAAACTGAGAAAGGAAATGACTATACTAGTTGATATCCCAATGCCTGGATCTGGCACCACTAATAACGGCAACACAGCCAGAAAATTTTTTCAACAGCCAAAATTGGCTTCTCAAATAACTGGTGTTAACTATTAACTAATTTATAAATACAGCGTTTTATTACGTGCAATGGCTTCGTGGTATGAAATTAATACGGATGCTTTCCAACTGTATGCATTCCATAAATTTTTAAAATTTGAATACATGTTTCAAATATGTTTCACTTCTAATTGGCATGATGTCTGAAGAAGCTCTGGAGGCAAAAAATAAAGACCTCAGAAAATTTCGCCTTCATCACATTCGAAAAAATTCGAAACTCAAATTCTTCAAAAAAGGATGAGATATTAGATAATGATGTTTTAAGTCTTCTCTCTACTACGGATGAGGAAAATCGAATGTCATACGATAGCTCATCAGATACTGAGAAAAGCAATTTTATATAAAAAAATAAAAAATTAAAAAAAAAAGTTGGACCAAAAATTATTCTTTTTATTAATTTTTATTTAATGCATTTTTATCTACATAAAAAAATTTTTGGAAACAAAATATAAGCATTAGTTCAGAAGTTATTAATAAATCTCTGCTAGATTGGTAATTTCTCATACTGTGCGAATGGGTGAATCCACCTTTAAGACCATTCCAAGAGTTTTTGTGACAAATTTTGCTTTTGCATTGACAATTTTCAATTTAAAGCAATTAAACGAATCCATTCATATATTATTTTGATCAGTAGCCTTCTAGGGCCAAGAACTCTTTCAGCAGATTACGACGCCATTTATTTTTCTCACTTTTACGATTGCCACAATTAGACATTATATTCTCCGTGGAAAATTCCGTGTTTATGGGTAATATTGGGCGTATGGTTGGATTTGGCTGCGGTTCTTTGTTTTCTGTGTCACAATTTTTTTTTTGTTCAATTTCAGGAACACTCACTTGGTAGTACATAAACATCATTCCAAATGCTTCGTTTATTTCATCATCAGCATAATTTCCTTCAATGGAAGAGACTTTATATACAACGTATAATTTACTTAGCATAGAACATTTTTATATAAATACTAAAAGTGACCTAATTGTTTGAAAAAAAGAAATTATAGAATATTGCAAAGAACTAAATATGTAATTAGAAAGATATAATATTTTTTAAATGATTTCTAACTGAAATATTTTTACTCCCTTATTCATAATACATTTTCAAATTTATCAAAGGTGTAAACAAAATACAAATGTCCACGCAACATTTTATAAACGTTAAATAAATTTATTTTATGTGGGCAGTGAGCGGTCGTATTGAAAACAAGTCATACACTCAGAATATTATTACAGTAACGGACTGTAGTTTATTTAGGAAGTATTCCGTGCAGTTGTTTTTAACTAAATAAACATTCAAAAGTCTAAGAAAATTTATTTTTAACTGAATCTAACATTTATTCAAAAAAGTAAGTGCACATTAATACGGATTTTCAGTTGCATTTAATATTGACAGTTGTTTACATCAAAGTATTTTGTATGTAAAATTAAACGAAACTGTAATTTAAAATAACTGAAAATTTACTTAAAACCCGATCTACTTATCAGTTAATTTTTTAACATAGAAAATTAAATGAAGCTTTCATGTAATTTAAATGAAAATTGAGTTGACCGGTTTTTAAATGAATGTTCATTTATTTTAAATTACATTTTCAGTTAATTTTACCTACAAAATATTTTGAGTGTAGTTGCTAGCTAAATTTTGGTATGACTTTTAAATTGTTATTGTTTTATTTCAAAAGCTCCTCGCATAGTTTTCGAGTTTTAAGTACCTATTTAAAGTAAAATGTCTTTGAGCGTTTGAAGTAGATTTATGTTTTAATTGTTGATATTTGATTTGTTATAACTTTTATTATAGTAAAGTTACATCTTTGTAATTTGGAGATTTGTTAGAGAATAAAATGCGCTTTCAAACTTATCCATAAACAACTTCCTACACCCAGCATTTGCAAAGATTTTTATGTAAATAAAATAAACCGCGAAATTTTATTAAATTAAATAAATTTTGGTAAAAGTTTTGTCCCAATACCTCCAATAGTTTTATTGATATGAAATAAAAACAAAAATTCACTTGCTACAAAATTATGGTCACCTAATGCTGCATGAAATTTTAGCAAATAAATGCTAATAAAGTTGCATGACATTTTTTGACATGTAATCATTTAAACTTGATTACTTAAAACTTACTTCATAACTGAGCTGAACTTTTGAAAATTGGTGGGCCGGTAAAGAATTAATTAAGCTTTCAAACTGATCCTACTAATTCCTATGCTTTTAATGTAAACAAAAAAAAAAACTATAAAATGTCATAGAGTGGGCGTGGCAGTGGGCGTTTATATTAGAAACAGGATAGTAGTGCTAGTTGTAAGCTAACTATTGATAAATGTCTTATCACAATATCTTGTATTGTTTTGGAATTATAAAAATTTAAATTAAAATGTTTTTAAACGTTTGAAGTCGAGCTGGACTTCGATTTGTTATAACTTTTTTCACAGTTAGCTATATTTAGTGATATGTAAGCTAAATAATGATAAATATCTTAAATATGATAACTATAATTCATCTTTTTTAAAAAAGAATTCTGCATCGAGATAAAACAAAGTTTTTAAATTACATATTAATTTTTAGCTCTTTTTTTATTTTATTTCTAATATTTTATAACTAACATATTATAGATATACATTATATTCTATAAACTACCATAAAATAAGTCACATATTTGAAATTATCAGCGCAATTCACAATCTTGTGTAAATGCTATTGCATCATTGCATTTGCAAAAAGGTTTAGCATATTTTTGCTCTAAACTAACTAATAATTTGCACAAGATTGTGAATTGCGCTATTATTTATTACAAGTGGCTGGAGTACCTTTTCAAATTTATTTTGCAAAGCATTGCTGGAAGACAATTAAACCTTTAAAACTCTTATAGAATATAAACTCAGAAGATGTTTATATGAAAATTTATATCAAATTGCTAATCATTATTTTAAAACCCAAACCATAAAATGATATCACTTTTATAAATTATTCTTAAAGACATGGTAAATATGGATTTTATAGACGAATTGTACTTTATCCAAAACTAACAATATTATTTCTAAAAGTAACCATTTTATGTCATGAATTCTTTTAAAATATTTCAAAATTATTTGGAATAGGTTGTAGGTTCCGGAAAATATATCTTAAACTTTTGAAAGGTGAAATAATATCTATTTATGTTTACAGAAAAGCCATACAATCACCAAAGCATGTTTTGGTCTGATTTGGGACCAGAAATCGGCTATGAAGATATTGGATTAATTGATTCAGCACTGCGTCTTTTCATTACCTTCCAAAGTTATTGACAGGTCTGATAATCTTGCTGAGAGTCAGAATGTGGAATCAGAGGAAAAGAAAATAACAACAACAAGTAATACCACTACTAATATCCTTAATTCAGATGCTGATTTGCCACCCAATTACGGGCGGGGAATAGTTTTTTATCTAAGAGATGAAAAAATCGTTGGTATTTGGTTATGGAATATTTTCAATCGCGTAGAACTGGCACGTACGATGACCCCAACGAAGTCGCTAAACTATTTGGAATTCATTCGTAGAAAAACACTTAATTTTAATTTAATTGTAATTTGATTAGGTAAAAATGTTTATTGTTATTGTTATTTAAATGTCTAACTTGCAAAGAAAATCAATAGTACTTTGATTATAAAACTACATATACATACCTATACATTAAGGGGTTTTCGGTTAATACGAACACTCTCCATAAAACAGCTGCATTTTGTTTTCAAAATTTCAATTGCAGGGGATTTCCTTATAACGTTGGAAAAACTAATTGTTTCCACTTAAAAACGTGTCTTAAGCTGTATAAGCATTTGTGCCACCATATGCAAAAACATAATTAATACAGGCAGGTAAATTCAGAAATTGAGCGCTTAGTCGCAGGTACATTTGAAATTTGCTATAAAAGATCTAAAATTTAGATGTAAATCATCAGTTCCTTTTTGAACGCCAACGAAATACATACAACATGGAAAACAAAAATATTAAATGTTATTTTCCTAAAGACCATCCAGAAGATGAAAAACTGAACAAACAAATAAAAGAAGCTGGTAAATTAAACAAAAAATCTAATATTAAAATTTAATAATAAATTTAATTTATGTTAAACAAAATATCTTTACAGCTTCAACCAATAACGAAGAAGAAATATGTGCTGCCGTTGGGTTAATGTTATTGCGTAATAAATCTGAGGCTCGAATGGAGAAACAGAAGCAAGATGAACAAGTAAGTAACAAGTATATGTATAAAACAGTTGATCAGAAATGTGGGCTATATGGGAGATATGACCTGTTATGGACCGATGACGCCATATGACAACCCGTTTTCATACAATTTTCAACAATTTGACAACAAGAATGACATAGTGAAAACCAAGCATAACGCTTAAAAATTTAAGCTTTTTAAAATTACCGTACAAAAGTAGAAACTACCTGCCTACCGTACGTACGTCTAAATTACCGTACAGTTATCATCACTGGTCCAACTAACAAATAAACCAACATACTAGAGAGAGGGAAATTTTCGTTGATATTTGAAATACAAAAGCCAACAACTACCTGCTGTTGGATTGTAAAATGAAATTACGAGCATTTTTCTCTTTACTCATTACTCGTTGCAGGTAAACAAAATGAAATACAAAATTAAACAGAAATATAAAACGAACTGGAAAAATACGAATTTACTTACATTTAAAAGAATTGCAAGCTGAGGATCAATGTTTTCTATCCTTAGAACTAACACAGTTATAGTTGTTGTTCTCATTAATGTGTATATGTACATACATACATACATGCACAAACAGGCAGTCATTTAAATAGGTAGCAAAGGATATCAGCAGGACTAAGTGTCGGTATTTGTGCAGTAGTTATTAGAACGTCAAAGTGTAAAGTTGTTTTAGAAAAGAAAAATATTCTCCTTTGAATTTTTATCAGTTTCAGAAAAAGTTTTGTAAAAACTGTAATTTCCATAATAAAATTTTCGGCAATTTTATAAAACAATAGTGCGATATTTTTTTAATAATAAATAAATAAATAATTTGCAATGGAACGTAAAGTGGTAAGTTTTTATTAAAAACTATTTTCAAACCAAAATTATTTCATTTCATATCAGATGAATAAAGGGATAAAATAATTGAAAATAACAATACATTATCAGTTAGCGTACATTGTTACTTTTTAGCGAACTTTAATACAATACAGATTTCTTTATACCGACGCAATCAAGATCAATATCTTTACAAAAATTGGAAAATTAAAGAATCGTAAGTCTACATTATACTTATTATTTTTTATTTCATTTATTTACAGATACAAATACCCATTACAGGAACCATACAAGAACCAGGCCAACACAACAATCGCCCTTTAATGGTTAATGGCTGGTCACAGACAACCGTTGAGGACTTTGCATATCTACATGAACTGGAAAACAGGGAGAAACAATTCCACAGAGAAAAAAAATTAGAGGAAGATGTAACACTATTACAGGCAATGCTTAAAGCACAAACCGAACTGCTATCACAAATTCATGCCACGTCAGCAAATACATCAGCATTACTGTCACAGCAGCAGCAGCAGTCACAAAATGAGCAAGACATTAATAATTCTGGCCTTAATAACAACATCAATAATAGTACAAATTTGACAAATAGTACTACTAGACTACTAGGAGATCACAAATTGGACGAAAGTGTGGAATATACGATCATTGCTGAAGGCAGGGCGGATGGCCAACCCATAGAAAATCAGTTGGCCGAAGATGATGGAGCTTTAGATTTAACTACTCCAGTTGATTCAGAAATTTGCCGGGATCCCGAAGAAAACATCCCAACAACATCCAAGCAAAATACCATTCCCTCACCTAAAAACATTAAAAATCCAGATTGTGATACTAGTATCATTATCTATGATCCTGAAAATGCAATGGTGGCGATCGGACCCAACAATACCCGTATACCCGTAAAAGTTTATGATAACATCAATTGGAACTCCGCCTCTATTGCCACTAGGAAGCTTCTAATGGCCACATTCGATCGTAAAGTCTTGGCAACACATTCCATGACTGGCAAGCCGTCACCGGCCTTTAAGGATCAGAACAAACCACTAAAACAAATGTTAGATCCCCTAGTCATAGCCGATATAATATTTGTGGTAACACGCAAGTGTCGTGTTTCTGACAAAGAAGTGCGTAATGCCATCACTATTAAATGCGCTGACGAAACTAAAATGATGAGATTACAAATGAATAAACGCACGCTAATGAGAAAAATTGACAAAGAAAATCTGCTGAAATAATACAAAAGACACTCGGCTCTACAGTACATTTGTTGTGTAATCGTACATGTATAAACCGTAATTTTTAGAAATCATAGATTATACTAAATGCCAAATATAAAATGTTTCACTTAAGATTTTTCATACTAAAAATAAAATCATAATTCATTTCTTATCTAACAACCTGTACCTTTTTTATTAATATATAGCAGCTAATGCTTCCTAATTTGTATTGGATACGAGTATAGAATTTATTGTAAATTAAATTTATATACGCCCATGTTCTGAAAAACGCAGCGTTTTCAAATCGCATACAGTTTTAAAAACGCAAAACGCATTTTGACCTGTTCTGAAATCGCTACGATTTGGTAGCGTTTTGCCATTTTTCGAAGCTATGTTCGAACAATAAAAACAGATATTTTGTCATAAAATAACGTAAACAAATAAATAAATTTCAAATTACAAGTCGCTAGTTCAAAAGTAAACAATTGAAACAGACAATTGACAAACTCAAAGGAAATGTTTAAATTGCATATTTTTAATTAAAATCGTGGGAAAATGTTACAAGCTTTAGCTTAAATAAAAAGAAAACATATTAAATTTAAATTGTGCATCATTTCATTTTGTGTTTAAAGTGCAGTTTCAATAAAAATAATTCACTAGCGGTTTGAAAACGCCAAATTTCGGCTGAATTTCAGTTTATGGGGGACACCCCTAGAGAAAAAATCTAAATATGCCATCCCCTTCAGAATGTTCCCAGGAGTACGAAAATCATAATGAAAAAGGGGGCTCACGCCCCCTATGGGCGTGGCAGTCGAAAAACGACCCGGCCCACCTACGTAGACAATATGGGTATCAAATGAAAGCTAATGTCTTCACGATTCCAAAAATAGCCATAGTTGCCAGATCGGGCGGTTTTTGCAGCCGATACGGCCATTTTTGTTAAATAGGGGCGGGGGTGAAAAACGACCCATGCCACCTACTTAGGCAATATTGGTATCAAATGAAAGGAAATGTCTTCACGATTCCAAAAATACCCGTAGTTGCCAGATCGTCCAGAATTTGAGGAAGATATGTTAATTTTTATAAAATGGGGGAAGGACTTTTTTTGTTTATTTCTTTTTAGCTCGGCCAGAGGCCGAGCACTCGAGATCCCCGCCGTCTAGAATTAAGACATACTGGAGTTAAAAACCCCTAAGCCCGGCCGTAGGCCGGTCACGCAGAAAAACTTTACTAAGCGAAGCCAGTATAACAAATTTTCATTAATCAATCAGAAGCTTTCAAGAGTTTTCCTCGTTTCTTAATTTTGTACTTATCCTCATTTATGATTTGACTCTTGACACGAGAACATCACTAAATATGGATTGCGTTACTGCCTTTGACATTCACGACTGGGGTCGTGAATTGGACGATACGGCTATTTTTGGAATCGTGAAGACATTAGCTTTCATTTGATACCCATATTGTCTACGTAGGTGCGCCGGGTCGTTTTTCGACTGCCACGCCCATAGGGGGCGTGAGCCCCCTTATTCATTATGATTTTCGCACTCCTGGGGTCATTTAAGGGGGCGTGGCATTTTTTTTTTTTTCCCAGGGGTGTCCCCCATAAACTGAAATTTTGCCCAAATTTCTAGCGTTTTCGTTTGTCAGAACACCTCTTTGGCGTTTTCGATTTGCGTATGTCTATTTAAAGAATATTCGTTTATATGGATAAACCGCCAGTTGATTTGAATAAAATTTTTGTTTATTTGAAGGTTTACTACATTTTTTCGTTAATATTACCTACGATATTTTTTTTCTGTGTAATAATGCAGTGGTGGACAAAAGGTTAGCACTCTTGGTGTCTGTTGGCAATTACATAAATATTTGCTGTTTTATTTTATTTTTCAAACCTGTTACAACATATCACCCTAAGATCACTCCATTCCACTTTTTCTTTTATTAGTTTGTGACATTTCGCTGGTATTCCTTTCAGAATTCTCTGGACAGTAATTTAGCACTTAATTCAAAATCGTATTCTCATATGAAAAAACAAAACAAAAAATCTCATTTAAATCTCAATTTTTATTAGGATATCCTTTGCTTTAATAACAGCTGCACACCTCCTGGGAATACTTTTTACCAGATCCATAAAACTGTCTTTTGGAATTGCGTACCAAGTCTTTGGATTTCCTTCTACAAATCGGCCAAATTTTGAAGTCTGACGGCTATTCTCATGCCTAGAACGTCAAGAGCGTCTGATTCCTTAATATTTACACTGCCCATACAAACAGATGATCTGTTGTGCGTTTGTGCGTTAAAAAACCAACACTGAGTTTTACGTGCGTTAAAATGTACTCTTTTCGCACAACCCCATTCCGAGATTGTTTCAAAATCTGGGCTCAGCGTATCATTCATATTCTGTCTCATTTCCCCAATCTCCAAAGGGTTTGGTCTATGGTTAAATGAGTATGAATGGCAAATGTTGCTATCATCTGCAAAAGAATAGATAGGGTTTGAAGTTTGACAATAATTATAATCATAGCAAAGAAAATAATTTTGAAAACAGCGTATATGAAGTGTGCTACACTCATGTCCACCAATGGTTCGGCCAATTCAACAATATTGGTCTATTGTCAAAGGAAACCTAAAGTAGAGCGATCTTGTAGTTTGAATACATGAATTGAAATGCTTTGCAAAACACAAGCCTGAATTTTTGTAAGAGGAAATTAATTTTTGTTTCTTATTTTAACTTTTCTAAAATATTAAATATTTTATGTTAAGAATGCATTAGTAATGATTAGCATAACCTATATTGCCATTAATTGCTATTTAGTTCTTATTTAGCAGGATTATTGGATTTTTGTTGTTCTGGCATTCCTATTCAAAGCAGATAGGAAAATAATTAAACAACAACAAATGGGTTTTATTCTTTGTTCTTTTTTTCCTTTTATATTGTTACTGTTCATGAAGCAATAAACACAGATGGCGCATCCCTCTCTTCAAAAAAATTTTCTACTGCGCATATACGTCATCACAGCGCACAACTCAGTGATGGAAAATGGGTTTTTGTTTTTCGTACCAACTATATTGCGAAAAGCTAACCTTGGTAAATATATATATTTCCAAAATAACTAGAATTATTATTGTAAGAATAAAAGAAATAGAATAGTTAACTTCTAACGATTTTGAAATCCTGATTAACTACATTTTAAGCTTTAGTTTTTGAATTCAGCCTCAAAATCATTTAATGTAAATGAATATGTCAAAGACTCATATTGTTCGATAATTCAACCAAAAATTTATTGTCGTAATAATCATCTTAAGCTACGGCAGATATGGCAAATATTAGCTTCAAACATGTTTGCCCGCATTTGCCTTAAATATTTTCAAAATTTGTTTGATGGTCACACTAAGATCAAATAAATATTTTACAAAATTTGTTTTCAAAAACAGCAGTGAAACAACTTCAAATAAAATTGTGGCAAACTATACTGCAGACGGAACAGTAATTTCTGGAGAATGGCGCACTGATAATAATGCACAAAGTTTAGAAAATTTTCAAAGACATCGCTCGTACGTATCAAATGAAACATCAGTAATAAGAGATGAATTTTCGCGATATTTTGTAGAAGAAGGTGAAGTTGATTTTCAATATAAACATATATAAGCAAATCATATGTATGTGCATATGTACATACATTTATAACTTTAATTAATTTCGGTTAAAAATAAAGGCAATACAAATGTAAATATATAAAAATAATTTATTAATTAAAAAGGGACAATTCAATATTAAAAGCATTAAAAACGAAACAAGAAACTTCAATAGCTATTTAGGTATAGTTCAATATTTAAAGCAATAAGTTACTACACAGCTGTTATTTTTCCTTTTTTTTTCTCTCAAAAACTTTGTAAGTTCAAATAATTATTTGCTCGAATAAATGGAAAATATTTGACTGAGTGTGGTCACATCAGCTTCACATTAGAGACATTTTTATTTGCTACCAAACCAATGTATTTACTCAAAAACATGTTTGCACCAAACAAATGTTTCTTGGTCATATTACAGCAAAGAAATATTTGCAACTTTTGGGCAAATGCTTCACAAATGTGACCGCAGCTTTATAGACACATATTTAAAGATGAAATTGATATCAGTTCCAAAATGCTCATGAAATTTAATAAAATCTCTTTTGCTTGCACATACAGCCATGTCACAGAATTTCATTCCGTTCGGAAGTGGAATGAATTTGGTACTTTTCCGTTAAAATTTAATAATTTTTATGTTCCTATTTATACCCACCACCAAAAAGATTTGGGTATATTAAGTTTGTCATTCCGTTTGGAACACATCGAAATATTGGTCGCAGAACCAAAAAGTCTATCACCCCTATCGTGAATAAAAATTCCACATGAAATCTGTTCCCTTTTATTTTTTTAACATTGAATTTTAATAGGAAGAGTGTGAAAAGGGAACAATTTTCATGTGGAATTTTTATTCACGATAGGGGTGTATATATTCTGGCTCCGTATATGAGTCTGAGACGGTCTAACCATGTCCGTCCGTCTGTCTGTTTGTTGAAGGCACGATTGGACTTAAAACAATGAAAATTTTCCCAAACATTATTTGTTTCACCGAAATGTTTGGTATTGTGTAATAGACCAAAGTTTTAGACAATCTTTATATTATCAAATAAGCAGATAAGAATAAGAAAGAAAAGTGACATTTTGGACACTTTATTTTTTATTATAGAAGGAGATGTTCTGTGGCAAATGGTAAGAATCGGTCCACGATTTATTATAGTCCACATACAAATGTATTCCTGAAATGTGGCTCTCTAGTACATAAATGCCTATTGAAAAGCATACAAAAGTCTGCAAAAATATGTTTCATGCAAAGAAGAATCATAAAACGACATTTTGTTTGATTCTGTTCATATTTGACCAGTATACTTTGAAAATAACTTAAAACGTTATAAAGCTCTTATATAATATTTCACTATAGCCCCTTATATACGGCTTTTCTATACACATTTATGTACCATACAGCCATATTCCGGGAACACATTTGTTTTAGGGTTATGAAAAGTCGCGGAACGATTTTTAACATTTTCAACAGGACTTGTCCTTCCATAATAACAAAAAGTGTTTAAAATTTAAAAATTTGAAGAAAATTGTAAAAGATATCTGAAAAATATCGCGATTGTCTGAAACTTTGGTCTATAACTTGGATCTACTGGACCGATTTTTCTAATTTGCAACATTAAACATTTCGGAAATTCAAGGAATATTTTGTAAAAATTTCATTGTTCTATGTATTTGTCGAAGCTGTATTGTGCGGAGGGATGGGGATCCAGAATATATTGGTATTTAGACTAAAAATAAATTTCTGCACGCTGTAATATAAAATTTAGATAGGTATAAATTATTATACAATTTCTATTGTAATAGAAATTTATTTAAATAAAAAAATATGGGAATAAAATGAAAATGTATTTATGAACTTTTCAACTTTAAAAAATCATTTAAAATAAATTAAATTATAATTATTATTTTTGAATTATGGTTTCAATGTGTCACAAAAGGAATGACAAATATACTGTACTCGTATTAAAAAAAAGACAATTATTTATTAAGTTTTGTTAAAGATAAAAAAATTCTTTATTTATTAAAACTTATTTAACTTATTTATATTTATTAAAAAGGACTAAAACTAAAGTATAATTTTAACCTAAAAAAGTATTTGTTTTAAATACATATGTATAAATAATCATAATGTAAAAAATATTTTTATTTATATTCATAAAAGGTACATGTAATGAACATATCATTTTGTTTTTGGTATAAAAAATCCATGCTTTAAACAACTAATTGTATTAAATGCATTAACATAATTTTACATTTATTTTTCTTTGTCGAACATAAAACAAATATTTGAATAAATTTTTGTCTAACACTCATGGAATTGGATGCACGTTATTCCTTATTGAAACATTATATATATGACTTTTAAAAATAGTTTATAATAGTAAATTGAGTTTTGTTTTAATTTTTTGTTGTTTGTTATATTGGTATTTAAGATCTATGACTTTTAAAAATTGTTTACAATAGTAAATTGAGTTTTGTTTTAATTTTTTGTTTGAGTGCCCTGATAGATTAGGCGATAGAGTGCCGGACTATTAGTCAGAGAGTTGCGGGTTCGATTCCCGCCAAAGACTCTGGGTGTTTTTCTGCAGTTTATTCTTCTAGTGGCATTTAAAGCGAAGTCCAATTCATACCGTGCATGAACTTGTGTTCTTGGGTCCAATAGATACAAACACGTTTTGTGAAGATCCATAATTGGTATCACAACCAGTAACAAGTTGAACAAAAGTCGCTTTATTTTTTTTTTATTTTTTTTTTATAATTAACAAACGCAAACTGCGAAGCTTTTTGGCTTATCTGCAGAAAACACCCAGAGTCTGGCAGGAATCGAACCCTCTGACTGATAGTCCGGCAAACTATCGGTTGTGTTGTTGGTTGTGCCTGATTTTGCATTGTCATTGAATTGTTGCCACTATTATATTCAGTCTTAATTTCAGTGTTCCCATCGTCTTCGGCCAATCGTATTTCAATTGGTGCATCATTGCCAGTACATGCAGCTATAATTGTATATTTAACACTTTCGTGCTGGATGGGATTTATGGCATTAACAATTTTGGGACTTAATTTTGGTGTCCTGCTAATGGGGTTATTATTACTAACTCCAATATTGTTAATATATTGATGCTGAATTTGCTGTGGTTGCTGCTGTGACTGTAGTGCTGTTGATCTGCCACGTACTTTTGTTAACAAATCAGTGTGAGACTTAAGATTTTTCTCGAGTACTTTTACTTCCTCCTCTAATTCCTTTTATTTTTGAGATTGTTGCTCCCTGTGTTCGATTTCATGTAGATATGAAAAATCACTGCCGGTTGTTTTCGATATCGTAATTATGGTAAAATGTACTAAATTTCTTGCTCGATATATAATGCCATAATCTCAAATAAGAAAATTACGATCAATTTTACTCGATATCGAATGCGGTAATTTGGCCCCAGGCATTAACCGTTAAGGGGCGATTGTTGCGTTGGCCTGGTTCTTGTATGCCTCTAAATTTATTGGTCGAACTACGGACATAATGGGTAATTGCATCTGTAAATAAATGAAATAAAAAATAATAAGTATAATGTAATATTGCACAAGAAAGAAAATATAGACTATATAATACCCTACACCCAGTATATGAGCAAAAACAGAATTATGGAACGATCATCCAAAAAGTTAGTGGCATGGCTTCTGTACATATAAATTTCTGTTGTGTTAAATTGTATCTCGATATAAACACTTTAAAAAGTCATCATAAATCATAATCACTGAATAATTTGTATGCATGTATGTATATGAAACATATTTGTGTTAAATATTATTTGAATACCAAAATTTTATAATACGATCTGCACAAAGTTTGTAGGTGTGATTAGGCTTTACGTTCAATTTATTTGTTGCGAAATTTGTTTAGATACATACATAAATAAAACATTTATGATCGATAAACCCCTTTTTCGGAGGACATTTGTCTGGGGGCTAGGTGAAATAATTTGCCAAATTCAATACTAACCGTCTTTGGGCCGAGTCTCGTGCTAAATTTGATCGAAATATCTTTAATTTCGACCTGTACTCTGCGCACAATGTTTACTTGGACAGCCAGCCAGACGAACGGACATCGTTTAATCGACTCAGAAAGTGATTCTCAGTCGATCGGTATACTTTAAAATGGGTATTAGAATAATAGTTTTGGCGTTATAAATATTAGCACAAATCCAGGGTATATTGGACCCCTACTATGGGGTTGTAGAGTATAAATATTAATACTATCCGTTGATATAAACATATTAAATCTTGAAAACCTTACGCTTTTTTAATTTTCCAATTTTTGTAAAAAACTGATTTCAACATCCAGACAGACAGACAGACGGACATGGCTTAATCGACTCCGCTATCTATAAGGATCCAGAATATATATACTTTATAGGGCCGGAAAATTATATTGTGGAAATTTCAAACTTATATATACCCGTCTCCTATTGGTGAAGGGTATAAAAAAGAAAATTTTATGATTTTTCGTTTTATTTTATTAAAAATAAAAAATAACCATAATATTTTTTCATTTCCACCACAAATCTCATACTGTTTTCATAACATACTGTAGCAATTAACATGTCATAAGCATTGTGTTTGAATTGTAATATATGAAGTTTAGATAGAATGCAAAAATCTCCGTTTTCTATCTCGTCGGCAATTTGGGTAGGTTTCTTTTCTAAACTTGTTTTTGCAACTACAGAATATAATTTATTTTAAATTTGCATGCAAAATTGTTAACAACAATATTTAAGAGAAAGAAAAGAAAATTTATTAGGACTTTATTATTCACAAGCTTATTACCCCTCCCAACCGTGATCATGCTACTGGTGGCAAATTTATATATATGATTAGTATGATCCCTAATATTGATTAACGTCTGCTACAGGATGACCAGAAATCGAAACACTTTGATTAATTAATTATTTATTATAAATGGAATATTTTATTTATTATAATAACAAAAAAAAAACCTTCATAGAATATTATTAAATCTATCAGCTTATGATTAAAAGTTTTAATTTTTGAAATATATTATTTATTCTTTTAAATATTATAAGAGAAAAACAAAGGAATAAAAAAAATATATTTAACTTTTATAATTAATAATTCTCGTGGGCAAAGAAAAGTTTTACAAAAAAAATAAATATTAGCTCAATCGACAACAAAAAATTAAGAAAAAATTTTTGGGTTTTTGTAGGAATCGAACCATGGATCAAAAAAAAATATAAGAATAACTTTGGGTTTTCATAGGAATCGGACCCTGAATCAAAAAAAATATAAGGATAATTTTGGGTTTTTATAGGTATCAAACCATGGATCAAAAAAAAAAAATATAAGACAATTTTTGGGTTTTTATAGGAATCGAACCCTGGATCAAAAAAATATAAGAATAATTTTGGGTTTTCATAGGAATCGAACCCTGGATCAAAAAAAAAAATATAAGAATAATTTTGGGTTTTCATAGGAATCGAACCGTGAATCAAAAAAATATAAGAAAAAAAAAACAGAGGTTATTGCAGGAATCGATCCCATACTCCACGAACTTCGACGATAACCACTATGCCACACAGGACATACAGATGTAGTGGTTAAATTTCATTTTAAATTCATTTATTATTAATTTTATAAGTATGTAATATGATATCATATGCAATTATTCTTATACAATGATTATCATATTTGTATAATTATACAATAAAATAAATAAAAGATCACTTACTTGTTGTTTTATTTTTCTGCTCCGGTTTCCAAGGAAAGATCTTTCTCCGGCTTCGGGGTCAGGTGACAAGAGATTTATGTTGTTAAATGTGTTATTATATGTATGTACTTTAGGGTGGCACTTATTTTGAAAAATGTCAACTTTTGAGAACTGCGCCCCCCGAATTTTTTGCGTTTGGTCTAATATATATGTGGTGAAAATTTGAGTCAAATTGGATAATTCTAAACCGCGGCGCACAGAGGTTAAAGTTCAAATTTTGGGAAATTTGCGTTTTTTAAGCAAACGTGTATAGCTTTAGTTATTATTTTCACAAATATTGTAATGAAACACAGACAATTAATACGCAATTACTTAATATTCATTAATATTTTTTGTTTTTTGTACAAGATCGTTAACCCATTTTAGCCTTGGGGTCATAAATGATCCATTTCATAAAAAAAAAGAAAAAACTGAAGAAAAGGAAAAACAACTATAAATAGAAATTAATAAAAATGATAATTACAGAAAACTTCGAACCACCAGTCACTGGTTAAAGGATTGATGTTGTCTTTCTCCGGCTTCGGGGTCAGGTGACAAGAGATTTATGTTGTTAAATGTGTTATTATATGTATGTATGTATGTACTTATTTGTTAAAATAGTAAGAAATATTTATTTTATTGCATCTTAAGCATATGTTGTTTTTTTCCTCTGCACTTATGTTGTTTTTCTTGTTTTTGTTTTTTATCTTTCTTGTATTTATTTATAGATTTTTGTTACTAAAAATTTAACTAATTAGATTTTTTTCAAGTTTTTTTTTTCTTTTAAACAAATTGTTTGCTTATTCTTTTTTTTACTTTAAGTTTGAACATTGACTTAGTTAAACTGATATTTGCCCGTACAGAAAAAGAATCCAAGATAATCAAGTGATATATATAAAAAAAAGTAATATAAAGGCAAAATTTAATCTACGTATTTAAAAAAAATTTGTTTAGATAAAGTTTTACGATTTTAACACAAAGTTTTTAAATATGTCTTTTCTTTGTGTGAATTTATTACGGAGATTATTATTTTAGGTTTTATTTCCTTTCGGGATTTTTCTTCTTTTTTTTTGTTTGTTGTGGCACTTATTTTAATATAGTTTATGTTTTTCACTTCTCTGGAACAAAAAAAAAAATACATACGTGTATTTTAAAAATGATGAAGGCATGATGTAAAGGACGGGCTTTCATAGAGGTTACCCTTGCCCTCAAATTATTTGTATCCAATTTATTGGGATCTGTCTTGAAGAAAAGAGATTTATTTCTTTATAAAGGTTATGCAAATTTATGCAATGAATGTACCTTCTTTTTTTCCGCCAAACAGAACAATTTGTGTAAAAAAACACTCCTAGTGTTTTTATATCCTTCACCTTCATGAGAAGGGTATATATCATTCCGTGTGAAATTTCCACAATATAATTTTCCGACCCTATAAATTATATATATTATGGATCCTTATAGATAGCGGAGTCGATTAAGCCATGTCTGTCTGTCTGTCTGTCCAAAGATCCAAATCTTTAATAGTTCTGTCAGACATGCTTTCGAGAAGTTTGCTATTTAAAATCAGCAAAATCGGTTTAGGTCAACCAGAGTTATGAACCAATATGTGAGACCACCTCTATAAAAATTTGATATTTTTCGTCCATTTTATTGCAATATTTTGAAATATATTGCAGATAATACCATGAAATTTTGTATACGTTGTTTGTACTATAAAAGAAGAAAGTGTGCGGAAAATAGTAAGAATCGGTCCATGATTTCTTATAGCCCCCATACAAATATATATATTCCCGAAATATGGCTTAATGATAAATAAATGCCTATAAAATTGGAATATCAAGACAAAATTCAGCAAAAATAAGTTTTATACAAAAAGAAATCGCAAAACGAAATTTTTTTAAATTCGGTCCATGTTTGACCATAGACCCCATATAAAGTCCACTTCCAAAATTCACTTAAATACGTATAAAAGAGATATAAATAATGTTAAACGGCTAAAATTTGACATAAATACTCTTTATAGGCAAATAAATTGTTGTACTAAATTTTATGGTAGTCGGCCCAGAACTGGTCATACCTCCCAAGGACCACATCTAAAAAAGACATTTTTCCCTATATATATTGTATAAATATCGTTACCGACTCAAAACTTTGTACAGATCATTTTAATATATACAGAAATCATCCCACAAAATTTTGTGAATTTCGGTCTATTTTTAACCGTATGCCCCATATAAAGCCCTCTTCGGAAAATCACTTTAATACTCATAAATCGCTTATAAATAAGGGTACCAATCCAAAATTTTACACGGATCATTTACATACATGCCTAAATCAAACTGCTGGATTTTGAGAATATCGGTCCATATTTGACTATATCCCCCACATAAGGCCCACTACCGAAATCCACGTTAATACTAATATATATCTTAAATATACCGTTATTATGTTGAAATTCGACGTGAAATATCCTCATATGCATGAAAATAACTGTTCCAAAATTTAAGAAGATCGGCCCATAATTTGTCATACCTGTCATATAGAACCATTTCCAAAAAACAAATAAATTCGGGTCAAAAAATATTTTTTTCGGATTTAACCCATATTCGGTCCATATTTTATAATCATGATATATATCGTTGGAAAGGTATTTTTAATACCTTTTATTTAATGTATTACAAATTATCAGACACCCAGTAGTTCCCGAGATATAGGCCTATATATTTTCAACTTTAAGGGCCCGCCCTCTCGAAAATAGGCGTGACCGCCAACAAATTTTTTTTTGCTGGTATCTCCTCTAAAAGCACTATTTCATTTTGTTTTTTTTTTTTTTTTTGAGCAAAATCACTAAAACCGAATTGTACCCCTTTTTTATACTCTGTTTGTTAAATTACACTGAAGATTATTATGAACATCAGACAGACTCTGTAAATTATGGTAAGAATTGGTAATTAAATCAATTATAAATGATCGAAATTAGACAACATTTCAAAATATTTAACATAAATTATGTTGGTCGTAAAATTGTCTTTCAAACAATATATCAAATACTAAACAAATTTGCACTAAGACTGAATAGAAAACACAGAATTAGGATATTCTAGTCTAGTGTAGTTTCTGTATTTCTTATTACGCTTAGGTGAAGGGTATTTAAGATTCGGCACAACCGAATATAGCACTCTTACTTGTTTATACTCTGTTTGTTAAATTACACTGAAGATTATTATGAACATCAGACAGACTCTGTAAATTATGGTAAGAATTGGTAATTAAATCAATTAAAAATGGTGAAAATTAGACAAAATTTCAAAATATTTAACATTCCTAATGCTTTTTTTGCAAGTGTCCTGGGTTTGTCCTACTTTTAAAACTTTAATCTATAATTTCGTTTTATTGCATCGAAAGTATTGTTGGCATTGATATATTATTATTTTTAAATACACACGATGTCATGACATGCTTTCTTGTGTAAACACATTGTGTTTGATGCTTTTTGGCCGCCATATAAGTATGCGCCGTCACAATTTTAAACGGCTTTGGCTTTTGGCCTTTGTCTACCTGTCTTATGCCCGTAATTTTAATAAATAGATAACTACTAGAGTTTATACCTATTAGTTTTCCTTACCTAACCGGTAAAAGAATTTGGTAATTTTAACATTTTGTTTACCTACGTGTAACTACCGACTGCATTTGGTGAAAAATGTGGTAACATTGGTGTTTGACGTTTAGAGTTACACCAATTAATTGTCAAATTTAATTGTTGGCAACGACTTTTTTAGTTTTGTCCAGAAATGTCTGGAAAAGGTGCCAAAAGAAGTGCTAATTTATTGGAGGGAGGAAAAACAGCTGATGCACTTTTCTTTGAAAGACGAAATCTTCTTATAAATTCCAAATCATACCAAATTTTAAAATGGTCAATTCTTTCCCTGAATGTGTGTGTTAACATTTGGGAATTTTGTTTTATAATATTTCTCAAAGTTCTTAGTTCTAAAAGTTCTGAATGCAGTGGCCACCAGAAAGAAACAAATTAAACACACATTTCTGATATTATTAAAGTCAAATATAATTTTGATATGAATTGTCAAGAGTTTTATGAATATTTAAAAAAAAATGCGATAATAATATATTGGTTCAAATTGAAAAAGCTGAAAAACATACATGAAACTTGACAACTTCTACTAAAAGTTTATGTACATATAGTGCATGTGAAGTTTTAAAATGAATTTGTTAATTGTTATGTTTTTATGTTGTAGTAGTTATGAGATCAGACTGATAAGATATAATTTTTTTAATATTTTGTTTAAGTTTTGTTTTGTTGTTATATGTAAATAGAATTTTAAATTTGTTTTTTGTATTTTAAGGCGTTGTTTTTTTTAATATTTTGCTACAGAGTGTTGTCCTCTTTCTAGGGGTAAATGTCCGGCTTTTTTTTGGTCGACGTCCTCTTTTTCTCAAAATTAATATGGTAACCCTAACTAAGACTGAATAGAAAACACAGAATAAGGATATGCTAGTCCTATAACCAGTGTAGTTTTTGTATTTCTTATTACGTTTAGGTGGAGGGTATTTAAGATTCGGCACAGCCGAATATAGCACTCTTACTTTTTTTTATTTAATTTTAAGTTTTTTTTATTCCTTTTTTAATTAATAAATGTGTGAAGAATTTTAATTGTTTAAACAAAAGAATAGCGGTATTCACACCGAGCTTGTTAGTTTGTTAGTCGTTAATCGTTACTTTTTTACACGCATTTTGTTTTTGTATATTTAACGCGCTAACGGATAAACATTTAACAAATTAACGACACGGCACCCCTGATAAAATAGTTGTTAGTTGGTAACTCACAATCAGCTGTTGCAGTTTCTAAATAAAGATATTTAAAAAACCATTTGTGATACATTTCTAAAAAAATATTTGTGCACATTGAGAGTAAGTATGTTAAATAAATGATTTTTTATTTTATTTTAATAAATCATAAACTGTTCTCGTAGTGGATAACCAAAAGAAAAAGCGCATTCGAACAAAAATGCAAAAAAAGTGGAGTGAAGCGGAGCATAAATTGCTATTAGATTTTGTGTTGGAAAATGTGGACATTGAAGTAATGTAGCCCAATTTTGTATATGTTTATAAGATTATGCCAATTTTACTACGAAAGTTACCAGACTAACAAAGTTTTAAAAAGGGGGTCGTTCACAGTTGGTAACTTTAACAAATTAACAAACTACCGACTAACAAACTAACAAGCTCGGTGTGAATACCGCTAATATGTTTGGTCGTTAAATATTTCGTATTCGGATTTGGTAAAAATGTGAGGTAAGTGTATGCGGGTGTGTGAGCGTTTAGGGGACACAAATGTAATTTTTAGGAATAAGAAAAATTGTGTCCAAGGTTGGGAGGGCAATTGGATCTCGTCCTCCCTCATAAGTGTTTCCGCGTCGAATTTGCACACCGTAATAGTTTTTTTTTTATGTTAGTGTACCTTTTTAGTTTTCATTTGTTCGTGTCCGTATTCGGTGGTTGGGTTGGGACCTACCCTGTTGAATATGCCTGGCATCACAACCATAGATACATGGCGATGTATGGTTTATAACATACCGCAACAAAGACGCGTAACAAATTTTACAAGTGGTAATACTGCTGCCATTGATATAAAAGTCAAAAAAAAAAAAAACAAATATTAAATTATTTTAAAATATTTGAATAAATGAAATGAATAATTTAATTTCACAAACACCACAGATAGAAATGTAACCTATTGACAATCATGTCATTTTTGTCCAGACAAAATATAAAATTAAACCAATTGTAGCTGAGAGTTGTTCGTAAAAAATATTTTCTCTCTCTCAAAAAGAGAGACGTCAAACTTCATATGAAAAAACTTTCTCGAAGCCAATATTTTGTTCAGAACACCTTAAGTATTAAATAGAAACCTATTAAAATATTAGATTTACATACATTATCGATAGTACCATGTTGTAAATATACAAGGTGAGTACAAATCGGCAAAAAATACAACACAATACAGAAACAACAGCCATTTTGTTTGTGTAAAGTCAAAGTCAGTCAGCTGTGCTACTGCACTCACCTTGTATAGTTACAACATGGCTAGCACAGTAAATGTAAAATTATTTTAAAAATAAATTTAATTAAATTATTTTTTTAAAACCCAAGTTTTTTCATATTCCGCTGTGCCGAATCTTTAATACCATCCACCTACATACATAAATGTAATGAGAATTACAAAAACTACGCTGTTGTTAGAACCAGAATATCATTATTCATTATTCAGTATTTCTTATTTGGCAAATTTTATTAGTACATATTTTATATATCGTTTGATAGACAAGTTTACGATGCACAATATAATTTATTTCAAATGATTTTAAACTAGCTAAACCCGGTGTGCTTTGCTACCCCCCCCTCGTCGTAAAATAAAACGTATTTATATATTTACAAACTATTAAATGAGAATTATTCCTCTTGCGAGTATAAATTGTAAAATTCAAAAAAATTTAAAAATTTTTAATCGAAGTTGCCTTCAAGTTAAATATACAAATTATTTGAAAATAAATTGTATACACTACATTTATTTTTGAATATTTCTGTTAGATGTTCTACATAGCTTTCCGTTGGAAAGCATAAATGCAAAATCATACAAAAATATTCAAAGACACTAGCAAAATGTAATGCATTTTCTGGCCTGCTAAAGCCGTCATCAGCATTCTTTGTGTCATAGTGTTTCATTTTCAAACTTTGCATATTTAACTTTTTTTATTCATTAATTAAATGAGAATTATTCCTCTTGCGAGTATAAATTGTAAAATTCAAAAAAATTTAAAAATTTTTAATCGAAGTTGCCTTCAAGTTAAATATACAAATTATTTGAAAATAAATTGTATACACTACATTTATTTTTGAATATTTCTGTTAGATGTAGTGTATACAATTTATTTTCAAATAATTTGTATATTTAACTTGAAGGCAACTTCGATTAAAAATTTTTAAATTTTTTTTATATTTACAAACATTTATTTATTTAATTTTAATGTATTTATTGCAATGCTTTAGGCGAGACCATGCCCCTTTGTCCACTTACATAATCAAGAATTTATTATTTCGTAAGAATATCCTGTTGTGAAAATTTAATGACGATCGGTCCAGTAGTTAAGACTATATTACGATGTTTAATTTTCCTAAAAAGGGGCGTGGTCCCACTCACTTTTCTCCTGGTACCTATTCCTAATTATGCCAATACCATATGTACCAAATATCCCCGATGTACGTCAAAAATGCCCAAAATATGGCGGGTTAAATTTGTGGGTTATATGGGCGGTGCCACCCCCGTTTGTACAATCAAAACTTCATATAGCCTATTATTCCTTCCAGAGTCACAGTAACATGCTGTAAAAATTTCAGATTGGTCCAAGGGTTTGGCCTCCTATTAAGCACAAACATACAGACACACATTCATTTATATATATATAGATTAAAAGCAATATAATTTAAGGTGAAATGGGGCGAAAAATGGGGATTTGGTAATAAAAAAATGTATGTAGTTAAAAAGTATATAAAACTTTAGGTAAATACATATTACAAAAAAAGTATTTTGTATAGCAAACATTGTTAGTGGTATACGAAAGTATCTGAATTAAAAAAGGGGGCGATGAAGTAGGCGTGGTTCATAGTTATATGGCGACGTTAACAGTATTAAGAGCAATATACTACCAAATAAAAAAATACGTTGGAATGAACAAATTTGTATAGAGAAAAAAAAGTATAAAACTTTCAAAAATTTGGCGTGAAAAGGGGCGTGAAAGGGACGTGGCTTAAGAAATCTTTATTTTTACCTCGCCTGGAGTATATAATGTGTATACAATTTGAAGTAAATCTGTTAAAAACTATATGGGAGCAATTACATAATTTTTAAAAAGTGGGCGTAAAAATGGGCGTGGCAAAAAAAAAGTACCCTATTAATCATACCAGAGTCCCAGTTAAATGCTGTGAAAATTTCAAAAATATCGGTCCAAAGGTTTGGTCTTCAATTACAATATTTTAAAAAAGTGGGCGTAAAAGTGGGCGTGGTAAAAAAAAAGTACCCTATTATTTCTTCCAGAGTCACAGTAACATGCTGTGAAAATTTCATCAAAATCGGCTCAGCCGTTTTGGAGTCTATACGTTACATACATACATACATACATACATACAATCGTTTTAACTACTGAACTGATCGTCATTAAATTTTCACAACAGGATTTTCTTACGAAATAATAAATTCTTGACTATGTAAGTGGACAAAGGGGCATTGTCTCGCCTAAAGCATTGCAATAAATACATTAAAATTAAATAAATAAATGTTTGTAAGTATATAAATACGTTTTATTTTATTTTATGACGAGGGGGGGTAGCAAAGCACACCGAGTTTAGCTAGTCATTTATAAAACTTAAAATATGTTTAACATATTTCCATATTCACCAGGCGGCTAATTCTGGCAGTCGTGATCGAAATTGCTTTCGAATCGAAATTTATTTCGACAGTGCAAAATTTTCTAATGATGGTACTCGATACGAATCAGTGTTGTAAAAATAGTACGTATTACAACACTGAATAAAAGAAAATGTTAACAAAAAACCTATGGTTCTGAAAAAAATAACTCAAGTAAAAGCGAAATTTTTTAAAGAAATTATTTTAAATTAAAAATGGATCCAGTTACGTTTTTTTACTCATCGTCTTTTGATTATGGCGCGATTGAAAACATTAATGACATAAGGAAACAAATAAGAAACACCTCCGACCTATTACGATTGTTGACAAACAATGAGTAAGAAACAGCTGATGAATATTGTTATGTGTAAAGTAATGCAAATGGTTATGGAGATGTAAAGTAACGCAACACCGTAATGTATGAACCTGTAAGAAATAGAATTTCCTTACATTTTTACGTCATTACACAACATTCCGTTACAGTCGGTTAAATCATGTGCGCCATGCGCATGATTTCCCGTTATGTGACGTAGAAGTTCCATTCTAAGGGTTACAATTAAAATTTCTTGCGAAAAATTTATGTTTTATGTGATAGTTATAGTTGGCAACCTTGCAATTGAAATCACTGAGAGTTGTAAAATAAAAGCTGTTTAAAAAAGAAAAACAAACAAAAATAAAAAACAACACAAAATATAAACATGAAGAGTGCAGTGAGCAAATGCAAGCAAAACATGAGTAAAAAAAACAAGTGAGAAAAAATTAGCCCATAGAAACACAGAATGTGTGACGTCACAGTTCCAAAATGCGCAGAACATTTCAAAATTTTACGCGCGTTGGCGTAATCTTTATTTTATCATTCTTGCTTACTTATACTTATATATAAATACCCTGTCAACATTTTATATTACGGAAGTGACTCAGAAGTGACTCTAAGAAGTTGAAACTCATCTTCTGCGATACCATTTTCTGATCGTAGAAGCGTCTTCCGTATTGAGAAGTTGTACCCCCCGGAAGTAACTTCAAGAAGTCACTTCTGCTTAACTTCAAGAAGTCACTTCTGCTATATATTTGTTATTATTTTATTCGCCTCTTTTGCTTTTGATTTTTTTGCCTTTACAGATAATACACTCATATTGACTATGGGATAACAAATGACAAAACAAAACCACACTTTACCACTGACCGACCACAGCAAATGACAAAATAAAACTAATTTCGATGATGTCGAAAACTTCTTTTTTGCATTCTTTTCAGTTCTTTTATAACGGGACATGTCATTTTCGGCTGGTGTTATAAACAACAAACAATCTTCCAAACATCGTCTGGATGATTAAAAGCCGACTGCAATGTAAATTGTTAGTCCCCGTTTACACAGGGAAACATTTGGAAGGGAAACATCTAGAATTCTCTTTTGTATTTTCCTTCGCAGTCATACAGGGAAACATTGTTATCGGAAACATTCCAGTTTATATTTGTTTTTTGACATTTGTCTAATTGCAGTGTTGTTTTTTTAATTTCTACTGGGGCCAAATTACCGCATTCGATATCGAGTAAAATTGATCGTAATTTTCTTATTTGAGATTATGGCATTCGATATCGAGAAAGAAATTTAGTACATTTTATCATAATTTCGATATCGAAATAATTTTTCGATACGATAGCTTATTCAATCACGAATGCGGTAATTTGGCCCCTGTTTTTGATTTGCTAATGTAAGTATGTATGTATATTTGATTTGTGAAATAAATTATAAAAGATAAAATTTATAAAAACATTTATTTTATTTAACATTATTTATTTTTTTATACTTATTCAAACAAAGTCATATATAAAACATAGACAACAAAGCACCCCGAAAAGAAATAAAGCAAATGTCAAAAAGCAAAGCAAATGTAAACAATAAGAATGAAAGCACAAAGCGTGCATTCGAGAACGGGAAACAAATTTCATATTCTCTTCCCCACCCGTCCCACTCTACCAAACAAAATGTTTCCGTTCCAAATGTTTCCCTGTGTAAACGGAGACTTATTGTTATCTTCCAATTAACGTCTGGAAGTGAGCAAGACGTAACGCCTTTGACGATGGACGATGAAAGAAACTTCCAATTGCTGGCAGGGTAAGTACATATATATATGTACATACATACATACATATGTATTAATGTATGTATGAGTTTTCTAGACTCAAAAGATGTTTTAGGCTCACAAAGCAAGCATAGGTAAAATTTATTTTTGATATTTTTGACCTAAAAGTAATAAAATTATTAATATTATGATATTTTTTAAAGTAAGTAACAAATTTATTACTAAAATTTTCTTTTTTTCTTCTGTGTGCTAAAAAAAACGTTGCGTTCGAATAATCATTTGTTATCGAATGCCATTATTAGAAATTTCGATACATTTTATTAGCTATCGATTGAGAGAATCCCTTGAATCACTTGAATAAGGAATTCTTTTAGTATTAATCAGGAAGTCTATGAATTGAATTTATTTCAATATATACGGCTATGGTGGTGTAGGGTATAATATTTATTAGAAAACTAGAAAAATGTTGCATGCAACGATTAAATTTCAGCTAAACATGTGATAAATATTCTCCGAAAACTTTATGAGGCAGCAACAAGTGGTCTTGAAACTAACGACTATACTACTACATACATACATATGTATGTATATAATAAAGTGGATATAAGTATAAATAAATATTTAACAGGTATAAATAGTATGTGTATTATATTATAAAAACATACAATCGACCAATACTATTGACAATAATTTGTATGTAAATGAACGCATATATTAAAACTCAGTGAATGCGTGGAAAATATATTGCAAGGAACCTCCAAGAATGTCCATATGTATAATAAAACCGTTTAATCCTCACAGAACAATTGCAACAAGACTTCCTAAATCTATATGTAATTCTATTGAAAGTGATTAAACGAAGCGGAGATTCAGTACGTTTAAAATAAATATTTATTCATACATAGAGGAAAATATGCAGTGGACAGACGGACATTTGGTAGTTTTGGATGAATATTTTATGCCTGACCAGGCAAGACACATGCGACGCCATTGCACTAATATTAGTTAGTCTTAAGCACTCAACACGTTTTGTCTAGTTTAGTTAATTTTGGGAAATTCCCAGTTGTAAAATGCATACTATGATGATGAGTTTCCTAAAAGATAGTTTTTTTTTTGAAGGATTCTGTCAAGGATAAATGTTGTGTGCCAAATATGAAAAGGTATGAAGTGTTTATGAGTTTACCTTTACAACTACCTGAATTATCTTTAAAAGACAAATTTTAGACAAAAAGGTACGTTGCGGCGATTTCCTGATTTTCTAATTTTAATATTTTACTTTATGTTAATTTTTAAAGAATATTATTTCGAACTTTTTATATTTATATATTAGAGAAAATTTTTAATTAGGCTTGCGTTCGTTTTTTGTAAAAACTATATTTTTCTAGACAAATGGCACACTGAAATGCATTTTCTGCCCTGCCAAGGTCTTCATCAGTTTCATAGTTACAAAACAACAAAGAATCTACCATAAAGGAGAAATGACAACAACAATATACTTTGCTGATTTGTCAACCGACGATGGACGCAGCAAAAGTAACAACAAATTTGTAGTAATACAAAAATGTATAATAATAATAATAATATTATTAATAATAATAATAATAATAATAATAATAATAATGACATAGAAGAATACACACACATTTGTAAAACATAAGTACACAACAGAAAATGCATTTTAGTGTGCCATTTGTCTAGAAAAATTTTACTTTATGCTTAAAAAATATTCAATAAAAAATATGCAATACTTAAGGTGTATATACACTACGTGTTTTTTACATTGTATATGTCAAATTTTACATAAGGGAGTAAAAACATGTAGTTGGTGACCTCATAAACTTTGCTTGTGTAAAATACATGTGGAAATACATATGTAATTTTTTCGATTAGAACACGCTCTATTTTCTTATGTTCAAACACATGTTTTCAAATGTACATATATGCCATGCGAAAAGATTTGTCGACGGTTAAATATCTGCGCTATCATTAGCCGGCCGTATGAAGAATTTGCATAAGTGATAAATTAAATATTTTTTTATCTCATTTTGTTAATTTAATAACAATGATATAAATTATTTAAAAATTTTTGACACAAGCTCCACATATTGTATATTAAAAGACGAAAAACCTTAAATAAATATTTTTGGCGCCAATATTTTTGTAAATAATCATGGCGATGTCACGTGTAATTGCACATACAAGTTGGTGACCAAAACTAAAAACTCTTATGTAAAATAACCAATTTTGACAGACATAAAGAAAAACATGTGGGTTGTAAACTTAAAAATACATAAGCAAAAACACCTAGTGTATACCCAGCAAGCCATATGAGTCCGAAAAGAGTCTTTTCTGACACCTTTTTCGGAGCGTTAACGCTCTTTATGAGCCCAAAAAACAATTATAATTGCTCCGAAAACCTTCAGAAAAGAGCGTCATTACGTTCGAAAATGGTCCGTCAGAAAGAGCTCTTAGATAATGCCAGAAAAGAGTCTTTTATGAGGTTTTTCTTGAGCTCTGTGTAATCTTGTTTTTATCATTCTTGTGTGGTACAGCTATGTTTTTTTTTTTGTTCAAAGCACAAATAACAAGACAACAACGCTTTGGTACACACATAATTAAGTGGAATTTCTTAGTCATACTGAGACTCAGGACAGTAACAAGCTCCGAAAATGCTATTTAGTTGGACTCTTTTCTGACTCCTTTTTTCGGAGCGCTCCGAAAATGCTCTTTTGTTGGACTCTTTTCTAACTCCTTTTTCGGAGCGCTCCTAGAATGGTATGCTGGGTAGCCACCTTTACATCTACAACTATGTATGTACATATGTAGTACACATTTATAATGAACTAGAAATAGGAATTTCTAATTAACCATAATTACTTTTATATTTATGTAAATATGCACAAGAGAAAATTAGGTGTATTTAATACTTGGAATATATTAAAATATTTACAGTTGCTCTTAGCTTATTTTAACTAACTTGAATTAAAATATTTACGAGCAACTAGCTACATATAACTTCTATGCAAATTAAATTTTCAAGCGTATATTTTTTAGTTATAATTGCAATGAATTTTTAGTGTGGCTGTTCCATTTAAGTGGTTCATTAGTGCCAATTTCGACAATGGGACGACGCACAGTGGTATTTGTTCATATAATGTTTGGCAAAAAATATAAGGAGTGCTCGTAGAATGTTGAAATTTGGCACACAGCCTTTGGTTGGCTTAATTAAGAAAAATATAAAGTCTCATCAAAATTGGCAACGCCCACTACCCACCGCCCATAGAACCGAAAATTTATTTTTGTTCCAAAGTTTTTGAAATTTGGAACAGAGCCTTTGGTTAGCTCAAATAAGAACAATATAAAGTTTCATCAAAATTGGCCACGCCCACTACCCACCGCCCATAGAACCGAAAATTTATTTTGGGTCCAAAGTTTTTGAAATTTGGCACATAGCTTTTGGTTAGCTCAATTAACGCCCCCACTTACTGCCCATATAACACATACTATATTTTTTCCCACAACTTTTTGTTTCTTTACCAAAACTAATTATTTTATAAATAAATTTCAATACATGCATTTAAATATAGACTTTTATTCATCATTTATCATTTATTTTACTAGATCTAGGAATATATAATTGCGATTTTAAATTTGAGCCTGCTAATGCACTTGCCATTTCTAAATGTTGTTTGCTATACTGGGACGCTAAATCAGCAGCTTTGTACCTTTTACTACGATCAGCGCAATTCGAATTCGGCGATCCTTAGCTGGCCTTCCCATTTTTGTTGAACAACTATGTTGCTCATCAGCAAGTGATATTTCAAATATATCTAAAAATTTACAATTATATTCAAAGTACTCATTAATTATGTTGTTTTGAAACCTACTTCTTAGCCAAGCATAATTTTTCGTAAAAAAATATGATTTGTTTCTGTGACATTCGGCCCAACGTTTTAAAAAGTGACTAAGAAATCGCTTCTGAACTGATTTTTTCACAATTTGAATTTCATTAATAGTAAGCACCATGTGTTTAGTTTTTATAAAATCAGTTAATAAATCCACATTACTATTGCAATTTATAAGTTCCTTGCACAATTCACTATATGAAACACAAAATGAATTCATTTTAAAAATTAGTTACGTTTAATAATTTTCTTAGACTTGCCTTTTTTTTGCAAATATTATTATTTTAAATAACGGTTTAATTAATCATATGGTTTTGTTTTTCTTTTTTTGTTATGCACTTTTTCGATATTGCTGTCAATCAATTATTAAAAGTAAAAGTAAAAGCCTAAAAGTATACAAAACCTTTTATTGTAAATATGCATTGCAATTTATTGTAAATATTCATAAAAAATACGTGAGTTTTATCACAAAATTTATAAGTTTGTGCAGCGATCGCAAAAAGTCGCAGAATTTTTTTATACAAAATGAAAAAAAATATTCCAAACTTTCATTTAGAAGTAGTACTAACACGGAGGTAGACCCAGCTAACTTATTTCTTTTCTAATGAAAACTGAAAATGCTAAATTTTTTGGAGTCATTTTGATTTGCTCATATCTCTTAAACTATATATGTAATTTAAATATTTTTTCTTTCCTATTACATTTAAAATACTATATTTTAATAAAAATGCTCTAAAACTATTAATAGTTGAACCATATTTATTGTATAAACAATTGAAATGTAGTAGAATTTTCATCAGTTTTCGTTGTATAATATTTAGATAACTTCACCACACTTTTTTCTATACAAAATTTTATTTTTTTCGAAAACAAATCATGGTTTTCTACTAATGAAACATTTCTCTACAGAATTGCATCATTAGATTTCTAAAAAATAACTGTAAAAAAATAGACTTTTTGCCAAAAAAAAAAAAAAAATACCACTGTGCGACGTACTACCACAGAATAATTAGCCTTTTTATACCCTACACCACCATAGTGTATTTGGGCTGATGTTTTTAACGCCCAGAAATATTGGTCCAACAACCACCTTAAAGAATACCGATCGACTCAGAATCTCTTCCTGAGTCGATTTAACGATGTCCGTCCGTCCGTCTGTCTGGCTGTCCATGCAAAGCATGTGCGCAGAGTACAGATCGCAATTTTTAAGATATTTCAACAAAATTTACGTGATACGTGATATCAAGTTGTCGGCTTCAAAATATGCTAAGCAATTTAAAAATGAGCTTAACAAAACGTGTAATGTTGAAACTGTTCGTCGTGTACTTCGAACCATGATTTTAATGGCAGAGTAACCGGGAGAAATCCCTGAACAGTAAAAATCATCAAGCGCGTCTTAAATTTGCTAAAGAGCACGTTGTTAAAGATTTAAAATTTTGGAAACATTATTTTTGCGGATATTTGCTAAAGTATTTGCTATAGTAACTTATAGATTTTTTTTAAAGCGAAGTAACACTCAGGCAATTAATATGTACATAAGTACATATCGATGGTCTCATGTAGAACGGCCCTAACTCGCATATTTGAAACTTTACAGGAGAAGGTAAAAACATAATAGAAACTGTAATATTCAACATGCAACTTTTTTTGTACAACTGCTTATAAAAGCGTTATTTTTTACACTATTGCGATAAATTTTTGTGAGGAGGTGTATTTGCGTTAAATGCACTGGAATCGCAAAAAATTATTATAACTATTTTCTGTTTTCAAAACTGATATGTTCTCAAAGTCGGGATAGTGATTCAAATTTGCACAATGCACAATGTGATGATAATGGTGTTTTTTGTGATGATATATCTCTATATTTTTAATCAGATTTGTGTCCTACATTTAGTTTGCTACATTTTTCATTGTTATTACCATTACATGGTGTTTTATAAACTACGTTTGACATTTCTAATTTAGGTATCCATCCTATCTTTTAGTTTATTCAATTATCTGCCTACTGTATTATACATTTTTGGAGCCATTTTATATTTGGTGTTATCAAATATATTAGATTTTTCTAAACTTTCGGATGTTTTAGATACATAAGTTAAAGATTTATATATTTTAGGTTCAGAAAATCTTTTTGTGTTATTCATTTTATTTTCAAATTGTCTTATTAATTTACAAATTATATTAACAAGGAATTTATTATACTTTAATATTTTGTTAATCGTTTCTATATTTTTCTTGTGGAATTCCTTATTACTTATTGTCAATATTCTCTCTATAATTCCACAAGAAAAATATAGAAACGATTAACAAAATATTAAAGGATAATTAATATTAATATAATTTGTAAATTAATAAGAATTTCGAATGAGTTAAATGACCAGGAAATATTAAAAATCATAAAGCTGGCAAAACAACAATATATTGATTAATTAACATGTATATGTACTTTGTTGTTGTTGCATAATTTACAATTTTGTCAGCAAACTTAGATTTCCTACTCTTGGTAAACTTTGTATTTTTTTATTCTATAACTTCAAACCTCAAGTGTATAAATTCTTAATTTTTTTATGGGTTCATTAACCCGAATTCTCCTAGCGTCATCATATGACGACAAAAAAATCGACAGCTTCTGATAGCTAGTGCGCCGTTATATTCGCATAGATACAAAAATAAACAAAACAAGTGCGTTCATTGAAGATTTCTTTTTCATGAACAAGTTAATTCAACGTTGTAGTGCAAAGTGTTCGTATTAACCCTGCTGTTAGGTTAGAAAAAACTTACGAATTAATTGTATCTTATTCATTGTAAATATTTTGGTTCAATAATTTCTAAAGTAAGTATTTGACATATCAAAAACATCCTCTAAATATTTGACATGAATTTACATTCACTTGGTAATGAAAAATAATTTTGGTATTTCCCATTTCTGCAATGAATTTACATTCACTTGTTGTTTTGTAATGTAAAAAATTATTTTGGGATTCCCCGTTTTTGATTTTTGTCATGAAGAAGCACAGTTTCTTTGAATGGTGCGGAAGTAAAAGAATTGTCATTGAAAATACTAATAAGCACGGCAGGATCAAGTTTGGTGCCAAATGGACAGATATTATATAGCTGTACTCATTCTTGCTGGAGTTCATGTTCATGTTTTACTTATTTCTGTAATATATCAAATTTATCAATGACAGCGGAAAAAATTAGGATGTCTACGGTTTATTTGATGAAAAATTTGGTCGCCCTATTTTCCGATCGATTATGTCTGAAGATACATTTCATAGGTTTACAAGTGCTCTCCGTTTCGATGATGTTTTGAGTCGACGCCAAAGTCGTCGATAGTAGCGATAAATTTGCTCCTATTCGTGCACTGTGGGACTATTGGCAACAACACCTTCCAATGTATAACAATTGTCACGAAAATGTTACCGTTGATGAACAACTTGTTGCATTTAGAGGGAGATGTTCTTTTCGACAATTTATGCCATCAAAGCCAGCAAGGTATGGTTTAAAGTTTTGGTTATTAGTAGACTCAAAGTCAGGCTACGTATGGAAAATACAACCATATCTTGGTAAACCTCGAAATGGCATGCCTGAAAAAAAACCAAGGAGAACGCGTCGTATTGGACTTGACAAAGGGCTTGAAAGAGCAAAATATAACAGGCGAAAATTTTTTTCCACATTTGAGCTGGCAAAAAAACTTCATGAAAGAAAGCTAACATATGTGGGAACCGTGCGCAAAAAAAAAAACTTTCATTCCTACAAAATTACTAACTGTCAAAAAACTCCCTTTGTACACGTCTACATTTGCCTTCAATAATATTGCTACATTAGTATCAGACATAAGGCATACAAATAAAGCAGCGATATTGATTAGTACAATGCTCAAAGATGATGCAGTTGATGAAATTGGATCTAAGAAAAAACCATAGATTGTTTATTACAATTCGACAAAAGGTATGCTAGTTTTTGATCGCCTAAAATTTCTAATCAAATGATTGGCTCCTACTCCACAAAACGCAAAACAAATCGATGGCCATCCGTTGTATTTGCAAACATACTTGACATATCCGATTTGAATGCGTACATACTATTTTCTGAAATCGATGTTTCATGGGCTCCAACTCATCGGAGTCGAAACAGGCCAAAGTTTTTGCTGCAACTAGCACTTTCTTTAGCTAAGGCTCATATGATGAAACGGACTAGATTACCTCAACAAGGGTTCTTAGCACAATTATTGACAGAAATTCGTACAACATGCACATTTTCAGAGGCTTCCTCAAATACTCCAACTTCTCATTCAAGGACTCGAAAGCGTGGAATTTGTAGTTGCTACCAGTCGAAGTCTGATACAAAATGTTCCATTTGCAGCAACTTTATTTGCAAAACTAACCGAAAACAATGTGCTTATCTTGCAATGAAAAATATATTCAAACCAACTAATAAATTCTTATTTTTTTGAAAAAAAAATCTATAAAAATGTATTATGGACCAAATGGTCCTCTAACCTAAGATTCGTCATTTTGTATTTTTCTCAGTCCTGAATAAAGTTAGAAAATTTAATTTTCGCACATAACATTGTTTTATTAAAGACCCCATTAGCAGAAAAATTTAGTCAGTATATATCAGCGTTCCAAAGTTACAAGGAAATACTGAAAAAAATTGGACCAAATGGCCCTAACCTAACAGCAGGTTTAAGTGAATTTTTTACTTTTGGTGTTTTTTGAAAAAATTTTAAATTATGAGTTCAGCCAAAAGATAAGTGAAAAAAACGCCGTGAATTATATATATAGAACTTAAAAGTTAACTAAAATGAAAGTTTACATTGGGTTACAATATTTTTTTAAAGAATCACCAGTTGTGTTGTAGAAAAAAATAATTTTTATTGAGAATACATTTGTGTGTCGTCATATGATGATACTATGATAAAATGGACACATTCTGATTTTTAAATTTGATTTTGTTTTTTGATTTTTTAGCAGCAAGTTTCTTAGCGTTGTAGAAATATTGGATGTTTTGGAGGAAGAATGTGAGATAAATGATTTTTACATCGAACCTCCAGAAATTAGCGTCTTAGCTGATGAAGATACGAATGAAGAAATCGATGAAATATCAATTCTTTGTCTCATAATCAACTTCTGATACCTTCTTAAATACGATTAGAAGGCAATAAAGAACTTCTTGCACGTACTGAACAGCAAGATGCCAAAGAAAAAAGTGGAAAGACAATGCGGTCCTCACAGCAGATTCAACAGCTTATTCTGCAGATCCCGAAAGAAAAGCAAAGAGATGAAATAAGGCTGACCTTAAACATCTTGAACTAAATATTCCATATTCTGTTCAAAACTATAATAAAAATATGGGCGAAACCGATCGAATGGACCAAAACATAAATGCTGACTGTATACTTATACGAAGCAGAAAATGGTAGTGGACATTATTTTCTTGGCTGTTGTACGTTTTTTGAGTATTAGTTTGAGAACATGACCAAAAACTTAGTCAGAAAAGCTTTCGAAGTGACTTGGCTATGTCATATCTTCACTTGGAGAATAACTCTCCAAAACGACCAGGGAGAGCATTAAAGATGCAGCCTGGAGCTGATTCCATGAGGTATGATGGGTACATGCACTATGTTCAAAGCACCACAAACAATAAACAAAGATGATCTTTTGGCGATAATTGCAAATCCAGTCTAAGAACGGAGTGCAAAAAATGTGACAAAGTCTTATGTATTGATTGCTTCACCCCTTATCATGATAAATTTTATATTTTATATTATATTAAATATTTTTTTATAATTTTCTCTAATACAATGAATTGAAAATAAAATGTTTTAAACAAAACACATTATAAAACTTTTTTGTAATTTTGTACCTATATATTGATAGCGTCGTCATATGACGACACCCATTTTCTCGAAATGTGGACCCAACATGACAATTTTTTTTCTTTATATATATTAAAAGGGTCCTAAACAAGCAGTAAATGAAGTATTATATTAATTGGACTCCTATTTCTAAAACCGGGAGAATTCGGGTTAAAATACACCACAAAACATTACTTCGCCTTTATGATTTACTCGTAAACACGATTCGATTTAATTTAAAGCTTAATTCACTGAAATTTTAATACAGCATTAAAGAAATGTCAGCAATTCAGTGCATAAAACTATTCGCAATAACAAAAAGGTTTTATTTGAATAGAATTAGTTCATTGTTGAAGTAATTCATAATTGTATTCAATTTTGTTTGAAAATTCACCATGAAAATGGTGAATCTGTAAAAGCTACCTGTCGTAAAATTTGTAATATTTTCAGTCATTCAGTTTGAGACCGCTATTATGAATTTGATCGAATAAATTTCCCGCATCCAAGATCAATTGGTAAGAACGAATTCGAAGATATGTGAAAATTTCGCTGTTATTTTTTAATTTCGTTTTTTTTCTGGAGTAAATATTAATGCTAAAGAAAACTAATACAGAGCAACATTGTTCATCAGATATAGCTCTAGAATATTTGTGAATAAGGGGTTTTCTATAAAATAAATATTACTGAAGTTATGAACAATTAAGGCGAGCCATAGTGAGAAAAATAGAATTTTTAGCAAACTTTGTGGGCTCCAGACACGCCTAATAATTATGCAAACGATCTAAAAATTTTTATATACATTTTTTTTTTCTAATTTGGAATCAATCTAAGGGGTTTGCCAAGTGAAAATACCCAAAATTCAACAACATTATTCAACATTATTATAAATGATAAAGCAAATGCAAAAATCGAAATCCATTTTATGTTACAGCGAAACGAAGTGATCAATTTGGTTAAATGGCAATGGATTGTGGAACAATTTGTAGTTGTGGTCTGAAGAATATGCAGCATTTGTCTTCGGGTATTTATGTCACCATTGAAATTTCGGCTCCCCGTCATTATTCCAAATCTGTGTTGGATAAAAGGTTAGCACTCTTGGTGTCTGTTGGCAATTACATATGTATATATTTGCTGTTTTATTTTAGTTTTCAAACGTGTTACAACATATCACCCTAAGATCACTCCACTCCACTTTTTCTTTTATTAGTTTGTGGCATTTCGCTGGTATTCTTCTCAGAATTCTCTGGATAGTAATTTACAAAACAAAATATCTCATTTTAATCCTAATTTTTATTAGGATATCCTTTGTTTTAATAACAGCTGCACACCTCCTGGGCATAATTTTTACCAGAGCCATACAACGGTCTTTTAGAATTGCGTACCAAGTATTTGGATTTCTATCCACAATTTTATAAGTTTTCAATTGGATTGAGATCCGGAGATTGGGCTGGCCATTTAAACACATCAATATTATTCTGCTCCAAGCAACTGCTCACAGTGCGTGTGGCGTGTTTTGGGTCGTTTTCGTACATAAAACGCCAAATAAGTGGCATATTGTCATCAGCGTATGTAATCATTGTATTTAAAAGTAAACTCTGATAAGAATTCTGATCCATTCGTGCATCGACCTTAAGTATAGGACCAACACACTGCATCAGCTTTGTACCACCAAACGTATACTTGTTTTTAATTTTCTTCCTGAAAATGATTGATTTCTCTAAATGCTCATGGGCAGAAGAAATCCGGGACGATAAGTTCTTTTTTGAAACATGTAACTTTTACTGTACAATGCATCTACTCCAGTTTTTTTTATTGAAACTTCTTCTTATGGTTCTAGATACCGAATATTGTTGGAAGATCACTTTGAAATGCGGCACAACTCTTAAGCCACTAATTCTTTTTATATTAAATAGTCTTCTTTAAAGGTTATTTTTAAACGTCTTCGAGCTTGTGTAATATTTGTATATGTCCCATAGGCTCGAATATGGCCTATCTTCCTTGAGTAGACTAAAATAATTGAAATCTCTTGGTGCTTCCTCTAGAGAACAACCTTACGCTGTTCCTCTTTGTACTACTTTGTTTTAGCCATGTCAAAATAGTGTTTTATGACCGTTAATTATTTGTTTATTATATATTTTTAGGAATTAATAAATTCTGAAACTTACCGCGAAAATCTAACAATATATATAAATTTACTTTTACGTTTTAAATTACTGTCCAGCTCAAATTGCTTATTAATTGCAATTAACCACAAATACAAGAAAGTAATAAAAAACAATTCAATAAAAAACAACTAAGAAAATATAGTCAGTCAAGCCCGATCATATAATACCCTACACCCTGTATATGTATAAAACATTTTTTCAGAAATGTGCGCTATATGGACCGATCATCCAAAAATTTTGTATCATGATGTCTTTGAATATAAATATTGTGTATGTTAAACTTTATCTCGATATTATATATTTTTAAACGATTTATGAAGATTGAAGTGGATTACGGAGAAGGTCTTATATGGGAGTTTCGACTAATTACGGACCGACTATTATAAAATTAGGTGTCATCATTTCTGTATATAAGAAACTTATTTGTGTCGAATTTTATTTGATTACCAACATTCTTAAGAAATTTATGATCGTTAAAGTGATTTTCTTATATGGGAGCTACGACTAATTATGGACCGATCATCATAAAATTGTACCGTATTGTTTTTAGACAAATGAAATATATTTTCAGAACAATTATTATTTTTATTTGAACTGTTAATTTTAAATCATTGATATTTCTTTTATTTAGGCTCGAGTACATTAAATTTAATTTACATTAAATTATTTTTTACTGAAGGTAGGAATTGTTAAATGAAAATTATTATTAAAATTTTATTGATAATTTTTCTTGGCTTAGGATTCGAACCTGGGTTGTTGGTTGAATTTACATATGTGTCGAGAAACACCACTTTCTCTCATCAGAATTATTTACGTTCTCACCCTCTGCACCACTGGGGCGCCCGCTAGTCTAGAGTCAAACATCAATCCTTTAACCAGTATTACTGGTGGTTCGAAATTTGCTGTAATTATCATTTTTCATTTATTTTACATGTTGCCTCCTTTTTCTGCAGTTTTTTCGTATTCATGCCAAGACTTCGTCTCGAAAACCTGAATACATTTTTATTATCAATAAATTTGAATAATAAATTTGAATAATTTCATATAACAATTCCTACCTTCAGTAAAAATAATTTAATGAAAAATTAAATTTAAAGAAATATATTATTTAATATTATTTGGATACCAACATTTTTGAGAGAGTAATGTGTTCACATTATGTGTATTTGTCATGTGGAATGTCACCTTTCTACCCATATGTAATTTCATGTGTATGTCAAAATACGGTTTATAATTTACATGTTCATATGTTGGTATGTCAAATACATATGACATAACCTATAAAAAATCTTAAAACAGCTAATTGATGTATGTATGTATATAAAAATTAAGTTTGTAATTAAAACTTGTTCCGCGGGTTATACAAGCATTCCTTCTCTTGCCACATTTCGATCAACTGTAGAACCGCTTCTTTGCACCAGTCAAACTGGAACAACATAAAAATAACTATAAAAATTGCAATAAAATAATACATATGTACTTACTTTTGTTAACTCCTTTTAAATTTTTCCCTACATATTTAATAATAAATTTGTGTAGTTTTTTTTTTGTATTTTTGTTTTGTATAAATTATATTTATTAAAATTTTAATTAATTTTTGCCGTCACAAAATTTTGGTTATAAAAAACAGCTGATGTCAGATGGTTTGTCACTTGAAAATAGAACTCGTTCTAAATAAAAAAATGTCATGTCTATTGTACACAGAGATATAACACATGACATTGTTTGCAGGTGTTCAGACTACATGTACAAATTTGACATGCGAAAAAGTGACAGTCCACATGACAAATACACACAATGTGAACACAGCTTTAAAAGACTTGTGATTATTTTACCGCCGATGTATATTTTGTATATTGTATATCATGTGTAGACACATTATGAAAATAAAACTAATACCGCGTTTTCACTATGTTTTCACTATGTCATTTTTGTTTTCAAATTGTCCAAATTGTTGGCAATTGTGTGAAAACGAGTTGTCATACGGCGTCATCTATGATCATGATCATGATTGCAAACATAGATGACGCCATATGACAACCCGTTTTCATACAATTGTCAACAATTTTGACAATTTGACAACAAGAATGACATAGTGAAAAACAAGCATAACGCTTAACAATTTAAGCTTTTTAAAATTACCGTACAAAAGTAGAAATTACCTGCCTACCGTACGTACGTCTAAATTACCGTACAGTTATCATCACTGGTCCAACTAACAAATCAACCAACATACTAGAGAGAGGGAAATTTTCGTTGATATTTCAAATACAAAAACCAACAACTACAATGTATAACTAAAAGAAATGGATGGCTGCATGTCCTGCTGTTGGATTGTAAAATGAAATTACGAGCATTTTTCTCTTTACTCATTACTCGTTGCAGGTAAACAAAATGAAATACAAAATTAAACAGAAATATAAAACGAACTGGAAAAATACGAATTTACTTACATTTAAAAGAATTGCAAGCTGAGGATCAATGTTTTCTATCCTTAGAACTAACACAGTTATAGTTGTTGTTCTCATTAATGTGTATATGTACATACATACATACATGCACAAACAGGCAATCATTTAAGTAGGTAGCAAAGGATATCAGCAGGACTAAGTGTCGGCATTTGTGCAGTAGTTATTAGAACGTCAAAGTGTAAAGTTGTTTTAGAAAAGAAAAATATTCTCCTTTGAATTTTTATCAGTTTCAGAAAAAGTTTTGTAAAAACTGTAATTTCCATAATAAAATTTTCAGCAATTTTATAAAACAATAGTGCGATATTTTTTTATAAAAATAATTCAATTTGGTTTATAAAAATAATAACCTAAAGTGGTAAGTTTTAATTAAAAACTATTTTCAAACCAAAATTAATTTTATAAGCTTCATTTCATATCAGATGAATAAAGGGATAAAATAATTGAAAATAACAATACATTATCAGTTAGCGTACATTGTTACTTTTTAGCGAACTTTAATACAATACAGATTTCTTTATACCGACGCAATCAAGATTAATATCTTTACAAAAATTGGAAAATTAAGGAATCGTAAGGTTTTAATGATTTAATATGTTTATAACATCGGATAGTATTAATATTTATACTCTACAGGCCCAGTAGTATGTTCGCGACCACTTTTTCCATACAAATTTGGGAGCATGCCTGGCTGGGAGTATGTGATTGTTAAATGAAATAGTGTAAAATGTGTTTGTGTTTTGTGAATGTGGTATTGTGTTGGTGTTTCAATGCCTGGATATTTATATCCGTCCCAGCAAGCCATATGAGTCCGAAAAGAGTCTTTTCTGACACCTTTTTCGGAGCGTTAACGCTCTTTATGAGCCCAAAAAACAATCATAATTGCTCCGAAAACCTTCAGAAAAGAGGGTCATTACATTCGAAAATGGTCCGTCAGAAAGCGCTCTTACATAATGTCAGAAAAGAGTCTTTTATGAGGGTTTTTATGGGCTCTTAAAGAGCTCTTAGATAATGCCAGAAAAGAGTCTTTTATGAGGTTTTTCTTGGGCTCTGTGTAATCTTGTTTTTATCATTCTTGTGTGGTACAGCTATGTTTTTTTTTTGTTCAAAGCACAAATAGCAGAACAACGCTTTGGTACACACATAATTAAGTGGAATTTCTGAGTCATACTGCGTGCCGACTCAGGACAGTAACAAGCAAATTTTTCTTTCGCTCCGAAAATGCTCTTTAGTTGGACTCTTTTCTGACTCCTTTTTCGGAGCGCTCCTAAAATGGTATGCTGGGGTCCGTCTGTGGTTGAGTGATGTGTATTTTTTTTTCTGGCTGGGAGTATGTGATTGTTAAATGAAATAGTTAGTGTAAAATGTGTTTATGTTTTGTGAATGTGGTATTGTGTTGATGTTTCCATCCCTGGATATTAGTATAAGTGTATGTTTGTTTTGTTTATTGGATAATTGATTCTTAATAAAAAAAAAACGTGAGTGTTTGTTTTGCTTGATTTTTTTATATGCTTAAGTTGCAGTTTTGTGTTTTTTTAATTCGAGATTTTGTTCATTTATGTTTAAATGAAGAAACAATTAATGAACTTTATTAATTTGTAATCAGTTATTAATTATTTGTTATATGGATAACATTAAGTCTCTCTAATAATTTTGTTTTTATAAAGATAAATTAAAAAATGGGGACATCATCTGAACTAAAGCCGCTGTTGGATAAATATAGTAACCGTATAGATCATAATCATATAAATTTCTTTCTGAAAATGATCAATGAATTGCGAATGTATAATAACATTAGTATACCAATTATATATTTTAATAATAATATTCACAAATATCTCTAACATTTTTTACAGATTTGGTGACTGCAATTTAGGAAATAAACAATTCTTAAAAAGATTATAAAACAAACGAAATTTAAAAATGAGCGGAATTCCATTCGAAAATTGCGACAAATGTGTTTGCAGGTTAACACTTAAGAATTCATCCAAATTATGGATGAACGACAAATTTGAAGAAGAAGTGAAGAAGAGTGCGGAATTCTTTTCGAGGGTTCGAAAAGAAAAAAATTTTAAACCACTGTTTGAAGAAATTATCATAAATGATGTTCTATTAGAAAAGCTAGAGCATCATATTGATGACATATTGATGGAATGGGATTCCAATAAAATAATAATAAAAATAATAAAAAACGCCATGGAAGAGAGCACTTGGGGGCATATAACCCTCAAAGAAGATGGCATACAGATTGATGATGATCAATATTATATTTTGTTTAAACAATTCACAGAATGTGATTTATAATAAAAATGTCTGTGTAATAAAAAATATATATTTTTTTTTTGTTTTATTTAAATTTTATTAAATATACAATTTTTACATTTTATTAAATAGTAAAAATTCATAATTTTTTTAGCTTCCTCTTCTGTTTCCCTCTTTCTATGTTTATAGTTGTTACATCGACAAGTGTCCGGTCCACATGTTGTAGTTTCATCAGCCCAAACACAATCTTCAAAATGTTCACCATGTTTGTTAGTTATTGTTGACAAATTTTGTATATATTCTAGTTGTGATTGAATGTTTAGAAGTTTAGTTTTATCCTCCTCCGAAATTAAATGATAAAATGTTTTTAAGAACTTGTATATATCTTTTAGAACCATGTTGATGAGTATACGTTTTATTACTGTATACTCATATATAATGTTTGCGAATAAATTTTAATGTTAATTGTTCTAATATTTATATCATTTGATGATCGTTCAAATAATAGGCTTGTTTCACACACTTCACCATCTTCAAATAGGATATAATGTAAAAAGAATAATACAAGATCCTTTTATGTTTAGAAACAGTTTTTTTTTCTTTTAATTTCACAATATTGCGTAATAAAAATTAATAACTTACCACTACTAAAAAAATTAAAGATAAATAGAAAAACAAAATATATTTTATTTAAAGAAAAAAATTAATATTATCTTGTTTACCGCAAATTACATCATCGAATATTATTATTGAATATGGTTTCGCTTTTTCTGGACTTAAAACTTTTTTATTTTCCGAGAATGTAAATGGATTTATATCTTTAATTGGTTCAATTAATCTCTTGAGATAACAATATTTTGGTTGATATAACGATTTTGAATATATATATATATATATTTTTAAAGCAAAGTCCATTAGGACTCTCTATGAGACTAATCATAACATTAGTCTTACCACAATTTGATGGTCCTACAATTAATGCTCGTATATATATATCTAATAGAAAGAATAAAAGTAAACTAAAATCGTTATCATATATAGAACCTTTATCTTCTTCACATTTAATTCAAAATGATTCTAATTTTCAAAATCAAAATCTTACAAACCATACACATAATATGAACGTTGGAAAGAATTCAGTAAAGATGTTAAGAAGGCCCAAACGAAAAAACTCTTCTAGCTCATTAAGCGGTTTCGATGAAAATAATATTAAACAAAAAATAAAAACACACATTTATTTTCAAAACGAAAGAGTCAATCACAACTAAAGAAGGATAAAAAAAGAATAAAAATCAATAGTAATAACATAAATAAATCTTCACTTATTGATAACATAAAAGTATTAATGAAAAATGGAATGATAGATAAAGTTTATGGATTTAATATAGATCAAACTGGAAGCTGGCGATATGGAGCAAATAAATTAAAATTTAGTAAAAATAACAACTCTTTATATATAGGAGGTGAAAGAATACGAATTACACCAGGATTATTTGAATTATTATTTCACTCTAAACCTTTACATTATACTAAAATCGATTTAAAAAAATATAAGAATATTATAACTAATACAAATGTACACAGGCGTAATTATCAACCAAATAAACAAATTAAAGGTACAAAAGCACTTAAATATCAACGTGTTATAAAGAAATTATTTAATGAAAAGTTCAATATTCTAACAAAAGGTAGTGGATTATTAAAATCAATAGATAATAGAAAATCAAACTATATATATTGGGATGATCCAAATGAATTAGTCAACAGACTACGTTTACTTATTGCATCGACAGGTGCTGGTCATAATAATCATAAAAACGAAATAATTGCCATTATTGAGGAACTAAAAGAAGCTAATATAATTTGCTAATAACAAACGGAAAAAGAGTTATAGAGCAATTCCATATGAAAACGATCAAAATTGGCAAATTTTTGGACAAATCGATTTTACACTTGGGGCAAATGTATTTTTAACTGTAAAATAATTTTTAAAATGTATTTTTAACAATGTGGTCTCTTAAATGCTCTTCTCCTGTCCAAACAAGGAGTCGGGGCCCATTTTTTTATTGCTGATTCTTAAAGCAAAAATTATGAGGAATCCAAAAAAAAAATTAGCCGGAAAATTTAGGAGCTTCTGTGGAAAATCGAAAAATTTAATTTTCATGGGAAAATTTAAAGGTAAATTTCTAAGAAAAATTAGGAAAATTTTATTTTTCAATTAAAGCCTGTTTCAATACCTTTCCAACGAGCTATCACTCGTTGCGATCGCTTCAGTAGTTTTTTTTTTAAACAACTTTCAATGAGGTCCCTTATGAAGAATTCTTCAATTTTGTCACATGACAGTGGTGTACACCACCACTAAACCAGTCACTATAAAAAAAAATAAATATGTAGGTACATTATTTTTTGGTGGGCAATCGATTGAGACTATTTATTTTAAAATCGGAGAGGGGTCGTCCAAAAATTTGCCAATTTTGATCGTTTTCATATGGAATTGCTCTATAACTCTTTTTCCGTTTGTTATTAACAAATTATATTAGCTTCTTTTAGTTCCTCAATAATGGCAATTATTTCGTTTTTATGATTATTATGACCAGCACCTGTCGATGCAATAAGTAAACGTAGTCTGTTGACTAATTCATTTGGATCATCCCAATATATATAGTTTGATTTTCTATTATATACTGATTTTAATAATCCACTACCTTTTGTTAGAATATTGAACGTTTCATTAAATAATTTCTTTATAACACGTTGATATTTAAATGCTTTTGTACCTTTAATTTGTTTATTTGGTTGATAATTACGCCTGTGTACATTTGTATTAGTTATAATATTCTTATATTTTTTTAAATCGATTTTAGTATAATGTAAAGGTTTAGAGTGAAATAATAATTCAAATAATCCTGGTGTAATTCGTATTCTTTCACCTCCTATATATAAAGAGTTGTTATTTTTACTAAATTTTAATTTATTTGCTCCATATCGCCAGCTTCCAGTTTGATCTATATTAAATCCATAAACTTTATCTATCATTCCATTTTTCATTAATACTTTTATGTTATCAATAAGTGAAGATTTATTTATGTTATTACTATTGATTTTTATTCTTTTTTTATCCTTCTTTAGTTGTGATTGACTCTTTCGTTTTGAAAATAAATGTGTGTTTTTATTTTTTGTTTAATATTATTTTCATCGAACCCGCTTAATGAGCTAGAAGAGTTTTTTCGTTTGGGCCTTCTTAACATCTTTACTGAATTCTTTCCAACGTTCATATTATGTGTATGGTTTGTAAGATTTTGATTTTGAAAATTAGAATCATTTTGAATTAAATGTGAAGAAGATAAAGGTTCTATATATGATAACGATTTTAGTTTACTTTTATTCTTTCTATTAGATATATATATACGAGCATTAATTGTAGGACCATCAAATTGTGGTAAGACTAATGTTATGATTAGTCTCATAGAGAGTCCTAATGGACTTTGCTTTAAAAATATATATATATATATATTCAAAATCGTTATATCAACCAAAATATTGTTATCTCAAGAGATTAATTGAACCAATTAAAGATATAAATCCATTTACATTCTCGGAAAATAAAAAAGTTTTAAGTCCAGAAAAAGCGAAACCATATTCAATAATAATATTCGATGATGTAATTTGCGGTAAACAAGATAATATTAATTTTTTTCTTTAAATAAAATATATTTTGTTTTTCTATTTATCTTTAATTTTTTTAGTAGTGGTAAGTTATTAATTTTTATTACGCAATATTGTGAAATTAAAAGAAAAAAAAACTGTTTCTAAACATAAAAGGATCTTGTATTATTCTTTTTACATTATATCCTATTTGAAGATGGTGAAGTGTGTGAAACAAGCCTATTATTTGAACGATCATCAAATGATATAAATATTAGAACAATTAACATTAAAATTTATTCGCAAACATTATATATGAGTATACAGTAATAAAACGTATACTCATCAACATGGTTCTAAAAGATATATACAAGTTCTTAAAAACATTTTATCATTTAATTTCGGAGGAGGATAAAACTAAACTTCTAAACATTCAATCACAACTAGAATATATACAAAATTTGTCAACAATAACTAACAAACATGGTGAACATTTTGAAGATTGTGTTTGGGCTGATGAAACTACAACATGTGGACCGGACACTTGTCGATGTAACAACTATAAACATAGAAAGAGGGAAACAGAAGAGGAAGCTAAAAAAATTATGAATTTTTACTATTTAATAAAATGTAAAAATTGTATATTTAATAAAATTTAAATAAAACAAAAAAAAAATATATATTTTTTATTACACAGACATTTTTATTATAAATCACATTCTGTGAATTGTTTAAACAAAATATAATATTGATCATCATCAATCTGTATGCCATCTTCTTTGAGGGTTATATGCCCCCAAGTGCTCTCTTCCATGGCGTTTTTTATTATTTTTATTATTATTTTATTGGAATCCCATTCCATCAATATGTCATCAATATGATGCTCTAGCTTTTCTAATAGAACATCATTTATGATAATTTCTTCAAACAGTGGTTTAAAATTTTTTTCTTTTCGAACCCTCGAAAAGAATTCCGCACTCTTCTTCACTTCTTCTTCAAATTTGTCGTTCATCCATAATTTGGATGAATTCTTAAGTGTTAACCTGCAAACACATTTGTCGCAATTTTCGAATGGAATTCCGCTCATTTTTAAATTTCGTTTGTTTTATAATCTTTTTAAGAATTGTTTATTTCCTAAATTGCAGTCACCAAATCTGTAAAAAATGTTAGAGATATTTGTGAATATTATTATTAAAATATATAATTGGTATACTAATGTTATTATACATTCGCAATTCATTGATCATTTTCAGAAAGAAATTTATATGATTATGATCTATACGGTTACTATATTTATCCAACAGCGGCTTTAGTTCAGATGATGTCCCCATTTTTTAATTTATCTTTATAAAAACAAAATTATTAGAGAGACTTAATGTTATCCATATAACAAATAATTAATAACTGATTACAAATTAATAAAGTTCATTAATTGTTTCTTCATTTAAACATAAATGAACAAAATCTCGAATTAAAAAAACACAAAACTGCAACTTAAGCATATAAAAAAATCAAGCAAAACAAACACTCACGTTTTTTTTTTATTAAGAATCAATTATCCAATAAACAAAACAAACATACACTTATACTAATATCCAGGGATGGAAACATCAACACAATACCACATTCACAAAACATAAACACATTTTACACTAACTATTTCATTTAACAATCACATACTCCCAGCCAGAAAAAAAAATACACATCACTCAACCACAGACGGACCCCAGCATACCATTTTAGGAGCGCTCCGAAAAAGGAGTCAGAAAAGAGTCCAACTAAAGAGCATTTTCGGAGCGAAAGAAAAATTTGCTTGTTACTGTCCTGAGTCGGCACGCAGTATGACTCAGAAATTCCACTTAATTATGTGTGTACCAAAGCGTTGTTCTGCTATTTGTGCTTTGAACAAAAAAAAAACATAGCTGTACCACACAAGAATGATAAAAACAAGATTACACAGAGCCCAAGAAAAACCTCATAAAAGACTCTTTTCTGGCATTATCTAAGAGCTCTTTAAGAGCCCATAAAAACCCTCATAAAAGACTCTTTTCTGACATTATGTAAGAGCGCTTTCTGACGGACCATTTTCGAATGTAATGACCCTCTTTTCTGAAGGTTTTCGGAGCAATTATGATTGTTTTTTGGGCTCATAAAGAGCGTTAACGCTCCGAAAAAGGTGTCAGAAAAGACTCTTTTCGGACTCATATGGCTTGCTGGGACGGATATAAATATCCAGGCATTGAAACACCAACACAATACCACATTCACAAAACACAAACACATTTTACACTATTTCATTTAACAATCACATACTCCCAGCCAGGCATGCTCCCAAATTTGTATGGAAAAAGTGGTCGCGAACATACTACTGGGCCTGTAGAGTATAAATATTAATACTATCCGATGTTATAAACATATTAAATCATTAAAACCTTACGATTCCTTAATTTTCCAATTTTTGTAAAGATATTAATCTTGATTGCGTCGGTATAAAGAAATCTGTATTGTATTAAAGTTCGCTAAAAAGTAACAATGTACGCTAACTGATAATGTATTGTTATTTTCAATTATTTTATCCCTTTATTCATCTGATATGAAATGAAGCTTATAAAATTAATTTTGGTTTGAAAATAGTTTTTAATTAAAACTTACCACTTTAGGTTATTATTTTTATAAACCAAATTGAATTATTTTTATAAAAAAATATCGCACTATTGTTTTATAAAATTGCTGAAAATTTTATTATGGAAATTACAGTTTTTACAAAACTTTTTCTGAAACTGATAAAAATTCAAAGGAGAATATTTTTCTTTTCTAAAACAACTTTACACTTTGACGTTCTAATAACTACTGCACAAATGCCGACACTTAGTCCTGCTGATATCCTTTGCTACCTACTTAAATGATTGCCTGTTTGTGCATGTATGTATGTATGTACATATACACATTAATGAGAACAACAACTATAACTGTGTTAGTTCTAAGGATAGAAAACATTGATCCTCAGCTTGCAATTCTTTTAAATGTAAGTAAATTCGTATTTTTCCAGTTCGTTTTATATTTCTGTTTAATTTTGTATTTCATTTTGTTTACCTGCAACGAGTAATGAGTAAAGAGAAAAATGCTCGTAATTTCATTTTACAATCCAACAGCAGGACATGCAGCCATCCATTTCTTTTAGTTATACATTGTAGTTGTTGGCTTTTGTATTTGAAATATCAACGAAAATTTCCCTCTCTCTAGTATGTTGGTTGATTTGTTAGTTGGACCAGTGATGATAACTGTACGGTAATTTAGACGTACGTACGGTAGGCAGGTAATTTCTACTTTTGTACGGTAATTTTAAAAAGCTTAAATTGTTAAGCGTTATGCTTGTTTTTCACTATGTCATTCTTGTTGTCAAATTGTCAAAATTGTTGACAATTGTATGAAAACGGGTTGTCATATGGCGTCATCTATGTTTGCAATCATGATCATGATCATAGATGACGCCATATGACAAAGGAAAAAATTCAAAGGGGTCAAAATAAAATTCTACGTATAATTACTGCAGCTCGATGGTATGTTAAAAATTCTCAAATCCACAAAGATCTAGGCGTGCCATTAGTAAAAGTCGAATTTACAAAATATGCGTCAAAGTATGTCAGCAAACTTGAACACCATCCAAACCCACTTGCACGAGACATCCTTAACTTTAGTGGCCACAATCGGTTGAGAAGGAGGGATACCCTTGCTTTAACTCAAGCGCAAAACAGATGACTGGATCAGTTGATGTGAAATTTTTTTAGTATCATAAAAATTTTTGTCTAGCACTGGCTGGGCTTATTATTTTCTTTTTAGTATTAAGATTTGAATACTTATTGTCATTTCATATATGAAGATTCAATAAATAATTAAAGGCAATAAAAAAAAAAAAAAAAAAAATGAAAATTTATATCAAATTGCTAATCATTATTTTAAAACCCAAACCATAAAATGATATTACTTTTATAAATTATTCTTAAAGACATGGTAAATATGGATTTTATAGACGAATTGTACTTTATCCAAAACTAACAATATTATTTCTAAAAGTAACCATTTTATGTCATGAATTCTTTTAAAATATTCCAAAATTATTTGGAATAGATTGCATCATAATATCAAGATGTAGATTCTGAGCGGAATGTTCGTTTGTTGTCATCGGTTTAGCTGGTAATTGATTATGCTGCAATTCCTGTAGGAATTTCAATCTTATCTATCAGATAGAATTTGATAAGTTTGGTAAAATATCTAAACTTATTAATCAAAATATCTTTATAGATTTTTCCACGAAATCGCACAATTAACAATGTACATATGTATGTGTATTATAATTTGTCAACAAAACTCTTTAAGGTATATCAAGGCTCTCATATTGTATATCGAAACGACAAACTATTAAAAGCAGTTGTAATGACATTTTTTAGTTTCAAACCTTATCAAAGTTTTCTTCATAAAACGTTTCGTTTGGCCAACAAATTTTTTTTACAATCAAATTTAAACTGAAAAAAAACAAATTCGTTTTGGTTTTTCTATGTCCTTTTAGTAGCCTCTGGTTAGCATGACCTCGGCATAACAGCTGTCTATAATATTTGCAACGAATTCCACTGAAACCATTGAATTTTCCACAGGAAATATGTTGCCAAGGATTTTCATAAATTGTCAAATTTTTTGAAATGAGAACTCGCCATAACAGCTGCATTAGTATTCCCAAAATTCTAAATGCTTAAAACATTGAAAAATTTAATCGTTTCCACTTAAAACAAGTAAGAAAGTATAGTCGGTCAAGCTCGACCATATAATACTCTACACCCAGAATATGTATAAAACAGTTTTTCAGAAATGTGCGCTATATGGACCGATCATCCAAAAATTTAGTGTCATGATTGTGTATGTTAAACTTTATCTCGATACAAATACTTTTAAAAGATTTATGGAGGTTACGACTAATGATGGACCGATCTTCACGAAATTTGTAGATGTGATTTAGCATCATTTGTTACTTATTTTTGGTGAAATTTGTTTGCATACTTACATAATTCAAAGATTTATGACCGGTAAACCCCAATTTCGGGAGGAGATTTGTATGGGGGCTAGGTTAAATAATGGACCGATTTTCACTAGTTTCAATTCCATCTATCCTTGGGCCGAAAAAATATCACGTACCAAATTTTATCGAAATATCTTCAAAATTGCGACCTGTACTCTGCGCACAAGCTTTACATAGACAGCCAGCCAGACGGACGGACGGACGGACATCGTTAAATCGACTCAGAAAGTGATTCTGAGTCGATCGGTATACTTTAAGGTGGGTGTTGGACTAATATTTCTGGGCGTTACAAACATATGCACAAATCCAATATACCCTCCCCTACTATGGTGGTGGTGTAGGGTATAAATACGGTTAATTCGTGAACAATTTTATTAGCGCATATGCTGAACACAAATAATAAATACATACAGGTAGATTTTAAAGTTGACAATTGAGCCAAAGGTAGTTGTAAAAATAAAGAAACCTTTTCAAACAGATAATTAGTGTTTGTAGGAAATCGCGTACAACACGGAAGGTTAATATATTCAATATACATATATATAGGGTGTTTTTTTTTGAGAGGTATAGAACTTCGAATTGAAATAAAACACAAGAAAATTTCTTTAATGACCATCAATTTGGCTTTATTGGAAGGATAATTTTATGCCATTAATGGTTAAATATGATTTCAGGCATGTGGCCGCCGCGGCTGGCTCGAATAAAGCCAATTCTACAGGTCCAATTTTCAACCACTTTTTCGAGCATATGGGGCCGTATGTCGGCAATAACGCCACGAATGTTGGCTTCCAATTCCCCTAACGTTTCTGGTTTGTTGGCGTAGACGAGCGACTTCACATATCCCCAAAGAAAATAATCCAATGGTGTTAAATCACACGATCTTGGTGGCCAATTGACAGGTCCATTCCGTGAAATTATGCGCTCATCGAATGTTTCCTTCAATAAATCGATTGTGGCGTGCGCTGTGTGGCATGTAGCGCCGTCTTGTTGGAACCACAACTCATCCACATTCATGCCATCCAATTCGGGAACAAAATAGTCGGTTATCATGGCTCTATACCGGTCTCCATTAATTCGGGTCCCCTTCAACACTTTGCTCTACAGCGGCAATTGTTTCTTCGGTGCGCACTGTTCGACGTCTCTGCGGATGCGTATTATCACATAGAGTAAACGTAGTGCGAAAACGATCCATGGGTAACCGAATTAATTGCTCTGATGGACGATTATGTCACCATAAAATGGACGGAGCTTGCGGTAAACTTCGCGAACTGAACCGTTATTTTCGAAATAAATTTGCACGATTTGCAAGCGTTGTTCTTTTGTCAACCTGTTCATGATGAAATGGCAAATCAAACTGAACATAAACGACATTAGAGTTGCCAGATTTGACCACAAAATGCCAGTTTTATCTCTTTTCGAAAAACAAACCTGAAAAAAAAACACCCTTTACTCGTATGTGTACATATGTATGTAGTAGTAGGATTTATTTCAGAGCAGTGTGACCATTTTAGCATTTTTGAGGCTAAATTTAGCGTATTTTATTTTGATTTAGCTGCAAAATTTTACATTTAGCATTTGGCTTTTTTTTTAGCATTTTAAAATTTAACAATACTAATTTATTTTCTGTTGAAAATAGCTTAAATCAAAAAAGGAATATTATATAAAGATTTTAGAGCATAAATGACAAATTTATTAACAGATGAAATTAAATCTTGAAGTAAAATGGGAAAAATTAACTTCATATGAGTGGGAAAATAAAAAGTTTGTGAATGTTATTAAGATTTTAGTTTTACCATTTAGTAATTCAGAAGTTAAACTTATATTTGGTAAAATTAATTTTATAAAAACAAAGTTAGAATGTCTAGTCAGTCAAGTGAAGTGGTTTTTATATAAGAGCAATAACTAATTATCGACCAATCGTTATAAAATTTGGTGCCATGGTTTCTAATTCGTAATTGCACATTCTTAGGAGATTTATTGTCTTTGAAGTCAGTTTAGGAATTATTTATATGGGAGCATTGACTAATTATTGAGCGACCTGCACAAAATTTGTAGGCGTGATTAGCTTTCATCTATAACTTATTGATGCCAACATTTATTTTATAAATCACACATTTATGATCGATAAAGCCCTATTTCGAGAGGACATTCGTATGGAGACTAAGTGAAATAATGGACCAACTTAAACAATCGAAATATCTTCAAAACTGCGACCTGTACTTTGCGTTGACAGCCATTAAGTCGAATCAGAAAGTGATTCTGAGTCGATTAGTATACTAATATTTTTGATGTTTGTAACGAAACATCAGCATAAAGCTAATTAATATACATACATACCTTCCCTACTATGGTGATGTAGGGTATAATAAAATAATTAGAAAACATAATGATTTTAAACACCATGAATTCTATCCTTTATATTAGATGTGGATTCAAAAGATTAAATAAATATTTCAAATTACATAAGACTTAATTAAAGCCTGATACAGTAAAAAAATATGAAAATTAGTATGAAAATTACTCATTAGACTCATGAAGAGAACCTTAATTAGTTTTGTTCTCGAGTTCAAAAGTTCAAAGTTGTATTATTCATTTATCATCATTATTCAATTTAGCACATTTTTTTGGCATTTTAAACCAAGTTTTAGCATTTGTGAGCTTATTTTTAAACTGATTTTGCCGCTTAGCTTTTTGAGCTCTGGTCATACTGCTTCAGAGCACCAAGAGTCTTTGGCGGGTGTCGAACCAGCAACCCTCTGACTGATAGTCCGGCAAACTATCGCCTAGTCTTAAAACTATTGGTCTCCAAAAAAGGGTTGAAAGACTTAATTCTTAATTGAAGAATAAAATTTCATATTTTAACCATTTCATTAAAGGACACGTTAGCAAATTATTCATTCTGAACTAAGCTCTTACTGAATTAACTTAATATTGAATCAATTAGAAGATCTGCAAAATAACTTTGTTTACAAACTCAATTCCTTTAATTACAACTTGTTACTGTGATACTTAGGGTGGTACGGTCATACCTGGCAAATATTTACTCAAAAAAGCGTAACCAATCACCAACCAATTTTTTTAACATTGAATTTTAATAGGAAAAATGTAAAAAGGGAACAAATTTCATGTGGAATTTTTATTCACGATAGGGGTGAATATTTTTTGTACAAATTTGTTTGACGATGTTTAATTTTACGAGTGTTTTGTAAAGAAAAAATAGCATTAATAAAATAAAACTTAACTCCTATTGTGAGTTGTCTTTAGTAAAATATGTTTTCTAAATAAAAACAATCAGTCGTAATTCAGCTCGTAGCCTTCGAGAGAGCTTCGTTTCATTCTTGCATTGGTTGGTCCCGGATCACACACTGCCACTTTTGCTTTGCAACTTTTGAGTTTGTTGGTGAGAGGGGAAAGACATTGACGGTGAAGATAAGTAATTGGTTAGAAAAGGGACTTACAAGTCCCCTTTTCCCTTTTATTGTATTAACTCTGTTATTTGATTAAGTGTATCAAAAGGGAAATGAGTAACGTTTATGATATCACAAGCCGAAATGAAAATAAATATCAAAATAATTCAATATTTTCTTAAAAAATTAATAAACATATGTATTTGGCGCAATGTATTTAAAAACTCAGTTCCTTTTGCACTTGTATATACCATATTAATGACAAACGTTTTTTAACAGTCAGTGTCAATTTTGAATAGCGCGAATCAAATTGTTATGACCTTGGTATAAAACCGCAGCGATAAAACCACATAATAACCCATTGCGCACCAGCTCTAAAGTTTGAAAATGCGTTTACAAAAGGAAATTAGAATTTGTTCTCCAGTTTTTTAAAAAATATGGAATTTTGCATCGGTTGAAAAATAATTTTACCGATAAAGGCTTCAAAGTTAACAAGTACTGCCACAAAGCTATTGTATGTTTACTTATTCTAACGTTTTCAATTCAACATAACTTGAAAGAAAAATGTCCGTAGGACATTTGCATAAATTACTGTGATATAATGAATTCTCAAAAGAACAAATTCAATATTTTTCAAGCACTAAGGGATCAAGTCTATAAATTAATTTGTATTTAACGCTTTAATGACATTTGTTTAAAACATTTTTTGTTAATTATAAAAGCATTTTGTAATTAATTTGAATTTAAGAAAACTTGAATGGTTCAATTTGGAATTAATTGCTCGGAGTACAGAGATACAAATTAATTTGATTTTGAAAATTTAATAAAGTTTTTATTTTTTCGTGTCTTTGGATCCATCATACATTCTGTAATCGACAACAAGGATTACTGTTTATATCTAATAATTTTGGTTTCATCATTTAAAATCACCATTTTCCAGAATTTGTTATACTTGCTCCGGTGTAGTTTTGCAAAAGACAATCGTGTCTTTATATTTCTGTTTTAACAGAAACTTTTCTTATCTACTTACGCTGATTTTTATTGAGCCGTCTGGAAACATTTAACCCAAATTCCTAAAGGATTTAGCTTATTTGTTTTAACTATTGTCTTATCCTCACGAACTGTTGTCTCTTGCGGTGGCTGCTTCCGATCTTTCTTTGCATTAAGCAAATTTGCATTTGATTTAAAACATTTATTGATATTATAAACAATCTTTTGAGAACATATAATTATTTCAGCTATTTTTGTTTCTTTTGTACTCTTTTGGTGAAGTTCCCAAATAAGCTTTTATTTCTCAAGTGAGCAGTGCGATCCTTTTCCCATTTTGGTTGACAATATTAATGATGAATAATATTTTTGTTTAATTACACAAGAATTTACCACCGAAATTAGCTACAAATATTTTTATTTGAAATCGAAATAACTGTGCGTTATTTCATTCTCCAACCATAAAACTTTATTTTTTAAAAAAACAAAGAACGTGCAAAAGTTAACAGAACATTTCTAACTAATTTTTGAAAAAGCAGAGTGGAGCAAAAGAATAGCATGGACATTTATTATCATTCAATTTTCAATATAATACGATGGGTACTTCATAGAACATTTCCCTATCCATAATTTATAAAAAAAAAGACAACAATTTATATATTTTTTTTTTTTAATTATACATCATTTATTAATTATACTTATTACATACTAGGTCCCAATTTAAGGTGGATTAACCCATATGTTCCGAACAAAATATGTGTTCGGACAAAGTTTTTTTCATATGAATATTTTTTCTCTTTGCAATTTTTATTGAAAAGATTAATACAATTTTTTCCTTCGGTGTTTACACAGCACAATATAATGGCTTAAATCACTCGTATTTTAATTTGAGAGTATGTATACACACATTTGTATATGCTTATGTGTTACTTTCTTATTCGTATTACAAGTATGTACATATGTGTATACAAATTATGTGCATTTTGATCAGTAGCCTTCTAGGGCCATGAACTCTTTCAGTAGATTACGACGCCATTTATTTTTCTCACTTTTACGATTGCCACAATTAGACATTGTCTGAGATAATAGATTCTCCGTGGAAAATTCCGTGTTTATGGGTAATATGGGGCGTATGGTTGGATTTGGCTGCGGTTCTTTGTTTTCTGTGTCACAATTATTTTTTTGTTCAATTTCAGGAACAGGCACTTGGTAGTACATAAACATCATTCCAAATACTGCGTTTATTTCATCATCAGCATAATTTCCTTCAATGGAAGAGACTTTATATACAACGTATAATTTACTTACCATAGAACATTTTTATATAAATACTAAAAGTGACCGAATTTTTTAAAAAAAAAAAATTATAGAATATTGAAAAGAACTAAATATGTAATTAGAAAGATATAATATTTTTTAAATGATTTCTAACTGAAATATTTTTACTCCCTTATTCATAATACATTTTCAAATTTATCAAAGGTGTAAACAAAATACAAATGTCCACGCAACATTTTATAAACGTTAAATAAATTTATTTTATGTGGGCAGTGAGCGGTCATATTGAAAACAAGTCATAGTTGCTAGCTAGATTTTGGTATGACTTTTAAATTGTTATTGTTTTATTTCAAAAGCTTCTCGCATAGTTTTCGAGTTTTAAGTACCTATTTAAAGTAAAATGTCTTTGAGCGTTTGAAGTAGATTTATGTTTTAATTGTTGATATTTGATTTGTTATAACTTTTATTATAGTAAAGTTACATCTTTGTAATTTGGAGATTTGTTAGAGAATAAAATGCGCTTTCAAACTTATCCATAAACAACTTCCTACACCCAGCATTTGCAAAGATTTTTATGTAAATAAAATAAACCGCGAATTTTTATTAAATTAAATAAATTTTGGTAAAAGTTTTGTCCCAATACCTCCAATAGTTTTATTGATATGAAATAAAAACAAAAATTCACTTGCTACAAAATTATGGTCACCTATTTTAGATTAAATTTTAGCAAATAATTGCTTATAAATGTAATTATTTAAACTTGATTACTTAAAACTTACTTCATAATTGAGCTGAACTTTTGAAAATTGGTGGGCCGATAAAGAATTAAGTAAGTTTTCCAACTGATCCTACTAATTCATATGATTTTTATGTAAACAAAAAAAAAACTATAAAATGTCATAGAGTGGGCGTGGCAGTGGGCGTGGCAGTGGGCGTTTATATTAGAAACAGGATAGTAGTGCTAGTTGTAAGCTAACTATTGATAAATTTCTTATCACAATATCTTGCATTGTTTTGGAATTATAAAATTTTAAATTAAAATGTTTTTAAACGTTTGAAGTCGAGCTGGATTTCGATTTGTTATAACTTTTTTCACAGTTAGCTATATTTAGTGATATGTAAGCTAAATAATGATAAATATCTTAAATATGATAACTATAATTCATCTTTTTTAAAAAAGAATTCTGCATCGAGATAAAACAAAGTTTTTAAATTACATATTCATTTTTAGCTCTTTTTTTATTTTATTTCTAATATTTTATAACTAACATATTATAGATATACATTATATTCTATAAACTACCATAAAATAAGTCACATATTTGAAATTATTAGCGCAATTCACAATCTTGTGTAAATGCTATTGCATCATTGCATTTGCAAAAAGGTTTAGCATATTTTTGCTCTGAACTAACTAATAATTTGCACAAGATTGTGAATTGCGCTATTATTTATTACAAGTGGCTGGAGTACCTTTTCAAATTTATTTTGCAAAGCATTGCTGGAAGACAATTAAACCTTTAAAACTCTTATGGTATATACTTAGATTCTAAACTTGATTTTAATTTTCATATAAGTCATATAATATCAAAAGTTTCTTTTATCTTAAAAAAGCTTTATTGCCTTGGATATTTTTTTCCATTCGAAGTCAAAAAGAGAGTTGCGCTGTCTTTGTGCCTACCTTCTTTTCTGTATGGGATTGAAATATTTTCCGGAACGTCCCAACAAAATATGATTAAATTACGATTGTGTTTTAACCGTGTAATCTTCGGTATAATGAACATATTTCTGCCCATGTTATTAGCATTTTAAGTTCTGATTTGTTAATCAACGTTTATTACTACAATTTTTTAAGATTATGAAGTTTGGAAAACCTCCATATCTGATGGAGAAATTTGTTTTTGGCAGGTCTACCAGAACTAATACTATTGTTTGCCCTAGGCACTCTTCCTTATTCCTTATGAAGAACGCAATTTTAGGAGATCAGTTGCAAATTTTAACAGCATTTCTAAGAAGTATTTCTAAAAATAAAAATGTTCTGTTACGTAAAAAAGTTCTAAGATATGTAACGTAATACAGGAATATATTTAACTTTAATGTTTGTGCAGAAGTGGGGTTTTTTTTAAGTACATAAACTGTTTTTATATGAATATCTCTTATCTTTTTAGATGTATATTTTGGATTTTTTTTTCTTTCGTCATAAGATATCTAGATTAAGTAGGCCTTTGGGCTTGTAATCTGAATTTAATAAATAAATAAATAAATACAAAAAAAAAAAAATAAATTATTCTTAAAGACATGGTAAATATGGATTTTATAGACGAATTGTACTTTATCCAAAACTAACAATATTATTTCTAAAAGTAACCATTTTATGTCATGAATTCTTTTAAAATATTCCGATATTATTTGGAATAGATTGTAGGTTCCGGAAAATATATCTTAAACCTTTGAAAGGTGAAATAATATCTATTTATGTTTACAGAAAAGCCATACAATCACCAAAGCATGTTTTGGTCTGATTTGGGACCAGAAATAGGTTATGAAGGTATTGGATTAATTGATTCGTCACTGCCAACCGTAGGCGTCTTTTCATTACCTTCCAAAGTTATTCACAGGTCTGATAATCTTGCTGAGAGTCAGAATGTGGAATCAGAGAAAAAGAAAATAACAACAACAAGTAATACCACTACTAATATCCTTAATTCAGATGCTGATTCGCCACCCAATTACGGGCGGGGAGTAGTTTTTTATCTAAGAGATGAAAAAGTCGTTGGTATTTCGTTATGGAATATTTTCAATCGCGTAGGACTGGCACGTATTATAATAAATCAAAACAAAAAATACGATGACCTCAACGAAGTCGCTAAACTATTTGAAATTCATTCGTAGAAAAACACTTAATTTAAATTTAATTGTAATTTGATTAGGTAAAAATGTTAATTTTTATTGTTATTTAAATGTCTAACTGGCAAAAAAAATCGTGCTATCTATCTTCTATCTATCTATATATATAAAATACAATGTATGTATGTATGTATGTATGTATGTATGTAACGTATAGACTCCAAAACGGCTGAGCCGATTTTGATGAAATTTTCACAGCATGTTACTGTGACTCTGGAAGGAATAATAGGGTACTTTTTTTTTAGCACGCCCACTTTTACGCCCACTTTTTTAAAATATTGTAATTGGAGACCAAACCTCTAGACCGATATTTTTGAAATTTTCACAGCATTTAACTGGGACTCTGGTATGATTAATAGGGTACTTTTTTTTTTGACCACGCCCATTTTTACGCCCACTTTTTAAAAATTATGTAATTGCTCCCATATAGTTTTTAACAGATTTACTTCAAATTGTATACACATTATATACTCCAGGCGAGGTAAAAATAAAGATAGGAGGCCAAACCCTTGGACCAATCTGCCTGAAATTTTTACAGCATGTTACTGTGACTCTGGAAGGAATAATAGGCTATATGAAGTTTTGATTGTACACACGGGGGTGGCACCGCCCATATAACCCACAAATTTAACCCGCCATATTTTGGGAATTTTTTGACGTTCGTCGGCGATATTTGGTACATATGGTATTGGCATAATTAGGAATACGTACCAGGAGAAAAGTGAGTGGGACCACGCCCCTTTTTAGGAAAATTAAACATCGTAATATAGTCTTAACTACTGGACCGATCGTCATTAAATTTTCACAACAGGATTTTCTTACGAAATAATAAATTCTTGACTATGTAAGTGGATAAAGGGGCATGGTCTCGCCAAAAGCATTGCAATAAATACATTAAAATTAAATAAATAAATGTTTGTAAATATATAAATACGTTTTATTTTATTTTATGGCGGGGGCGGGGGTAGCAAAGCACACCGGGTTTAGCTAGTTGATTATAAAAGAACATATACACTCAAAATATTTTGTAGGTAAAATTAACTGAAAATGTAATTTAAAATAAATGAACATTCATTTAGAACCCGGTCAACTCAATTTTCATTTAAATTACATGAAAGGTTCATTTAATTTTCTATGTTAAAAAATTAACTGATAAGTAGATCGGGTTTTAAGTAAATTTTCAGTTATTTTAAATTACAGTTTCGTTTAATTTTACATAAAAAAAACTTTGATGTACACAACTGTCAATATTAAATGCAACTGAAAATCCGTATTAATGTGCACTTAGTTTTTTGAATAAATGTTAGATTCAGTTAAAAATAAATTTTCTTAGAATTTTAAAGGTTTATTTAGTTAAAAACAAATGCACGGAATACTTCCTAAATAAACTACAGTGCGTTACTGTAATAATATTCTGAGTGTACACATACCTTAAGGATTTTTCGGTTAATACGAACACTCTCCATAAAACAGCTGCATTTTGTTTTCAAAATTTCAATTGCAGGGGATTTCCTTATAACGTTGGAAAAACTAATTGTTTCCACTTAAAAACGTGTCTTAAGCTGTATAAGCATTTGTGCCACCCAGGGCTGCCAGATATGGCGATTTTGAAACGTGTTGTCGTCGAGATTTTCCGTTTGGCGACATGGCGATTTTCTTGGCGATTTTCACCAAAACATCTATAATGAATTATGTGAATAAAAAAATCGTCTTTTTTTGGTTTTTATAAATCCAATTGTCAACGAAATGAATCATCTGAATTTGGAATTTCAATCGGACAGCATGGATGCAGGAAGCATGCATGAAAAAATGTATTGTACACTTCTTATGTTTTCAACAAAAGTTTTCAAACCTTCTGTTTTATATAATACGGAAAACAATGAAAAATTTTTCTATGATTTACATGCAGCTATTGATTCTTTAAATTCATTTTTGCCACTGAACAAAATCGGATTTTGGCGAATTTTGGCGATTTTTTACATCCGTTCTGGCGACGGAGCTCAAAAAAATCTGGCAACCCTGGTGCCACCATATGCAAAAACATAATTAATACAGGCAGGTAAATTCAGTAATTGAGCACTTAGTCGCAGGTACATTTGAAATTTGATATAAAAGATCTAAAATTTAGATGTAAATCATCAGTTCCTTTTTGAACGCCAACGAAATACATACAACATGGAAAACAAAAATATTAAATGTTATTTGCCTAAAGACCATCCAGAAGATGATAAACTTTACAAACAAATCCAAGAAGCTGGTAAATTAAACAAAAAATCTAATATTAAAATTTAATAATAAATTTAAATAATTTTATTCTATATTCTTCGACCTTTTAATGATTTTTATTAAATAATTTTTAAGCTTGAGGTCACTTTTTTGTTTTTTATAAAAGATTTTTATTTCTTATATATAATTTACTCAATATTTCGATTTCCTTTGGAAATCTTCTTCTTTGACAAAATTTTGTCAACCCCTTTTAAACTTATATCAAAAAAATTATTACACATAGAAAATTTTTATAATATTAAATTAACTCCTGAAGAAGATTTCCAAAGGAAATCGAAATATTGAGTAAATTATATATAAGAAATTAAAATCTTTTATAAAAAACAAAAAAGTGACCTCAAGCTTAAAAATTATTTAATAAAAATAATAAATTTAATTTATGTTAAACAAAATATCTTTACAGCTTTAACCAATAACGAAGAAGAAATATGTGCTGCCGTTGGGTTAATGTTATTGCGTAATAAATCTGAGGCTCGAATGGAGAAACAGAAGCAAGATGAACAAGTAAGTAACAAGTATATGTATAAAACAGTTAATCGGAAATGTGGGATATATGGGAGATGTGACCTGTTATGGACCGATGACGCTATATGACAACCCGTTTTCATACAATTGTCAACAATTTGACAACAAGAATGACATAGTGAAAACCAAGCATAACGCTTAAAAATTTAAGCTTTTTAAAATTACCGTACGTACGTCTAAATTACCGTACAGTTATCATCACTGGTCCAACTGACAACCCAACCAACATACTAGAGAGAGGGAAATTTTCGTTGATATTTGAAATACAAAAGCCAACAACTACCTGCTGTTGGATTGTAAAATTAAATTACGCGCATTTTTCTCTCTACTCATTACTCGTTGCATATTCTGGTTTGCATTTTTATCAGTTTCAGAAAAAGTTTTGTAAAAACTGTAATTTCCATAATAAAATTTTCGGCAATTTTATAAAACAATAGTGCGATATTTTTTTAATAATAAATAAATAAATAATTTGCAATGGAACGTAAAGTGGTAAGTTTTAATTAAAAACTATTTTCAAACCAAAATTATTTCATTTCATATCAGATGAATAAAGGGATAAAATAATTGAAAATAACAATACATTATCAGTTAGCGTACATTGTTACTTTTTAGCGAACTTTAATACAATTCAGATTTCTTTATACCGACGCAATCAAGATCAATATCTTTACAAAAATTGGAAAATTAAAGAATCGTAAGTCTACATTATACTTATTATTTTTTATTTCATTTATTTACAGATACAAATACCCATTATGTCCGTAGTTGTAGGTTCGACTAATAAATTTACCGGCATACAAGAACCAGGCCAACACAACAATCGCCCTTTAATGGTTAATGGCTGGTCACAGACAACCGTTGAGGACTTTGCATATCTACATGAACTTGAAAACAGGGAGAAACAATTCCACAGAGAAAAAAAATTAGAGGAAAAAGTAACACTACTACAGGCAGATCTTAAAGCACAAACCGAACTTCTATGTGAAATACATGCCACGTCAGCAAATACATCAGCATGACTGTCACACCAGCAACCACAGCAAAGTCAGCAGCAATATATAAAAAATAATAATAACAGCATTAGCAGGACATTAAAATTAAGTCCGATAATTGTTAATGCCATAAATCCCATCCAGCACGAAAGTGTTAAATATACAATTGTAGCTGCATGTACTGGCAATGATGCGCCAATTAATATACGATTGGCCGAAGACGATGGGAACACTGAATATATTAGGAAGTGCGTAATACCATCACCACAAAATGTGCTGACGAAATAAAAAATTACAAATGAATAAACGTATGCCAATGCGAGAAATTAACAAAGAAAATCTGGTTGGTTAAAACCAAACTCAATTTACTAAGAAAAATAAATGTAAAATTATGTTAATGCATTTAATGAAATTAGTTGTTTATTTAAAACAAATACTTTTTTAGGTTAAAATTATACTTTAGTTTTAGTCCTTTTTCAATGACCTTTTTGCATAAATGCTGCGGTATTTCATTAATGCAGCGTTTAATTTCCTCTTTTAAGGCTTGAGTCGTCGTCGGTTTATCCGCGTAAACCATCAACTTCAAAAAACCCCAAAGAAAAAAAATCTAAAGGTGTTAAATCGCACGCTCTAGGCGGCCAATTCTGGTCTCCAAAACGCGAAATAACACGACCGGGAAATGACTGATGCATTTTCTCTGGCTGTATGACATGTTTTTTTTTTTTTTTTTTTTTTTTTGCATTTAAATATTTATTGAATCTTCATATTTGAAATGACAATAAGTATTCAAATCTTAATACTAAAAAGAAAATAATAAGCCCAGCCAGTGCTGGACAAAAATTTTTATGATACTAAAAAAATTTCACATCAACTGATCCAGTCATCTGTTTTGCGCTTGAGTTAAAGCAAGGGTATCCCTCCTTCTCAACCGATTGTGGCCACTAAAGTTAAGGATGTCTCGTGCAAGTGGGTTTGGATGGTGTTCAAGTTTGCTGACATACTTTGACGCATATTTTGTAAATTCGACTTTTACTAATGGCACGCCTAGATCTTTGTGGATTCGAGAATTTTTAACATACCATGGAGCTGCAGTAATTATACGTAGAATTTTATTTTGACCCCTTTGAATTTTTTCAATGTTGGATGCTGAGGCAGTACCCCATAATTGAATTCCATAGCACCAGATTGGCTTTAGTATTGCATTGTACAACAAAAGTTTGCAATCCAATTTCAATGTAGAGTTTCTACCGATTAGCCAATTAAGTTGCACTGCTTTTAATCTCATTTGTGTAAGTTTCGCTTCAATATGAGACTTCCAAGTTAAACGGCGGTCGAGGTGAATGCCGAGGTATTTGACTTCATTGTGTTGCGGGATAATTTGATTATTTATTCTGATGAACGAGCAGGTATCTTTTCGCAATGTGAAAGTGATATGAATACATTTTTGTTCATTTACCCAGATTTTCCAAAGCTCTAGCCAATTCTCTAGTTTATAAACATAATTCTGCAAATTCTGTGATGCAACTTGGTGGTCCTTATGGACGCTAATAAAGGCTGTATCGTCTGCAAAAGTTGACGTGTGGATTTTGGGGTCTGACGGCATGTCGGAGGCATAAATAAAATATAAAGTAGGGCCCAGTATGCTACCCTGTGGCACACCTGATTCAATTGGCTGAGCGGTACTTAAAAAATTGCCTTCTTTGATTGTAAATTTGCGACCATATAAATAACTTTTCATAAGTTTGTGGGTGTTAGCAGGCAGAGTTAATTTAATTTTGTGCATTAAACCGTCATGCCAAACTTTGTCGAACGCTTGGGACACATCAATGAAAAGGGCGGAGCAGTATTTTTTATCTTCAAACGACCCTCTTATCACATTTACCAATCTGTGAGTTTGTTCGATGGTACTGTGTTTAGCTCTGAATCCGAATTGATGATTTGGAATACATTCAGTGTCATTCAGAATTGGAGTCAACTTAGTCATTAACAATTTTTCGAACAGTTTAGAAATTGTCGGCAGTAGGCTAATTGGCCTATATGACTCCACTTTGGTGTGGTCCTTCCCTGACTTAGGAATCATAGTGATCATAGACACCTTCCAATCTGCAGGATAGTATTCTAGGCGTAAAATAGCGTTGAAGATAAAGAGGATAATTCTTCTTGCTACACGAGGTAACTCCACAAGCATTTTATTGCTGATTTTATCCATACCTGGAGCCTTTCTAAGTTTCAGAGTACCAATAGCGTTTTGGACATCACGAAAGTTTAGTCTTAGAGGTACAGGAGCCCTTATAACAAGTGGTGGCAAATCAGATTCGTTATTATTTGAGTTGTTTATAGTAAACACATTTCTCAAATGGTTAACAAATAAAGTCCCCTTCTCGGAATCATTTCTAGCCCAGTCACCAGTCGGATTTCGCAAAGGAGGTTTTCCTCTTACTGGTCTTTTTAAACCTCTTGCCGCCCTCCATAACGAGTAGTCAGATTGTGGGGTACTATCAAGACCTTCCAAGTAAGATCTAAGTGAGGCCGTTCTTTGGGTTTCTAAGAAATGTCTTAGTATATCTCTGCATTCCCGTAGCCTAGCTTTCAGTTCAGGAGACCTGTGAATTTGCCACTCTCTTCTCATTCTTCTTTTTTCTGATAGGAGATGTTCGAGTTCAGAGAAATAAGTTCTGTTTGTCCTATTTCTACATTCAACGTGATAAGTGGAAGCGTGATGCACAGCTCGTCGAAGGTCCTTGGTAAAGTTGCCAATCGACTCATCAATATCGTCGGTAGTTCTCAACACAACATTTTCCGTGCTATGAGAACTTAAATACTTTTTGTATTTTATCCAACTTACTCGGGTCTTAGTCATGTTCATAAATGGAGAATCACACACTTGAGGGAAATGCATTGAAATGATAGTAGGAGAGTGATCTGAGGACAAGTCCAGTGAAGGATCCACTTGCATCCATTTTACAGGGATATTTTTCACTACCCCAAAGTCAATAACATCGGGAATCTTCCGTCGGTCCGTCGGCCAATAGGTGGGATGTCCACTTGAGACTACATCTAATCCCATTTTAGCAATGGTGTTGAAGAGTACGCGACCCTTTGGGGTTACCAGACGTGAACCCCAAAATGTGTGTTTGGCGTTAAAGTCACCAGCAACTAAAAATCTAGCTCCAAGGGATTTAAAGAAGTTATGGTATTGGTGTTCTTTTATTGAAAATCGAGGCGGAGAATAAATCGATGATAAAACAAATTTGTATTGACAGAATTCAATGCAAATGTTTGTTGCTTGGAGGTAATCCTCACTTATGTTATTCATTAGATAATGCTTTATTCTGTTCTTTATAAGAATTGCCGAACCTCCACAAGCTCTTCCGCGGGGGTCTTTAGTATCGTAGAACTCGTAGCCATTAATTTTGAAGTACCCTGTCGACGTCAAGTGAGTTTCAGCAATCATCATAACATCAATCTGCTTATCCATCAGGAAGTAATCCAGTTCATTTTTATGTTGGCGGAGGCCGTTCGCGTTCCAGAAACAAATTCTTAAATAAATCATTTCTTTAAAATGGCTTGCAAGATAGTGGATTGCATTTTCAGCATATCCTGCATCATGGATGTCATAGTGGTCGTAAAAGTGTTCATGGTTTGGACAAGTGTCTGCAATGTTGTCTCTAGATTGTTGATATGCGGCTCAGAATATTGAGGTTTAGGTTCGTGCTCCAGACCTGGCATATTAGATTTAACCACGTTTGCGTAAGAAACTTGTCTAGAACTAGGCGCGTTTACATGACTAGTGGACCGTAACAATTCAGGGAAATTGTCACTCGATGCAAAATTTTGCTGTTGAGGATGATTAGGCAATACTGACGTCTTGTTGGTTCTTATGCCTTTCAAATGAGTGTAAATTGGACAACCTCTATAATTTGCGGTATGATTACCTCCGCAGTTACTGCATTTTTTGATTTTTGAGTCAGTTTTCGACTTATCGCATTGAGCAGTTGCATGTAGCTCCCCACACGCAACATAAACTGTCGGCAATTTATAATACGCCTTGGTGTGACAAAATTCTTGACAGTTGAGACACTGGGCGGGTCCCTGACGCTTATGTGGTTCTTCCACGGTGATTCTACGATACAGAAGGTACATCAGATTGTAGATGGGATGGGACTCGTTTTTCTTTAAGACAACATCTCCAGGTTCCAATTCTATCCTGAACATGGGCTGAGGGATCTTTTCACGGTTTCTAATATTCACTACGCTCTTGATTTTGAACCCTTTGTCCATTAAACCGGTTTTTATCTCCGCGGGATCAACACATGGGTCTATACCCTTTAGAACGACTTGGAGTCCTTTTGCGCTTTTGAGCTGGTAGGTATAGAAATCCCTAGTCTCCCTTTCCAGCTGGTTGGACAATTTTCGAAAATCATCATGACATGTGGCGCCGTCTTGTTGAAACCACATGACCTCCACATTCATTTCTTCAATTGTAGGCAAGAAAAAACTGGTTTTCATTTCACGATACCGAACACCATTGACTGTTTGCGCTTGACCTGCCTCATTTTCATAAAAAATGGTCCAATGATTTCTCCAGGTCAAAAACCACACCACGCAGTGACATGTTGAGGATGCATTTGCTTCTCGTGAATCACTCGAGGATTTACCTCACCCCAAATGCCACAATTCTGCCTATTGACGAAGCCATCAAGAAAGAAATGGGCCTCGTCACTGAAGATGATTTTATCGGTAAAATCAGCATTTTTATGTTGTCTCTCCAATACCCAATTAACGAACTCCCTTCGCTGTCCATGGTCAGCTGGCTTCAGTTCCTGAGTCAATTGAACTTTGTATTCATGAAGATGCAAATCTTTCGTACAGCTGCGACATTTTTGATCGATCGACCTGGTCGAAGGCGCGTTGTTGTCTTTACATCACTAACAGACACAGTTTCGGCAAATTTATCCATTAATCTCTTTACAGTTGACTCTTTTGGATCATTATTGTGACCCCAAATGAATCGTAATTTACGAACTGTAGCCGCAATTTTACAATGCGAATGCGTTGTTTATTCATTTAGCGCTCCATTTTTACTAACCTCGTACCTTCTACTAGCAAACAATAACAATTGTTCAAATGTCAAACAACGACACTTCGAATGGCGCCAAATTTAAAAATTGCGTTCTAGTTGGGACACCCTTTACATACATAATTAACACATATAATTTACAACACTCATACGCCAAGTAGTATACGAGCATAATAAAAGTGTTGCATACTCATGTGGATATTTTGCATCGTTAATGAATACAAGGCGTATGATGAATGAAATAAATTAAGTTGTATTTTAAAATACGTCATTTCAAATATATATTGTAGCGTACTTATTTGGTTTTATAATTACATACATCTATGCTAAACATTCAGCATAAATACATACAGTGAACTCGCAGAAACGTGAACTAATTTTTATCCGAGGGTGTTCACGTTTTCACTATTGTTCACTTTTTAGATTGTGAACAAAGTAGTTGTGATTAAGCCAGGACTTATTTAGATGGATGGGATATTTAGGTGTTAGATGATGAAGAGTGGACTGTAGGTAGACACTGGAGGTTGCACCTAAATATGTAAGGAGGGTAGATAAGCCCGTAGCTTTTGGTTAAAGGCCGCCGGTTTTTTGGCTTTTGGGTGTTTACTTTGTCTCAATGTTTTTATAATTCCTCACCAAGATGAAAAATTATAAAAGCGGTATATATTGAAAATGAAAGAGTTTAGGGTTAGAATTCAATATATGTATGCGTATATTTTATTGGAGTTGCTCACCGTTCAGTTGGAAATTCTAAGAAGAAGTGAGTTTTCATTTTCTTTTTTCTAACTAACTGACATAGGTTTTTCATTATTGTTATACAATTTATAGCAGCTTTAACTTGTTAGGCGTTAACGTTAATTAATAATTCACAATAGGATTAATCGTTACACTTGCTGTTATAACATTTATGTCTAAGGTTATACAAATATTTAGATATTGAAATTCAAATTATATAAGGCAAAAAATACAAATGTAAATTTATTGTTTAAAATAATTGATTTTAAACAGATTGCAATTTTTCTATAACATATTTATTAAAAGAAAGGGAAATTCCTTCATATACATATACTCCTAAAGAATATAAACGTCAGAGCTTAGTTTGTAGAGGCCTGTATCATAAATCTGATATTAACGATATTAAGTCTGAGATTGATAGAATTATCCCTGATACCGTTGATTCTATATCAAAGTTTTCTACGGAATACTCTAGGAAACAGGGAATCGATACAGGTTTATTTTTGGTAATCCTTAAACCGAATCGCAAGGGTAATGAGTTGCTCGGAATAAAGTACATATATCCTTAATCAGATAGTTTCATGGGAACGTCCAAAGTCAAACAGAAAAATAGCTCAATGTTGGAGGTGTCAAAGATGGGGTCATTATTCAAGAAATTGTACTCGTCCATTTTCTTGTGTGAAATGTCATGAAAAGCACGCACCTGGCGAATGTACTATTGTCCCAGAAAGTAATAGTTTACCATTCTGTGTGAACTGTAAAGAGAATGGTCATACATCCAATTACAGGCTCTCCCACTTATAAGAAATACGCCTCTTTTAGGAAGAAATCACTTCACGCTGCTAAGGCTAGGAAAATATGAGCTGCTGGCAATGTCGGAATGGCATTGAATCCATCTGATAATGTAGATGCAAGTAAATCTTTTGCCAGCTTGTTCAATGTTTTGAATGAAGTATCTACACGTAACAAACCTGAAAAGCCGCAGTTAATTCAGGAATTCATGAAACTTGCTAAAACAATTCAAAATGTCTATGGTCCGTAATTCTCTAAATTTAATAACGTTTAATGTTGCTTCTCTTATCCAAATAGGGAGGAAGATTGAACTGAATAGATTATTAAATCAATTTAAACTTGAAATTGCCTTTTAACAAGAATTACATTTGACACTAATGTATATTGTTCTGAGGGACAAAAGCTCATTAGGTGTTGGCATAGTACTCAAATATTCGATTTCATTTTCCATTTCAATAGTATACCAAATCTACACATTCCAAATTTGTTTGTTGGATTGAACGTGTGTACAAATGGTTGTGTTAAGAAAATATATTTTCAATGTAATTGTAACCGCAACAATATTGTTAGGGGTCTATCTTCGATTTTGAATTTTTCCAACAATTATGATGGTGATTTTAATGCAAAACACAATTTATGGGGTGCTGAGAGTTGGCTACAAGATGAATCTGTATCTGTTGTAAGAATTTGTGATTCATATCCAACTTACCCTGGTGAATCCTCTCATTTAGACCACTTTATTATAATTTTAAAACATCAACACTCCCATCCCACTTTTTCGGATCACATTCCTTTAAAACTTCAAATATCTTTATCGGATATCTTTAATTATATTTTGAAACCTCCGGATAATTGTATCTCTTTTATATATTTTTAATATAGAGATTTGCCCTTATAACATAAATTATGCATGTTATTTTAATAATCGGAAAGCTGTGTTATATAAATTTAATAATGTTTTTGTACGTGACAATATTATGAAGGCATACTTTAAGACTAGGTCCTTAAAAATATGTGATGTAATTGGTGGTGAGATTGATATGCGCCTATATTTAAATGATCATTTTTCTCCTGCGGCTAGTAAATTAAATTGTATTTGTAAAAAGTTATTGCATAAAAAAATGATTACTAAATATAGAATTTTAAACACTGATGTTGTTAAAGCTAATCTATTAATGGTTGATGGTAAACAAATTGTTTGTAATTTTTCAGAATGTACTTCTCTTCTTAATGAATAATCTTTCTATTATATATGTCATTATATGTAATTACTATTTCAATTTTTGTTATTATTATTATAATAGTTGTGTTTTTGTTTTGCTAACGCTCATATTAAATTCATACAAATTTTATTCTAGTATACGTTAAGAGTTAACATTTAAAATTATACATGTGGCGCCCTGTAATTACCAATTACCAAATGTAACTAACAACCAATAACCAGTATTAAATGTCAATAAAAAGTTACATCCGACATGTGTAGTTAAAAAGAATAAATTGTCTCCATCTTTCTTTTCTTGTCGGTAGCTGAATGGTCAACAACGCAACAACGCGAATTAAATAATAATTAATAAGCAAATTAAATGATAATTTAAGTTAATAAATAAATTTAAAATTTAATATCGCATTTTCTTTATTGGGTAAACAAAAGCAACAAAATAAACCCCAAATACATGTTAACTTCTACGTCGATAAATATGCTCTCAATTTGAAAATAAAACCATATTTATGAAAATATTAAAGCCAAAAACTTAAATAACTTAAATTAGAACAAATTAATTGAATAATAAAAAATTAATAATAATTAAATTAGAAAAATTGCAGCAATTGCGGAAATTGTATAATCTATAATTTTTGTATTAATGTGAAGTGACAAAATCAAGTGAATGTTAGCAACATAACACAGCTATTTTTCCTTATCGATCTCATATATTCTATGATTAGCTGTTTAATTAATTAATGTAAATTATTGTGAAAATATTTAATGTATTTTTTAATATTTATATTTTGGTTCCCCATCTCATTGTTTTGTATTTATTTTGATGTGTTTTAATTGTAATATTGGTCCGGTATTCAGTAGCAAATCTGATATTGGCACGATTTTGCGTCCTTATGAAAATAAATTCAATATTGCCCATCTCAATTGCTAAAGCATCAGGCCATCTGCAAATTTTTCGAAAGTTGATGAACTTAGATCTATATTGGTTGGATCATATTTTAGTATTTTTGCTGTTACGGAGACACTTATCTAATCGGGCTGTTGAGATTCCTAGCTATAAATTCTGCCGCAATGATCGCATAAACTCAAGAGGTGGTAGTCTTGGTATGTATGTATGTATGTATTGGTCTTAAGTACAAAATAGTTTCTAGATCTTTTGAGCCTGGTATTTGTGAATCCATCTTTATTAAAGTTGTTTCTAATGGATATAAAGTGTTGTTTGGAGTTGTTTATTTGCCTTATGGTGATCTTTGTTCATTTGAGAATTCTCATTATGATTTGTTTCTAGGTTATTCCAATATTGTCGTGGGGGGAGATTTTAACTGTAACATGTACGACACATTTAAATCTTGTAACATGCGGACTATGTGTTCAAGAAATAATTTATCTGTCGTTCATAATTCTAGACCCACCCACTTAGATATTACACATGGATCTACTTCATTAATTGATTTTTGGTTGGTTAGTAGTAGTTGTTGGACTGAGTATTCTTATCAATTTCAATGTCCCTTAATTTCTCAACATGCATTAATATTGGCCTCATTCGATATAACCTGTGATAAAACTGTTGAATTTATAGAATATCGGGATTTTGATTGAAGTTCATGAAGAGAGAATATTTTTCTAAAACATTTCGTAATATGGATGTTCGTAATATATGGAGAACGTTAAAAGCTCATGGTTGTTTGAATAATGATTTTGATAATTATCTTGGTGATGCGAATGTCATTAATGATTTTGTTTCTGGTAATGGTGGTGGTATTTTGGATGACTTTGTCGAATCTCCAAATCGTTTCTCTTTTCATTGTGTTTCAGAATTAGAGGTCATTGATGCTCTTGCTAAAGTTCGGTCACAGTCATTAGGGTTTGATAATGTTCCAATTCGCATGATTAAAATGGTATTTCCTTTTTTGTCTAATTATATTCTTCACTTTTTAAATACTATCTTAACCACTTCAATTTTTCCACAGGCTTGGAAAATTGCTCGTGTAATCCTATTCCTAAATCTCGCGTAATAAGTCAGCCCGGAGACCTTAGACCTATTTATATTCTTCCCGCTTTGTCCAAGGTTCTTCAACACATAATGAAACAGCAAATATTGGATTCTGCAATTTTAAATTTTAGTGATAGTCAATAAGCTTTTCGTAGAGGCTATAGTTCTACGCTGATGGTTGTTGATCTTACTGATCACATTCGTAAATGTATTAATGATAACAAACCAAGTGTCTTTGTCTCTCTAGATCTTGCTAATGCTTTTGATTCTATTTGCCATTTTATATATATAATTTTTATAAATTATTTCCACTTTAATATCTGCATGTAACATTTAACTTAATTAATAACTTAATAATTAACAAACACAAACTGCGAAGCTTTTTTGACTTGTCTGCAGAAAACACCCAGAGTCTTTGGCGGGAATTGAACCCGCAACCCTCTGACTGATAGTTCGGCACATTATCGCCTAGTCTATCGGGCCATTCTATGATGATAAGGAATACAACTTTTCTAAATCAGCTTGTAAACTTATATTCTCGTATTTGGTTGGTAGATCCCAATATGTGGACTACAATGGAACTGCTTCTTCTCTGCGTGTTTTATCAACTGCTGTTCCTCAAGGTACCGTTTTAGGTCCCCTACTTTTCACGTTATATATAAATAGCCTTTCCGATTTGGTTACCTCATCCTTATGTAAGACCTTTATTTTTGCTGATGATGTTTTCTTACTTTTCAATAGCCAAATTGACTTTAGTGATGTTTTACAGAGCAATATCGATTTTTGTTTGGATAGAGTATGTGAGTGGACTTCTTTCAATTCATTACCTATTAACCCTGCAAAGTCTAAAGCCATTATGTTTGCTCCAACTAGTCCTTTCTTTCCCGACATTAATATCGTTTTGGGTGACGTTCAAATAGCTTTAGTTGATCGTATTAAGTGTCTAGGTATACTTTTGGATAGCAAATTTTCTTGTGATCCCCACATTGCGAATTAGGTATAATTTGGCTCATGCTTTAATGTTTTCACAAATCGTGTATGGTCTTGAGGTTTACTCTGCTATTGGCTCTATGCGATTGAGAAGGATTTTTCGTATATTTAACTTAATAGTGCGTTTTGTTTATAATGTTAGACGCTATGAACATATTACGAACTTTGCTTTTCGTTTTCTTGGATGTACTTTTAATGACTTTATTAAATGTCGCAATTTGCTTTTGTTTTATAAAATTATAAAAAATGCCAAACCTCCTCGGTTATGCAGAACTTTTGTTTTTACGCGATCTACTAGAAATCCCCAAATAAATTTACCAAGAATCTCAACATCTTTTTTTGAAAAATCTTTTATTGTGCGGATAGCAAGACTCTGGAACTTTTTGCCTATTACCTTACGTATTTTTTCTTGTTCTAACAATGCCTTTCGTTTAAAAATCTTAGACTTTTTAAATACTCATGTATAGCTACTGATGGACAATAGTATAATTATGATATTTATTAATACATATTTTTTAATATAAGTGATAAATTCCTTTGTTTTTATTGAATTAATAAATTGAAAATAGTTATAAGAATCAGGTATTCTTTACTTGTAATATTGTTAAGGCTTGATATTACATAAATGAATAAATAAATAAATAATTGAAACACATTCAAAACTGACTTAAGTAACACTTTAATGAATCACTTTCCACCGCAAAATAGAAATTTATCAAATAGGGAAATAGGTAGCTTTATAGATGAATTTAATCTCCGTTAACTTTATGACTGGAATTCATTCCAAGAAAATCGATAAAAAGAATCGAAAGTTTATTGTATCCGATAAAGTAAAAAACTTATTAAGAATTAAATATGGCTGGCAAAGGGATTTGAAGAGAATATTCCAAAGAACCTTAAACAGGAGAAATTCTGATTATTTACTTATTTCAAAGCAAATTGATCTCATTAAAATTATTATAAAAGAGCAAATTGAAATAGAGCAGGCAAATTTGTTTAATAAAAGATTAAAGCAAATCACACCAGGTTTATGGGCCTGCAACAAAATTTTTCAAATGATCGGAAATAGAAAGCGCTCTTTTGTTAGAAAAGTAACGGTAAATGGTGTCGAAATAGAAGAATTAAATCAAAAATTATAAGTATTTAAAGATCACTTTGCCACTATATATCAAAGTTCACCACCAAATAGGAATATTTCAGAAAAGATGAAACTATCAATGAAAAAATTTCACAAGCTCCAACTTCAATAATATTTGACGATGATTCAACTGCATTGAATAATCATGGCAACTTAAAACTTGCAAATTTAAATGATATTTTAGATATCTCTAAATCGGTAAATAATAAGAAATCTAGTGGCTTGGACAATATATCAAATTATTTTATAAGAAAATTCCCGATTAAAGCTATAATTTTCAACAATTGTTTAAATAATAGTTAAATAATGTTTGGAAAATAGCAAAAATTGTTCCAATTCCGAAAAATAAAGATAATAACGATATAAATAACTTTAGACCAATTTCATTACTTTCTAATCTGAGAAAATTTGAGAATTTGAGAGAATCATACGAAATAAAATCAATACAAGCTTAAATGAAGAGTATATTCCTCAAAGTCAGTTTGGCTTTAAGAAGGGTAATTCTACTGTACAAGCTCTTTTAAAATTCCATACAGATGTAGTACAACATTTAATAAATGGTCAGTGTACTGTCGCATTGTCGCAAAAAGCATTTGGTAAAGCATATCAAGACGGCATACTATACAAAATGATTCAGATCGGTCTTGATGCGTCAATAGTTAAACTTTTTCAAAGCTTTTTCGATGGCAGGAGACTCTGCTTCCAGGTTGACAATGTTTCATCCTCTCATGGTGATGTTTTTTGTAGTGTTCCGCAGGGCTTTGTATTGGCACCTCATTTATATAACATATTTATGTATGATTTTCAAGATGAATTCGGTAATTCCAACTCTTTACTTTATGCTCACAATGAGTCACCAAAAATTGCTCTACAAAATGTTTCTGCACACCTTAAATATGTCGATGAATATTATTCTCATTGGGGAAATCATATTTAAGGACAATATAAAATACCTAGGCGTAAACTTTAGTAAACTTTTAAAGTTCAACAAGCATGTTGTATATAATTTGGAGAAGGCTAATCGGGTTTAAGGTGCCTTTTCAAAACTATTTAATAGTAGAACTTTGCCAATTACGACTAAATTACTTTTATATCAAGTAATAAAGTATTTAGACCAATTAAACCAATATGGTTTAAGGCCTTATGACACTACATTTTTAATGCATTGTTCAAGTTTTGGTGAACAGTACAAATATAATGTAATAGAAAAATGTACCAAGTGCAAAGAGTTCAGCAGTATTAAGATAAATGGCAAACTGTCAAACATTTTACTAATGGCGTTTTCTTTTCTGGCAAAAATGTTACACGTTTTTCCCATTTCGCACCTTTTTTAATATTTTTATGTTCTTTTCTGAAAAAATGTCAACACTGCTAAAGTGTAGTATGTTCTTTTCTATAAATGTCACACTATAAATTTAAAAAATGGTGCACCTTTCACACTCTGTATTTTTAGAGGGGGAGAATCGCACGATAAAACAGCTGACATTTGTTTTGTTTATGAATGTGATTTGTGTTAAGAAACAAAAAAAAAAAATATACAAAATGGAAAATATTACTGCTTTTTTATGTGTTGAAAAAATTTTGGATGACTTGTTGAATGATTATGGATTATGGAAAGAAATCCACAACCGCGAGTGAAAGGCTTTGTAGAGAAAGTAATTTATGAATACTCTGAAGTTGATGTATTTTAAATTTCTCTTACTTCTTATATACATATGTAATGTATGTTTATATATATAATTTTTATAGTTTAAGAAGAATTAAGAAGAATAGTCGGGAAGGTTCCATTGGTATTTTTGAGAGATATTCATTGTCTTATTTCAAGCGATCTTACCAGGGAGCTATCTGCTTCTTCTTTTTTAAGAAAAATAAACAAAAACAGCTGTACATGAAAAAAAGTGTTACACTGTTGTGATTTTATGTTCTATTCTGACCATTAAAAATGCGACATCTTTAAAATGTGGGGTAAACATTATAAAAATGTACATAATAAAGGTGTAACATTTTATTTCAGAAAAGAAAACACCATAAAGTTATCGATAAAAAAAGAAGTTATGTCAAAAAAAAAGTAAAATTGTTCCACTTAAAATTGACATTTCAAGCTTGAAATATTAGAAGTGTTGCTGAATCAGCGGTTTATGGGCAAATTTGTCAATTAACCGTTTTTTTTTTTTTTTTGTTTGTTTTTATGTTTCTCTAAACCAAAAGTTGACAATATTTGACCCTTATGTGAGTGACAGCGTACCCGGGTAACTTTTTAAACTTTAATTGCGTTTTTTTTTTTTTTTTTGTTTCCAGTTTCTTGACGGAGTGGAACCTCTTGAGAACTCTTATAATTGTGTTTAAGATATATTTGGATAAACATTAGCTTAGTTTCTTAACTTTGGAGGGTGCTGTGAGTCAATTTACATTTTTCACCCTTAACGGAGTGACAGGGTACCCGGGTACCTTAATGGAAATTTTTAACATAACATTTTTTTATTAGTATTATTTTGATTAATTTTAATGAAAATGAGTTTACAATCATTTTGGTTTATTTCTGTTGGAATATTTTCTTATTTTTGACATGAATGAAAATGAAAAATAAAAGACAGAGTCCGTTATTTTGTGTATTTCGTTTTTTATTTATTCAAGCAAAAGACTTGAAAAAAATTAGAAATAAGATACACTTTACTATATAAAAAATCAGAAAAGCAAAAAAAAAAAAGTTTACTTAGTTCCTTGGAAACAGGTTTCACACAGAGGACGGTTAATTGAATGTTCTTTTTGTCCACCAGGAATAAATGATGTTCCAAGAACTTGATGTATGGCAGACCGGGTGAAAGGTTTTGCAATTATTTTTGGGTTGTTCATACGTTGTTCTATATTTGCTTTACACAATTGAAAACTTAAATCCTTTAAAAATTGTCGTCGCCGATCTTTGATTTACGTTCTGGATTATATTCGGCATGTATAATATAATACATCAACAGCATTAAAAAATAATGCTAGCGACCATCGACTTGTTCTCCTTTTTGTTGTGTATTGACCTAAAAGCTTATCCCATATTATCCTCCTTTAGTTTGGTTACAATATGTGAAAATTGTAGGTTTAACAGCTAATGTAGGTGCCGTGCCCGGTTTTGTATGCATGCAGAAAACATAACAATTGCTCTCTTTTTTTTTTGAACATACGAACACAATGTCCCATTTGACTAAAAGCAAAGTTAGTGGAATACAATTGGTATTCTGGATAGGGATCAAGCCGCCAACGCGTACCATCCTTTCCACAGAGTTCAGTTGTTTCTTTAAATACTTCACTCTCGTCAGAATCATATGAATTCTCGTTAGCCTCTATATATCCCATTTTTTCTGCATCGTATGCTTCTGATATTATGTCGCAAATATTCAGCATATGTTCTGCTATAAATTCTCCATCATCACTCCCACATTCGTTAAATATTTCATTTATATCGGTTGAGTTTAAACGAGCTTTTTGAGAACAAGAAGCCATTGTATAACACTTTACCTTCTCGCGCTTACCGATCTTTGTCGATCAAGCACTAAGCCAGAGGGAAATCCCCAGATTACTGTTAATGTTAGACTTTTAAAAAACGTATATTTTATATTTCGTAGCATTAATCTTTATATATATTGTACTATAATATGAAACTTTCGTATATATCGTATGTGGTACCCGGGTACCCTGTCACTCTGTTAAAGGTGTTTTTTTGTCACTCACATAAGGGTTAATAAAATATCCAAATCCATAACAAAAGAAAAAAACTAAAAGGCTTTTTTGTTTACATTTTTTATAGTTTGCTTTTTCTAACATTTTCTGTTTCTTTCTATCAATTCTATATCAATTCAATGAACAAAATATGTTGTGTCATAAGGACTTTATCCATGGCTGCTGTGATAGAAAATAGATTAGCTTTCATCTCTGGTACAAAAAGAACGTTTTGTAAATATTTTTGCTTCCAGCCATCATCATTATTAATTAAGGCATCAATATTTCCCTCGCCTACTGCATTTAAAGTTGTTTCATCTCCAATTCTTATTTTGGATGGCTCTTCAAATTTTCGATAATTAGAAAACCATTCTCTATGTGAGGTCATATGTTCAGAAGCTCCTGAATCTACCAACCGAGATTCATCTTGTTTGGAAACACTTGCCCTACCACTCATGAAAGCATTGGATTTTGAATTATTTAACTTGACATTTTTCTTTCTCTTCCATAATGGACAATCTCTCTTCCAATGTCCTTCTTTATTACATTTAAAACATTTACCTGGCTTTTTGCTATCTTCACGTTGATTTTGTCTTCTTGTTGTAAAAGCCTCAGCTACTTCCATATCTCGACTTAACCGTGATTGCTCTAATATGACACGATTAGTTAAATTCGAAATATGTGTTTTTTTTATTTTCTTCAGTTGATTCCCAAGCCGTAACAAAATGGTTAAATGTTGGTGGTAACGTCATTAAAATTTTTGTTATAATCATATTTTCAGTTAATGGTTCACCTAAACTTCTCAGCCTTTCGGCAAGTTCTTCTATTTTTGCAATATGCATTTCAATTGAGTCTATTGAATTCTTTTTTAATTCATAAAACTGCTGTTGCAACAAATGAATGCTTACTTCTGTTTGCATTTCATGTATGCTATGCAATTTTTGCCACATCTCAATTGCATCTTTGCAACACATTAAATATTTTAAAATAATATTATCAATAGATGTTATAATTATACGTTAAGCCTTAATATCAGCTTTCTCCCAAGTCTGTAGATTTTGAAGAAATATAGCATTGTCTGCATCTCCATTGCCATCCGGCATAACAGGCTTTCTAAAAGATCCATCAACAATTTTGTAATGGTCCATAGATTTTAAAATTATACGCATCTGGAACTTCCATGAACACCAATTCACTGCTCCGCGTAGTTTTTCTATTTTAAATTCTTTTCTTCCATGTTTATCCTTACCAAATTCTTCTAGTAGTCTTGAAAAAAGCAATTTATTTTCCTTCTAGACGTCTTGATTAATTTATTTTCTCCAAATCCTTCTAGTCGTTTCTTGAACTAATTTTTGTTTAATCCTTCTAAGCTTCTTGATATTTAAATAATCCTTCTAAGCTTCTTGATTATATTTTTATTGAAGTGAAAATTTAAAAGTGAAAATATAAAAAACTTAAAATATAATATTCAAAAAGCTTACTGCAATTATTCTCAAACAAAGTATTTACAGTAGATACATACAAATAACATTATAATCAACACATACTCTTACAGTCAACCAATCAAAATTTAGGAAAACACACAATTTCATCCCTCTTCGTCTTGACAAAAAAACACAGGTACACAATTTTCAATTAAAAACAAAACAAACACTCACTTATACTAACCACAACTATATCCAGGCATGGAAACACCAACACAATACTACAGTCACCAACCAATACTACTCACGTATCAAACAACATTTCACGCCTCCCCTACTCACACATTACCTATCAACACACACACACACATCACTCAACAAACATTTTACACTAACTAGCTATTTCATTATCAATCACATACTCCCATCCAGGCATGCGCGAGCATACACCACGATTGTATGGAAAAAGTGGTCCGATACCGACATTCTGCTCTGCGCGAAGGTACATAAACATACTACTAATACCCTTTAATTTGGTTTGACCACCGTTGGACTAAAAATGGTTGCCATATTACCAAGAATGAAACAAATAACAAAATATACACCCCTATCGTGAATAAAAATTTCACGTGAATTTTGTTCACTTTTATTTTTTTAACATTGAATTTAAATAGGAAAATGTGAAAAGTGAACAAATTTCACGTAGAATTTTTATTCACGATAGGGGTGATAGTCTTGACAAATTTTTAAATTGTAATATTGGAGTACTAGCGTAATTTCGAAAGGCGAATTGTACTGAAAAAAGTACAATTGTACCGCATTTATCATCCCTGTCCCATACACAACAAGAGAACGAGAGATTGTTATACTATGTTTCCACGACGACTTGAATCACCTGCTTCGCCTTCTGAATCATGCTGTTTACATGACTAATAAACTTGATTCGATTTGACAGTTGTTTTTAATAAACAAACAGAATAAAAAAAACAGAATTTACAATTTGTAGAAAATAGATTTTTTTAATGGACAAAAATGTGAGTGGACACTCACAAAATTAGTTAGCTTATTTGAAAAAAAACATACATTCGTACGTATTTACTTTCTTTACTTCCAGCAACAAGAAAATAATTTGTTTTGTTTATAATAATATTAAATTTGTACAGCTAGTGCAAATAAACTTGCGATAAAAATTAGAGAAGAGTGCAATTTTTCGTGCTTCGCAAAGTGATTCAATTTGAATCTACTTGATTCGCTTTTAAAATTTTGTATGGTGAAGCAAGTTGTTTCACTTTTGTACAAAAACTTAATTAAATTCAAACAAATTTAAAATTTTTGTAATAAACCAAAAATTTTTTGTTGTGCAGATGCCAGCTGTTTTGTGCTGTCACTTACAAATACTTAGCAAATTTTTGTTTTCCACAGGTTCGTCCGCAACGGCAAGAAAAGTAACGAAACAACTAACGACTTCTACACATTTTCTATTTAACAGAATCAAGTCAGCTGATTCGGAACGGAACAGAAAGTACAAACTAATTCTGCCTTTACGCTCTTTCTTTGTGCTTCTTTCCCTTTTGTCTTCCCTACAGCACAGCGTTGCCATTTGTCAAGTTTTTCCTTTTTTTTGTATATTTTTGAGATGCAAAAAAGTTTTTAAGTTTTATTCTAAAAAAAAGTTTTTGGAAATTTATATTTTGTTTATAAGTTTAATTTAGTTTATAAAACAAATTATTTTCACAATTAACAAAACAATGTTTTTCTACTATGTTGCACTGCGTTAAAGGTGCTATCAGACGGGATGTATTTTACTTATGTACTGTCACTTTTCTTACCCATATGTAATTCCGTATGTATGTCAAAATTTCCATTTTACATACGATTCATAATTTTTGCTATCACACCTGCTTATGTTTTTCCATATGACATAACCTATAAATGTAAACAAAAGCTGACTTTTTAACGTGTATAAATTTCAAGAATTGCTTCTTTTGGCCAATCTAACTGCAATAAATATAATACACATAATTTAATTTATTAAAAATCGAAAAATACTTACTTTTCCATGTTCATATTCCTTTTTCTTTACAATATATTTTTTCAAACAATTTTGTTTCAAAACAAACCAGCTATTTTGTTTTTGTTTGTCACAGTAAAATAGAGCGTGTTCTAATCGAAAAAATTACATATGTATTTTCACATTTATTTTACACATGCAAAGTTTCATATGTATCACACGATGTGTTGTAATGGTCGTTTTACGTTTATAAATTTTTTTTTATTCTTTGTTTTTTCTCACATCGAAATAAGTATTTACTTCACAGAAATATAACCCTTACCTTTATCATTAACTAAACATCAACATCCAATTTTTATAAAACATTTAACTTTAAAATTAGTTAGTCCTGTATAAAAGCCCAATAATGTACTTAACTGTTACGTTTCTAACTTTGTTGAACAAAATATAGTAGTTCGGCAAACCCTACAATAAGTACAAGAAATAGAAACACTGTGGTTACAAGTTATATAATACATGTCAATGCAACACTGTGGCTAAAGTTCTGTAATACAATTCAATGCAACACTGTCGTTAAGTTTTTGGCGTCACTTAAAAAAAATTGTAAAATGGAGAATGGTCAGAAAATGGAGAATCATTCTAGCGTGTTCTTTTGATATACATTTTATAAAGTGAAATAACGTCCAATTAACGTGTAACCAGTCCGGAGAAAGTGTTCGTGGATCACATTTTTTAAATTTTATTAACTAAAAATAAACAAAAAAAAGAAAAGGAAAAAAGTTTTTAAAAACAAAAGTGAAAGAAATCCACGCTCTATAACCATCGGCTAGTCCAGGGCATTAAGGTTTACCACCATATTTCAACCCACTGCCCGGTTATAGGTTATAGAAGAAGCCTTATGAACAACTGCTACAGAGCATTTGACTTCTGCAATCTGCAGTTAAAAACAAAAGGTAACTAGTGAATTTTACACACATAAACGCCCACAATTGTCTAAATCTGGTTATTTTCAGGTCACAGTGGCATATAACTAGGTATATGCCTAACACGTGACCCTGAGCATCTATGAATTTATCACCTTTCCATTTGGCCTAAGATGACATAAAGCTACCACCTTTCCCAACAAAGTTTCACCATCTGAAAAAAAACGGTTATACATATGTAATATCTGCCATATAGAGTAGATTGACACAAAAACTACAATAATTATAAACTTTAAACAAAATTATACTAATACCTTAAGTAATTGAACTAACCCGTCTTTAATAGTATCAAAATTTCAATTCCAATCCTGGACCACCTATTTTATTTATTGGAAGATATGATTCCATAAAAATTATGTATACTCTTATCACTAATATGTCTTAATCTAATCCAAATTAATCTAAAGTTAAGTAAAATATCGGTATGTATTGTATATATATATAGTTGTGTATTAATTTATAGGTATGGTTCAAAATGATACAAATATATGGTATTTTTGAACTTCACTAAATTTTTTTCTAATTGAACATACATATATTTTATCATAAAACCAACCTTTAAACGGGAAAATCATAAATTATGTATCTAAATACCTAAAACTAATATCACAAATTATATATATATGAAATAAGAAGATGTTTTAACTTAATTTGAAAACTCTCGTGGTTATTATAGTTAAATACCTAAACCAATTATCCTAAATTATATCAAAAATATTTAAAAATGTTATAACTAACTTGCAAAATTTCTTTGATATGTATATATATATACCTTGAAACTAATCTTAGATTTTATAAAACCCCTACGATATGCTATGGTTTAATTTAAAACAAAATCTTCATTAATATCTAATAATACATACTTACAATTAATATTATATACATACGTTATCTACATAAGTTATCTGCACTTATAAACCTGTTTATACACCTAAATAATTCTAACCTATAGATCTCTAACTATGTTAAATTATAACATAATGAATAGTTACTAACAATTTGGCAATTTATTTACTGAAAACATATATGATTTAACGAAGCTTTTCTCAAACCCCCATCATCAAGATCCTGTTGGAGGCCTTCACCAGCTACGAGAATGATGCGGTAAGTTTGATTTCACTTTTAATTAAACCATTTGAAACAAAAAGTTTTGTAATCTCTTAATTATCCAAGCAGCGCAACATTCATTAAGAGAAATTTAAAATGAGCATCATACAACATACTGTTAAATTATAACAATCCATGTTAATTTCTATAAATGTTAACATTACGAAAAAGTTAAAGAAGTTGCAAAATTTTTTTTTGTTTTTTTTTTGTGTTGAGTAGTTTAGTAACATTGGAAATAACCAAAAGTATTTAACAGTACTCATTTTGCTCTCTCTAGTGGAATGATTTTGCTCTCTTGTTGTTTATGTATTTTGCCAACTTAATTCTAAAATAATATTAACCCATGACAGTCTGCTAAAATAAATATTATATACCTACATATTTTTTAAGATTTCTATACGGATAATATAGAGTCCCTATGAATAGATTTAAATCATTAAGCTATTATTGTCTATACATATATTTCAATTGTTATGAATAAATTAGTTTTTGTAAACATGAATTGGTAAATGAAATTATTAAGGGTGTTTTCTTTTAGAAGGGTGGAGGAAAGAGCGTAAGATTATTAATTAGGCTTAATGTGGGGTTTCAAGTAAAAATGTTAGGCTTTGAAACATAGGTAGGCGTGGGTATTGAGGCCTTATCTCTTAACAACATCTAAGAGATATACTTGTATAATATTTGGAATTTCTCTGACATCTTTTAAATTTTGTAATTAATTAATTATTTATTTTTTGACTAGGCTGGGGCAATAGAATTTTATAAGACTAGTCAATTTGGCCCTGACACCATAAAAAAAGGGAGTCTATAATAAAATAATGTAATGAAACTGAGGATTTTTAGGAACGGACCGAACCCCCCCACCCCACTGTAGCTAGCTCACAAAAGGCTCCCGTAGTCCTGTCCCTAAATCCTTTTGGTATGGCATATATGCGGCGGTATCATAAAATTTGGAAGCTAATTAAGAGTGGATATATGGATTATGTTTATTCTTGAATTTCTATGATTCGTGGCATGATACTGCAACAATACGGTTGCCCAAAGATTTCCATATGGTTTTTGCTTTGAACATTACATAAATGGCGCCCAACGTGGGGCCTGAAAGGACAATTATGAACATCACATATATAATAGTTCGAAAGGACAATTCCTGTATAATGTCCCGAAAGGAACATTGAACGATAGGACAATTAATCTTTCGGCTCTACAAAATTTTCTGTTTTCTTGTTTAAAATTTAGATTTCATTAACTAGCTTAACTTTAAATTAATATATAAACAATCAAGCTTTTTGGAGAATAGTTATTAAGGTTTTGCTGGATTTTTCGACTACTTGAGTGCAACATTTCGAATAGATTGACCGCTCAATACTTAATGACCTTTTCAATAGAACGCTTCTGATGTTTCTATGTTGGATTCCAGTTATGCAATATTGTTTAGAAGGATTATATTTTTTAAGTTCTTGAATGCGATAATAACAACAAAAGCGCATGTTGGATTTCAATAATTTTGAGTTTTGCGGAATTATGACCCATGCACTTTTCGTGATGCTACGGACCTCTCGTTAATAAAAGTATCAAGTTATGGCGACAAAATTTTTTAAAATATTTTCTTTTATAAACAATAGACAATAGGACGGTTTTGTTTACCAATGTCAGAAATTTAACAATATTATACAATCTTACACTTACCTTAACTACTAAATGAAAACACCCGTTCGATCGTTATATAAAGTACTACATTAGTAAAAGCTACTACCAAAACTTTAGTAGTGATTTTAAAATTAATTCTATACTATATATTCTTTAAAATTGTCATATAAATATTTTTTTTATATTTATAATATTAATTAGTATCTCTTGATCATGTATATTTCGAACTTTCATTGGCAATATTGATTTTCATTACTTTTTGAATTTAAGGAACCCAAACATGGTTTCTATATAATGGTGAAAATTTTAATATACATACATGTTTCTGTTTTATTATAATTAAATTATTCTTTATTATTTGGCCTGATGTTCTTTTTTTTTCGCTTTCGATCAAGTATCTTTCGTAAATTTCAGTGGCAACATTAATTTTCCTAAACATCTCTGGATTTAAAAACCCAATCAAAAATTTTGCATTTATATACTTTATGACCTCAAGTCAACTTAAACCTATAAATGTTTTCATAACCTTTTTAAAAATAAGATGAACAATAATTGATAGAATTTACGAGATTCCTTTATCTCTCAATAACTTTTCTCCGCCTAAGTCAAAATTGCGTACTATAAAGATTAATAATTTCTTTTGAACAAAACTATTGCTGAAATCTCTGGTAGTAAAATTAATTAATTCTAAATTTTGGGGTATTTAATTTTTGCAAAGTAATTAGGAAGCTATAATTTCTGTCTATTCGCAAAATAAATGTTAGAATACATGGTGAACTATTTTATTCACAGTTAGAAAAATTGCTAAAATTTTAATACATAGCAACTTAATTAACTATTTGAATATATCAGCTTAACAGTTTAACTTTAGTTACGTTATCATTTTGGGGAACATTTTTTTGATTCAGTAATTATTATATAGTGAGTGGGTAAACAGCAAGGTTAATTAATACAATTGAAAATAAAGCCTCTCTCTTTGCGATTGTTTAAAATTAATTAAATCATTTCAAAATGTCGGTGCAAGAAACCGCGGAAGCTCAAATACCGCCACCAATTGCAATGGCACCATTACAAATAGAACCATCGGGGTGTTATCTTTGCCATGAAACTATGGTAGAAGGATCGGATTGTTTAATCATCCAATTATGCTCGCATCCGTTTCACAGACATTGCATAGAAGCACATTTGTCTTTACATTCAGAATGTCCTGAATGTAAAAGACCCTGTCAGCTTTCTGAACTTCGAAAACTTAATATTTGCTCGAAAGTTTCATATGTCAAGACAGCAACTAAAACAAAATCTAGAGGTGCTATAAGCAAGCATTACAACACGCGTAATAGTCAAAAGAATAATTTTCTCGAGTCGATTACTCAAGGTGGTGAAGTGTCAAACACTCACGAACAACCGATTGGTGAATCCAACCAACCGATTGTTGAACCCAACCCTAATACGGATATAGACTATAATTCAAATTCACCTATGAGAATAACAAATTGCACACCTACACCGCCCAATGCTAGTAGTCATGATCATAATGAATTAAATAGATTAATTGAAGAAAATTTGAATCGTATGATCCGAAACCTAAACTTTGCACCACCACAAAATAATAATACTTTACCGGAAAGTAACCAGAATACAAACTTTCCCAACCAAACTACATTTAATGAACCAATGAGACAGCAATCTCGCCTACACGGCTGCAATTCTTATGATTTATCACCAATGCGAATGTCAAACTTAAGTACGGGATCTATGCATGCCGATAAAATTACGTCCGTAATCCAGAATTGGAATTTGAAATTTGATGGGTCAACTACAGGATTACATGTGGAGGAATTTTTATATCGGATTAGATCGCTTACAAAGGAAAACTTCAATGGTGACTTTAGCGTAATATGTAAAAATTTGCATATACTACTTATAGGTAAAGCGCGAGAATGGTACTGGCGTTACCATAAACAGGTTCATTTCATACTATGGGAAGAATTCTGTGATGCCATTAGAAGTCAATATAAAGAATATAAATCATCCTTTGATATACGCGAAGAAGTGCGAAACCGTAAGCAAAAAGCAGGAGAAACTTTCGATGCATTTTTCGAATCTATTTTATCCATTCTGGACAGGCTTCCTTCGCCCATGTCAGATATGGAATTAATAGAAATACTTGCCAGGAATTTGCGACCTGAAATTCGACAGGATTTACTGTATGTGCCAATTAATTCAATTTCCCACCTCCGCAAGCTTGTCCAAATGCGAGAGCACTTTCTAAATGAAGAAGTAGTTCGAAAAAATAATTCTGTGCGAAACCAAAAGTTTATGCCAAGTCGATATATTTCTGAACTAGATTCGGTCAGTGAAAATCCAAATGAAAATAAGGAATTTGATCACACGGTTGAGGCAATTCATAGCGAAACCAATGTAAAATGTTGGAATTGTGACCAAATAGGTCATTATTGGCAAAATTGTGTTGGTGAACGAACTGTTTTTTGTTATGGCTGTGGGTTGGAAAATGTGTATAAACCGAAGTGCATAAATTGCATTGCAAGGAATAACACTAATCCAAAAAACTTTCGGCCTTCAGTACAAATGAAGGACAGAATATAAACAGTACTTCTGATTCTACTCAACTATTTGACAAAGCTATTATTAACGATCATGACTTAATACACCCTGACATACATAAAACAAAAGACAAAGAAAACAAATCTATTACGATCCTTAAACGTTCCAATCATAATTATGATTACTTAGGTTCTGATGTTGAGATTGCTAAAATAATAAGTCCAAAACTTCCTTACCACCAACGGTGGGAAATTTACCTACAGAAAAGAAATCAATTATTTTCGGTATCCGCCTTATCTCAAAATTTACTTAATAAACCTAAACGTTCAACAATTCGCATGCGTAAATTTTTTAAACTCAAGAAATCTTGTCGTAAACTTTTAATTTCGTCTATAATCTCAAATCCTAAGGATTTAAGATACTATGCGAAAGTAAAATTTTTAAATTTAGAAGAGTTAGGTTTACTTGATACTGGAGCAAACATTAGCTGTATAGGATCAGATTTGGCGTTAAGGGACTTTTCTGAATTTTCTTGCTATACTAAGTGTAAATCTAACGTAAAAACAGCAGATGGCAAGTTACAACCAGTTTGTGGCTGGCTAGATGTTGAAATGATGTTTAAAAACGAGTGCAAAAGAATACAATTGTTTGTGATACCTTCCATATCACAAAAATTGATTCTGGGGATTGACTTTTGGAAGAAGTTTGCTCTGTTTCCAGATGTTGTTGGCTCTGTAGACATGATTTATTGTAATAATATGTCCAACGTGTCCTTATCTAGCCTATCCGATCTCAAAACTACATCCGAAATTTTGTCCGAAAGTAATTGTGAATCAAAAACTCTATTAGATGAAAATCTATTTCCCCTATCCAATTGCCAACGTCTGCAGCTTAATGCTGTAATAAACCTCTTCCCGAATTTTGAAAAGCAAGGGTTAGGGAGAACCAGTCTTATTAGACACTCGATTGATGTTGGTAACGCTTCACCAATCAAGTCACGGTTCTATCCGGTTTCTCCCGCGGTTGAGAAACTGATGTATGGTGAACTTGATCGTATGTTGGCACTAGGAGTGATTGAACCATCCACATCCTCCTGGAGTTCACCTATGCGTTTGGTTGTGAAACCAAATAAGGTCCGGTTATGTTTAGATGCAAGAAATGTTAACTCTGTAACCAAAAAGGATGCATATCCATTACCCAACCTTGAGGGAATATTCGCAAGACTTCCACAGGCCAATCTCATCACAAAACTGGATCTGAAAGATGCCTACTGGCAGATTGCTCTAGACGAAAAGTCCAAGAGCCTGACAGCGTTCACAGTTCCGGGAAGGCCCCTCTACCAATTTGTAGTTATGCCTTTCGGACTGTGTAACGCTCCACAGACCATGTGCAGGCTTATGGATGAAATCATCCCACCAGATCTACGGCACTGTGTCTTTGGGTATCTCGATGATTTAGTAATCGTTTCAGCAGATTTCACATCCCACATAGAAATAATGATGCGTATAGCGACACAATTTAGAAAAGCCAATTTAACGTTAAACATTTCCAAGTCCAAATTTTGCGTGACAAAGGTTAATTATTTAGGATACGTGATAGGAAACGGAGGTATCACAACTGACCCAGAAAAAGTAGATGCAATTAACAACTGGCCTGTTCCAAAAACATTAAAACAGGTCAGAGGATTTCTTGGATTGGCGGGGTGGTATCGACGTTTCATCGAGAATTTTTCATCCGTCGTACATCCAATAACAGAAGTTTTATCCACCAAAAAACTCTTTAAATGGACAGAGGAGGCGCAGAAGGCATTTGAGAAAGTAAAAAAATTACTCACCTCGGCTCCTGTGTTAACGAATCCCGATTTCAGTAAGAAATTCTTTCTTCACTGTGACGCCAGTGATTTCGGTATAGGCGCAGTTCTGGCGCAATTGGACGAAAAGAGCGAAGAACGTCCAATTGCATACATGAGTCGGAAGTTAAATTCAGCGCAACGAAATTATAGCGTCACGGAGAGGGAATGTCTTGCTGCAGTGGAGGCAATCAAAAGATTTCGTTGTTATTTGGAAATGCAGGAGTTCGAGGTGATAACCGATCACTCAAGTCTATTATGGCTTATGCGTCAACCTGACCTGAGCGGAAGATTAGCCAGATGGGTTTTTAAACTTCAAGCGTATAACTTCAGTATAAGCCACCGCAAAGGCAAGGAACATATCGTACCGGATGCTTTATCTAGAATTCCTGCAAATGACATCGCAGCTTTAGAGATTGTAGAACCTGAAATCTGTTTAAATTCTCCGCATTTTAATGATCCTGATTACGTTGATTTGAAAAACAAAGTATCGGATCAACCTGGAAAGTATCCGGATATAAGAATAATTGATACTTACGTTTATTACCGTACCGAACATTATAGTGGTAATGAAGTTGAAGAAGAACTATGCTGGAAACTGTGGATTCCATATAAATTACGAAAAGAGACAATAGCAAAAGCTCACGATACCCCTGTGAAAGCGCATGGTGGTATGGCTAAAACCTTGGAGCACTTAAGGAGACATTTCTTTTGGCCTGGAATGGTGCGAGATGTTAGAGATTATGTACGAAATTGTTCCATTTGTAAAACTACAAAGCACCTAATTTTATTATGAAACCTCCTATGAACAATTCTACTATATCAGTTCGTCCATTTCAGCGCCTTTATATTGATATCCTTGGTCCATATCCACGTAGCAAATCAGGCTTTACAGGTTTATTGATAGTCCTCGATCATTTAACCAAATTTCACTGGCTGTGCCCGCTGCGTAAGTTTACGTCTACTGCTATCCTAGATTTCATGAAAAAACAGATTTTTCACATGTATGGAGTTCCAGAAATAATCGTCAGTGACAACGGCAGCCAATTTCGAGCTAATGACCTAAACGCCTTTTTCACAACGTATGGGATTAAACATGTTTACACCGCGTTATACTCTCCCCAAGCCAATGCTTCCGAACGCGTAAACCGGTCGTTAATTGCAGGAATCAGAGCATATCTCCAGTCTGATCACCGTTTATGGGACGAAAGGCTTAGCGAAATCAGTTGTGCCCTTCGGAATTCTTATCACCAATCCATTAGTAGCTCGCCTTTCCATGCACTATTTGGATTTGAAATGATCACACATGCGACCACCTACGAGTTAATGAGAAAGCTAAATCTTCTTAATGAACCAACAGCAAGAATTTCTAGAGACGACAAACTACAGTTAATCAGACAAGATATACGCAAATGTATAAAACAAGCTCAAGAGAAAAATCAACATCAGTACAATCTTCGAACCAGGCCTCAGAATTACGAAATAGGAGAAGAGGTTTTTCGAAGAAACTTTACTCAGAGCAGTGCCGAAAAACATTTCAACGCTAAACTGTCACCTCTTTTTATCAAAGCAAAAATAAAGGAAAAAGTCGGTAACCACTACTACATACTAGAAGACTTTAATGGTAAAACCATTGGTACTTTTCATGGAAAAGACATTCGAAAATAACTCCCTTTTCCATTCCATTTTCTTTAGCAAGGCTCGAAAATAGTCTGGTTTTGTAATGGTCGTTTTACGTTTATAAATTTTTTTTTATTCTTTGTTTTTTCTCACATCGAAATAAGTATTTACTTCACAGAAATATAACCCTTACCTTTATCATTAACTAAACATCAACATCCAATTTTTGTAAAACATTTAACTTTAAAATTAGTTAGTCCTGTATAAAATTTTTTTAAAGCCCAATAATGTACTTAACTGTTACGTTTCTAACTTTGTTGAACAAAATATAGTAGTTCGGCAAACCCTACAATAAGTACAAGAAATAGAAACACTGTGGTTACAAGTTATATAATACATGTCAATGCAACACTGTGGCTAAAGTTCTGTAATACAATTCAATGCAACACTGTCGTTAAGTTTTTGGCGTCACTTAAAAAAAATTGTAAAATGGAGAATGGTCAGAAAATGGAGAATCATTCTAGCGTGTTCTTTTGATATACATTTTATAAAGTGAAATAACGTCCAATTAACGTGTAACCAGTCCGGAGAAAGTGTTCGTGGATCACATTTTTTAAATTTTATTAACTAAAAATAAACAAAAAAAAGAAAAGGAAAAAAGTTTTTAAAAACAAAAGTGACAGAAATCCACGCTCTATAACCATCGGCTAGTCCAGGGCATTAAGGTTTACCACCATATTTCAACCCACTGCCCGGTTATAGGTTATAGAAGAAGCCTTATGAACAACTGCTACAGAGCATTTGACTTCTGCAATCTGCAGTTAAAAACAAAAGGTAACTAGTGAATTTTACACACATAAACGCCCACAATTGTCTAAATCTGGTTATTTTCAGGTCACAGTGGCATATAACTAGGTATATGCCTAACACGTGACCCTGAGCATCTATGAATTTATCACCTTTCCATTTGGCCTAAGATGACATAAAGCTACCACCTTTCCCAACAAAGTTTCACCATCTGAAAAAAAACGGTTATACATATGTAATATCTGCCATATAGAGTAGATTGACACAAAAACTACAATAATTATAAACTTTAAACAAAATTATACTAATACCTTAAGTAATTGAACTAACCCGCCTTTAATAGTATCAAAATTTCAATTCCAATCCTGGACCACCTATTTTATTTATTGGAAGATATGATTCCATAAAAATTATGTATACTCTTATCACTAATATGTCTTAATCTAATCCAAATTAATCTAAAGTTAAGTAAAATATCGGTATGTATTGTATATATATATAGTTGTGTATTAATTTATAGGTATGGTTCAAAATGATACAAATATATGGTATTTTTGAACTTCACTAAATTTTTTTCTAATTGAACATACATATATTTTATCATAAAACCAACCTTTAAACGGGAAAATCATAAATTATGTATCTAAATACCTAAAACTAATATCACAAATTATATATATATGAAATAAGAAGATGTTTTAACTTAATTTGAAAACTCTCGTGGTTATTATAGTTAAATACCTAAACCAATTATCCTAAATTATATCAAAAATATTTAAAAATGTTATAACTAACTTGCAAAATTTCTTTGATATGTATATATATATACCTTGAAACTAATCTTAGATTTTATAAAACCCCTACGATATGCTATGGTTTAATTTAAAACAAAATCTTCATTAATATCTAATAATACATACTTACAATTAATATTATATACATACGTTATCTACATAAGTTATCTGCACCAGGGTTGTCAGATTTTTTTGAGCTCCGTCGCCAAAACGGATGTAAAAAATCGCCAAAATCCGATTTTGTTCAATTTTTAATTTTTTTTATTATTTAAAAGAAATAAATTTTGTTTACACAAAAAAACCTAGTTCAATTTTTAAGTCAAAAATCGCCAAAAATTGAGAAAAAACCAAAAAAATCGCCAAAAATAATTTTTTTTAGTTTTTGTTAAATTTTTTTTATTTAATTCATTAATTGTTACTTATTAAACAATATTTTAGTAAAACATATACACATTTATATCCGTTTTTGTATTTTTTACTATTTAAACAATTTTAAAACTTTGTTAAAAGAGAGTTTTAAATTACATAAAAATGGAGATCATATTTAAAAAAAAAAAGTAAAATTAAGTAGATAAGTCTAAAAGTTCGTAAACTTCATTCTCAGCGATTTCATTACTAGAGTCTTGACTTTCATACATAGTTGAGTTGAATTTTTTTATCATTTCATTAGTCGGTGTAAACGAATTACAGCATAATTTGTTTACGTTCATATGATTAATTATTCTCAATAGAGCGTCTAAAAGCTCATATTGAATTTTATTACTTAGTCGAGTTTTTGTATTATTGAAAATACCCTTTCAACGCAGACATTACTGGTTGGAACTCACAACACCCAGTCGCGTGGGTTAGTTGTTTTTTATTCACATTTCCTTAAAATGGTACGTACCTGCTGTATCGTGATAATCAAACACTTTTGGCCAAAATTCAAGTAAATTTGTTGGAATTTCGTTATTAAAATAATTATTCCAATTTATGAACGGAAGTTTTCCCCATTGAGTTTCATACACGCCTATTGATACATTTGGATCCATAAATGGTCTTAATGTTTCTTGAACAACGCCAAATTTAGTTTGAGATAATGTATTCGTACACTTTGAAATAGAAAATTGTCCAAAAGCTTTAAAAAAGTTCATATTTTCTGGTAATCTGCTTATCATCTCTTTTAAAAGTTTTTTTAAATATACAAAACAGTTTTCTTTAAGCACGATTATTTCTACTTCGCTCAATTTCGCATTTCTTAATTCTGTTTCAAACTCTGCAAAATCAATTTCATCTAGAGGCAAAAATGAATTTGAAGAATCAATAGCTGCATGTAAATCATTGAAAAATTTGTCATTGTTTTTAGGATTATATAAAACAGAAGGTTTGAAAACTTTTGTTGAAAACATAAAAAGTGTACAATACATTTTTTCATGCATGCTTCCTGCATCCATGCTGTCCGATTGAAATTCCAAATTCAGATGATTTATTTCATTGACAATTGGATTTATAAAAACCAAAAAAAATACGATTTTTTTCATCACATAATTCATTATAGATGTTTTGGTGAAAATCGCCAAGAAAATCGCCAGTGATATCAAAAATCGCCAAAAAATCGCCATGTCGCCAAACGGAAAATCTCGACGCCAAACACGTTTCAAAATCGCCACGTTTGGCGAGAAATCGCCATATCTGACAGCCCTGATCTGCACTTATAAACCTGTTTATACACCTAAATAATTCTAACCTATAGATCTCTAACTATGTTAAATTATAACATAATGAATAGTTACTAACAATTTGGCAATTTATTTACTGAAAACATATATGATTTAACGAAGCTTTTCTCAAACCCCCATCATCAAGATCCTGTTGGAGGCCTTCACCAGCTACGAGAATGATGCGGTAAGTTTGATTTCACTTTTAATTAAACCATTTGAAACAAAAAGTTTTCTAATCTCTTAATTATCCAAGCAGCGCAACATTCATTAAGAGAAATTTAAAATGAGCATCATACAACATACTGTTAAATTATAACAATCCATGTTAATTTCTATAAATGTTAACATTACGAAAAAGTTAAAGAAGTTGCAAAATTTTTTTTTGTTTTTTTTTTTGTGTTGAGTAGTTTAGTAACATTGGAAATAACCAAAAGTATTTAACAGTACTCATTTTGCTCTCTCTAGTGGAATGATTTTGCTCTCTTGTTGTTTATGTATTTTGCCAACTTAATTCTAAAATAATATTAACCCATGACAGTCTGCTAAAATAAATATTATATACCTACATATTTTTTAAGATTTCTATACGGATAATATAGAGTCCCTATGAATAGATTTAAATCATTAAGCTATTATTGTCTATACATATATTTCAATTGTTATGAATAAATTAGTTTTTGTAAACATGAATTGGTAAATGAAATTATTAAGGGTGTTTTCTTTTAGAAGGGTGGAGGAAAGAGCGTAAGATTATTAATTAGGCTTAATGTGGGGTTTCAAGTAAAAATGTTAGGCTTTGAAACATAGGTAGGCGTGGGTATTGAGGCCTTATCTCTTAACAACATCTAAGAGATATACTTGTATAATATTTGGAATTTCTCTGACATCTTTTAAATTTTGTAATTAATTAATTATTTATTTTTTGACTAGGCTGGGGCAATAGAATTTTATAAGACTAGTCAATTTGGCCCTGACACCATAAAAAAAGGGAGTCTATAATAAAATAATGTAATGAAACTGAGGATTTTTAGGAACGGACCGAACCCCCCCACCCCACTGTAGCTAGCTCACAAAAGGCTCCCGTAGTCCTGTCCCTAAATCCTTTTGGTATGGCATATATGCGGCGGTATCATAAAATTTGGAAGCTAATTAAGAGTGGATATATGGATTATGTTTATTCTTGAATTTCTATGATTCGTGGCATGATACTGCAACAATACGGTTGCCCAAAGATTTCCATATGGTTTTTGCTTTGAACATTACAGTGTACAACTTTTACAGATGGAAAATTTTACAGTACATATGTAAAATACATCCCGTCTGATAGCAACTTTAGTAATTTAATGGATTTTTTAATCCATTTTTACTGCAGCAATGTTTAATTTAGTAGTACTCCGTCTTAAGTACAATAAATGTCAAAATAAATAAAATGTTAACAGTTAAACTCTTATTTTGTACATACGAGTACATATATATGGAGTTGGAGAGTTAGGAGTTGTAGGGGCGCTTGTAGCTCGGTATATTATTTTTTTGTTCTTATTCTTATTTTTAATTTTAACAATAGTTGAATTTTAAATGTAACGATTTTTGGATGAATTTTGTTTTGTTTGGTATCCACTCTATTGAGAAGGGTAATGCAGTTCAACTGTCAAAATATAAAAGGAGACATTTTCGATAAAGGTTTTGTTATTGGTTTATATGTGTGTTGATATATGCTGAATAAACGTTAATTTTCCATTAAAAAAAAAATATGGTATAAAAAGCGGCCATATTTTTAACTCGTGCCATTTTTCCGTGCTAATAGCTGCCTATACGTGGTCTTTAAGATTTTAACAAAAAAAAACATACTTTTGACAAAAATTTTCGGCAGAGCAACAAATAAGTCAGATTTAACTAATATAGCAGCATAAATTAATCGATGATCGTTTTGTTTATTAACTAAAGGTAACTAGAAAAAAAAGCAACAAAAACACACACACATATATTTTAAATAACCAAAAACAAAATCTCTTTACAGCACATATATACAACCCTACATACATTTATCTGTACATCATCACCAAATTTTCTTCGAAAAGAAACATAATTTTCACGGGAACGGGAAACCCTGAGCATAAACCCGCCCAGCTGTAGATTTCTTGCCTAGGAAGACTTCGTCCGTGCTTGACAAAATGTCCGTCCAGAGAAACCCAAAAAGAACTTCACTAAAAATCATCTTCGGATAAGACCGATAGGTAGAAAGTACAAGAAAAGTGCCATAAATAAAACAAAAGTGTCTAAAAGTGTCTAAAATGAGTGCTAAAAAGGCTTAAAATTTAGATTTTTTATAGGAATGATAAAAATAATATAAAAAAAAAATTGTTTAATTGATTTCCATAAATAAGTTAATAGCTAAATCGAAAAAAAATTATCCAAAAAGAACAAGCACAAATCTAAAGAACAAAAATCCAAATGAAAAGACAACAGAAACATAGTTAATGTAATTTTTTTTTTGTTATTAAAATATAACTGTGCACCAAATCATGTCTTAAAACTAAAATTTCATTGGTTAACTTAAAACTATATTTTCTTTCTTTCTAACTTTAAAAGAAGTTTAATTAATTTTAATTTTTGCTTTTAAATTTTTTTATTATTTTTTTTTACTTTAAACTAAATTGTAATGCAAAAATCAATATACAAATTACTAGCGGTGAAATTATAAAATTAAAAAAATTTATACAAAACAAGTGGCCAAAAAGATCTAAAACATAAACAATTTAAGTAATTAATTAAAATTTTATAGAAAAAAAACAAAACAAAAATCTGAGAAAAAAAATGAACAAGCTAATAAGGTAAAATGTTAAAACAAAATAGAATCATAGGTGATATACCCGACAACCTTTAAAATTTAATTTTTTTGAGTTACCTATATACCTAAGAATACAAATTTCATCTACACCAGGAAGGCAGCCGAAAGATCTTTCGATGTGGGATCCTGTAATATGTAAGTCAAATAAATTTTTTTAATTCTTTTATAACTTTAACAATTTTTATTTACATACAATATCATTTTTACTATGAATATCTTTACTTAAATGATCATGTAAATTTGAGAAAAATGTTAATTTATTTAAATACAAAAAAAAAAAAAAGAAGTTTAATTAATTTACTTAATATTAATTTTTAAAAGTCACCATGGTCTAGTGGTTAATAGTGTTGTCTAATTTAATTAATTTTTTTTTATCTATGAATTTTTTTTGTAAATATTGATTTTTGCACATTTTTTTTTTCTTTTAATTATATTTTAAAATGAGTTGAATTCTATTTTTTTATTTTAACAATATGTTTAAGGAATTTTTATTAATAAATATGTATGTATAGATTTAAAATGCATTTCTAATCGTTTTTAACTGGTTCCTGGTGAACTAATCGTTCAGGATAATTAATTTTTTTTGGGATCATACTTTTGTTTTTTTTTGTATGTCATGCCTGTTTTTAGTATGATCATGGTTGGGAGGGGAAAATACTGTTTTACCATCTTACAGTATGTTCAATAATTTAAATGTCTGTTTCCGATTTTGTTTTGTCAAGTCTTCGTCTGTTTCTCAGCTTGTCTTGTGAGAGCTATCTTTTTCTTCTAATTTTTTTTAAGCACGCACAAAATAAAATAATATTCTGTGCATGTCAACATAAAGTCTTCTTTAATAGCCCCGAATCCCCCCGATTGCCGATGAGATATTAGCCGGAAGAAAAAAAAAGTTGCGTGCTGGCTAGTTTTAGAGACTTATAACAAACATTTGACCCATATGCAAAATATAAAACAGTTCTATGCTACAGAGTACTCAAGTACATATGTAAGAATAAAAGTTGTTTTGTTTCCAATCAAATTGGGTTTTGAAATTTTACTATTTAAAAACGTTTTTTTTTTTTCTAAAAAAAAGTTTAATTTTTAGAAATAAAAAGTTTTCTTAAAAAAATATATGGCAACGCTGCTCTCACATCATAAAAAACACGAAATTTTGTCAATTTTAAATACACTGCGTGCAATATATTTGTGGCACCATCACACATATACAACCGTGTATATTTTTCTTTAAAGTACCTTTAACACTCACATTTATTACAACTCTGTTTTATTTAAATTTAAGTATCAGTTGATTGTTTTTCCATGAATTGTTAACACGCCTTTTCTGAAGATTAGTTAATAAGTTTGTTTTTTAGTAATAGCATTTAATATTGATTAATAAAATAAAGCCAAATATTTATAGTCTTTGGTTTAATCCTCACAGAGCAATTGCAACAAGAATTCCTAAATCTATATGTAATTCTATTGAAAGTGATTAAACAAAACGGATATTCAATACGTTTAAAATAAATATGTATTCGTACATAGAGGAAAATATGCAGTGGACAGACGGACATTTGGTAGTTTTGGATGAATATTTTATGCCTGACCAGGCAAGACACATGCGACGCCATTGCACTGACATTTGTTAATCTTAAGCACTCGCACGTTTTGTCTAGTTTAGTTAATTTTGGGAAATTCCCACTTGTAAAATGCATACTATGATGATGAGTTTCAAATGCGTCAACCAATTAAGCTACAGCAGCATATTATTTTTTTGAAACATATTATTTTTGCGGACGAGTCTAAGTTTAATATCTATAATTATTTAACTGATTGTTCGACCTATTTATTTATTAAATAATTATATTTTATATTTCGCAAATTAGGTTTTTATATTTATTTTTTATTTCTTCCGATATTTCGCTACGACAATGTGTGTAGCATCTTCAGGGAAACAATAACAAAATTTAAAATTAATAACAATAAAAATATATTTCAAAAATACCAGTAATTGTCACAATTTAAATATTACACAAACAAAAAGATTAATATGAAAAATATTTTAGTTTTTAGTTTTTGTGTTTTTATAAATCAAGTGTCTATAAGTTTGAGCAACATTATCTGTATCTACTTTAAAATTAATAAGTTTTTTTGGTACATTAATAATTTCTAACATTTCGTTTATAACTATTTTCTGTTTTCAAAACTGATATGTTCTCAAAGTCGGGATAGTGATTCAAATTTGCACAATGCACAATGTGATGATAATGGTGTTTTTTGTGATGGTATATCTCTATGTTTTTAATCAGATTTGTGTCCTATATTTAGTTTGCTAAATTTTTCATTGTTATTACCATTACATGGCATTTTATAAACTACGTTTGACATTTCTAATTTAGGTATCCATCATATCTTTTAGTTTATTCAATTATCTGCCTACTGTATTATACATTTTTGGAGCCATTTTATATTTGGTGTTATCAAATATATTAGATTTTTCTAAACTTTCGGATGTTTTAGATACATAAGTTAAAGATTTATATATTTTAGGTTCAGAAAATCTTTTTGTGTTATTCATTTTATTTTCAAATTGTCTTATTAATTTACAAATTATATTAATAAGGAATGTATTATCCTTTAATATTTTGTTAATCGTTTCTATATTTTTCTTGTGGAATTATAGAGAGAATATTGACAATAATAGCCTGTTCAGCGATCTCGAACGATAACGATCGCTTAGATAAGACTTAAGACACAAACTTGATTGTGGAATAAACAAACTTGATTGAGTAAAAAATAGATACGATAAAAAGTTTGTTTAAAGGTTTGTTCTTTTCCAAGTTTTTCCTTTTTCCTTTTTCCTTTTTAAAAAATGTTAATAATAAAACAATTTTTTTACCTTTTATATATATGATTAAAATTCAAATTTTGATTGATGTTTTCTTGTGTGTGTAAAAGTTCATAAAATTTTTGGATGCTAGAAAGAACCTGCGGTGGTACATGTTTCGATTGTTTTGTAAGGAAATGAATTTAAATTGTTCGTAATAAACAAAAAAAAGATTTTGAGAAATATGCGTACGAAGGCTATGATAAATGCCATGTCTCTCCTTACTCTGTTGGCTAATCAAATCTGTTTCTGTGACAGGATAAGATGTCTCAACAGTTATTTTCAAAATTTTATTTTTCTTCTGTAAGCACTAAAAAAAACTATGTCGTGTTAATATATGATTTCAAACCTGGATTATCTCGCAACAGGCCTACCATTTTTAAAAGAGATAGTCAGGCAAGGACTTAGATAATTCAGGTTTGTGCAACATTAGGTCCCATGAGCATAGCCATATTGCCGCAATACTACTGACCTCTACTTGGAATCAGTACCAGACTTGCAATAATCCTTATGATCAGGAACAAAATTTGGGTGAAAAAAAACAACGACAAAATTTGTAGTGCGTATCACGTGAGGCACACGACAATCCGTTACATTTTTCCCCCTCCTTTCTAGAACGTTCTTTTGTTTAATCTGTTGCGAATAAAAAAAAATCCCTAACAACGAGAATGAGAGTTGTTGTTACTAACAAAAACTGAGGAATTCCAAGATTGCTGTGGTGAAAGTTGCAAGGTTTTGGGACGACAAGAAAATTGCCCTTCTAAATCCGTAACAAACCTGCTTCAAATCATGATCATCGATATAGGATTTTGAACAGGCAGGATTTATGCGCGTTTGAGTTTGCCTACAAAAAAAAAGTTATGTTCAACGTGTGGCTCGACCCACGAAGCCGGGCAATAATAGGAAAGAAGAAAAAGGTATATGTATATGTGTAGTTATGCGTGTGGCACGACCCACGAAGCCGGGCAATATATATGTACATGCAACTATTTAGTACTAAGGGCGTATATCTGAAGCGTGGAATTTTCCAACGTACTTCCCCTGAAGGTCTTCGATTTCATAGAGGGAGTTTCCAATTTTACTCCTAATCCTACATTTGATGAACTTAGGGTTGAATTTTGAGTTAAGGCCCTTCTTGAAATCGCTCTGGGAATGGTTTTTCCTGAAAACTTCCTGACCGACAGAGAAGCTTACCGACTTGGTTTTCTATTATTGATTGTTACAACAATTTTTCACTGCAAACCACATTTTAGTTTTTAATTTACACGATTTTTTTTACTTTAATGACTTTTTACTTTTCACAATAAACAACAATGCCCTCTGTCTACGTTACTACATCAGCTGAGTGAGAGCAACAAAACTAACGGACCTGCGCAATGCTTAATCTTGTTGTTATCATTCATGGTTATTGTTGTTAATCCAACTGACAACCCAACCAACACACTAGAGAGAGGGAAATTTTCGTTGATATTTCAAATACAAAAGCCAACAACTACCTGCTGTTCGATTGTAAAATTAAATTACGAGCATTTTTCTCTCTACTCATTACTCGTTGCAGGTAAACAAAATAAAATACAAAATTAAACAGAAATATAAAACGAACTGGAATTTACTTACATTTGAAAGAATTGCAAGCTGAGGATCAATGTTTTCTATCCTTAGAACTAACACAGTTATAGTTGTTGTTCTCATTAATGTGTATACATACATACATACATACATACATTCACAAACAGGCAATCATTTAAGTAGGTAGCAAAGGATATCAGCAGGACTAAGTGTCGGCATTTGTGCAGTAGTTATTACAACGTCAAAGTGTAAAGTTGTTTTAGAAAAGAAAAATATTCTGGTTTGAATTTTTATCAGTTTTAGAAAAGTGTTTATTAGAGTTTTGTAAAAACTGTAATTTCCATAATAAAATTTTCGGCAATTTTATAAAACAATAGTGCGATATTTTTTTTTAATAATAAATAAATAAATAATTTGCAATGGAACCTAAAGTGGTAAGTTTTAATTAAAAACTATTTTCAAACCAAAATTATTTCATTTCATATCAGATGAATAAAGGGATAAAATAATTGAAAATAACAATACATTATCAGTTAGCGTACATTGTTACTTTTTAGCGAACTTTAATACAATACAGATTTCTTTATACCGACGCAATCAAGATCAATATCTTTACAAAAATTGGAAAATTAAAGAAGCGTAAGGTTTTCAAGATTTAATATGTTTATAACAACGGACAGTATTAATATTTATACTCTACAACCCCATAGTGGGGGTCCAATATACCCTGGATTTGTGCTAATGTTTGTAACGCCAAAAATATTATTCTAATACCCACCTTCAAGTATACCGATCGACTGAGAATCACTTTCTGAGTCGACTAAATGATGTCAGGTGGCAATTTTAAAGATATTTTGATCAAATTTAGTACGAGACTCGGCCCAAAGACGGTTAGTATTGAATTTGGCAAATAATTTCACCTAGCCCCCAGACAAATGTCCTCCGAAAAAGGGGTTTATCGGTCATAAATGTTTTATTTATGTATGTATCTAAACAAATTTCGCCACAAATAAATTGAACGTAATGTAATTAGGCTTTACAAATTTTGTGCAGATCGTATTATTAAATTTTGATATTCAAATAATATTTAACACAAATATGTTTCATATACATATGTATGTACATATATACAAATTATTCAGCGATTATGATTTATGATGATGGATCAAAAATCACTTTACAGATAAAAATCTTGATCGTTCCATAATACTGTTTTAGCTCATATACTGGGTGTAGGGTATTATATGATCTATATTTTCTTTCTTGTGCAATATTACATTACTTACTTATTATTTTTTATTTCATTTATTTCCAGATACAATTACCCATTATGTCCGTAGTTGTAGGTTCGACTAATAAATTTACAGGCATACAAGAACCAGGCCAACGCAACAATCGCCCCTTAACGGTTAATACCTGGTCACAAACAATCGGCAGTAATTTTTCCTATCCACATGAACAACAACAACAGTCACAAAAAGAAAAGGAATTAGAGGAAAAAATAACACTACTACAGGCAACGCTTAAAGCACAAACCGAACTCTTATTTGAAACACATGCCACGTCAGCAAATACATCAGCATCACTGTCACAACAGCAACCACAGGAAAGTCAGGAGCAACACACCATAAACAAATATGATCTTCGAAACGTATTTGTAACTATTGGACCCAACAACACCATATGCATGGTTCCATACCAAAATATGGATTGGACTTAAGCTTCAAAAGAAGATAGTGGCAATTGAAGTGTTGTTGGGTCCATTACTTACTATTATATTTCCTACTAGGAACCACAGGACATAATATATATTTTGAAGATCAAAAAATAATATATACTCTAGTTTTAGTCCTTTTTAATAAATATAAATAAGTTAAATAAGTTTTAATAAATAAAGAATTTTTTTATCTTTAACAAAACTTAATAAATAATTGTCTTTTTTTTAATACGAGTACAGTATAATAAGTTTGTCATTCCTTTTGTGACACATCGAAACCATAATTTAAAAATAATAATTACAATTTAAATTCTTTTAAATAATTTTTTAAAGTTGGAAAACTTCATAAATACATTTTCATTTATTCCCATATATTTTTTTTAAATACATTTCTATTACAATAGAAATTGTATAATAATTTATACATATCTAAATTTTAATACATATTACAGCGTGCAGAAATTTATTTTTAGTCAATATACCAATAGGGATTAATAGATCATCTATTAATATATAAATATTTAATTAATTAATAGATATTAATTAATAGATATCTATTAATCTAGACTAAAAAAGAAATTTTAAATTCAATTAAGAATATCATGTTATTGAATCTTTATTAATCATTATTTATATAATTATTATGAAGAAATAAATTTATTTAAAAAAAACTTATTTAATAATGTATGATAACTATATTTGATGTTATTATATAAATTATTTATTAATTATTAATTTTATATTATTTATGTCATAATTTAATATATCTATATATATAAATATATGAAGATATAGTTATAAATATAGTTTAAATAATATATTAAATATAAGAATTTTTATAAAAATATAATAATTAATAAATTATATAATAAAATTATATTAATTATTGTTACGCGCTGGATATTTATTTAAATGAATAACAAAAATCACATACACTTTATAAAATTTATAATACAAAGTTTAAGTGGCATATACAAAGATTTTCCCGACTAGATATATTTGGCAAATTGGTTCTCAACCCGTATTAAAGCGCATAAGCAAAAAAATACTCTTAATGCCTTAACAAAGAGTATCAAATAACTTTTAAGAAATAAATTGAAAATAAAGACCAGATCATGACGAGGTGTGATGTCATGTAGGGTAATTTGATTCCCACACAATTGACTTATCGTCAAACGCCTTGACAGACGACTTACCCTAAAAATATTAATATCTGTCCCTAAACTAGATTGACTTCTTAGATTAGTTATCTTTCCCATTTAATAGAAATTTAAGATTGCATTTTATAATGGCAAACAATAGAATTTATTAAATATAAATGGTGTCTCAACTAGAACGCAATTTTTATATTTTAAATAAAACACAGATATTTACAAACAAATCGTGAAGCTTTATTTTATCGTAAAGTAGAGAGAATGAGGTTATGTATGGAATAAGATATCGTGCAGATGGCCGCCGCGGCTTTGCTTGTACACACGCGATCTTTTAATGAAATTTTCAATGACCTTTTTGCATAAATGCTGCGGTATTTCATTAATGCAGCGTCTAATTTCCTCCTTTCATTTCACGATACTGAACACCATTGACTGTTTGCGCTTGACCTGCCTCATTTTCATAAAAAATGGTCCAATGATTTCTCCAGGTCAAAAACCACACCACGCAGTGACACGTTGAGGATGCATTTGCTTCTCGTGAATCACTCGAGGATTTACCTCACCCCAAATGCCACAATTCTGCCTATTGACGAAGCCATCAAGAAAGAAATGGGCCTCGTCACTGAAGATGATTTTATCGGTAAAATCAGCATTTTCTAGTTGTCTCTCCAATACCCAATTAACGAACTCCCTTCGCTGTCCATGGTCAGCTGGCTTCAGTTCCTGATTCAATTGAACTTTGTATTCATGAAGATGCAAATCTTTCATCAAAATTCGCTGCATAGTGGATTTGGAGACACCAATTTGCTGAGCTCGGTGTCGAATTGAGGTGGATGGAGTTTGAGCGACATCATCACGTACTGCTGCGACATTTTAGGTCGATCGACCTGGTCGAAGGCGCGTTGTTGTCTTTACATCACTAACAGACACAGTTTCAGCAAATTTATCCATTAATCTCTTTACAGTTGACTCTTTTGGATCATTATTGTGGCCCCAAATGAATCGTAATTTACGAACTTTAGCCGCAATTTCACAATGAGAATGCGTTGTTCATTCATGTAGCGCTCCATTTTTACTAACCTCGTACCTTCTACTAGCAAACAATAACAATTGTTCAAATGTCAAACAACGACACTTCGAATGGCGCCAAATTTAAAAATTGCGTTCTAGTTGGGACTCCCTTTCCATACATAATTAACACATATAATTTACAACACTCATACGCCAAGTAGTATACGAGCATAATAAAAGTGTTGCATACTCATGTGGATATTTTGCATCGTTAATGAATACAAGGCGTATGATGAATGAAATAAATTAAGTCAAAATACGTCATTTCAAATAAACACGTGCACAGTTCTATCTGTTAGTACCAGTTTCTCTTAGTTTGCTACTTCTGGTATGTATTGGTAAATATTTTCTTGTTTCTGGTATTGGTAAGTATTGTTATTGTACAAACTACTTACTGTGTGAGTAGAGAATGAGAGTAACATATTTACTTTTATTTGTTTTCATAAAACAGATATGAACAAATACTGATGTTAATAACATGTTATTTGTGATACTCGGGCAAATTGTTATAACATGATAAGCAAAAAAATAATTCTTTTTGTAAAATAAGTGTTCATTTTTATACCCTTCACCTTCATGAGATGTCTGGATGTTGAAATCAGTTTTTTGAAGTCCCAAGATACATTCGGGATCCAAACCTTCAATAGTTCTGTCAGAAGTGCTTTCGAGAAGTTTGCTATTTAAAATCAGCAAAATCGGTTTAGGTTAACCAGAGTTATGAACCAATATGTGAGACCACCTCCATAAAAATTTGATATTTTTCGTCCATTTTATTGCAATATTTTGAAATATATTGCAGATAATACCATGAAATTTTGTATACGTTGTTTGTACTATAACAGAAGAAAGTGTGCGGAAAATAGTAACAATCGGTCCATGATTTCTCAAAGCCCCCATACAAAAATCTTCCCGAAATATTATTCAATTATACATAAATGTCTATAAAATTTGAATATCAAGACAAAATTCAGCAAAAATAAGTTTTATACAAAAAGAAATCACAAACCGAAATTTTTTTTAGTTCGGTCCATATTTGACCATATACCCCATATAAAGTCCACTTACAAAATTCACTTAAATACATATAAAACAGATATAAATAATGTTAAACGGCTAAAATTTGACATAAATACTCCTTATAGGCAAATAAATTGTTGTACTAAATTTTATGGTGGTCGGCCCACAACTGGTCATAGCTCCCATACAAAAATCTTCCCGAAATATTGCTCAATTATACATAAATGCCTATAAAATTGGAATATCAAGACAAAATTCAGCAAAACTAAGTTTTGTGCAAAAAGAAATCGCAAAACGAAATTTTTTTTAGTTCGGTCCATGTTTGACGATAGACCCCATATAAAGTCCACTTCCGAAATTCACTTAAATACGCATAAAACAGATATAAATAATGTTAAACGGCTAAAATTTGACATAAATACTCTTTATAGGCAAATAAATTGTTGTACTAAATTTTATGGTGGTCGGCCCACAACTGGTCATAGCTCCCATACAAGGACCACATCTGAAAAAGACATTTTTCCCTATATATATTGTATAAATATCGTTACCGACTCAAAACTTTGTACAGATCATGTACATATATACAAAAATCATTCCACACAATTTCGTTAATTTCGGTCTATTTTTAACCGTATGCCCCATATAAAGCCCTCTTCGGAAAATCCCTTTAATACTCATAAATCGCTTATAAATAAGGGTACCAATCCAAAATTTTACACGGATCATTTACATACATGCCTAAATCAAACTACTGGATTTTGAGAATATCGGTCCATATTTGACTATATCCCCCATATATGGTCCACTCTCGAAATCCACGTTAATACTAATATATATCGTATATATAGTGGTATTATGTTGAAATTCGACGTCAAGTATCCTCATATGCATGAAAATAACTGTTCCAAAATTTAAGAAGATCGGCCCATAATTTGTCATAGCTGCCATATAAGAACCATTTCCAAAAAACAAATAAATTCGGGTCAAAAAATATTCTTTTCGGATTTAACCCATATTCGGTCCATATTTTATAATCATGATATATATCGTTGGAAAGGTATTTTTAATACCTTTTATTTAATGTATTACAAATTATCAGACACCCAGTAGTTCCCGAGATATGGGCCTATATATTTTCAACTTTACTGGCCCGTCCCTTCGAAAATAGGCGTGACCGCCAATAAATTTTTTTTTTGCTGATATCTCCTCTAAAAGCCCTATTTCATTTTTTTTTTTTTAACAAAATCACTAAAACCGAATTGTACCCCTTTTTATACCCTTCACCATCGTGAGAAGGGTATATATAAGTTTGTTTATACTCTGTTTGTTAAATTACACTGAAGATTAGTATCCCTTTCGGACCCAGCATACACAATTGTGCGATGTGGATTGAAAAAATTCTAGGAAGCAAATTTTTTATTTTTTGAATAAACTTCCAAAAGCAGTAGCTGTGTTATGTTCTTTTTCAATTATAAAAAAATAGAACAAGTGCAAACTTTTTGCAAAAAAAAAAATAAAAACCAGTTTCCTCGGCGCATTCGAAGTGAGAAGAAGTATGTCGCGTGGTAAGTAAAAAAACAAGAGAGAGCAAAAGTGTTTTGTTTCTGATGAGAGTGATTTTGAGTAGCCAATAGTGTATAAAATAGTGTTCGAAAGTGATTTAATTAAAATATAAAGTTTTATCAATAGTTAAATGGAGCTAAAACTCAGATAACACAATTGTGTTTCACGGTCACTAATTGACATTTCTTTGCAAACTCACAATTGTGTTATCTAAATTTTATAGGTAAGAAGTTGGACTTATCTACTGATGCAGACCTACAAAGAGTCCTGAGTATTCTCGAAAATTCAGAAGATGATTTTTCCTCTGATGATGAGTACCGCGATGCTACTTGGAAAGCTAGTAATTCTCTTCTAAACAGTGCACATAGCGATGATAGCTCATCCGAGGACGAAGTTGAAGATGGTAACCGCTTATTTCATGTAACATTTCGTATCTGATATTATTTGTTATTGCTCTTAGGAAATCTTGCTAATATTGCTGAGGATGTACCAGTGTTGAGCGTTCCATCTGCCTCAAAAACATTCATAGGCGGATCTGAAGGAGGTAATCGCTTCTTATGCAACTATGCTTAAATTTATTTGAACATCAATTTACATTTTTTAGAACCAGTCGCTGTTTCAAATATTAATACCACTTTAAATAAGGCACGAGCAGACATATGGAAACAAAAGGAGTTTCCAGTTCATACCATTCCAACGGTATATAGCTGTCAAAATGTTGTTCAAATACGATCGCCTTACGAGTATTTTTCAAGATATTTTGTGGAAAGCCACTATGAAGAAACTGTACAATATACAAAAATATATGCTCTTGCAACTTCCGGGGAAGAGATGAACCTCACCAAAGCCGATATTAAGAATTTTTACGGCTGCGCTATAATCATGGGATGCCTAAATTATCCACAGGTATATATGTACTGGTCAAAGGACTTTAGAAATGAGCTTATATCTAGCGCAATGTCGAGAAACAAATTCTTTAGGCTTAGAAATATGATTCACTTTGTTGATAATCAAATGCCCAATGCAACGAACAAGCTTTGGAGAGTTCAACCAGTAATTGATTTAGTAAGGAATCGTTGCAATCAATTAGCTACCGATGTTACATCTTATTCAATTGATGAGCAAATGGTGCCATTTACTGGCAGATGTCCAGCAAGACAAGTCATAAGATCAAAGCCACGACCGGTGGGTTTAAAAAATCTTGTTTGTGCAACTTCCGAAGGATTAATCGTTGACTTCGAAATGTTTCAAGGGGCTGGTACATTTCCTGATAGTGGACTGGGTCATGGACCATCAATTGTGTTGAGATTAACCAAGTTCCTACCCAAAGGCAGTTTTCTTTATTTTGATCGATTTTTCACAACAATACCTCTAATGGTAAAACTTGAAGAGAATGGTTTTAAAGCAACTGGTACTATTATGGGAAATCGGATAGGAAAAAGAGTTAACTTTCCGTCAGACAAGCAAATGGAACGTGGTAGTATGACTCAATTCGTTAATAACGACAAAGTTGCTGTTGTAAAGTGGTGTGACACAAAGTGTGTAACGATTGCGTCAACTGCATGTGGAAAGGACCCGGTTGGCGAAGTAGAACGTTGGATAAAAGCTAAAAAGCGTCGTTTGCCAGTCCCAATACCTGCGGTAATTCAATTGTACAATTCGAAAATGGGTGGCGTGGATACAGCAGATCAAATGATGGAATACTACCGTATCAGCATGAAGACTAAGAAATGGCCAGTCAAAGTTTTTTTTCATTATCTTGACATGGCGATATACAACAGCTGGATGGAATACAGAAATGATGCAAGAATAGTTGGTGTTCCGAAGAAAAACATAAAAACATTCCTCACTTTCAAATTAGAAATAGGAGAAGTGCTAGCTAAGTACAAAGAAGCTCCTTCAGAAATAGCTGAACCTTTTGAGTTACCTCATGAGTTTCACGGAACAAAATTTCGTCCTCACAATGCTCCAGATGACATCAGATACGATCGTTATGACCATTGGCCCCAATTTGTGGATGGGACCGCAAAAAGATGTCGGAACACTTCCTGTGAAAGCAGAACAAGGGCAATATGTCAAAAGTGCAAAGTAAGTTTGTGTGTTGCGAAAGACAAGGACTGCTTTAAGGAATACCATACCAAACGTTAATTCCAGTTTTGAATGAATCACAAAGTTCCTATATTTTAGTCTTAAGTTTATAAAACATATCTCATTAAATAATTATATTTTTCAAGTTTTATTGAATTTTTTTTTTTCTTTTATACCAATTTATACGCGTTAATTTTTTAATGTATAATTTATTTACTTGAATTTTGTTTTGTTTTGTTATTAAACTAATTTATTTTTGATTTTTAAGTTGAATAAAATTGAAATACAATGAATCCTTTTTATTAAAATATGAAATTTATCTTACCACTAAACGACCAAAGTACACAATTGTGCTTGGTTCTTTTCGAAAAATAATAATTATTTTACATGTAAATGGCCGAAATACACAAACGTGTCAGGTCCTTTTTCAAAAATTCATGATTGTGAAAAAATTTTAAAAATTAAATTTTAAACGTCTGTAAAAAGAAGAATTTAAAATCTTTACTTTTGTGAAATTGAGAGCATATTTTCGTGATGGGTCTGAAAGGGTTATGAACATCAGACAGACTCTGTAAATTATGGTAAGAATTCGTAATTAAATCAATTAAAAATAGTAAAAATTAGACATTTCAAAATATTTAACATAAATTATGTTGGTCGTAAAATTGTCTTTCAAACAATATATCAAATACTAATAAAATTTGCACTAGGACTGAATAGAAAACACAGAATTGGGATATTCTAGTCTAGTGTAGTTTCTGTATTTCTTATTACGATTAGGTGAAGGGTATTTAAGATTCGGCACAGCCGAATATAGCACTCTTACTTGTTTATACTCTGTTTGTTAAGTTACAGTCAAGATTATTATGAACATCAGACAAACTCTGTAAATTATGGTAAGAATTGGTAATTAAATCATTTAAAAATGGTGAAAATTAGACAAAATTTTAAAATATTTAACATAAATTATGTTGTTCGTAAAATTGTCTTTCAAACAAAATACTAATACTAATAAAATTTTCACTAAGGCTGAAAAGAAAACACAGAATAAGGATATGCTAGTCCTATAACCAGTGTAGTTTTTGTATTTCTTATTACGGCTAGGTGGAGGGTATTTAAAATTCGGCACAGCCGAATATAGCACTCTTACTTGTTTTCACTAATTTTATAATAATTAGATACAATTTTTTCTTTTATATGTTGATTGTTCATTTTTCCAAAAAGTTTTTCTTCAATTTTACACAAATTTAAATATGTATACATATGTAGGTCAAAACACGACTTACTCACACATACATACTATAAATATGAAAAACAAACTCCGTTTTTTTACATTATTTCTTTTAAATGTTTTCAACGATGCACAATTAATATTTCTTACATTATGTTATTTTTCCTCAAAAATATCTCTCGTACAACAAATATTTTGCAAATAATTGTGGTATAACAGTTATTTGAGAATAAAAAACAAATACAAATATATACTGGTACAAAATCAAAAATCAACTGTTATTGTTGGTATGAGTAATGTGTGTTACAAAAAAAAACCAAATACAATATTGTGTATTCTTTTTTGCTTTTTCATATCCATTTCAACAGATATGTATATGGTATATTTGTTTTGCAAATACTTTTGGGTATACTGTTGCACGTCTTTAATTTCAAATATATATTGTAGCGTACTTATTTGGTTTTATAATTACATACATCTATGCTAAACATTCAGCATAAATACATACAGTGAACTCGCAGAAACGTGAACTAATTTTTACCGAGGCTGTTCACGTTTTCGATATTGTTCACGTTTTAGATTGCAATTTTTCTATAACATATTTATTAAAAGAAAGGGAAATTCCTTCATATACATATACTCCTAAAGAATATAAACGTCAGAGCTTAGTTTGTAGAGGCCTGTATCATAAATCTGATATTAACGATATTAAGTCTGAGATTGATAGAATTATCCCTGATACCGTTGATTCTATATCAAAGTTTTCTACGGAAGACTCTAGGAAACAGGGAATCGATACAGGTTTATTTTTGGTAATCCTTAAACCAAATCGCCAGGGTAATGAGTTGCTCGGAATAAAGTATATCCTTAATCAGGTAGTTTCATGGGAACGTCCAAAGTCAAACAGAAAAATAGCTCAATGTTGGAGGTGTCAAAGATGGGGTCATTATTCAAGAAATTGTACTCGTCCATTTTCTTGTGTGAAATGTCATGAAAAGCACGCACCTGGCAAATGTACTATTGCCCCAGAAAGTAATGTTTTGCCATTCTGTGTGAACTGTAAAGAGAATGGTCATACATCCAATTACAGGCTGTACCGCTTAGAAGAAATACGCCTCTTTTAGGAAGAAATCACTTCATGCTGCTAAGGCTAGGAAAATATGAGCTGCTGGCAATGTCGGAATGGCATTGAATCCATCTGATAATGTAGATGCAAATAAATCTTTTGCCAGCTTGTTCAATGTTTTGAATGAAGTATCTACACGTAACAAACCTGAAAAGCCGCAGTTAATTCAGGAATTCATGAAACTTGCTAAAACAATTCAAAATGTCTATGGTCCGTAATTCTCTAAATTTAATAACGTTTAATGTTGCTTCTCTTATTCAAATAGGGAGGAAGATTGAACTGAATAGATTATTAAATCAGTTTAAACTTGAAATTGCCTGTTAACAAGAATTACATTTGTCCTTGGACACTAATGTATATTGTTCTGATGGACAAAAGCTCATTAGGTGTTGGCATAGCACTCAAAAATTCCATTTCATTTTCCATTTCATTAGTATACCAAATCTACAGTTTCCAAATTTGTTTGTTGTGTTAAGAAAATTCTTTTTGGTTCAATATATTTTCAATGTAATTGTAACCGCAACAATATTGTTAGGGGTGTATATTCGATTTTGAATTTTTCCAACAAATATGATGGTGATTTTAATGCAAAACACAATTTATGGGGTGATGTTAATAACAATTTTAATGGTGAAGTGCTATCGAGTTGGCTACAAGATGAATCTGTATCTGTTGTAAGAATTTGTGATTCATATCCAACTTACCCTGGTGGATCCTCTCATTTAGACCACTTTATTGTAATTTTAAAACATCAACACTCCCATCCCACTTTTTCGGATCACATTCCTTTAAAACTTCAAATATCTTTATCGGATATCTTTAATTATATTTTGAAACCTCCGGATCATTTTATCTCTTTTATATATTTTTAATATAGAGATTTGCCCTTATAACATAAATTATGCATGTTATTTTAATAATCGGAAAGCTGTGTTATATAAATTTAATAATGTTTTTGTACGTGACAATATTATGAAGGCATACTTTAAGACTAGGTCCTTAAAAATATGTGATGTAATTGGTGGTGAGATTGATATGCGCCTATATTTAAATGATAATTTTTCTCCTGCGGCTAGTAAATTAAATTGTATTTGTAAAAAGTTATTGCATAAAAAAATGATTACTAAATATAGAATTTTAAACACTGATGTTGTTAAAGCTAATCTATTAATGGTTGATGGTAAACAAATTGTTTGTAATTTTTCAGAATGTACTTCTCTTCTTAATGAATAATCTTTCTATTATATATGTCATTATATGTAATTACTATTTCAATTTTTGTTATTATTATTATAATAGTTGTGTTTTTGTTTTGCTAACGCTCATATTAAATTCATACAAATTTTATTCTAGTATACGTTAAGAGTTAACATTTAAAATTATACATGTTAACTTCTACGTCGATAAATATGCTCTCAATTTGAAAATAAAACCATATTTATGAAAATATTAAAGCCAAAAACTTAAATAACTTAAATTAGAACAAATTAATTGAATAATAAAAAATTAATAATAATTAAATTAGAAAAATTGCAGCAATTGCGGAAATTGTATATTGTATAATCTATAATTTTTGTATTAATGTGAAGTGACAAAATCAAGTGAATGTTAGCAACATAACACAGCTATTTTTCCTTATCGATCTCATATATTCTATGATTAGCTGTTAATTAATGTGAAATTGGAAATAATTAATGTATTTTTTAATATTAATATTTTATATATATATTTTTGCTTTAGCTTTTTGGTTCCCCACCTCATTGTTTTGTATTTGTTTGGAAAATAGCAAAAATTGTTCCAATTCCGAAAAATAAAGATAATAACGATATAAATAACTTTAGACCAATTTCATTACTTTCTAATCTGGGAAAGCTATTTGAGAGAATCATACGAAATAAAATCAATACAAGCTTAAATGAAGAGTATATTCCTCAAAGTCAGTTTGGCTTTAAGAAGGGTAATTCTACTGTACAAGCTCTTTTAAAATTCCATACTGATGTAGTACAACATTTAATAAATGGTCAGTGCACATTTAAAAAGCATTTGATAAAGCATATCAAGACGGCATACTATACAAAATGATCGGTCTTGATGCGTCAATAGTTAAACTTTTTCAAAGCTTTTTCGATGGCAGGAGACTCTGCTTCCAGGTTGACAATGTTTCATCCTCTCATGGTGATGTTTTTTCTAGTGTTCCGCAGGGCTTTGTATTGGCACCTCATTTATATAACATATTTATGTATGATTTTCAACATGAATTCGGTAATTCCAACTCTTTACTTTATGCTCACAATGAGTCACCAAAAATTGCTCTACAAAATGTTTCTGCACACCTTAAATATGTCGATGAATATTATTCTCATTGGGGAAATCATATTTAAGGACAATATAAAATACCTAGGCGTAAACTTTAGTAAACTTTTAAAGTTCAACAAGCATGTTGTATATAATTTGGAGAAGGCTAATCGGGTAAAAGGTGCCTTTTCAAAACAATTTAATAGTAGAACTTTGCCAATTACGGCATTTTACATTTTAAGAAAATGCATAAATAAGAATTTTAAAACTTATAATAAAAGGTTTTCAAATAACTTTATTTATGAGAAGGTCAAAATATCTCCAATTTCCTTTTATGCTCTACATTTGATGAAATGTTTTGTTGAAATACTGTCTTTCTTCGTAGGCAATATTATGCAAGATATTTTGTCAAACGAGCAAGGAATTAGTTGGTCAAACACTAATTACCTTTCCACAGTTGGAATTTTATATGAACAACACAATAATTTTCCTGGTGAAAACTTTTACTAATGTACAACTCCTGGAATACACAGGGGGTAAATTTCTTGTTTTTATTTAGTTTTATTATTTTTGGTTTAAATTAATTTTAAGATTTAGTTTTAAGTGTTTTTTTTAGGAATAATTATTATTTATATTTGAACTGTTACTTTTAAATCATTGATATTACTTTGGTTTCGGCTCGAGTTCGTTAATTTGATTTTTCATTAAATTATTTTTTACTGTTTTTTTTTAGTTTTAAGTTTATTAAGGTAGATATAACTCTGCAAGTATAAATAAATGTCGGGAGTATATAACTTTCTCCTTACGACGAGGAAATTGCATTAATGTATACATTAATGGCATTCAAATTCCACAAAGTGATTGCGTCAAATACTTAGGAATACACATAGATAGAAAGCTGACATGGAAAAAACATATTAAATATAAAAAACAACAACAAAGTATTAAAACAAAACGACTTTATTGGCTTTTGAGTCACAAATCACATTTACGTTTAGAAAACAAAATATTAATTTATAAATCAATTCTAAAACCTGTTTGGACATACGGAATACAACTATGGGGAACAGCCAGCAATTCCAACATTGTAATCTTGCAAAGATATCAGTCCAAAACTCTAAGGTCTATTGTAACAGGTCCATGGTTCGTAACCAATAAATCGATTCACGATGATCTTCATATCCCAACATCTTGAAAGATTAAGTAATCATACTAACCCATTAGCTATTTCTCTACTTGATGACTCAGAAGAAGTAAGAAGACTTAAAAAATACCACATTCTGGATCTGCCTTTTCGTTTCTAAATCATTAATTTCTACTACAAGGTGCATATGTAATAAATTTGTAAATATTGTTTAAACTGTCTAAATTATCCCAAGAATTATATTATGCTGTTGTTCTCAGTTCAGTTCAACACTAAATTTTATATGATTATTATCCTTAAATGGATAGATTGCAAATAAATGAATTATAAAAATATTTAGTTTCTTATCTTTTATTGTTTTACATATGAAACATATTTTGATGCTACATTTTGTAAGTTTCTGCCATATTTTAATATACATACTACTCCTACATAGTGTAACGAACCTACGCATATCAAAATTTTCTATAAGAAAAAATGCTGAAAAAACCTCAATCCAAATTTAAGTTTCTAAAAAAAAGAACTAAGATTTGAGAGTTAAAAATTAGTAGGGGGAGAACTGCGGGAGCCATTGAGTTGCTAGCAACAGTCGGGTTGGGGGGTTCGGTCCTTCCCTAGCTAATCTCAGGTTCCATTACAAATTTATTGTAGACTCCCTATTTTGTCATACTTCGATGTAATGATCAGACTGACTAGACTATCTTATTTAAATATGATTCTGCCCCAAATCTAGCCATATTGCAAATGATTTAGGAGGATGGTGTTAGTCGATTAAATAAAAAGTATCTCTAAATGATGGTACTAGAGATAAGGCCTCAAAACCCTCGCCTACCATAGTTTCCTAGGCCAATAATTAAGGAAACCCCTCGATTTAGATTAGCACACTACTGTTAAACTTTCAGATCCCTGCAAAGAAAACACCCTTTTCGTAATTTAGAATTTCATATTTATAAACAAAATTTATTTAACCCATTTACAAAAGTATTAATACTATTATAAAGATTTTAACAAAATTCATAATGACCGAAAGTTAACATTATTTAAATTAAACAGAATTCATGAAACATTAACATTGTCTTGGGTCAATTTTGATAAAGTTTTTTTTTTCTCAGTTGGTTCACAAATGATTAACTAGTTTGGCAATGTAAAAATGAAGAAACAAAAATCAATGTTATATTATATCTCAATTTTGAATTAGCAATGTTAAAATAAAGAGTAAATAAAGATTCTGTTAACAGAAAATTAACATAAGATTATATTACAGCCAGTGTTGCCACGAAAAAAAATTTTTTGTAACCAACATTTATGAAAAAAATAACCAAATTAAAAAAAAAATAACCAAATTTAAATGCATGTACTATTTATTTATTTTTTGTAATTTTAACTATAATTTGTACTTTAAGGTAACAAAAAAAACATAAAACAACGTATTTTACAACACAACTCCTAATACTAAAAAATAATTTTTTTAAAAAACTAAACGTCATATTTTGCAAAAAGTAATGCAAAGAAACATAAGCTAATGCTACAATTTGTAAATTTTAAAAATCCAATACTTTACATTAAGTTTTGCAAGTTTAATTATTAATTTTTAATGTCTTAAACAAAAATAAAAAGTATATAATAAAAACAAAAAATTTTTCATTGGCAATAAAATAAGGAACTAGAAAGTTACTCTCTTAAATGCTAAAAAACATGTAATTATATTACAATAAATATGGAGATCACTTTTACTTAAAATGTCACAGCTTGAGTTTTAAAATTTGTCTTTGGCAGACCAAACAAAATGGGCATTTTGTTGATTTTTGCACAATTCTTTTGCTTGCAATATATTACTAATTGTCTTAAAATCTAAATATTTTCAGTAAAAAAAATAACCAAAACAGAAAAAATCTACACATGTACACATTGAGAAAAAAAATAACCAATTTTGGTTAGAAATAACCAAAAACGGCAACGCTGATTACAGCATGGGATAACAGAATAGTACTCTTTATTTATCTTATTGACTGTTGTTTCTTTTTAATTAAAATTTAATGCAAGTATGTAAAGAGAAAAAATTTTTACATGACTTACCACATCATACCAATTTCGATGAAGGCCTCCAACAGGAATTCGTAGATGGGAGTTTGCTGAAGTTATGCCACTGTATTGGATGTTAAAAATTTACTTGCATTATGTAGATTGCCAATGTTAGTATAGGATTGGAATTTTGATATAAAATTAGGCTTAGATTATAATTCTGGATAATATCTAATGTTAATTAAATAATTGTTTCTGATGTTAAAATTAAAATTTTAGTTTAAGTTATTTTTAGGTAGAAATTTATGAAAAATTTGTTAAAATTACATATTTATTTTTAATTTAAATATTTACAATCTCTTTAGGAGTTTAAATTCATTTAAGTTAATTATTTCAACAAAATGGGGTTTTAGGAAATATGAACAAATTTCAATATTTTAAGAATAATTTTTAGTTTAAATTCATTTTAGCATTAGGATTGAGTTTAAGTTAGTTATTTAGTTTTAGGATATATTTTTAAATTTCATGATGAGAGGATTTGATGTTATATTAATTTAGTTAGAAAAGTTATGTAAAATTTGGTTTAATTACTAGCAGTTTGCTAGGTAATTGGAATATTTATGAACTATGTTTAGGCAGTTAAATTCATTTACTTGTTTATTTAGTGTTTTTAAGTTAATTTATCCAGAAAAGTTAAATTTTAGGAAATGTTAAAGACTTTTAAAACTAAACTTTTTGGACTTGTGGCAGCCTACATAATTACTTGAGTTTCCTGGATGTTACTTTCCTGCGAGTTTATTGGTCCAGGTTTTTGGTGAAAATTCTAGATTCTGGCGGCTGAGCAAATTTTTCTGGAAGATTACCTCTGAACTCGTAGTTCGTTTGATGGCAGATAGAGTACCACGCGATGAATCTTAGGAATTAAAGAATTTCCCTCGCAGTTTTTATTAGGCCTTAAGCACCTAGCCTTATGATGTGTCCTTGTTGAAATATCTAATCTGGTGACTATACTTCTAGATTTCGTCTGGTGTCAATTTAGCCACTTGAATTTAAACACTTCGCTGATAAAGTCTCTTCAGATACCAATAGCTTTACGTCTCAAATCTCAAAATGACTACTGTCGCTTATTTTCAGCACACTACAGTTTGATTACTTTGTACGGTTTTTTTTTCACTTTAGGTCTTCATACTTTGATTCCCACAGACCAAGCAAAAAAAACCATTCCGCTATCCTAATTCCCGTTAAACTTCTCATTTTTTCCAGAAATTTATCACATTTCAATAAAGAAGGTGTAAAGAAGATAGAATACGGTTGTATAAAAAAAGTATTTACTAACTTTAGTACTAGCGCTTTCTCATATCCAGTGTGAAAATCGCTTTTAGGAATGTTCAAAAAGGTCTTTATAACCTAATTTTAATACTATGCCTAAAATCTCTGTAAAACTTTTTGTGATATACATTATAAAATATCTATCCTCCTTTCTAACTTCTCTCATACCATTTGTGATAATTTGTACATGTCGCAATTCATGTCCTTAATGTTGTTGCTTATCTTAGCAATTTAGCCAAGTCTTTTACCATAGTAATGATAATGCAGTACATTATTTTCAAACCCACCACGCTTGAGTGCATAAAAGTGTATTAAGAATAGTGAGAGCAAAACAAACAGCAAATAAGCATGGAATAAACAACAGCTGATAAAAATTTGTTTGATTCATTTTTCTACTTTCTTGCAACCAAAATTTTAACTCTTACCTACAGGTTGAACATTGAATCCCTTTCTCATGCTACACGTGCGGTAAGTATCTGTGTAAATGATCAATTTATGTTTACTTATTGTTTTTCCTTTAACTTGCATGTATGGACGTACATTGGTCAACAACCCCCATTTTTCTGTGGTAGAACTCATGATGATTGTTTTGCCAACAATAAACAAAAACAAAGTGATTTTTGTTTTATATACCTCAACACTACAGATCTAACACAAAAAAAACCTGTAACAATAGCTTATGCTTTATAGATTCTTGAAATTGGTGCTTCTCAAGTGTTTTTCTTTTTATATTTTTTTTAAGAGATGTTTACCAACTAAAGAAAAAAAAAAGTGTATTTTAATTTGTTTTTGCAACGACCATTACAATAGCTACTATGGTTTGCAAAAGGGGTTCTAAGATACTAATATCTAAATTATGTTATTGAGTTCATCAAAAATAGAGTTTAACTACAAAGGAAGCTACTTATCATGCAACAAAAGTTCTTTACAACAAACAAACTACGAAATTCTTCTGCGGGTAATCCCAAAATTTTAAAATAAGCTTACAAAATTGAATTTTAACGTTCGATAAAAAGTTCACGTTTTAGAGTCTTCAGCCTATGTTCACGTTTTAGAGTAGTGAATGCACCAAAAATATGTTCATGTTTTTGGGTAGTTCATGTTACTGAATGTTCACGTTTCTGCGAGTTCACTGGATATACATATAAAAATATATGAAGATATAGTTATAAAAATAAATTATCTAATTTAAATAATATATTAAATTTAAGAATTTTTATAAAAAAAATATAATAATTAATAAATTAAATAAATTTTACTATAATAACATTTAAAAATAATAATTATAATTTAAATTCTTTTAAATAATTTTTTAAAGTTGGAAAACTTCATAAATACATTTTCATTTATTCCCATAATTTTTTTTTTAAATAAATTTCTATTACAATATAAATTGTATAATAATTTATACCTATCTAAATTTTATATTACAGCGTGCAGAAATTTATTTTTAGTCTAAATACCAATATATTCTGGATCCCCATCCCTCCGCACAATACAGCTTCGACAAATACATAGAACAATGAAATTTTTACAAAATATTCCTTGAATCACCGAAATGTTTAATGTTGCAAATGAGCAAAATCGGTCCAGTACATCCAAGTTTTAGACAATTTTCAAATTTTTAAACACTTTTTGTTATTACAGAAAGACAAGTCCTGTTGAAAATGCTAAAAATCGTTCCGCGAATTTTCATAACCCTAAAACAAATGTGTTCCCGGAATGTGGCTTTATGGTACATAAATGTGTATAGAAAATATTATATAGTGAAATATTATATAAGAGCTTTATAACGTTTTAAGTTATTTTCAAAGTATACTGGTCAAATATGAACAGAATCAAACAAAATGTCTTTTTGTGATTCTTCTATGCATGAAACATATTTTTGCAGACTTTTGTATGCTTTTCAATAGGCATTTATGTACTAGCGAGGCAAATTCCGGGAATACATTTGTATGTGAACTATAATAAATCGTGGACCGATTCTTACCATTTGCCACAGAACATCTCCTTCTATAATAAAAAATAAAGTGTCCAAAATGTCACTTTTCTTTCTTAAGCTAGATTTACACGATTGAATGTATTTTGAAGTCTTATCAAAATTTTGAAAATTTATTTTGATGTTCTATTTACACGTTTCAAAAATTTGATCAAAATATTATTTCAATATATTTCAAAATCTTTTGATAAAAATTTGATCAAAATTTGTTGAAGTTAATTTACACTATTGGTAAACTTTTTATATTGAAAATATTGACTTTGATCAGCTGTTTTGCTTCTTTTGTGCAATAATTTATTATTATAAAAAAAAAACAATTAATAAGTATGGACGACGACACAATCATCATAGCATCAACATTTTTACTATTGGAGAAAGAAGTAGCTAATAATAATGCAAAGAAAGGAGAAAACAAAAGGAACGTAGGGTTCGACCTTTTCTTTTGTAAGGTATGTCTCTTTTATGGAGCGATTAATAAGGAATGATCCTGACTTATACAAAAACTTTGTCACCAGACGATGTTGATTATTTGCTAATACTTATATGCGGGAATCTTTATGCCCCGGAAAACGCCTGGCAATTACTTTGAGATTTTTAACGACTGGGGACAGTTACCCAAGTCTGATGTTCTTGTTTAAAAGATCAAGATCATCGATATGCAATATTCTGCCTGAAGTCTGCGCTGCATTCTATAAAATATTAAAAGAAAAACCTAATTAAATAAAAAAAAATTTATCAAAAATAATATCTATTGGTACAGATGCCAGCAACAGAAGAGGAATGGGAGAGTATTTCCCAAAGTATAAATAAAATGTGGAATTTTCCCAATTCAATCGGGGCATTAGATGGAAAACACATCAATATTATAGCACCAGCACATGTATATGTATTGATATGATTTTGAATCAAAAGAATGAACATGCTGTCAAATTATTTATTGTTATCAATATTGCCAGATGCGATGTTGATGCTCATTTACACGGCATCAATAAAATCTTCAAAAGTTTTGTTCAATAAATCTTGATCAATAAATTTTGAAGAAATTTTGCTGTTTACGTTTACACGAGTTTAAAGCATTTTGAAGAGAAATTTTGAAGAAAATTTCAATCGTGTAAATCTAGCTTTATTCTTATCTGCTTATTTGATAATATAGAGATTGTCTAAATCTTTGGTCTATTACTCGGATCTTATTGGAGCGATTTTGCTCATTTTCAATATTAAACATTTCGGTGATACAAATAATGTTTGGGAAAATTTGCATTGTTTTCAGTCCAATCGTGCCTTCAACAAACGGACAGACGGACGTACATGGTTAGATCGTCTTAGACTCATATACGGATCCAGAATATATACACCCCTATCGGGAATAAAAATTCCATTTGAAATTTGTTCCCTTTTCACACTTTTTCTATTAAAATTCAATAAAAAAAAAAATAAAACGGAACAAAGGGGTGATAGACTTTTTGGTTCTGCGACCAATATTTCGATGTGTTACAAACGGAATGACAAACTTAATATACCTAAATCTTTTTGGTGGTGGGTAAAAAAAGCAACATAAAAATTATTAAATTTTAACGGAAAAGTACCAAATTAATTCCACTTCCGAACGGAATGAAATTCTGTGACATGGCTGTATATCATATAAGTTACTATTTGTGTAATAGTGCAAGCAAAAGAGATTTTATTAAATTTCATGAGCATTTTGGAACTGATATCAATTTCATCTTTAAATATGTATCTATAAAGCTGCGGTCACATTTATGAAGCATTTGCCCAAAAGTTGCAAATGTTTCTTTGCTGTAATATGACCAAGAAACATTTGGTTGGTGCAAACATGTTTTTGAGTAAATACATTGGTTTGGTAGCAAATAAAAATGTCTCTAAAGTGAAGATGATGTGACCACACTCAGTCAAATATTTTCCATTTATTCGAGCAAATAATTATTTGAACTTACAAAGTTTTTGAGAGAAAAAACAAGGAACAATAACAGCTGTGTAATAACTTATTGCTTTAAATATTGAATTATACCTAAATAGCTATTGAAGTTTCTTGTTTCGTTGTTAATGCTTTTAATATTGAATTGTCCCTTTTTAATTAATAAATTATTTTTATATATTTACATTTGTATTGCCTTTATTTTTAACCGAAATTAATTAAAGTTATAAATGTATGTACATATGCACATACATATGATTTGCTTATATATGTTTATATTGAAAATCAACTTCACCTTCTTCTACAAAATATCGCGAAAATGCATCATTGGCAATGTCTTTGCCAATGTTATAAACTTTGTGCATTTGTAAAATATTTATTTGATCTTAGTGTGACCATCAAACAAATTTTGAAAATATTTAAGGCAAATGAGGGCAAACATGTTTGAAGCTAATATTTGCCATATGTGCCGTAGCTTAAGATGATTATTACGACAATAAATTTTTGGTTGAATTATCGAACAATATGAGTCTTTGACATATTCATTTACATTAAATGATTTTGAGGCTGAATTCAAAAACTAAAGCTTAAAATGTAGTTAATCAGGATTTCAAAATCGTTAGAAGTTAACTCTTCTATTTCTTTTATTCTTACAATAATAATTCTAGTTATTTTGGAAATATATATATCTACCAAGGTTGGCTTTTCGCAAATGACTCGATACTTTATAAATAAGAATATTTATAGATAATCGCGACAATTGACGCAATAATGTTGCTAGGTATAAGATATATCGAACTTTCGATAAAGTAAATTTGTGGTAAAGTTTTATGATTATTTAACAAATATTAAAAATGGTACCATGGAGGTCTAAAAAGTACATTTTATTTATATAGTTGGTACGAAAAACAAAAACCAATTTTCCATCACTGAGTTGTGCGCTCTAGAAAATTTTTTTGAAGAGAGGAATGTGCCATCTGTGTTTATTGCTTCATGAACAGTAACAATATAAAAGGAAAAAAGAACAAAGAATAAAACCCATTTGTTGTTGTTTAATTATTTTCCTATCTGCTTTGAATAGGAATGCCAGATCAACAAAAATCCAATAATCCTGCTAAATAAGAACTAAATAACAATTAATGGCAATATAGGTTATGCTAATCATTACTAATGCATTCTTAACATAAAATATTTAATATTTTAGAAAAGTTAAAATAAGAAACAAAAATTAATTTCCTCTTACAAAAATTTAGGCTTGTGTTTTGCAAAGCATTTCAATTCATGTATTCAAACTACAAGATCGCTCTACTTTAGGTTTCCTTTGACAATAGACCAATATTGTTCAATTGGCCGAACCAGTGGTGGACATGAGTTTGCACACTTTATATACGCTGTTTTCAAAATTATTTTCTTTCCTATGATTATAATTATTGTCAAACTTCAAACCCTATCTATTCTTTTGCAGATGATAGCAACATTTGCCATTCATACTCATTTAACCATAGACCAAACCCTTTGGAGATTGGGGAAATGAGACAGAATATGAATGATACGCTGAGCCCAGATTTTGAAACAATCTCGGAATGGGGTTGTGCGAAAAGAGTCCATTTTAACGCACGTAAAACTCAGTGTTGGTTTTTAACGCACAAACGCACAACAGATCATCTGTTTGTATGGGCGGTGTAAATATTAAGGAATCAGACGCTCTTGACGTTCTAGGCATGAGAATAGCCGTAAGACTTAAAAATTTGGCCGATTTGTAGAAGGAAATCCAAAGACTTGGTACGCAATTCCAAAAGACAGTTTTATGGATCTGGTAAAAAGTATTCCCAGGAGGTGTGCAGCTGTTATTAAAGCAAAGGATATCCTAATAAAAATTGGGATTTAAATGAAATTTTTTGTTTTGTTTTTTCATATGAGAATACGATTTTGAATTAAGTGCTAAATTACTATCCAGAGAATTCTGAGAAGAATACCAGCGAAATGCCACAAACTAATAAAAGAAAAAGTGGAATGGAGTGATCTTAGGGTGATATGTTGTAACACGTTTGAAAAATAAAATAAAACAGCAAATATTTATGTAATTGCCAACAGACACCAAGAGTGCTAACCTTTTGTCCACCACTGCATTATTACACAGAAAAAAAAATATCGTAGGTAATATTAACGAAAAAATGTAGTAAACCTTCAAATAAACAAAAATTTTATTCAAATCAACTGGCGGTTTATCCATATGGACAAATATTCTTCAAATAGACATACGCAAATCGAAAACGCCAAAGAGGTGTTCTGACAAACGAAAACGCTAGAAATTTGGCGTTTTCAAACCGCTAGTGACTTATTTTTATTGAAACTGCACTTTAAACACAAAATGAAATGATGCACAATTTAAATTTAATATGTTTTCTTTTTATTTAAGCTAAAGCTTGTAACATTTTCCCACGATTTTAATTAAAAATATGCAATTTAAAAATTTTCTTTGAGTTTGTCAATTGTCTGTTTCAATTGTTTACTTTTGAACTAGCGACTTGTGCAAACAGCTGATCAACTTGATCTTTGAAAAGTAATGTAATGCATTTTAATTTGAAATTTATTTATTTGTTTACGTTATTTTATGACAAAATATCTGTTTTTATTGTTCGAACATAGCTTCGAAAAATGGCAAAAGGCTAGCAAATCGTAGCGATTTCAGAACAGGTCAAAATGCGTTTTGCGTTTTTAAAACTGTATGCGATTTGAAAACGCTGCGTTTTTCAGAACATGGGCGTATATAAATTTAATTTGCAATAAATTCTATACTCGTATCCAATACAAATTAGGAAGCATTAGCTGCTATATATTAATAAGAAAGGTACAGGTTGTTAGATAAGAAATGAATTATGATTTTATTTTTAGTATGAAAAATCTTAAGTGAAACATTTTATATTTGGCATTTAGTATAATCTATGATTTCTAAAAATTACGGTTTATACATGTACGATTACACAACAAATGTATTGTAGAGTCGAGTGTCTTCTGTATTATTTCAGCAGATTTTCTTTGTCAATTTTTCTCATTAGCGTGCGTTTATTCATTTGTAATCTCATCATTTTAGTTTCGTCAGCGCATTTAATAGTGATGGCATTACGCACTTTTTTGTCAGAAACACGACACTTGCGTGTTACCACAAATATTATATCGGCTATGACTAGGGGATCTAACATTTGTTTTAGTGGTTTGTTCTGATCCTTAAAGGCCGGTGACGGCTTGCCAGTCATGGAATGTGTTGCCAAGACTTTACGATCGAATGTGGCCATTAGAAGCTTCCTAGTGGCAATAGAGGCGGAGTTCCAATTGATGTCATCATAAACTTTTGCGGGTATACGGGTATTGTTGGGTCCGATCGCCACCATTGCATTTTCAGGATCATAGATAATGATACTAGTATCACAATCTGGATTTTTAATGTTTTTAGGTGAGGGAATGGTATTTTGCTTGGATGTTGTTGGGATGTTTTCTTCGGGATCCCGGCAAATTTCTGAATCAACTGGACTAGTTACATCTAAAGCTCCATCATCTTCGGCCAACTGATTTTCTATGGGTTGGCCATCCGCCCTGCCTTCAGCAATGATCGTATATTTCACACTTTCGTCCAATTTGTGATGTTCTAGTACTCTAGTAGTACTATTTGTCAAATTTGTACTATTATTGATGTTGTTATTAAGGCCAGAATTATTAATGTCTTGCTCATTTTGTGACTGCTGCTGCTGCTGTGACAGTAATGCTGATGTATTTGCTGACGTGGCATGAATTTGTGATAGCAGTTCGGTTTGTGCTTTAAGATCTGCCTGTAATAGTGTTACTTTTTCCTCTAATTTTTTTTCTCTGTGGAATTGTTTCTCCCTGTTTTCAAGTTCATGTAGATACGCAAAGTCCTCAACGGTTGTCTGTGACCAGCCATTAACCATTAAAGGGCGATTGTTGTGTTGGCCTGGTTCTTGTATGCCGGTAAATTTATTAGTCGAACCTACAACTACGGACATAATGGGTATCTGTATCTGTAAATAAATGAAATAAAAAATAATAAGTATAATGTAGACTTACGGTTCTTTAATTTTCCAATTTTTGTAAAGATATTGATCTTGATTGCGTCGGTATAAAGAAATCTGTATTGTATTAAAGTTCGCTAAAAAGTAACAATGTACGCTAACTGATAATGTATTGTTATTTTCAATTATTTTATCCCTTTATTCATCTGATATGAAATGAAATAATTTTGGTTTGAAAATAGTTTTTAATTAAAACTTACCACTTTACGTTCCATTGCAAATTATTTATTTATTTATTATTAAAAAAAATATCGCACTATTGTTTTATAAAATTGCCGAAAATTTTATGATGTTATTTGTTATTGTTTTTTTATTTATTATTTTATTATTTTACAAAACTTTTTCTGAAACTGATAAAAATTCAAAGGAGAATATTTTTCTTTTCTAAAACAACTTTACACTAATAACTACTGCACAAATGCCGACACTTAGTCCTGCTGATATCCTTTGCTACCTACTTAAATGATTGCCTGTTTGTGCATGCATGTATGTATGTATACATATTAATGAGAACAACAACTATAACTGTGTTAGTTTTAAGGATAGAAAACATTAATCCTCAGCTTGCAATTCTTTTAAATGTAAGTAAATTCCTATTTTTCCAGTTCGTTTATATTTCTGTTTAATTTTGTATTTTATTTTGTTTACCTGCAACGAGTAATGAGTAAAGAGAAAAATGCTCGTAATTTCATTTTACAATCCAACAGCAGGTAGTTGTTGGCTTTTGTATTTCAAATATCAACGAAAATTTCCCTCTCTCTAGTATGTTGGTTGGTTTGTTAGTTGGACCAGTGATGATAACTGTACGGTAATTTAGACGTACGTACGGTAATTTTAAAAAGCTTAAATTTTTAAGCGTTATGCTTGGTTTTCACTATGTCATTCTTGTTGTCAAATTGTTGACAATTGTATGAAAACGGGTTGTCATATGGCGTCATCGGTCCATAACAGGTGTAATGGTCGAATGCATTTCATTATTATACTACATACACGAAAAATAGTTGCTCACCCTTATATAAAAAGAAAATATAAACTGAACAATTGCATATAAAATCTTTTTAATTATAAATTAATTTTATGATATATGTATGAGTATATATTATTTTATATATATTATATGACATCTAGTAAAATTGTGTATTGAGTTCGTGAAATATAGTTTGGCAATTTACCCACTAGAAAAGAAAAGAAAACAATTCGAATAAATGTTTATACATAATTCTTAGCAAATGAACCACTTATCTATAATCTGACTGGAAAGGAATAATTAGAAAGATTTGGGAGTAACACAAAAACATACTTTGTTCCCAAGCAAATCATCCAGCAAGGCTGATATCTAGAACTGCAGAATCAAATCAAACAAAAAGTTAATGATCATTATCACTTGAAATATTAAATTTAACTTACCTATTTCTACACCAACAATTCTCTTATACGCGTGTATATATATGGCTCAATCATTACCTTGAATAATTGAGTCAGATTCGAACTTTATTAATCAAAGTTCAATTGTGTCCCACAATTTTGTTTTTATTAAATTAATTTTTAATAAATTGCTACAGCTGATAAATTAATTTTGTTTGTTTACTTACTTCTCAATCACTGAGCGGATTACATAGTTGTAAATATCAAAGAAGTATGATACTACTAATTACTAATAAAGGTGTGTGGCTGAACTAAAACAAAAGAAACAAAAAAATCGCTTGAATAATTCTTGGGATAAATAATACCCACAACACCAAGTATTTTTTTTTATTATAATTCTTTTAATAATTAAAAAAATATAGTTCGTAATAAATTTCACAATGGTACGTTAAGGGCAATGTTTTATTATATCATATAGTAATGATCATATTAGTGATATGAGTTTACCAACACTAAATTACACCTACTACTTTTTATTACACCGTTTCCTTTTGGTAACTTCTGTTTTGCAAGTGTGTTTTTTATACATAACGAGGTGTAATGGTCACGAAACTAGAAGCTAGGAATTCTTTTCTTATACACATCTGAACCATACATATCACTAAATTGGAAAATATATTAAACTTTAAAATTAACATAAAGAAAACAAGGTTAAGTGCAGTCTTTAACAAATTGGCGGCAAAACTGTGCAGAAACATTAAACTTTATTTTTGCTACAGAAAAAAAAAGGTAATATTGATTATTTTTTTTGTAAATTCAAAATGATATTTATGGAAACTTTCTATAGATATATTATCTACCTATTTGGAAACCTTTCACACGAGGTATACGGCACCTAACCTCAGTTCGGCATCGTCCGGAAGTCACGAGGGCCGTATAACACAACTATTCAGAAGACATCTTTAATTTTTTATAAGCAAATGCATTAATGCCATAATATTTGCGATTAAATCTACCTAAGTTCATTATCTGAATCATTGGAAATTGGAACAATGCAACAGCTTAAATTCCATTAAACATCAGCGATGTAGATTTCAGCCAATTTAACCATTTTTCCACATCCAAATTCTCAACATGAAACGCAAATTTTCGACATAACCTTGCAAAATGCCACTTAAAATTTATGCCAATTTACAATCTAATTAAAAGACTAATTGAAAACTTAATTAAAACAATGATCTAACATCGATATAAGCAACACAATATCACTAACATTACAATCTGAATTCACATAATTATATATCTATTTTTTTTGTTAAAGCAAAATTAGCTACTTAACCTAAGAATATAACCTAGAATGTTACATAATCAAACCTTAATCTAATCTATCTAATATCTACTACTATGTTTCCTACAAATTTTTTTTTTTAAATATAAAAATTAAAATCTAATATAAAATAATTATAATTTGAAATGATGCAATATATAAGTTTTTTGAAGCAAAAATTTCCTTGAATTTAAAAATATTAAAACACCATATAACTATATCTTGTATCATGATTAAAAATATTCATCCAATCTAATTAAACTTAAAAAAAGAAAACTAATTTTAAAACTAATCTAAAATTATAATGTAATTTATTTAAACCTACTTACCACATACAAAAATTAAAATGCCTAATTAGCTATCTAACACTTATACTTAACTTATATATATCCATATATACTTATAAAACTATACACTAATAATGGCAAAAATGCAAGAATAATTTAACCACCATTTTCATCACCTACAATACCTACATCATCAAGTTCCTGTTGGAGGCCTTCATCGGACACGTATGATGCGGTAAGTTTGATCACAACTTTTATTCAAACCTAATTCTTGCATCAACATTTTCAATTATAAAAGAAGCAAAAACCAAATAAAAATTAAATGACCAACATATCTATAAAATCATGTTAAATCAGTTACAATGATAAGTTAACAGCACATGTTAATGGTTTTCCTACTTAACATGCTAAGTAATACTATATAGATAATGCTAATTTGCTTTTAAATATTTGTTTCACATTGATTTTTCTCTTATCTCAGTATCAGTAAAAACAAATTATGATATTTAACATTCTAGGAATGAAAGAGTGATAATGTACTGGTCTTGTTCTTTTACCTAAAGCTTTTTGCATGTTATAAACAGTGTTGCCACGAAAAAAAATTTTTTGTAACCGACATTTATGAAAAAAATAACCAAATTTAAAAAAAAATAACCAAATTTAAATGCATGTACAATTTATTTATTTTTTGTAATTTTAACTATAATTTGTACTTTAAGGTACACAAACATAAAACAACGTATTTTACAACACAACTCCTAATACTAAAATATAATTTTTTTAAAAAACTAAGCGTCATATTTTGCAAAAAGTAATGCAAAGAAACATAAGCTAATGCTACAATTTGTAAACTTTAAAATTCCAATACTTTACATTAAGTTTTGCAAGTTTAATTATTAATTTTTAATGTCTTAAACAAAAATAAAAAGCAATTCTTTTGCTTGCAATATATTACTAATTGTCTTAAAATCTAAATATTTTCAGTAAAAAAAAATAACCAAAACAGAAAAAATCTACACATGTACACATTGAGAAAAAAATAACCAATTTTGGTTAGAAATAACCAAAAACGGCAACGCTGGTTATAAAACTTTTCATGAAATATGCTTTGATAAATATTTCTCTGGTTTTTGCTTCTCTTATACATAATTTAACTTTTCTCAATTGCCAAATACTTAATCTATCTTATGTTTATTATTAACCCATTTCTATATAATTTGATATTATGATATTATTTTTAAATTAGTTCAGTAAAAGAATGGTTAAGATATTTACGCGAATAATGAATATCTTTACGATTTTAACCCAAAATTATTATAAAGTTTTAATATAGTTAAATAAATTTATTTGTTAAGCATTATGAATTGCTGATTAGAAAATTATAAGGGTGTTTTCCTTCAACATGAATAAAGGAATGGTGTAAGACATTTAATTACTTTTTACGGTGGGGTTTCAATAATAATTAAGCCTTGAAACTATGGTAGGTGAGGGTAATGAGGCTGAGTCTCTCTGGAACATCTGAGAGAGATAATATTAAGGAGTTCAAACTGACACCATTAGAATTAACAATTTTTTTTTCTCATTTATAATATTGACTAGATTGGGGCAACATCATATATAAAGATTCTAGTCATTCTGGCCCTAACACCGTAACATTTAAAAATAGGGAGTCTAAAATAAAGATTTTGTAACACAACTGTGAGTATATAGGTTAGGACCGAACCCTCCCCACACCACTGAAGCTAGCATTCAAAGGCTCCCGCAGTCCTATCCCTGTTACTTCATTGCTAATACGAATTACTCGAGACTTTTGAGTTTCGTGTATCAGTTCCAACAGAATCGAGTGTTAGTTCTTCTAGCACTTGAGAGTGTGTTTTACACTGTGTTCGTTACATAAATAATGGCGCCCAACGTGGGGCCGATAGGACGATATTTTTCCTTCGGTTCTGCAAACTTTTCCGATTTTTTTTTTTAGTAAATTTAAATTTTTTAGCGTAATTCTCATTTGAAGTGTTTTATATAGAAGTTTTTCGAGGATAATTCTAAAGATTTTGCTGGATTTTTTCAATTATTTGAGTAATAACATTTCGAATAGATTGACCGCTTAATGCTGAGGATTCTTCCAGAAAAAATTTTGTCTGTATGTATTCATGCCAAATGTGAATAACGCAATATTGTTCAATGAACAGAATTAATGGAGATTTTTTTTCGAAGCGAAGTTAGCTACCATCGTACATGTTGGATTTCATTTATTTTGCTTGGTGCGAATAAATGACCAATGTACATTGGGGAATACTACATAAAAATATATCCAGCTATTGCATGAAAAATTTTTAACGTAATTTTCTTTATTGAATAATAGACTATAGCCCGGTTTTATTAGCCAGTGTCAGTAATTTGAATCCTAAACTTTTGTCTTACAGTTACCTATTCTATTGTCATGGAAAACACCCATAAATTTATTTTACTGTTTTATCTGGTTCAGAATAAAAATATTGAAATATTTTCTGATAAAAATTTAAAATTTTTTTTCTAATTTTTTTTATAAATTCTCTATATCATATTTTCAAGTAAAAAAATTATATCATTGAAATTGTTAAGTGCTACTACATCTGGTAATATTTAACAAAAATTTTTTCAAACATATACAAATACTTGTTGTATTTACATACATAAGTGTACATTTTGTTTGGTGAGGTTTACTTTCAGTAATTCTACTGTATTTTTCACTTTTGTATAGTACATTTTTTTGGATTTTATTAAAATGGAATAATTACACACTTACACTTCTACTTATATACTGCATTATCCAGTTTCTAATAAATATGACGTTGCTCTTCAAAATAAAAATCAATTTTACATTTTGCATCAGTTATTGCTACATACTAGTATCACTTAGAAATATCTTCAAATATTAATGAATCCGGGAAATCAGATACTCTGTCAAAGAAAATAATTTTTTTTCGTTTTGTATACTACATAGCAACTATTAAAACATTGAGTTTTAAAAGTGCTAGTATTTTCTATTGTATATAAAATATACCCACTAATTTAAACCATAAAAAATCATAAAGTTTGTTTTTTTATTTAAAAAAAAAAAAAATTTTTCTATTAATTTCTAAAAGCAACAAATTTAAATAACATCGTCTTTGAGTATGGAAAATTTAAGTTGGAAAATTGCTTTTCGTTATTGCCACTAAACAGTTTTATAACTTTTTGAAAATTTTTTTCTGAAACGTCAACAAATAAACGGTTCATACGTTTCGAAGAACCTAATATTTTTGGTATATTATATAGTATTATAAAGAAAGGTTTAGAGTAAAAATATTATTTCATGAAAGCGTTAGGAAAATATACTCATGCCAAAGTGAATGAAAAATCTGAATGTTTAGGTGTTATTAAAGAACGTTTAAATAAAACAAATTTGTTTATGGAAATTTGAAAAATCTAAAGTTTAAAATTTAGAATACCTACATTTTATAATATACAAAATTCGTCTTTTAAAGTCGGTATATTGACTTTGCTGTTTTTTTTATTGGCAAAAATATTACCTGAGCTTTTCATCATTCATTCATATTTATCATAATCTCTCGAAAGAACTTAGACAAATATTAACTAATTCATAATGTCGCTCGAAAGAACATCGTCTGAGGCAAATTTACCACCACCACTTCCATTAGCACCATTTCAAATTGAGCCATCGGTTTGTCATGTCTGTCACGAGACTATGATTGAAGACTCAGATTGTTTGATAATAAACGTATGCTCGCATGCTTTCCATCGTAGTTGCATTGAATCTCATTTGATGTCCTGTTCGGAATGTCCGGAATGTAAACGAACTTGCCAACTATCGGAACTTAGGAAACTAGTTATTGCTCCTAGAGGCACGTCTGTTAGGATAGCTTCAAAATCTAAGCCCAGAGGCGCAATGGCCAAACACTACAATACACGAAGTTCGCAAAGAAATATATTTTCTGATATAAATAATCCTAGCGAGGGTGGGAATTTAACTGAGTCTGAAACAAATCAACATACAGGTAATGAAAAAGTCTTAAATTCACCAGTTCAAATTACAAATCGAACACCGCCCCAAACGAATCTCAATTATATGGAAATTAATCGATTAATTGAGGAGAATGTGACACGTAAGAAACTTAAATTTTGTTCCACCAGCCGACAATAATGTCTTGGCAAATAATGAATCCAATAACGTCAACAACTGTCAAAATCAAACAAATTTTAACGAACCTCCTAGACAGCCATTTCGTTTAAATGCAAGTAATCCATACACTCCTTCACCGATTGCAATGCCAAATTTCAGCGGTAGTTCGATACATGCTGACAAGATTACCTCAGTGATCCAGAACTGGAACCTGAAGTTTGATGGTTCGGCAACAGGATTGCATGTTGAAGAATTTCTATACCGCATTAGGTCCCTTACAAAAGACAATTTCAATGGTGATTTCGGTATAATTTGTAGGAATTTGCATATTTTGCTTACTGGAAAGGCACGCGATTGGTACTGGCGTTACCATAAACAAGTCGAGTCGATTCAGTGGGATGAATTTTGTGATGCAATTAGGTGCCAATACAAAGAATATAAATTCTCATTTGACATTAGAGAGGAAGTGCGTAATCGCAAACAAAAGACAGGGGAAACGTTCGATACATTCTTTGAAGCTATATTAGCTATTGTGGATCGTCTCCCAACACCAATGTTGGACAGGGAGTTGATAGAAATTCTGGCAAGGAATTTAAGACCCGAGATACGTCAAGACTTACTATATGTACCCATTCACTCCATTTCTCATTTAAGAAAACTTGTTCAAATGCGTGAGCATTTCTTAAATGAAGAATCTGTACGAAAGAATCACTCCTTACGTAACCAAAACCCAATGATGACTCGTCGTTATATTACAGAGATTGATTCTGCAACAGAAAACATTGGCAATAATGATGACTTCGATTGCTCCATTGATGCATTTCAAAACAGCGAAACAACTACAAAATGTTGGAACTGCGACGAAGTGGGTCATCATTGGCAAAACTGTCTAAAAGATCGAACGCTGTTTTGCTATGGGTGTGGTTTAAAAAACACCTATAAACCCAATTGCCATAATTGCATAAGAAGACCAAATAACCTTCCAAAAAACTTCAGAACGTCAGGTCCCCCGAAGGACAAAATCTAAATCCCGACAATACTTTTAATACCGAATATGATAGACTTCTAAATACCAAAATCGACAAATCTGTAAGTACCGAATGTGACACTCATATCACTGACTTTCAAAATGCTAGAGATCTCAAAAACTTGAATATTACAATACTAAAGCGTCCGGAAACAAATAAACAGATAAATTCTGATATAGATATTTCTAAACTAATAACTCCCAAACTCCCTTATCACAAACGTTGGGAAGTATACCTACGAAGACGAGATGAAATTTTTAATGTCGAAACTCTGTCCAGAACATTGCTCAATAAACCTAAACGTTCTACAATACGGTTGAGAAAATTTTATAAAATGAAGAAACTTTGTCGAAAACTTCTTATTTCGGCGATAATATCGAATCCAAATGATTTAAGGTATTATGCTAAAGTGAAGTTTTTAGATTTTGACGAATTAGGGTTACTCGATACAGGGGCTAATGTAAGCTGTGTAGGTGCTGATCTAGCGTTATTTGACTTTTCAAAATTTTCTGGTTATACGAAGTGCAAATTCAATGTGAAAACGGCTGATGGCAAGTTACAACCAGTTTGTGGTTGGCTTGATGTCGAAATTTTCTTCAGAAACGAGTGCAAAAGAATTAAATTATTTGTGATACCAACAATATCACAAAGATTGATTCTGGGAATTGACTTCTGGAAGAAGTTTGCATTGTTTCCAGATATTGGTGGGTCTGTTGACAATATTTCTTTTAATAAAACGTCCAACTTGTCCATATCCGATCTATCTGTTCCCACACAGAAGTCCGAAAACTTGTCTGAACTTGAACCATCATCAAAAACTCCATTAGATGAAAATCTATATCCCTTATCCGATATCCAACGGCAACAGCTAAATGCTGTTATCAATCTCTTTCCGAATTTTGAAAAACAAGGGGCAAAATTTCAGTTTATGGGGGACACCCCTGGAAAAAAAAAAAAATGCCACGCCCCCTTAAATGACCCCAGGAGTGCGAAAATCATAATGAATAAGGGGGCTCACGCCCCCTATGGGCGTGGCAGTCGAAAAACGACCCGGCGCACCTACGTAGACAATATGGGTATCAAATGAAAGCTAATGTCTTCACGATTCCAAAAATAGCCGTAGTTGCCAGATCGGGCGATTTTTGTAGCCGATATGGCCATTTTGGCAAAATTTGGGGTGGGGGAAATTTTTTTTTTTTTTTTTTTTGCTTATATTTTGTTAAAAACAAACAAAAATGAGCATTTTGTGCGAAAAAATTACTATTGTTAGCGTTACCCAGGGATTACCGCGTGGAGGTCATAGTAAATCAATCCCCTTGGAGAAGCATGAGAACTCACGTAAAGTTGTGAGTTTCCACGCTTCTCACGGCCAAGATGCCATCTGCATCTAGTCGTCTTCATCCTCATCTTCACTGTCTTCAGACTCATCTACAATCTCTGGCACGGGGTCTAGCGGATTGTACAGTTTTCCCGCAATGCGGCAAAACTCTGCAAAGCGATCCAACTCTTGAAAGCTTCTGATTGATTAATGAAAATTTGTTATACTGGCTTCGCTTAGTAAAGTTTTTCTGCGTGACCGGCCTACGGCCGGGCTTAGGGGTTTTTAACTCCAGTATGTCTTAATTCTAGACGGCGGGGATCTCGAGTGCTCGGCCTCTGGCCGAGCTAAAAAGAAATAAACAAAAAAAGTCCTTCCCCCATTTTATAAAAATTAACATATCTTCCTCAAATTCTGGACGATCTGGCAACTACGGGTATTTTTGGAATCGTGAAGACATTTCCTTTCATTTGATACCAATATTGCCTAAGTAGGTGGCATGGGTCGTTTTTCACCCCCGCCCCTATTTAACAAAAATGGCCGTATCGGCTGCAAAAACCGCCCGATCTGGCAACTATGGCTATTTTTGGAATCGTGAAGACATTAGCTTTCATTTGATACCCATATTGTCTACGTAGGTGGGCCGGGTCGTTTTTCGACTGCCACGCCCATAGGGGGCGTGAGCCCCCTTTTTCATTATGATTTTCGTACTCCTGGGAACATTCTGAAGGGGATGGCATATTTAGATTTTTTCTCTAGGGGTGTCCCCCATAAACTGAAATTCAGCCAAACAAGGGTTAGGGCGAACCAGTCTAATTAGACACTCGATTGATGTAGGTAATGCTCCACCAATCAAGTCACGGTTCTATCCGGTTTCTCCCGCGGTTGAGAGACTGATGTTTGGTGAACTGGATCGTATGTTGGCGCTAGGGGTGATAGAACCATCCACATCCCCCTGGAGTTCACCAATGCGCTTGGTTTTGAAACCAAATAAAGTCCGGTTATGCTTAGATGCACGTAAGGTTAACAATGTAACCAAAAAGGATGCTTATCCACAACCAAACCTTGAGGGAATATTTGCAAGACTTCCACAGGCCAATCTCATCACAAAACTAGATCTGAAAGATGCCTACTGGCAGATTGCTTTAGACGAAAAATCTAAATGTCTGACGGCATTTACAGTTCCGGGAAGGCCACTCTACCAATTCGTAGTTATGCCTTTCGGACTGTGCAATGCTCCTCAAACAATGTGTCGGCTAATGGATGAGATAATCCCTCCCGATCTAAAGCATTCTGTTTTTGGGTATCTTGTTGATCTAGTCATTGTTTCAGAAGATTTCACATCACACATAGAAGTTTTAATTCGTATAGCTTCACAATTTAGAAAAGCCAATTTGACGTTAAATGTGTCTAAATCAAAATTTTGCGTGACAAAAGTGAACTACCTAGGATACGTGATTGGAAACGGGGGTATCACAACTGATCCCGAAAAAGTATTAGCAATAAATAACTGGCCCGTTCCAAAAACTTTAAAACAAGTAAGAGGATTTCTAGGATTGGCGGGGTGGTATAGACGCTTTATTGAGAACTTTTCGTCAGTGGTATATCCCATAACCGAAATTTTATCATCTAAAAAAATTTTTAAATGGACACAGGAGGCTCAAACAGCATTTGAGAAGGTAAAGACGTTGCTCACCTCGGCTCCTGTGTTGACAAATCCAGATTTCAGCAAGAAATTCTTTTTGCACTGTGACGCAAGTGATTTCGGAATTGGCGCAGTTCTGGTGCAATTGGACGAACAAGGTGAAGAACGTCCAATTGCATACATGAGTAAGAAATTAAATTCAGCGCAACGAAATTACAGCGTCACAGAGAGAGAATGCCTTGCTGCAATTGAAGCAATTAAAAGATTCCGCTGCTATTTAGAAATGCAGGAGTTCGAGGTGATTACGGATCACTCCAGCCTTTTATGGCTCATGCGACAGCCAGATCTAAGCGGAAGACTAGCAAGATGGGTTTTTAAGCTACAAGCTTATAATTTTAGTATCAGCCACCGAAAAGGTAAAGAACATGTAGTACCAGATGCTCTTTCTAGAATCCCAAATGATGATGTTGCAGCCCTTGAAATTGTTGAGTCTGAAATTAATTTAGATTCTCCACACTTTGAAGATTCTGATTATGCTGAGTTAAAGAAAAAGGTTTCTAGCCAACCAGAAAAATACCCTGACATTAAAATAATTGATAAATATATCTATTACCGCAACGAACACTACAATGGCAATGAAAATCAAGAAAATCTGTGTTGGAAATTATGGGTACCATTTAAGTTGCGCAAAGATACCATTTCAAAATCTCATGATACACCTGTCAAAGCTCATGGTGGTATGGTCAAGACATTGGAGTTATTAAGAAGACACTTTTTCTGGCCTGGAATGGTTCGTGACGTTAGAAATTATATACGTGAGTGCGATATTTGTAAAACTACAAAAGCTCCTAACTTTTCGATGAAACCACCCATGGGTAACTTTAATGTGCCAGTTCGTCCATTCCAGCGACTTTATATCGACTTACTTGGTCCTTACCCACGCAGCAAATCTGGATATACTGGTCTCCTAATAGTATTGGATCACTTAACAAAATTTCACTGGTTGTGTCCGTTACGAAAATTTACGTCAGCTGCCATTCAAGAATTTCTTAAGAAACATATTTTTCATATCTATGGAGTGCCAGAAACAATTGTTAGTGATAACGGCAGTCAGTTTCGTGCTAATGAATTGAATGCGTTTTTTACCTCCTACGGCATTAAACATATATACACCGCATTATACTCCCCCCAATCCAACGCCTCCGAACGTGTAAATCGGTCGCTTATTGCTGGTATAAGAGCTTACCTCAAGTCTGATCATCGTTTATGGGATGATAAACTTAGCGAGATCAGTTGTGCTCTCCGTAATTCTTATCACCAGTCTATTAATAGTTCACCTCTTCATGCACTATTTGGATTCGACATGATCACACATGCATCATCGTATGAGCTCTTGCGTAAACTGAACTTATTAAATGAACCTACAGCTAGAATTTCTAGGGATGACAGTCTACAATTGCTACGTCAAGATATACGAAAGTGTATTAAACGAGCACAAGATATCAATCAACATCAATATAATCTTCGAACAAGACCGCAAAACTTTCAAGTGGGAGAAGAAGTTTTTCGTAGAAACTTTGCGCAAAGTAATTTTGAAAAACATTTTAATGCGAAACTTTCCCCTTTATTTCTTAAAGCCAAAATCAAAGAGAAAATAGGTAACCACTATTATATACTAGAAGACCTAGAGGGAAAGCAAATTGGTACTTTTCATGGAAAAGACATTCGAAAATAACTCCCTTTTTCCATTCAATTTTCATTCGCAACACTTGAAAATAGTCTGGTTTTGTAATGGTCGTTTTAAATATAATGCATTTCATTATTATACTACATACACGAAAAATAGTTGCTCACCCTTATATAAAAAGAAAATATAAACTGAACAATTGCATATAAAATCTTTTTAATTATAAATTAATTTTATGATATATGTATGAGTATATATTATTTTATATATATTATATGACATCTAGTAAAATTGTGTATTGAGTTCGTGAAATATAGTTTGGCAATTTACCCACTAGAAAAGAAAAGAAAACAATTCGAATAAATGTTTATACATAATTCTTAGCAAATGAACCACTTATCTATAATCTGACTGGAAAGGAATAATTAGAAAGATTTGGGAGTAACACAACAACATACTTTGTTCCCAAGCAAATCATCCAGCAAGACTGATATCTAGAACTGCAGAATCAAATCAAACAAAAAGTTAATGATCATTATCACTTGAAATATTAAATTTAACTGACCTATTTCTACACCAACAATTCTCTTATACGCGTGTATATATATGGCTCAATCATTACCTTGAATAATTGAGTCAGATTCGAACTTTATTAATCAAAGTTCAATTGTGTCCCACAATTTTGTTTTTATTAAATTAATTTTTAATAAATTGCTACAGCTGATAAGTTAATTTTGTTTGTTTACTTACTTCTCAATCACTGAGCGGATTACATAGTTGTAAATATCAAAGAAGTATGATACTACTAATTACTAATAAAGGTGTGTGGATGAACTAAAACAAAAGAAACAAAAAAATCGCTTGAATAATTCTTGGGATAAATAATACCCACAACACCAAGTATTTTTTTTTATTATAATTCTTTTAATAATTAAAAAAATATAGTTCGTAATAAATTTCACAATGGTACGTTAAGGGCAATGTTTTATTATATCATATAGTAATGATCATATTAGTGATATGAGTTTACCAACACTAAATTACACCTACTAATTTTTATTACACCGTTTTCTTTTGGTAACTTCTGTTTTGCAAGTGTGTTTTTTATACATAACGAGGTGTAATGGTCACGAAACTAGAAGCTAGGAATTCTTTTCTTATACACATCTGAACCATACATATCACTAAATTGGAAAATATATTAAACTTTAAAATTAACATAAAGAAAACAAGGTTAAGTGCAGTCTTTAACAAATTGGCGGCAAAACTGTGCAGAAACATTAAACTTTATTTTTGCTACAGAAAAAAAAAGGTAATATTGATTATTTTTTTTGTAAATTCAAAATGATATTTATGGAAACTTTCTATAGATATATTATCTACCTATTTGGAAACCTTTCACACGAGGTATACGGCACCTAACCTCAGTTCGGCATCGTCCGGAAGTCACGAGGGCCGTATAACACAACTATTCAGAAGACATCTTTAATTTTTTATAAGCAAATGCATTAATGCCATAATATTTGCGATTAAATCTACCTAAGTTCATTATCTGAATCATTGGAAATTGGAACAATGCAACAGCTTAAATTCCATTAAACATCAGCGATGTAGATTTCAGCCAATTTAACCATTTTTCCACATCCAAATTCTCAACATGAAACGCAAATTTTCGACATAACCTTGCAAAATGCCACTTAAAATTTATGCCAATTTACAATCTAATTAAAAGACTAATTGAAAACTTAATTAAAACAACGATCTAACACCGATATAAGCAACACAATATCACTAACATTACAATCTGAATTCACATAATTATATATCTATTTTTTTTGTTAAAGCAAAATTAGCTACTTAACCTAAGAATATAACCTAGAATGTTACATAATCAAACCTTAATCTAATCTATCTAATATCTACTACTATGTTTCCTACAAATTTTTTTTTTAAAATATAAAAATTAAAATCTAATATAAAATAATTATAATTTGAAATGATGCAATATATAAGTTTTTTGAAGCAAAAATTTCCTTGAATTTAAAAATATTAAAACACCATATAACTATATCTTGTATCATGATTAAAAATATTCATCCAATCTAATTAAACTTAAAAAAAGAAAACTAATTTTAAAACTAATCTAAAATTATAATGTAATTTATTTAAACCTACTTACCACATACAAAAATTAAAATGCCTAATTAGCTATCTAACACTTATACTTAACTTATATATATCCATATATACTTATAAAACTATACACTAATAATGGCAAAAATGCAAGAATAATTTAACCACCATTTTCATCACCTACAATACCTACATCATCAAGTTCCTGTTGGAGGCCTTCATCGGACACGTATGATGCGGTAAGTTTGATCACAACTTTTATTCAAACCTAATTCTTGCATCAACATTTTCAATTATAAAAGAAGCAACAACCAAATAAAAATTAAATGACCAACATATCTATAAAATCATGTTAAATCAGTTACAATGATAAGTTAACAGCACATGTTAATGGTTTTCCTACTTAACATGCTAAGTAATACTATATAGATAATGCTAATTTGCTCTTAAATATTTGTTTCACATTGATTTTTCTCTTATCTCAGTATCAGTAAAAACAAATTATGATATTTAACATTCTAGGAATGAAAGAGTGATAATGTACTGGTCTTGTTCTTTTACCTAAAGCTTTTTGCATGTTATAAAACTTTTCATGAAATATGCTTTGATAAATATTTCTCTGGTTTTTGCTTCTCTCATACATAATTTAACTTTTCTCAATTGCCAAATACTTAATCTATCTTATGTTTATTATTAACCCATTTCTATATAATTTGATATTATGATATTATTTTTAAATTAGTTCAGTAAAAGAATGGTTAAGATATTTACGCGAATAATGAATATCTTTACGATTTTAACCCAAAATTATTATAAAGTTTTAATATAGTTAAATAAATTTATTTGTTAAGCATTATGAATTGCTGATTAGAAAATTATAAGGGTGTTTTCCTTCAACATGAATAAAGGAATGGTGTAAGACATTTAATTACTTTTTACGGTGGGGTTTCAATAATAATTAAGCCTTGAAACTATGGTAGGTGAGGGTAATGAGGCTGAGTCTCTCTGGAACATCTGAGAGAGATAATATTAAGGAGTTCAAACTGACACCATTAGAATTAACAATTTTTTTTTCTCATTTATAATATTGACTAGATTGGGGCAACATCATATATAAAGATTCTAGTCATTCTGGCCCTAACACCGTAACATTTAAAAATAGGGAGTCTAAAATAAAGATTTTGTAACACAACTGTGAGTATATAGGTTAGGACCGAACCCCCCCCCACACCACTGAAGCTAGCATTCAAAGGCTCCCGCAGTCCTATCCCTGTTACTTCATTGCTAATACGAATTACTCGAGACTTTTGAGTTTCGTGTATCAGTTCCAACAGAATCGAGTGTTAGTTCTTCTAGCACTTGAGAGTGTGTTTTACACTGAGTTCGTTACACAGGTCACATCTCCCATATATCCCACATTTCCGATTAACTGTTTTATACATATACTTGTTACTTACTTGTTCATCTTGCTTCTGTTTCTCCATTCGAGCCTCAGATTTATTACGCAATAACATTAACCCAACGGCAGCACATATTTCTTCTTCGTTATTGGTTGAAGCTGTAAAGATATTTTGTTTAACATAAATTAAATTTATTATTATTAATTATTATTACTATTAATATTAGATTTTTTGTTTAATTTACCAGCTTCTTTTATTTGTTTGCTCAGTTTATCATCTTCTGGATGGTTTTCCATGTTGCATGTATTTCGTTGGCGTTCAAAAAGGAACTGATGATTTACATCTAAATTTAGATCTTTTATAGCAAATTTCAAATGTACCTGCGACAAAGTGCTCAATTTCTGAATTTACCTGCCTGTATTAATTATGTTTTTGCATATGGTGGCACAAATGCTTATACAGCTTAAGACACGTTTTTAAGTGGAAACAACTAGTTTTTCCAACGTTATAAGGAAATCCCCTGCAATTGAAATTTTGAAAACAAAATGCAGCTGTTTTATGGAGAGTGTTCGTATTAACCGAAAAATCCTTAAGGTATATGTATATATAGTTTTATAATCAATGTACTATTGATTTTTTTTTGCAAGTTAGACATTTAAATAACAATAAAAATAAACATTTTTACCTAATCAAATTACAATTAAATTAAAATTAAGTGTTTTTCTACGAATGAATTTCAAATAGTTTAGCGACTTCGTTGAGGTCATCGTATTTTTTGTTTTGATTTATTATAGTACGTGCCAGTTCTACGCGATTGAAAATATTCCATAACCAAATACCAACGATTTTTTCATCTCTTAGATAAAAAACTATTCCCCGCCCGTAATTGGGTGGCGAATCAGCATCTGAATTAAGGATATTAGTAGTGGTATTACTTGTTGTTGTTATTTTCTTTTTCTCTGATTCCACATTCTGACTCTCAGCAAGATTATCAGACCTGTCAATAACTTTGGAAGGTAATGAAAAGACGCAGTGATGAATCAATTAATCCAATACCTTCATTGCCTATTTCTGGTCCCAAATCAGACCAAAACATGCTTTGGTGATTGTATGGCTTTTCTGTAAACATAAATATATATTACTTCACCTTTCAAAAGTTTAAGATATATTTTCCGGAACCTACAATCTATTCCAAATAATATCGAATAAAAAGAATTCATGACATAAAATGGTTACTTTTAGAAATAATATTGTTAGTTTTGGATAAAGTGCAATACGTCTATAAAATCCATATTTACCATGTCTTTAAGAATAATTTATAAAAGTAATATCATTTTATGGTTTGGGTTTTAAAATAATGATTAGCAATTTGATATAAATTTTCATATAAACATCTTCTGAGTTTATATTCTATAAGAGTTTTAAAGGTTTAATTGTGTTCCAGCAATGCTTTGCAAAATAAATTTGAAAAGGTACTCCAGCCACTTGTAATAAATAATAGCGCAACTCACAATCTTGTGCAAATTATTAGTTAGTTTAGAGCAAAAATATGCTAAACCTTTTTGCAAATGCAATGATGCAATATTTAAGATATTTATCATTATTTAGCTTACATATCACTAAATATAGCTAACTGTGAAAAAAGTTATAACAAATCGAAATCCAGCTCGACTTTAAACGTTTAAAAACATTTTATTTAAAATTTTTATAATTCCAAAACAATACAAGATATTGTGATAAGAAATTTATCAATAGTTAGCTTACAACTAGCACTACTATCCTGTTTCTAATATAAACGCCCACTGCCACGCCCACTCTATGACATTTTATAGTTTTTTTTTGTTTACATTAAAAGCATAGGAATTAGTAGGATCAGTTTGAAAGCTTAATTAATTCTTTACCGGCCCACCAATTTTCAAAAGTTCAGCTCAATTATGAAGTAAGTTTTAAGTAATCAAGTTTAAATGATTACATGTCAAAAAATGTCATGCAACTTTATTAGCAATTATTTGCTAAAATTTCATGCAGCATTAGGTGATCATTATTTTGTAGCAAGTGAATTTTTGTTTTTATTTCATATCAATAAAACTATTGGAGGTATTGGGACAAAACTTTTACCAAAATTTATTTAATTTAATAAAATTTCGCGGTTTATTTTATTTACATAAAAATCTTTGCAAATGCTGGGTGTAGGAACTTGTTTATGTATAAGTTTGAAAGCGCATTTTATTCTCTAACAAATCTCCAAATTACAAAGATGTAACTTTACTATAATAAAATTTATAACAAATCAAATATCAACAATTAAAACATAAATCTACTTCAAACGCTCAAAGACATTTTACTTTAAATACTTAAAACTCGAAAACTATGCGAGGAGCTTTTGAAATAAAACAATAACAATTTAAAAGTCATACCAAAATTTAGCTAGCAACTACACTCAAAATATTTTGTAGGTAAAATTAACTGAAAATGTAATTTAAAATAAATGAACATTCATTTAAAAACCGGTCAACTCAATTTTCATTTAAATTACATGAAAGCTTCATTTAATTTTCTATGTTAAAAAATTAACTGATAAGTAGATCGGGTTTTAAATAAATTTTCAGTAATTTAAAATTACAGTTTCGTTTAATTTTACATACAAAATACTTTGATGTAAACAACTGTCAATATTAAATGCAACTGAAAATCCGTATTAATGTGCACTTAGTTTTTTGAATAAATGTTAGATTCAGTTAAAAATAAATTTTCGTAGACTTTTAAATGTTTATTTAGTTAAAAACAAATGCACGGAATACTTCCTAAATAAACTACAGTCCGTTACTGTAATAATATTCTGAGTGTATGACTTGTTTTCAATACGACCGCTCACTGCCCACATAAAATAAATTTATTTAACGTTTATAAAATGTTGCGTGGACATTTGTATTTTGTTTACACCTTTGATAAATTTGAAAATGTATTATGAATAAGGGAGTAAAAATATTTCAGTTAGAAATCATTTAAAAAATATTATATCTTTCTAATTACATATTTAGTTCTTTTCAATATTCTATAATTTCTTTTTTTCAAGCAATTAGGTCACTTTAAGTATTTATATAAAAATGTTCTATGGTAAGTAAATTATACGTTGTATATAAAGTCTCTTCCATTGAAGGAAATTATGCTGATGATGAAATAAACGAAGCATTTGGAATGATGTTTATGCACTACCAAGTGACTGTTCCTGAAATTGAACAAAAAAATAATTTGTAATATGTATGTTTTTGATAATATTAACAGCTATTATTTTTATTATACAGAAATCTACTTTTACTAACCTAAAGCAGAAATCTTAAGTAAGCGCTTAATATTAGAAAGACGGCGGGAGCCATTTTGAGCTAGCTTCAATCGGTTTAGGGGGGTTCGTGTCTCTCTACATTAAGTCCAGTTTTACATAAAAGAATTTTATTAAAGACTCCCTATGTTTTCAAGAAAAATGTACTAGGACCGAAATAACCATATAAAAACAAGCCCCATTATGGTTATAAATGAGAAGAAAGTAACAACAAACTGTATTTATCATATCGTCTATAAGATTCCAGGTGTGAAATGGAATCTGTGCCTCTTTACCCACCCATTCCATTATCTTGCTGGCACGAAAATAATATTAACAAGATCCCACAAAGGTGCGCAACTTAAACTATCATACCATGAAAAAAACGTCTTCAAACTTAACAATTCATAATGATTATGTTCAATATTTATTCACCCCATAAATATTTATGTATATAAGAGATATAATTTTTAAGATTAGCTATAATTGTTTAGGGTAAGTTTTAAATAAACATAGTAATTTAAAAAAAATTTTATAGAAAAGTTATATTGTTTTAGGTTTTAAATTATAGGTTAAGGAAAACTAATTGTTAAATAATGAATTATATGCATAGTGTAGATAATAAATAAGTAGGTTTATAACTAATTAGACAAAGGTATTAAGCCAGGGGAACATTACTATCACCTCCAATAAGAAGTTGCCAAATAAATTCAATAACGAAAACAAAGTTACAGAACCCAAAGAAAACAAAAAAATCTAAACTAGGTTCTCTCAGTTATGTTTCCAATGTTCCCTTTACTTAGTACTCAGTAATTGATATATGCAAGAAATAAGAGTATAGCATTAAATTTGTTTGTCTTTCTTTTCACTCACCAAATTACGAGTACATCGCTGTCGCAGAGGCCTCTGGATCTGATTTAAATATGATGTTCGACTAAATGATAGTAGTTAGAGATATAAATCAAAATTCTTGCATATACGTAAAATAACAAATAAATTAGTAAATAAGATGTAGAGTATTTAAAAAAAGAAAAAAAATTATTTAGGGTTTCCCTTTAGAATTTACAATCATAGTTCGATAGTGGTTATAATTATTTTAGGTTTGTAAATTGAACATTAGGAAATTAGATAGGTTTGAATAAATATTTTACAATGATTTCTTTTGATATTTTAGAAAAGTTATTTCAAGTATAACTACTAAATTATGATTTTACAACTTTTATAAAAATAAATTTTAATTAGGATATAAATTTGAAATTTTATTAATTATAAACTGAACTGTAGGTTCGAAATCTATCGGCATAGATTAGGTATATTAAATTAAGTTTGGTTAAATAAGCAGTATTATATAGAAAATTTCAATTTTGTAGGAAATAATGGACCCTTTATGTAGAATAAGGAAACTAACTACTCGATTTTAGCCAATTTCCACTGCTAAAGGCAATTCGGATTCCAATTTGAAAGATTTATGACTTTTTAGGAACTGTGTTTGAAAAATGTCTTAAAATAGATTGTGGTAGTTTTCCGTATGAGAACCGTATGTGAATGTGACAATAATTAGGGTAATATATGCAAGAATATGTTTAATTGACTGGCTATCATTTATCAGAAAGTCGACGATGATAACCTAATAAGGAAAATTTCGACTTTAACTAAGATTCCTAAATGAATATATGAACATTTGCTTGCTTACCAGTCAATGTTTCATATACATAGATGTTTGCCAATTTAATTTGAGGTTATGTATTTGCAAGCCCAAGCTAGGTATTGTAGGGGTAGCTCTTTTTAAGTTTGTATACCTCGTGTGATACTTTCTTATAGCTGTTGGTATATTTGAACTTCACTACTTTTATTTGATAAAATTATGTCTTGATAGGGATGATGATTCTGCCACAACACTAAATACCTTCGCATCTATCATGGTCATATGAAACTGATGATGAACTTCATAATTTTTAAGTTTTGTTGGCTGTATTTTGGCTACTTTTTTTTTTTTGTTTTTTATTTTTTTTGTTTTTTATTATTGAATTTTTTTCTTATTGAAATTTACAACATGTATTAAAATCTTAATTCTACTTGTTGTTTATTAGTTGTTACCAATGAAACCACTAACTGTTGTATTCAAATTTTAAAAATGTCTTCTAGTTAGGCTCAAAGTATCGGTTCTTTTTAGCCTCTGGTGACCTTCGAACTGAAGCAGACCCCGAGCGAGGTAGTTAGGGTGGGCCATTAGTTTATCGATGTAGCTAATTGAATATTTTTTAATTTCCTCCTGGATAGTGGGGACGTTGGATATTATCATTACGTATATATTTGTCGTAATATTCTAGATTGTCTTCTTTGAAGCTTTTGGATGTTAGATGCGCATGCAGTACCCCATAATTGGATGACATATGTCCATTTTGGTTTTATGATGGACTTGTATAGGAGAATTTTGTTGTCTAAAGACAAGTTTGAGTTTCGACCGAGAAGCCAATGTATTTGAGCTGCTTTAAGTTGCATAGCCGTTATTTTCGCTTCAATATGACGAGACCAGGTCAAGCGTCTATCTATATGAATTTCCAAGTACTTAACATGGTTTTCTACTGGAACAGTGATGTTATTTATTTTTACAGCTGGGCACGTTTGTCTTCTGAGCGTGAAAGTTAAGTGAGCACATTTAGCCGGGTTAACCTTTATTCTCCATTTTTCTAGCCAGTCCTCTAGTTCATTGATGTGGGACTGCAGATTTTGCGATGCGACTCTTGGGGCATGGTTAACGCTAATAAATGCTGTGTCATCTGCAAATGTAGAGGTATGCGTGTTCAGGTTTGTTGGCATATCCGCTGTGTATATTATATATAGAAGCGGTCCTAATACCCAGCAGTAATTTTCTTGAGGGGGGAGTATTTATCTTGCGACCTTACCATGAATGTTCTGCCTGTTAGATAGCTATCCAGAAGCTTGTGAGTGTTTTGAGGAAACATTCGTGTTATTTTGATGAGTAGCTCATCATGCCAAACTTTGTCAAATGTTTGGGAAATGTCTATAAACAGCCATGTTTCGCTCTGAATCGAAACTGGTGATCCGGGAAGATGTCGTGTTCATTTAGATGAGGAGTTATACTTAAAACAAATATTTTTTCGAAAATCTTTGATAGGATTGATAATAAGCTTAGCGGTCTGTACGACGCAACCTGGCTAGCATCTTTTCCTAGCTTGGGAATCATAATAATTATAGATCTCTTCCATGAGGATGGGAAGTATCCTACTCTTAATATCGCGTTAAAAATGAGCAGCAAGATTCTAGAAGCAGACGATGGTAAGTTTCTTATCATTGACCCTGTGATGCGATCAGATCCCGGAGATTTTTTAATATGCCATTACAGATTTTACTTGAGTTATGTTAAATTTTATTGGATGGTTTACCTTATCAGGAATGATTGAACGACAGGAACGTGTATGTGCATCATGTGGCGTGAAAACTTTCTCAAGGTGGCCCGCGAAAGCGTTTAATTTTTCATTTATGTTTTTGGCCCAAGTGCGGTTTTCCAGTCTTAATGGATATTCTTGGGTTATAGGGCATTTCATATGCCGTACAGCCTTCCATAAGCTGTAATTGGAGTTTTTTGTGGCATCTAGGCCACATTGCAGACTCGGGGTTCTGTCTCAATTTGTTGCGAAGAGTTGTCAGGCATAATTGTAGTTGAGTCTTAGTGGTTGGGGAACGACTGTTTTGCTATTGTCTTCTTAACTTCCTTTTTTCTTTGATCAGGGTCGATGTATTGTAAGGAGCAGGTTTAATGTCCGCGTGATTGGGGTTGCATTTCTTGCTGCAGAACACAAGACTTCTGCAGGAGAATAATGATCATTTAAATATAGGCGCATATCAATTTCACCACCAATTACATCACATATTTTTAAGGACCTATTCTTAAAGTATGCCTTCATAATATTGTCACGTACAAAAACATTATTAAATTTATATAACACAGCTTTCCGATTATTAAAATAACATGCATAATTTATGTTATAAGGGCAAATCTCTATATTAAAAATATATAAAAGAGATAAAATGATCCGGAGGTTTCAAAATATAATTAAAGATATCCGATAAAGATATTTGAAGTTTTAAAGGAATGTGATCCGAAAAAGTGGGATGGGAGTGTTGATGTTTTAAAATTACAATAAAGTGGTCTAAATGAGAGGATCCACCAGGGTAAGTTGGATATGAATCACAAATTCTTACAACAGATACAGATTCATCTTGTAGCCAACTCGATAGCACTTCACCATTAAAATTGTTATTAACATCACCCCATAAATTGTGTTTTGCATTAAAATCACCATCATAATTGTTGGAAAAATTCAAAATCGAAGATAGACCCCTAACAATATTGTTGCGGTTACAATTACATTGAAAATATATTTTCTTAACACAACCATTTATACACACGTTCAATCCAACAAACAAATTTGGAATGTGTAGATTTGGTACACTATTGAAATGGAAAATGAAATCGAATATTTGAGTGCTATGCCAACACCTAATGAGCTTTTGTCCCTCAGAACAATATACATTAGTGTCAAATGTAATTCTTGTTAAAAGGCAATTTCAAGTTTAAATTGATTTAATAATCTATTCAGTTCAATCTTCCTCCCTATTTGGATAAGAGAAGCAACATTAAACGTTATTAAATTTAGAGAATTACGGACCATAGACATTTTGAATTGTTTTAGCAAGTTTCATGAATTCCTGAATTAACTGCGGCTTTTCAAGTTTATTATGTGTAGAAACTTCATTCAAAACATTGAACAAGCTGGCAAAAGATTTATTTGCACCTACATTATCCGATGGATTCAATGCCATTCCGACATTGCCAGCAGCTCATATTTTCCTAGCCTTAGCAGCATGAAGTGATTTCTTCCTAAAAGAGGCGTATTTCTTATAAGCGGTACAGCCTGTAATTGGATGTATGACCATTCTCTTTACAGTTCACACAGAATGGCAAAACATTACTTTCTGGGGCAATAGTACATTTGCCAGGTGCGTGATTTTCATGACATTTCACACAAGAAAATGGACGAGTACAATTTCTTGAATAATGACCCCATCTTTGACACCTCCAACATTGAGCTATTTTTCTGTTTGACTTTGGACGTTCCCATGAAACTATCTGATTAAGGATATATGTACTTTATTCCGAGCAACTCATTACCCTTGCGATTTGGTTTAAGGATTACCAAAAATAAACCTGTATCGATTCCCTGTTTCCTAGAGTATTCCGTAGAAAACTTTGATATAGAATCAACGGTATCAGGGATAATTCTATCAATCTCAGACAGATTTATGATACAGGCCTCTACAAACTAAGCTCCGACGTTTATATTCTTTAGGAGTATATGTATATGAAGGAATTTCCTTTTCTTTTAATAAATATGTTATAGAAAAATTGCAATCTAAAACGTGAACACCCTCGGGTAAAAATTAGTTCACGTTTCTGCGAGTTCACTGTATGTATTTATGCTGAATGTTTAGCATAGATGTATGTAATTATAAAACCAAATAAGTACGCTACAATATATATTTGAAATGACGTATTTTAAAATACAACTTAATTTATTTCATTCATCATACGCCTTGTATTCATTAACGATGCAAAATATCCACATGAGTATGCAACACTTTTATTATGCTCGTATACTACTTGGCGTATGAGTGTTGTAAATTATATGTGTTAATTATGTATGGAAAGGGTGTCCCAACTAGAACGCAATTTTTAAATTTGGCGCCATTCGAAGTGTCATTGTTTGACATTTGAACAATTGTTATTGTGTGCTAGTAGAAGGTACGAGGTTAGTAAAAATGGAGCGCTACATGAATGAACAACGCATTCTCATTGTGAAATTGCGGCTAAAGTTCGTAAATTACGATTCATTTGGGGTCACAATAATGATCCAAAAGAGTCAACTGTTAAGAGATTAATGGATAAATTTACCGAAACTGGGTCTGTTAGTGATGTAAAGACAACAACGCGCCTTCGACCAGGTCGATCGACCTAAAATGTCGCAGTTGTACGTGATGATGTCGCTCAAACTCCATCCACCTCAATTCGACACCGAGCTCAGCAAATTGGTGTCTCCAAATCCACTATGCAGCGAATTTTGATGAAAGATTTGCATCTTCATGAATACAAAGTTCAATTGAATCAGGAACTGAAGCCAGCTGACCATGGACAGCGAAGGGAGTTCGTTAATTGTGTATTGGAGAGACAACTAGAAAATGCTGATTTTACCGATAAAATCATCTTCAGGCTCATTTCTTTCTTGATGGCTTCGTCAATAGGCAGAATTGTGGCATTTGGGGTGAGGAAAATCCTCGAGTGATTCACGAGAAGCAAATGCATCCTCAAAGTGTCACTGTGTGGTGTGGTTTTTGGGCTGGAGAAATCATTGGACCATTCTTTATGAAAATGAGGCAGGTCAAGCGCAAACAGTCAATGGTGTTCGGTATCGTGAAATGAAAAGAGGAAATTAGACGCTGCATTAATGAAATACCGCAGCATTTATGCAAAAAGGTCATTGAAAATTTCATTAAAAGATCGCGTGTGTACCAGCAAAGCCGCGGCGGCCATCTGCACGATATCTTATTCCATACATAACCTCATTCTGTCTACTTTACGATATAATAAAGCTTCCTTCACGATTTTGTTTTTAAATATCTGTGTTTAGGGACAGATATTAATATTTTTAGGGTAAGTCGTCTGTCAAGGCGTTTGACGATAAGTCAATTGGGTGGGAATCAAATTACCCTACATGACATCACACCTCGTCATGATCTGGTCTTTATTTTCAATTTATTTCTTAAAAGTTATTTGATACTCTTTGTTAAGGCATTAAGATTATTTATATGTTTATGCGCTTTAATACGGGTTGAGAACCAATTTGCCAAATACATCTAGTCGGGAAAATCTTTGTATATGCCACTTAAACTTTGTATTATAAATTTTATAAAGTGTATGTGATTTTTGTTATTCATTTAAATAAATATCCAGCGCGTAACAATAATTAATATAATTTTATTATATAACTAGCTAAACCCGGTGTGCTTTGCTACCCCCCCCCCTCGTCATAAAATAAAATATGTAGTTAAAACTTTAGGTAAATACATATTACAAAAAAAGTATTTTGTATAGCAAACATTGTTAGTGGTATACGTAAGTATCTGAATTAAAAAAAGGGGGCGATGAAGTAGGCGTGGTTCATAGTTATATGGCGACGTTAACAGTATTAAGAGCAATATACTACCAAATAAATGAACAAATGAATGAACAAATTTGTATAGAGAATAAAACTTTCAAAAATTTGGCGTGAAAAGGGGCGTGAAAGGGGCGTGGCTTAAGAAATCTTTATTTTTACCTCGCCTGGAGTATATAATGTGTATACAATTTGAAGTAAATCTGTTAAAAACTTTATGGGAGCAATTACAATATTTAAAAAAGTGGGCCTAAAAATGGGCGTGGTTAACTTAAAACTATATTTTCTTTCTTTCTAACTTTAAAAGAAGTTTAATTAATTTTAATTTTTGCTTTTAAATTTTTTTATTATTTTTTTTTACTTTAAACTAAATTGTAATGCAAAAATCAATATACAAATTACTAGCGGTGAAATTATCAAATTAAAAAAATTTATACAAAACAAGTGGCCAAAAAGATCTAAAACATAAACAATTTAAGTAATTAATTAAAATTTTATAGAAAAAAAAAGAAAACAAAAATCTGAGAAAAAAAATGAACAAGCTAATAAGGTAAAATGTTAAAACAAAATAGAATCATAGGTGATATACCCGACAACCTTTAAAATTTAATTTTTTTGAGTTACCTATATACCTAAGAATACAAATTTCATCTACACAAGGAAGGCAGCCGAAAGATCTTTCGACGTGGGATCCTGTAATATGTAAGTCAAATAAATTTTTTTAATTCTTTTATAACTTTAACAATTTTTATTTACATACAATTTCATTTTTACTATGAATATCTTTACTTAAATGATCATGTAAATTTGAGAAAAATGTTAATTTATTTAAATACAAAAAAAAAAAAAAAAAGAAGTTTAATTAATTTACTTAATATTAATTTTTAAAAGTCACCATGGTCTAGTGGTTAATAGTGTTGTCTAATTTAATTAATTTTTTTTTATCTATGAATTTTTTTTTGTAAATATTGATTTTTGCACATTTTTTTTTACTTTTAATTATATTTTAAAATGAGTTGAATTCTATTTTTTTATTTTAACAATATGTTTAAGGAATTTTTATTAATAAATATGTATGTATAGATTTAAAATGCATTTCTAATCGTTTTTAACTGGTTCCTGGTGAACTAATCGTTCAGGATAATTAATTTTTTTTGGGATCATACTTTTGTTTTTTTTGTATGTCATGCCTGTTTTTAGTATGATCATGGTTGGGAGGGGAAAATACTGTTTTACCATCTTACAGTATGTTCAATAATTTAAATGTCTGTTTCCGATTTTGTTTTGTCAAGTCTTCGTCTGTTTCTCAGCTTGTCTTGTGAGAGCTATCTTTTTCTTCTAATTTTTTTTTAAGCACGCACAAAATAAAATAATATTCTGTGCATGTCAACATAAAGTCTTCTTTAATAGCCCCGAATCCCCCCGATTGCCGATGAGATATTAGCCGGAAGAAAAAAAAAGTTGCGTGCTGGCTAGTTTTAGAGACTTATAACAAACATTTGACCCATATGCAAAATATAAAACAGTTCTATGCTACAGAGTACTCAAGTACATATGTAAGAATAAAAGTTGTTTTGTTTCCAATCAAATTGGGTTTTGAAATTTTACTATTTAAAAACGTTTTTTTTTTTTTTCTAAAAAAAAGTTTAATTTTTATACTGCATTTACATCTACGCAAAATCTACTAGATTTCAGTTTAAATCTTCAAGGAAATCTTTGCCGTTTACACTACTGTTTTTTGTCATATTGTGGGATTTCATTTTCATAACAAAAACAGCTGACTAAAAAGGAAGGAAAATTTTTAAATTTTTTTGTGGCCAAAAAATGAGCTTCACAATGAGTTTTTTGTTTTTAAAAAAGTACACAACAATATACTTATACTTTATTTACTATTTGGTGCTCCATTGCCAATTATCTTTAATAATTATTACGATTTTAAATTTTGCCGCAAAAATTCCAAAAAATACCGCGCTTTGTTTGCTTTTTTTATTGTCAAAGTGTCAAAATTTAATTGAACAGTGTTGCGTTTTTTAGTACATTAATAGGAAAATCACGGTTGTATTAGTAAGTAGTGCAAGATTTTGAAAGATTTTGGCGAAATCTACTAGATTTGCTGCATTTTGTTTTGTATGGGAAATCTCATCAAAATCTACCAGATTTGGCTTGAAATCCCGTAAGTAGTAGATTTCGCTTAGGTGTAAATGGCATATTAGAAATAAAAAGTTTTCTTAAAAAAATATATGGCAACGCTGCTCCCGCATCATAAAAAACACGAAATTTTGTCAATTTTATGGCGTTTTCTTTTCCGGCAAAAATGTTACACGTTTTTCCCATTTCGCATCTTTTTTAATTTTTTTGTGTTCTTTTCTGAAGAAATGTCAACACTGCTAAAGTGTAGTGTGTTCTTTTCTATAAATGTCACACTATAAAATTAAAAAATGGTGCACCTTTCACACTCTGTATTTTTAGAGGGGGAGAATCGCACGATAAAACAGCTGACCAGTGATGCCAACTTTTCGGACTCAAAACGCGTAAACATTTTTGAAAAAAGAGCTAAATGAAAAAAAAACACATCCAATTTTCTTTTTTTTTGCGTTTTGAGTGAAAATCCGGCTAAATCTATCCCGAAAAGGGCTAAGTTGGAATCGCTGCATCTGACATTTGATTTCTTTATGAATGTGTATTTGTGTTAAGAAACAAAAAAGATATATACAAAATGGAAAATATTACTATGTACTTTTTTATGTGCTGAAAAAATTTTGGATGACTTGTTGGATTCATCTTCATCATCTGATGATGATAAAATATTTTATATGAATATGGAAAGAAATCCACAACCGCGAGTGAAAGGCTTTGTAAAGAACGTAATTAATGAATACTCTGAAGTTGATGTATGTCAAATTTCATAGGACAATATCTCCTACTTCTTATATATGTAATGTATGTTTATATATATAATTTTTATGGTTTAAGAAGAATTTGCGTATTAGTCGGGAAGGTGCCATTCATGGTGAAATTAAATACCAGGTGACAGCATTGCTACAACAATTACAACAAGGCAAGAACAACAGGCATTTTTCTATATGATAAACTTTCGTCACTGTCAAAAAGTTTTTTTTTATATAACTTTTTGGCATTTTCAAATTCACCATGAATAATCAGCTGGCGCTACGCTGTCACCTAGTATTTAAATTCACCTTGGTGCCATTGGTCTTTTTGATAAATATTTATTATCTTATTTCAAGCGATCTTACCAGGGAGCTATCTGCTTCTTCTTTTTTAACAGAAAAAAAACAAAAACAGCTGTACATGAAAAAAAGTGTTACACTGTTGTAATTTTATGTTCTATTCTGACCATTAAAAATGCGACATCTTTAAAATGTGGGGTAAACATTATAAAAATGTACATAATAAAGGTGTAACATTTTATTTCAGAAAAGAAAACACCATTAAATACACTGCGTGCAACATGTTTATATATTTGTGGCACCATCACACATATACAACCGTGTATATTTTTCTTTAAAGTACCTTTAACACTCACATTTATTACAACTCTGTTTTATTTAAATTTAAGTATCAGTTGATTGTTTTTCCATGAATTGTTAACACGCCTTTTCTGAAGATTAGTTAATAAGTTTGTTTTTTAGTAATAGCATTTAATATTGATTAATAAAATAAAGCCAAATATTTATAGTCTTTGGTTTAATCCTCACAGAGCAATTACAACAAGAATTCCTAAATCTATATGTAATTCTATTGAAAGTGATAAAACAAAACGGATATTCAATACGTTTAAAATAAATATGTATTCGTACATAGAGGAAAATATGCAGTGGACAGACGGACATTTGATAGTTTTGGATGAATATTTTATGCCTGACCAGGCAAGACACATGCGACGCCATTGCACTGACATTGGTTAATCTTAAGCACTCGCACGTTTTGTCTAGTTTAGTTAATTTTGGGAAATTCCCACTTGTAAAATGCATACTATGATGATGAGTTTCAAATGCGCTAACCAATTAAGCTACAGCAGCATATTATTTTTTGGAAACATATTATTTTTGCGGACGAGTCTAAGTTTAATATCTATAATTATTTAACTGATTGTTCGACCTATTTATTTATTAAATAATTATATTTTATATTTCGCAAATTAGGTTTTTATATTTATTTTTTATTTCTTCCGATATTTCGCTACAACAATGTGTAGCATCTTCAGGGAAACAATAACAAAATTTAAAATTAATAACAATAAAAATATTTTTCAAAAATACCAGTAATTGTCACAATTTAAATATTACACAAACAAAAAGATTAATATGAAAAATATTTTAGTTTTTAGTTTTTGTGTTTTTATAAATCAAGTGTCTATAAGTTTGAGCAACATTATCTGTATCTACTTTAAAATTAATTCTAAGTTTTTTTGGTACATTAATAATTTCTAACATTTCGTTTATAACTATTTTCTGTTTTCAAAACTGATATGTTCTCAAAGTCGGGATAGTGATTCAAATTTGCACAATGCACAATGTGATGATAATGGTGTTTTTTGTGATGGTATATCTCTATGTTTTTAATCAGATTTGTGTCCTATATTTAGTTTGCTACATTTTTCATTATTATTACCATTACATGGCATTTTATAAACTACGTTTGACATTTCTAATTTAGGTATCCATCTTATCTTTTAGTTTATTCAATTATCTGCCTACTGTATTATACATTTTTGGAGCCATTTTATATTTGGTGTTATCAAATATATTAGATTTTTCTAAACTTTCGGATGTTTTAGATACATAAGTTAAAGATTTATATATTTTAGGTTCAGAAAATCGTTTTGTGTTATTCATTTTATTTTCAAATTGTCTTATTAATTTACAAATTATATTAATAAGGAATTTATTATCCTTTAATATTTTGTTAATCGTTTCTATATTTTTCTTGTGGAATTATAGAGAGAATATTGACAATAATAGCCTGTTCAGCGATCTCGAACGATAACGATCGCTTAGATAAGACTTAAGACACAAACTTGATTGTGGAATAAACAAACTCGATTGAGTAAAAAATAGATACGATAAAAAGTTTGTTTAAAGGTTTGTTCTTTTCCAAGTTTTTCCTTTTTCCTTTTTAAAAAATGTTAATTATAAAACAATTTTTTTTACCTTTTATATATATGATTAAAATTCAAATTTTGATTGATGTTTTCTTGTGTGTGTAAAAGTTCATAAAATTTTTGGATGCTAGAAAGAACCTGCGGTGGTACATGTTTCGATTGTTTTGTAAGGAAATGAATTTAAATTGTTCGTAATAAACAAAAAAAAGATTTTGAGAAATATGCATACGAAGGCTATGATAAATACCATGTCTCTCCTTACTCTGTTGGCTAATCAAATCTGTTTCTGTGACAGGATAAGATGTCTCAACAGTTATTTTCAAAATTTTATTTTTCTTCTGTAAGCACTAAAAAAAACTATGTCGTGTTAATATATGATTTCAAACCTGGATTATCTCGCAACAGGCCTACCATTTTTAAAAGAGATAGTCAGGCAAGGACTTAGATAATTCAGGTTTGTGCAACATTAGGTCCCATGAGCATAGCCATATTGCCGCAATACTACTGACCTCTACTTGGAATCAGTACCAGACTTGCAATAATCCTTATGATCAGGAACAAAATTTGGGTGAAAAAAAACAACGACAAAATTTGTAGTGCGTATCACGTGAGGCACACGACAATCCGTTACATTTTTCCCCCTCCTTTCTAGAACGTTCTTTTGTTTAATCTGTTGCGAATAAAAAAAAATCCCTAACAACGAGAATGAGAGTTGTTGTTACTAACAAAAACTGAGGAATTCCAAGATTGCTGTGGTGAAAGTTGCAAGGTTTTGGGACGACAAGAAAATTGCCCTTCTAAATCCGTAACAAACCTGCTTCAAATCATGATCATCGATATAGGATTTTAAACAGGCAGGATTTATGCGCGTTTGAGTTTGCCTACAAAAAAAAAGTTATGTTCAACGTGTGGCTCGACCCACGAAGCCGGGCAATAATAGGAAAGAAGAAAAAGGTATATGTATATGTGTAGTTATGCGTGTGGCACGACCCACGAAGCCGGGCAATATATATGTACATGCAACTATTTAGTACTAAGGGCGTATATGTAAAGCGTGGAATTTTCCAACGTACTTCCCCTGAAGGTCTTTGATTTCATAGAGGGAGTTTCCAATTTTACTCCTAATCCTACATTTGATGAACTTAGGGTTGAATTTTGAGTTAAGGCCCTTCTTGAAATCGCTCTGGGAATGGTTTTTCCTGAAAACTTCCTGACCGACAGAGAAGCTTACCGACTTGGTTTTCTATTATTGATTGTTACAACAATTTTTCACTGCAAACCACATTTTAGTTTTTAATTTACACGATTTTTTTTACTTTAATGACTTTTTACTTTTCACAATAAACCACAATGCCCTCTGTCTACGTTCCTAAATCAGCTGAGTGAGAGCAACAAAACTAACGGACCTGCGCAATGCTTAATCTTGTTGCTATCATTCATGGTTATTGTTGTTAATCCAACTGACAACCCAACCAACACACTAAAGAGAGGGAAATTTTCGTTGATATTTTAAATACAAAAGCCAACAACTACCTGCTGTTGGATTGTAAAATTAAATTACCAGCATTTTTCTCTCTACTCATTACTCGTTTCAGGTAAACAAAATAAAATACAAAATTAAACAGAAATATAAAACGAACTGGAATTTACTTACATTTGAAAGAATTGCAAGCTGAGGATTAATGTTTTCTATCCTTAGAACTAACACAGTTATAGTTGTTGTTCTCATTAATGTGTATACATACATACATACATACATGCACAAATAGCCAATCATTTAAGTAGGTAGCAAAGGATATCAGCAGGACTAAGTGTCGGCATTTGTGCAGTAGTTATTACAACGTCAAAGTGTAAAGTTGTTTTAGAAAAGAAAAATATTCTGGTTTGAATTTTTATCAGTTTTAGAAAAGTGTTTATTAGAGTTTTGTAAAAACTGTAATTTCCATAATAAAATTTTCGGCAGTTTTATAAAACAATAGTGCGATATTTTTTTTTAATAATAAATAAATAAATAATTTGCAATGGAACCTAAAGTGGTAAGTTTTAATTAAAAACTATTTTCAAACCAAAATTATTTCATTTCATATCAGATGAATAAAGGGATAAAATAATTGAAAATAACAATACATTATCAGGTAGCGTACATTGTTACTTTTTAGCGAACTTTAATACAATACAGATTTCTTTATACCGACGCAATCAAGATCAATATCTTTACAAAAATTGGAAAATTAAAGAAGCGTAAGGTTTTCAAGATTTAATATGTTTATAACAACGGACAGTATTAATATTTATACTCTACAACCCCATAGTGGGGGTCCAATATACCCTGGATTTGTGCTAATGTTTGTAACGCCAAAAATATTATTCTAATACCCACCTTCAAGTATACCGATCGACTGAGAATCACTTTCTGAGTCGACTAAATGATGTCAGGTGGCAATTTTAAAGATATTTTGATCAAATTTAGTACGAGACTCGGCCCAAAGACGGTTAGTATTGAATTTGGCAAATTATTTCACCTAGACAAATGTCCTCCGAAAAAGGGGTTTATCGGTCATAAATGTTTTATTTATGTATGTATCTAAATAAATTTCGCCACAAATAAATTGAACGTAATGTAATTAGGCTTTACAAATTTTGTGCAGATCGTATTATTAAATTTTGATATTCAAATAATATTTAACACAAATATGTTTCATATACATATGTATGTACATATATACAAATTATTCAGCGATTATGATTTATGATGATGGATCAAAAATCACTTTACAGATAAAAATCTTGATCGTTCCATAATACTGTTTTAGCTCATATACTGGGTGTAGGGTATTATATGATCTATATTTTCTTTCTTGTGCAATATTACATTACTTACTTATTATTTTTTATTTCATTTATTTCCAGATACAATTACCCATTATGTCCGTAGTTGTAGGTTCGACTAATAAATTTACAGGAACCATACAAGAACCAGGCCAACGCAACAATCGCCCCTTAACGGTTAATACCTGGTCACAAACAATCGGCAGTAATTTTTCCTATCCACATGAACAACAACAACAGTCACAAAAAGAAAAGGAATTAGAGGAAAAAATAACACTACTACAGGCAACGCTTAAAGCACAAACCGAACTCTTATTTGAAACACATGCCACGTCAGCAAATACATCAGCATCACTGTCACAACAGCAACCACAGCAAAGACAGGAGCAACACACCATAAACAAATATGATCTTCGAAACGTATTTGTAACTATTGGACCCAACAACACCATATGCATGGTTCCATACCAAAATATGGATTGGACCTAAGCTTCAATTCCCAATAAAAGAAGATAGTGGCAATGGAAGTGGAGGTCCAATCCATATCATCGTACAGTACGGTGCATACGGTGTTGTTGGGTCCATTACTTACTATTATATTTCCTACTAGGAACCACAGGACATAATATATATTTTGAAGATCAAAAAATAATATATACTCTAGTTTTAGTCCTTTTTAATAAATATAAATAAGTTAAATAAGTTTTAATAAATAAAGAATTTTTTTATCTTTAACAAAACTTAATAAATAATTGTCTTTTTTTTAATACGAGTACAGTATAATAAGTTTGTCATTCCTTTTGTGACACATCGAAACCATAATTTAAAAATAATAATTACAATTTAAATTCTTTTAAATAATTTTTTAAAGTTGGAAAACTTCATAAATACATTTTCATTTATTCCCATATATTTTTTTTAAATACATTTCTATTACAATAGAAATTGTATAATAATTTATACCTATCTAAATTTTAATACATGTTACAGCGTGCAGAAGTTTATTTTTAGTCAATATACCAATAGGGATTAATAGATCATCTATTAATATATAAATATTTAATTAATTAATAGATATTAATTAATAGATATCTATTAATCTAGACTAAAAAAGAAATTTTAAATTCAATTAAGAATATCATGTTATTGAATCTTTATTAATCATTATTTATATAATTATTATGAAGAAATAAATTTATTTAAAAAAAACTTATTTAATAATGTATGATAACTATATTTGATGTTATTATATAAATTATTTATTAATTATTAATTTTATATTATTTATGTCATAATTTAATATATCTATATATATAAATATATGAAGATATAGTTATAAATATAGTTTAAATAATATATTAAATATAAGAATTTTTATAAAAATATAATAATTAATAAATTATATAATAAAATTATATTAATTATTGTTACGCGCTGGATATTTATTTAAATGAATAACAAAAATCACATACACTTTATAAAATTTATAATACAAAGTTTAAGTGGCATATACAAAGATTTTCCCGACTAGATATATTTGGCAAATTGGTTCTCAACCCGTATTAAAGCGCATAAGCAAAAAAATACTCTTAATGCCTTAACAAAGAGTATCAAATAACTTTTAAGAAATAAATTGAAAATAAAGACCAGATCATGACAGACTGACTTCTTAGATTAGTTATCTTTCCCATTTAATAGAAATTTAAGATTGCATTTTATAATGGCAAACAATAGAATTTATTTAATATAAATGGTGTCTCAACTAGAACGCAATTTTTATATTTTAAATAAAACACAGATATTTACAAAAAAATCGTGAAGGAAGCTTTATTATATCGTAAAGTAGACAGAATGAGATTATGTATGGAATAAGATATCGTGCAGATGGCCGCCGCGGCTTTGCTGGTACACACGCGATCTTTTAATGAAATTTTCAATGACCTTTTTGCATAAATGCTGCGGTATTTCATTAATGCAGCGTCTAATTTCCTCTTTTCATTTCACGATACCGAACACCATTGACTGTTTGCGCTTGACCTGCCTCATTTTCATAAAGAATGGTCCAATGATTTCTCCAGCCCAAAAACCACACCACACAGTGACACGTTGAGGATGCATTTGTTTCTCGTGAATCACTTGAGGATTTTCCTCACCCCAAATGCCACAATTCTGGCTATTGACGAAGCCATCAAGAAAGAAATGGGCCTCGTCACTGAAGATGATTTTATCGGTAAAATCAGCATTTTCTAGTTGTCTCTCCAATACCCAATTAACGAACTCCCTTCGCTGTCCATGGTCAGCTGGCTTCAGTTCCTGATTCAATTGAACTTTGTATTCATGAAGATGCAAATCTTTCATCAAAATTCGCTGCATAGTGGATTTGGAGACACCAATTTGCTGAGCTCGGTGTCGAATTGAGGTGGATGGAGTTTGAGCGACATCATCACGTACTGCTGCGACATTTTAGGTCGATCGACCTGGTCGAAGGCGCGTTGTTGTCTTTACATCACTAACAGACACAGTTTCGGCAAATTTATCCATTAATCTCTTTACAGTTGACTCTTTTGGATCATTATTGTGGCCCCAAATGAATCGTAATTTACGAACTTTAGCCGCAATTTCACAATGAGAATGCGTTGTTCATTCATGTAGCGCTCCATTTTTACTAACCTCGTACCTTCTACTAGCAAACAATAACAATTGTTCAAATGTCAAACAACGACACTTCGAATGGCGCCAAATTTAAAAATTGCGTTCTAGTTGGGACTCCCTTTCCATACATAATTAACACATATAATTTACAACACTCATACGCCAAGTAGTATACGAGCATAATAAAAGTGTTGCATACTCATGTGGATATTTTGCATCGTTAATGAATACAAGGCGTATGATGAATGAAATAAATTAAGTCAAAATACGTCATTTCAAATAAACACGTGCACAGTTCTATCTGTTAGTACCAGTTTCTCTTAGTTTGCTACTTCTGGTATGTATTGGTAAATATTTTCTTGTTTCTGGTATTGGTAAGTATTGTTATTGTACAAACTACTTACTGTGTGAGTAGAGAATGAGAGTAACATATTTACTTTTATTTGTTTTCATAAAACAGATATGAACAAATACTGATGTTAATAACATGTTATTTGTGATACTCGGGCAAATTGTTATAACATGATAAGCAAAAAAAATAATTCTTTTTGTAAAATTAGTGTGCATTTTTATACCCTTCACCTTCATGAGAAGGGTATATATAAATTTGTCATTCCGTGTGAAATTTCCACAATATAATTTTCCGACCCTATAAAGTATATATATTCTGGATCCTTATATATAGCGAAGTCGATTAAGCCATGTCCGTCTGTCTGTCTGTCTGGATGTTGAAATCAGTTTTTTGAAGTCCCAAGATACATTCGGGATCCAAACCTTCAATAGTTCTGTCAGAAGTGCTTTCGAGAAGTTTGCTATTTAAAATCAGCAAAATCGGTTTAGGTCAACCAGAGTTATGAACCAATATGTGAGACCACCTCCATAAAAATTTGATATTTTTCGTCCATTTTATTGCAATATTTTGAAATATATTGTAGATAATACCATGAAATTTTGTATACGTTGTTTGTACGAAAGTGTATAATAATTTATACCTATCTAAATTTTAATACATGTTACAGCGTGCAGAAGTTTATTTTTAGTCAATATACCAATAGGGATTAATAGATCATCTATTAATATATAAATATTTAATTAATTAATAGATATTAATTAATAGATATCTATTAATCTAGACTAAAAAAGAAATTTTAAATTCAATTAAGAATATCATGTTATTGAATCTTTATTAATCATTATTTATATAATTATTATGAAGAAATAAATTTATTTAAAAAAAACTTATTTAATAATGTATGATAACTATATTTGATGTTATTATATAAATTATTTATTAATTATTAATTTTATATTATTTATGTCATAATTTAATATATCTATATATATAAATATATGAAGATATAGTTATAAATATAGTTTAAATAATATATTAAATATAAGAATTTTTATAAAAATATAATAATTAATAAATTATATAATAAAATTATATTAATTATTGTTACGCGCTGGATATTTATTTAAATGAATAACAAAAATCACATACACTTTATAAAATTTATAATACAAAGTTTAAGTGGCATATACAAAGATTTTCCCGACTAGATATATTTGGCAAATTGGTTCTCAACCCGTATTAAAGCGCATAAGCAAAAAAATACTCTTAATGCCTTAACAAAGAGTATCAAATAACTTTTAAGAAATAAATTGAAAATAAAGACCAGATCATGACAGACTGACTTCTTAGATTAGTTATCTTTCCCATTTAATAGAAATTTAAGATTGCATTTTATAATGGCAAACAATAGAATTTATTTAATATAAATGGTGTCTCAACTAGAACGCAATTTTTATATTTTAAATAAAACACAGATATTTACAAAAAAATCGTGAAGGAAGCTTTATTATATCGTAAAGTAGACAGAATGAGATTATGTATGGAATAAGATATCGTGCAGATGGCCGCCGCGGCTTTGCTGGTACACACGCGATCTTTTAATGAAATTTTCAATGACCTTTTTGCATAAATGCTGCGGTATTTCATTAATGCAGCGTCTAATTTCCTCTTTTCATTTCACGATACCGAACACCATTGACTGTTTGCGCTTGACCTGCCTCATTTTCATAAAGAATGGTCCAATGATTTCTCCAGCCCAAAAACCACACCACACAGTGACACGTTGAGGATGCATTTGTTTCTCGTGAATCACTTGAGGATTTTCCTCACCCCAAATGCCACAATTCTGGCTATTGACGAAGCCATCAAGAAAGAAATGGGCCTCGTCACTGAAGATGATTTTATCGGTAAAATCAGCATTTTCTAGTTGTCTCTCCAATACCCAATTAACGAACTCCCTTCGCTGTCCATGGTCAGCTGGCTTCAGTTCCTGATTCAATTGAACTTTGTATTCATGAAGATGCAAATCTTTCATCAAAATTCGCTGCATAGTGGATTTGGAGACACCAATTTGCTGAGCTCGGTGTCGAATTGAGGTGGATGGAGTTTGAGCGACATCATCACGTACTGCTGCGACATTTTAGGTCGATCGACCTGGTCGAAGGCGCGTTGTTGTCTTTACATCACTAACAGACACAGTTTCGGCAAATTTATCCATTAATCTCTTTACAGTTGACTCTTTTGGATCATTATTGTGGCCCCAAATGAATCGTAATTTACGAACTTTAGCCGCAATTTCACAATGAGAATGCGTTGTTCATTCATGTAGCGCTCCATTTTTACTAACCTCGTACCTTCTACTAGCAAACAATAACAATTGTTCAAATGTCAAACAACGACACTTCGAATGGCGCCAAATTTAAAAATTGCGTTCTAGTTGGGACTCCCTTTCCATACATAATTAACACATATAATTTACAACACTCATACGCCAAGTAGTATACGAGCATAATAAAAGTGTTGCATACTCATGTGGATATTTTGCATCGTTAATGAATACAAGGCGTATGATGAATGAAATAAATTAAGTCAAAATACGTCATTTCAAATAAACACGTGCACAGTTCTATCTGTTAGTACCAGTTTCTCTTAGTTTGCTACTTCTGGTATGTATTGGTAAATATTTTCTTGTTTCTGGTATTGGTAAGTATTGTTATTGTACAAACTACTTACTGTGTGAGTAGAGAATGAGAGTAACATATTTACTTTTATTTGTTTTCATAAAACAGATATGAACAAATACTGATGTTAATAACATGTTATTTGTGATACTCGGGCAAATTGTTATAACATGATAAGCAAAAAAATAATTCTTTTTGTAAAATTAGTGTGCATTTTTATACCCTTCACCTTCATGAGAAGGGTATATATAAATTTGTCATTCCGTGTGAAATTTCCACAATATAATTTTCCGACCCTATAAAGTATATATATTCTGGATCCTTATATATAGCGAAGTCGATTAAGCCATGTCCGTCTGTCTGTCTGTCTGGATGTTGAAATCAGTTTTTTGAAGTCCCAAGATACATTCGGGATCCAAACCTTCAATAGTTCTGTCAGAAGTGCTTTCGAGAAGTTTGCTATTTAAAATCAGCAAAATCGGTTTAGGTCAACCAGAGTTATGAACCAATATGTGAGACCACCTCCATAAAAATTTGATATTTTTCGTCCATTTTATTGCAATATTTTGAAATATATTGTAGATAATACCATGAAATTTTGTATACGTTGTTTGTACGAAAGTGTGCGGAAAACAGTAAGAATCGGTTCATGATTTCTCATAGCCCCCATACAAATATATATATTCCCGAAATATGGCTTAATGATAAATAAATGCCTATAAAATTGGAATATCAAGACAAAATTCAGCAAAAATAAGTTTTATACAAAAAGAAATCACAAACCGAAAGCAGCAAGCAGAGGCAAGCAGCAATGACTGCAGGGTTCAGAATGCGCAATATAGCTAATCTATTGATAATGCATAAGCCTCTTCTGTATCCAATGACCGTCTATGCGCGGTGTAGAGCCGCACCCTACACGAGGTGTCTCTGTTGTAATAGCAGAACATGGCGGATCTAGAGCGGACACTCGATAAAAACCCGTAATTCCGGATGTTATCCGCACCGTGTCCATGGAATGAATGGCACCACGTTAATGTGTCTTAAAACGGTGGCCTCTGGACAAGGGCATTGTCCAGTTGTATTATGCCCATCTGCAACATGGGGCTCTGTTGCATGATGTTTTGTTTTCTCCCCATTAATTGTACATTTCTTTACAGATGGAAAACTCTATTAAACAGAATAACGAAGATAAATCAGAACAGGTCGCCATGGACCTTACTGAATCTGTTGAAGGCTCAAACGTGCCTAACACGTCAACAGTAATATCGGCTAATACCTTAGCGTTAGGGGACTCCTGTCCCAAATCCACTGAGGTAGCCATCACAACGGATGAAGAGGATGCGTTATTGGAGTTAACGCCTAACACGCAACCCACTACATCCGCCAATACCGTTGCCATGGTGCAACAGACTAAAAGTGCAAACGATAGACCAAAATTATGTGGGGCTGCACGCAAACGTCTAAAGCTCTTTATGGAGCAAGGTATGGACATCGATGAGGCAAGAAGACTGTGCCTAAAGCCGATGAAAGAAGTTCGCAGTGAGATGTGAGACCTTAAAATCCCCAGGAAAAGAGGTAGGTCAGATGGATCATCTCCTGATAAACCTAACCCCCCTAAAAGAGTAGCTAGTGCAACTGCAGATGGTATACCTGGTACCAAAAGCATAAACAATCCTACTCTACCCTCGTACAGGAATATGGTCCAAATTGTGCGGCTAGGGGTAATTCCATTAGATTTCCCAATGACTATATGGTCTGATGACAAGCTAAAGCTTATACAGACAGCAGTCCTGGACAAAATTGTGGAGCTGAAAAAAGGCTCAATAAAACCACAATTTGCAGGCTGTACGTTCAAACCAGGCTGGCTTGTTTTTAACTGCAAGGGAAACGATTCAGCTCAATGGATCAAGGATCATGTTTCCACACTGAAACCTTGGGATGATGCGGCAATGAAGGTTGTGTCAGAGGAGGATGTTCCACGAACGGAGAAATTCGTTGGATATTTTCCCGAAGCACCTGATATTACCAACAACAGAATTCTATCACTCATAGAAGGTCAGAATGGTGACCTAATGGTAGAATTCTGGAAGATATTGAATCGGGTCAGTAAGGGTAGCATTGCTGAAATCACCTTTGCAATTGACCCTAAATCGGCTTCCCAACTAAAGGAGAGAAACTACCACATTGGCTATGGGTATGGCACAGTGCACATGAGGCCTACAAATCGCCAACACAGGGCGAACGACCTACCCATGAGGGCAAAAGTGAGTGACAGAACAAGTCAAATAGTTTCTAGCAAAAAGGACATTAATTGCCCTAAATTGCAAACAGACTTACCTTCTTGTTCTGGTACAATCACCAAGCCCGACACGCAAAAGAAGGATGTACCCTACTCAACCGGAAAGGTTCGTCAAGACCTAAAGGACAACATTGTCCTTAAAAAGTCCACTGACAAACCAACCAGTTCGAGAAAAGGTATAACTTCTTCTACGAACAGGCCAATCTCGAGCAAAATAAAGAGAAACTCTGGTAACAGACCGCGAAAAGGCGACAGTGCCTCAGCTGCGGAAGCAGCTTTACAAAGCACCAACCGCGGTAGAAAGATGGCTGCGCGGTCCAGGAAACAGTCTAATGTTTCCCACCGCTAGTAAACATATAGCCAAGAGGCACTTGAAGTGCCTGCAGGTGAACTTACATCACGCCAAGGCAGCGTCCGATTTGCTATGCCGTAGGTTCACCAAAGACCTCCTGGATATCTGTTTTATTCAGGAACCATGGATCAACTCAGGGGTAATCAAGGGACTCCATTGCGATCATGGTAAGCTTATTTATGATTCAAATGCGATAAGGCCCAGAGCGGCACTGCTCGTCAGAAAGGATCTAACATTTTTGACTATCTCAGAATTCGTTCATGAGGATCTTGTGGCGATACGGGCAAATATTCCATCGATAGGAGCCGAACATGAAGTAATCATTGCCTCTGCCTACATGCCAGGGGATGATACGATGGCGCCTTCATCGGAGGTTTTCAAACTGGTAGACTATTGCCAAAAGAAAAATCTGGGTTGGATTATTTGCTGTGATGCCAAGGCTCATCATACGGTTTGGGGTAGCAGTAATATCAACAAACGAGGTGAGTCTTTATTAGAATTCATTTGCAACTACAATGTAAATATAGCAAACAGGGGTGATGAACCCACCTTTAGGAATATTATTAGACAGAAGGTTTTGGATCTCACATTATCTAGTAATAACCTATCATATGCCATAAGGAATTGGCACGTCTCAGATGATATTTCTATGTCTGACCATCAATATATATTGTTCGACATTGAAGGATCTTTGACGTATGAAGCGAAATTTCGTAATCCCATATATACGAATTGGGAACTTTTTCGCTTTCACTTAGGTAACACTGAAAATTTCAATAGGGACTTAATATTTGGTAAATCGGAAATCGATTTTGAGGCAAATGAATTAAGTTCGAACATTCGTACTGCTTTCGAATCTAGTTCTCAGTTAAAGTCTAGGAGGCCGAAGAGGGATGTACCCTGGTGGCACAATGGGCTTGAAAAACTAAGGGCTAAGGCTAGACATCTATTCAACAGGGCCAAACTTACAGGTGACTGGATCACCTATAAAACGGCTCTCACTGAATACAATAAGGAAATCAGGAGATCAAAAAGATCAAAGTGGCGTAGCTACTGCGAGGAAATTGATAATCTCCCGGAAACTATTCGGTTACAAAAGACCTTATCTCGGAATCATACTAATGGTCTCTGTATGCTGAAACGTCCAGATGGTACGTACACTGAGTCACCGGAGGAGACCTGTAAACTTCTACTAGATACTCACTTTCCCGGTTCATTGCCTTTCATGGAAACTGCGACTTTCACAAGGGTTCTCTCAATATCCAATAGAAAGCGTCGGTTAGCAGGCAGGATCTTTAGTACAGAGCGGGTAAAATGGGCGATATCTAAATTTAGCCCATTTAAATCCCCAGGAACAGATGGAATTTTTCCATGCTTTCTACAACAAGGAAATAACATTATCGTCCCTCAACTATCGAGAATCTTCATATCAAGTTTAATGGCTTGTCATGTGCCAACGACTTGGCGTGAAGTTAAAGTGGTATTTATACCTAAGGCTGGGGGAAAATCTGAACAACTGCCAAAGTCGTACAGACCAATTAGTCTCAGCTCGTTTTTCCTGAAAACGATGGAGAAACTACTCGATAGTTATATTAGGGATAACTATCTCTTGATGCATCCAATACATCGTTTCCAGTTTGCCTACCAACCTGGTAAATCTACGGTGACTGCCATTCATCAATTAACGACGCAAATCGAAAAGGCCATTGGTGCCAATAACATATCACTTTGTGCGTTTATTGACATTCAGGGGGCCTTCGACAACACGTCATATAGTGCTATTGATTTATCACTGTATAGAAAAGGAGTTCCGAATATTATAAGGAAATGGATTTTGGAAATGCTGTCATCCAGGGTTATTAAGTTGGACTTAGGAGGGTCATCGAAAACCATACGGGCAACCAGAGGATGCCCACAAGGTGGCGTATTATCGCCTTTATTGTGGACTCTGGTTATCGATGAACTACTGGAAAAACTTAACAACCTAGGATTCCGTACATATGGCTACGCCGATGACCTAGTAATTTCTATTACTGGGTGGGATGACGTAACGATATCGGACTGCTCCAAATATAACCAACAAGTGGTGCTTGGATAAGGGTTTAACCATCAACCCAGCCAAGACAATTATTGTGCCATTCACAAAACGTAGAGCTATTAGACTTATAGAGCCTACATTGAATGGCTCATCTATTGGGTTTTCTAAGGAAGTAAAATATCTTGGGGTTACACTTGATAGTTCTCTCACTTGGAATTCTCACTTGGCGAACACTATCAAAAGAGCTACTAGAGCATTATATGCCTGCCAGCGACTTTTTGGTAAAACGTGGGGGTTAAGACCGAATATGATTTACTGGTCGTTTATCACAATTATTAGGCCAATAATAACATACGCTGCTTTAGCATGGTGGAAAAAAGTTGAACAGCTGACTGCTAGATCGCAACTTGACAAGATCTATCGGCTCATCTGTATCTCTATTACTGGGTCCATGAAGACCTGCCCCACTCATGCTCTGGGTGCAATCCTACATATCCCACCCCTACATTTATTGATAATGGAGGAGGCCTATAGGAGTGCATCCAGACTACCGGAGATATCCCGTCTATTGCCGGGAGATCTGGTTGGGCACATGAGCATACTAGGCATCTTTGCGAATGATCCTAGTATTGCAGTATCAGACTATATGTCAAAGACTCTGGTGTTAAATAGAAGGTTTAACGTCCTTATACCTAAAAGGGATGAATGGTTAAATCAGACATGGTGGCAGATTAATGCCGATCAAGTATGGTTTACCGATGGTTCCAAACAGGCTAATGGTGACACTGGGGCTGGCATATATGGGCCCAACTTTCAAAGGGGAATCCCAATGGGTACATTCCCATCTATTTTTCAGGCGGAAATTTATGCCATCCTTATATGCTCTAACGAATGTCTGAGACGCAGAGTTAGGCACAATAGGATTTTTATTATGTCTGATAGCCAAGCTGCTCTCAGATCCTTATCTTCATATGAAATAAGGTCTAGGGTAGTTATGGACTGTTGGACATCATTGAATGAACTCGGCACGCATAATTTTTTTTTTTTTTTTTTTTTTTTTTTTTTTTTTTTTTGCATTTAATTATTTATTGAATCTTCATATTTTGAAATGACAATAAGTATTCAAATCTTAATACTAAAAAGAAAATAATAAGCCCAGCCAGTGCTAGACAAAAATTTTTATGATACTAGAAAAATTTCACATCAACTGATCCAGTCATCTATTTTGCGCTTGAGTTAAAGCAAGGGTATCCCTCCTTCTCAACCGATTGTGGCCACTAAAGTTAAGGATGTCTCGTGCAAGGGGGTTTGGATGGTGTTCAAGTTTGCTGACATACTTTGACGCATATTTTGTAAATTCGACTTTTACTAATGGCACGCCTAGATCTTTGTGGATTCGAGTATTTTTAACATACCATGGAGCTGCAGTAATTATACGTAGAATTTTATTTTGACCCCTTTGAATTTTTTGAATGTTTGATGCTGAAGCAGTACCCCATAATTGAATTCCATAACACCAGATTGGCTTTAGAATTGCATTGTACAACAAAAGTTTGCAATCCAATTTCAATGTAGAGTTTCTGCCGATTAACCAATTAAGTTGCACTGCTTTTAATCTCATTTGTGCAAGTTTCGCTTCAATATGAGACTTCCAAGTTAAACGGCGGTCGAGGTGAATGCCGAGGTATTTGACTTCATTATGTTGAGGAATAATTTGATTATTTATTCTGATGGCCGAGCAGGTATCTTTTCGCAATGTGAAAGTGATATGAATACATTTTTGTTCATTTACCCTGATTTTCCAAAGCTCTAGCCAATTCTCTAGTTTATAAACATAATTCTGCAAATTCTGTGATGCAACTTGGTGGTCCTTATGGACGCTGACAAAGGCTGTATCGTCTGCAAAAGTTGACGTGTGGATTTTGGGGTCTGAGGGCATGTCGGAGGCATAAATCAAATATAAAGTAGGGCCCAGTATGCTACCCTGAGGCACACCTGATTCAATTGGCTGAGCGGTACTTAAAAAATTGCCTTCTTTGATTTTAAATTTGCGACCGTATAAATAACTTTCCATGAGTTTATGGGTGTTAGCAGGCAGAGTTAATTTAATTTTGTGCATTAAACCGTCATGCCAAACTTTGTCGAACGCTTGGGACACATCAATGAAAAGGGCGGAGCAGTATTTTTTATCTTCAAACGACCCTCTTATCACATTTACCAATCTGTGAGTTTGTTCGATGGTACTGTGTTTAGCTCTGAATCCGAATTGATGATTTGGAATACATTCAGTGTCATTCAGAATTGGAGTCAACTTAGTCATTAACAATTTTTCGAACAGTTTAGAAATTGTCGGCAGTAGGCTAATTGGCCTATATGACTCCACTTTGGTGTGGTCCTTCCCTGACTTAGGAATCATAGTGATCATAGACACCTTCCAATCTGCAGGATAGTATTCTAGGCGTAAAATAGCGTTGAAGATAAAGAGGATAATTCTTCTTGCTACACGAGGTAACTCCACAAGAATTTTATTGCTGATTTTATCCATACCTGGAGCCTTTCTAAGGTTCAGAGTACCAATAGCGTTTTGGACATCACGAAAGTTTAGTCTTAGGGGTACAGGAGGCCTTATAACAAGTGGTGGCAAATCAGATTCGTTATTATTTGAGTTGTTTATAGTAAACACATTTCTCAAATGGTTAACAAATAATGTCCCTTTCTCGGAATCATTTCTAGCCCAGTCACCAGTCGGATTTCGCAAAGGAGGTTTTCCTCTCACTGGTCTTTTTAAACCTCTTGCCGCCCTCCATAACGAGTAGTCAGATTGTGGGGTACTATCAAGACCTTCCAAGTAAGATCTAAGTGAGGCCGTTCTTTGGGTTTGTAAGAATTGTCTTAGTATATCTCTGCATACCCGCAGCCTAGCTTTCAGTTCAGGAGACCTGTGAATTTGCCACTCTCTTCTAACTCTTCTTTTTTCTGACAGGAGATAATCGAGTTCAGCGAAATAAGTTCTATTTGTCCCACTTCTGCACTCAACGTCGTATGTGGAGGCGTGACTCTTCGTATGTCCTCAGTAAACTTGCCAATCGACCCATCAATATCCTCGGTAGTTCTCAACACTACATTTTCCGTGCAGTGGGAACTTAAATACTTTTTATACTTTATCCAACTTACTCTGGTTTTAGATATGTCCCGAAATGGAGAGCCATTCCCTTGAAGGAAACGCATTGAAATAATAGAAAGAGAATGATCTGAAGACAAGTCTAATGAAGGCTCCACTTGTATCGATTCTACAGGGATATTTTTCACTACTCCGAAGTCAATAACATCGGGAATCTTCCGTCGGTCCGTCGGCCAGTAGGTGGGATGCCCGCTTGAGAGTACATCTAATCCCATTTTGGCAATGGTGTTGAAGAGTTCACGACCCTTCGGGGTCACCAGACGTGAACCCCAAAAAGTGTGTTTGGCGTTAAAGTCACCAGCAACTAAAAATCTAGCTCCAAGGGAATTGAAGAAGCTGTAGTATTGGTGTTCTTTTATTGAAAATCGAGGTGGCGAATAAATTGATGATAAAACAAAATTGTATTGACAGAATTCAATGCAAATGTTTGTTGCTTGTTGTTCATTAAATAATGTTTTATTCTGTTCTTTATAAGAATTGCCGATCCTCCACATGCTCTTCCGCGGGGATCTTTAGTGTCATACAACACGTAGCCATTAATTTTGAATGACGCTGTCGCCGTCAAGTGAGTTTCAGCAATCATCATGACATCAATCTGCTTATCCATCAGGAAGTGCTCCAGTTCGTTTTTATGTTGGCGGAGGCCGTTCGCATTCCAAAAACAAATTTTTAAACAAATCATTTCTTTAAAATGGCTTGTAAGATAGTGGATTGCATTTTCAGCATTTCCTGCATCATGGATGTCATAGTGGTCGTAAAAGTGTTCATGGTTTGGACAAGTGTCTGCAATGTAGTCTCTAGAGTGTTAATATTAGGCTCGTAATATTGTGATTTAGGTGCCTGCTCCAAACCTGGCATATTAGATTTAGCCACGTTAGCGTAAGAAACTTGTCTAGAACTAGGCGCGTTTACATGACTAGTGGACCGTAACAATTGCGGGAAATTGTCACTCGATGCCAAAATAGGCTGTTGACGATGATCAGGTAATACTGACATCTTGTTGGTACTTATGGCTTTCAAATGAGTGTAAACTGGACAACCTCTATGCACGTATAATGAACTTACCTTGTGCTGGGTACCAGGTCATGAAGGCCATGCTGGTAATGAACGTGCTGATTGTTTGACCAATAGAGGTGCTCGACGCCCATTTATAGGCCCGGAACCATTCTTTGGCATTCCACGTGGTTACACTATGGAACGAATTAGTTCTTGGGTAGAATCGGAATTTTCCCGATGTTGGAACAACCTGCCAGGACTTAGACAGTCCAAAAGGTTTATTACTCTGTCTAAACGAAGATCTCAATTATTGCTATCGCTCGGAAAGGGCGAATTGAGATTACTTACTGGATTATTCACAGGACACGGTAGCTTTAGATATCACCAATTTACTCTAGGTAATGTTGCGAATGATCAGTGTAGGTTTTGTGAACTTGAAGCCGAAACCTCTGAACATATTCTTTGCGACTGTCCAATGCTGGCAATACGCAGAGCAAGATGGCTCGGAAGGGCCTTTATGGCCCCAGGGGATGTAATTGATCTCTCATCTAAAAAAATAATTGGCTTTATACATAGCCTAAATTTAACATGATGAAACTTCAAGGCTGCACAAAAGATCTCATAGGTCGTGGTGCATGAAGCCTCACTTAATAATAATAAATAAATTTTTTTTTAGTTCGGTCCATGTTTGACCATAGACCCCATATAAAGTCCACTTACAAAATTCACTTAAATACATATAAAACAGATATAAATAATGTTAAACGGCTAAAATTTGACATACATACTCTTTATAGGCAAATAAATTATTGTACCAAATTTTATAGTGGTCGGCTCAGAAATGGTCATAGCACCCATACAAAAATCTTCCCGAAATATTGCTCAATTATACATAAATGCCTATAAAATTGGAATATCAAGACAAAATTCAGCAAAACTAAGTTTTGTGCAAAAAGAAATCTCAAAACGAAATTTTTTTTAATTCGGTCCATGTTTGACCATAGACCCCATATAAAGTCCACTTACAAAATTCACTTAAATACGTATAAAACAGATATAAATAATGTTAAACGGCTAAAATTTGACATAAATACTCTTTATAGGCAAATAAATTGTTGTACTAAATTTTATGGTGGTCGGCCCACAACTGGTCATAGCTCCCATACAAGGACCACATCTGAAAAAGACATTTTTCCCTATATATATTGTATAAATATCGTTACCGACTCAAAACTTTGTACAGATCATTTACATATATACAAAAATCATTCCACACAATTTTGTTAATTTCGGTCTATTTTTAACCGTATGCCCCATATAAAGCCCCCTTCGGAAAATCCCTTTAATACTCATAAATTGCTTATAAATAAGGGTACCAATCCAAAATTTTACATGGATCATTTACATACATGCCTAAATCAAACTACTGGATTTTGAGAATATCGGTTCATATTTGACAATATCTCCCACATAAGGTCCACTCTCGAAATCCACGTTAATACTAATATATATCGTATATATAGTGGTATTATGTTGAAATTCGACGTCAAGTATCCTCATATGCATGAAAATAACTGTTCCAAAATTTAAGAAGATCGGCCCACCTGCCATATGAAGCATTTCCAAAAAACAAATAAATTCGGGTCAAAAAATATTCTTTTCGGATTTAACCCATATTCGGTTCATATTTTATAATCATGATATATATCGTTGGAAAGGTATTTTTAATACCTTTTATTAAATGTATTACAAATTATCAGACACCCAGTAGTTCCCGAGATATAGGCCTATATATTTTCAACTTTAAGGGCCCGCGCCCTCGAAAATAGGCGTGGCCGCCAAAAAAATTTTTTTTGCGGGTATCTCTTCTAAAATCCTTATTTGTTTTTTTTTTTAACAAAATCACTAAAACCGAATTGTACCCCTTTTTATACCCTTCACCATCGTGAGAAGGGTATATATAAGTTTGTCATTCCGTGTGTAATTTCCACAAAAAAATTTTCCGACCCTATAAAGTATATATATTCTGGATCCTTATAGATAGCGAAGTCGATTAAGCCATGTCCGTCTGTCTGTCTGTCTGTCTGTCTGTCTGTCTGTTGAAATCAGTTTTTTGAAGTCCCCAGATATACTCGGGATCCAAACCTTCAATAATTCTGTCAGAAGTGCTTTCGAGAAGTTTGCTATTTAAAATCAGCAAAATCGGCTTAGGTCAACCAGAGTTATGAACCAATATGTGAGACCACCTCCATAAAAATTTGATATTTTTCGTCCATTTTATTGCAATATTTTGAAATATATTGCAGATAATACCATGAAATTTTGTATACGTTGTTTGTGCTATAAAAGAAGAAAGTGTGCGGAAAATAGTAAGAATCGGTCCATGATTTCTCATAGCCCCTATACAAATATATATATTCCCGAAATATGGCTTAATGATAAATAAATGCCTATAAAATTGGAATATCAAGACAAAATTCAGCAAAAATAAGTTTTATACAAAAAGAAATCTCAAAACGAAATTTTTTTTAGTTCGGTCCATGTTTGACCATAGACCCCATATAAAGTCCACTTCCAAAATTCACTTAAATACGTATAAAACAGATATAAACAATAGTAAACGGCTAAAATTGGACATAAATAATCTCTATAGGCAAATAAATTGTTGTACTAAATTTTATGGTGGTCGGCCCAGAATTGGTCATACAAAAATCTTCCCGAAATATTGCTCAATTATACATAAATGCCTATAAAATTGGAATATCAAGACAAAATTCAGCAAAAATAAGTTTTATGCAAAAAGAAATCGCAAAACGAAATTTTTTTTAGTTCGGTCCATGTTTGACCATAGACCCCATATAAAGTCCACTTCCAAAATTCACTTAAATACGTATAAAACAGATATAAATAGTGTTAAACCGCTAAAATTTGACACAAATACTCTTTATGGGCAAATAAATTGTTGTACTAAATTTTATGCTGGTCGGCCCAAAATTGGTCATAGCTCCCATACAAGGACCACATTTGAAAAAGACATTTTTCCCTATATATATTGTACAAATATCGGTACCGACTCAAAACTTTGCACAGATCATTTAAATATATACAAAAATCATCCCACAAAATTTTGTGAATTTTGGTCTATTTTTACCCGTATGCCCCATATAAAGCCCTCTTCCGAAAATCACTTTAATACTCATAAATCTCTTATAAATAAGGGTACCAATCCAAAATTTTACACGGATCATTTACATACATGCCTAAATCAAACTGCTGGATTTTGAGAATATCGGTCCATATTTGAATATATCCCCCACATAAGGTCCATTCTCGAAATCCACGTTAATACTAATATATATCTTAAATATACCGTTATTATGTTGAAATTCGAGGTGAAATATCCTCATATGCATGAAAATAACTGTTCCAAAATTTAAGAAGATCGGCCCATAAATTCGGGTCAAAAAATATTATTTTCGGATTTAACCCATATTCGGTTCATATTTTATAATCATGATATATATCGTTGGAAAGGTATTTTTAATACCTTTTATTTAGTGTATTACAAATTATCAAGCACCCAGTAGTTCCCGAGATATAGGTCTATATATTTTCAACTTTACGGGCCCGCCCCCTCGAAAATAGGCGTGACCGCCAACCAATTTTTTTTTTGCTGGTATCTCCTCTAAAAGCCCTATTTCATTTTGTTTTTTTTTTTTTTTTTTTTGAGCAAAATCACTAAAACCGAATTGTACCCCTTTTTTATACTCTGTTTGTTAAATTACACTGAAGATTATTAGGAACATCAGACAGACTCTGTAAATTATGGTAAGAATTGATAATTAAATCAATTAAAATGGTAAAAATTAGACATTTCAAAATATTTAACATAAATTATGTTGGTCGTAAAATTGTCTTTCAAACAATATATCAAATACTAATAGATAAAATTTGCACTAAGACTGAATAGAAAACACAGAATTAGGATATTCTAGTCTAGTGTAGTTTCTGTATTTCTTATTACGCTTAGGTGAAGGGTATTTAAGATTCGGCACAGCCGAATATAACACTCTTACTTGTTTATTCTCTGTTTGTTAAATTACACTGAAGATTATTATGAACATCAGACAGACTCTGTAAATTATGGTAAGAATTGATAATTAAATCAATTAAAAATGGTGAAAATTAGACAAAATTTCAAAATATTTAACATAAATTATGTTGGTCGTAAAATTGTCTTTCAAACAATATATCAAATACTAATAAAATTTGCACTAAGACTGAATAGAAAACACAGAATAAGGATATTCTAGTCTAGTGTAGTTTCTGTATTACTTATTACGCTTAGGTGAAGGGTATTTAAGATTCGGCACAGCCGAATATAGCACTCTTTCTTGTTTTTATTTAGTTTTCTTATTTTTGGTTTAAATTAATTTCAAGATTTAGTTTTAAGTGTTTTTTTTTTAGTTTTAAGTTTATTAAGGTAGATAAATCTCTGTAAGTATAAATAAATGTCCGGAGCATATAACTTTCTCCTTACGACGAGGAAATTGCATTAATGTATACATTAATGGCATTCAAATTCCACAAAGTGATTGCGTCAAATACTTAGGAATACACATAGATAGAAGGCTGACATGGAAAACACATATTAAATATAAAAAACAACAACAAAGTATTAAAACAAAACGACTTTATTGGCTTTTGAGTCACAAATCACAACTACGTTTAGAAAACAAAATATTAATTTATAAATCAATTCTAAAACCTGTTTGGACGTACGGAATACAACTATGGGGAACAGCCAGCAAATCCAACATTGTAATCTTGCAAAGATATCAGCCCAAAACTCTAAGATCTATTGTAACAGGTCCATGGTTCGTAACCAATAAATCGATTCACGATGATCTTCATATCCCAACAGTTAAAGATGAAATCAGAAGATTCAGCGAGAACTATCTTGAAAGATTAAGTAATCATACTAACCCATTAGCTATTTCTCTACTTGCTGACTCAGAAGAAGTAAGAAGACTTAAAAAATACCACATTCTGGATCTGCATTTTCGTTTCTAAATCATTAATTTCTACTACAAGGTGCATATGTAATAAATTTGTAAATATTGTTTAAACTGTCTAAATTATCCCAAGAATTATATTATGCTGTTGTTCTCAGTGCAGTTCAACACTAAATTTTATATGATTATTATCCTTAAATGGATAGATTGCAAATAAATGAATTATAAAAATATTTAGTTTCTTATCTTTTATTGTTTTACATATGAAACATATTTTGATGCTACATTTTGTAAGTTCCTGCCATATTTTAATATACATACTACTCCTACATAGCTACTATGGTTTGCAAAAGGGGTTCTAAGATACTAATATCTAAATTATGTTATTGAGTTCATCAAAAATAGAGTTTAACTACAAAGGAAGCTACTTATCATGCAACAAAAGTTCTTTACAACAAATAAACTACGAAATTCTTCTGCGGGTAATCCCAAAATTTTAAAATAAGCCTCAAAATTGAATTTTAACGTTCGATAAAAAGTTCACGTTTTAGAGTCATCAGCCTAGCCTATGTTCACGTTTTAGAGTAGTGAATGCACCAACAATATGTTCATGTTTTTGGGTAGTTCATGTTACTGAATGTTCACGTTTCTGCGAGTTCACTGGATATACATATAAAAATATATGAAGATATAGTTATAAAAATAAATTATGAAATTTAAAAAAATTTAAAAATTTTTAATCGAAGTTGCCTTCAAGTTAAACATACAAATTATTTGAAAATAAATTGTATACACTACATTTATTTTTGAATATTTCTGTTAGATGTTCTACATAGCTTTCCGTTGGAAAGCATAAATGCAAAATCATACAAAAATATTCAAAGACACTAGCAAAATGTAATGCATTTTCTGGCCTGCTAAAGCCGTCATCAGCATTCTTTGTGTCATAGTGTTTCATTTTCAAACCTTGCATAAGTTGCCTTGAAGGCAACTTCGATTAAAAATTTTTAAATTTTTTTAAATTTTACAATTTGTACTCGCAAGAGGAATAATTCTCATTTAATTAATGAATAGAAAAAGTTAAATATGCAAGGTTTGAAAATGAAACACTATGACACAAAGAATGCTGATGACGGCTTTAGCAGGCCAGAAAATGCATTACATTTTGCTAGTGTCTTTGAATATTTTTGTATGATTTTGCATTTATGCTTTCCAACGGAAAGCTATGTAGAACATCTAACAGAAATATTCAAAAATAAATGTAGTGTATACAATTTATTTTCAAATAATTTGTATGTTTAACTTGAAGGCAACTTCGATTAAAAATTTTTAAATTTTTTTAAATTTTACAATTTGTACTCGCAAGAGGAATAATTCTCATTTAATTAAAAATAAATTATCTAATTTAAATAATATATTAAATTTAAGAATTTTTATAAAAAAATATAATAATTAATAAATTAAATAAATTTTACTATAATAACATTTAAAAATAATAATTATAATTTAAATTCTTTTAAATAATTTATTAAAGTTGGAAAACTTTAAAAATAGAAATTGTATAATAATTTATACCTATCTAAATTTTATATTACAGCGTGCAGAAATTTATTTTTAGTCAATATACCAATAAAATTTTTACAAAATATTCCTTGAATCACCGAAATGTTTAATGTTGCAAATGAGCAAAATCGGTCCAGTACATCCAAGTTATAGACCAAAGTTTTAGACAATTTTCAAATTTTTAAATTTTTAAACACTTTTTGTTATTACAGAAAGACAAGTCCTGTTGAAAATGTTAAAAATCGTTCCGCGAATTTTCATAACCCTAAAACAAATGTGTTCCCGGAATGCGGCTTTATGGTACATAAATGTGTATAGAAAAGCCGTATATAAGGGGCTATAGTGAAATATTATATAAGAGCTTTATAAAGTTTTAAGTTATTTTCAAAGTATACTGGTCAAATATGAACAGAATCAAACAAAATGTCGTTTTATGATTCTTCTTTGCATGAAACATATTTTTGCAGACTTTTGTATGCTTTTCAATAGGCATTTATGTACTAGAGAGCCACATTTCAGGAATACATTTGTATGTGGACTATAATAAATCGTGGACCGATTCTTACCATTTGCCACAGAACATCTCCTTCTATAATAAAAAATAAAGTGTCCAAAATGTCACTTTTCTTTCTTAAGCTAGATTTACACGATTGAATGTATTTTGAAGTCTTATCAAAATTTTGAAAATTTATTTTGATGTTCTATTTACACGTTTCAAAAATTTGATCAAAATATTCTATCAATATATTTCAAAATCTTTTGATAAAAATTTGATCAAAATTTGTTGAAGTTAATTTACACTATTGGTAAACTTTTTATATTGAAAATATTGACTTTGATCAGCTGTTTTGCTTCTTTTGTGCAATAATTTATTATTATAAAAAAAACAATTAATAAGTATGGACGACGACACAATCATCATAGCATCAACATTTTTACTATTGGAGGAAGAAGTAGCTGATAATAATGCAAAGAAAGGAGAAAACAAAAGGAACGTAGGGTTCGACCTTTTCTTTTGTAAGGTATGTCTCTTTTATGGAGCGATTAATAAGGAATGATCCTGACTTATACAAAAACTTTGTCACCAGACGATGTTGATTATTTGCTAATACTAATATGCGGGAATCTTTATGCCCCGGAAAACGCCTGGCAATTACTTTGAGATTTTTACCGACTGGGGACAGTTACCCAAGTCTGATGTTCTTGTTTAAAAGATCAAGATCATCGATATGCAATATTCTGCCTGAAGTCTGCGCTGCATTATATAAAATATTAAAAGATGAATTTTTAAAGGCAAAACCTAATTAAATAACAAAAAAAATTTCTCAAAAATAATATCTATTGGTACAGATGCCAGCAACAGAAGAGGAATGGGAGAGTATTTCCCAAAGTATAAATAAAATGTGGAATTTTCCCAATTCAATCGGGGCATTAGATGGAAAACACATCAATATTATAGCACCAGCACATGTATATGTATTGATATGATTTTGAATCAAAAGAATGAACATGCTGTCAAATTATTTATTGTTATCAATATTGCCAGATACGATTTTGATGCTCATTTACACGGCATCAATAAAATCTTCAAAAGTTTTGTTCAATAAATCTTGATCAATAAATTTTGAAGAAATTTTGCTGTTTACACGAGTTTAAAGCATTTTGAAGAGAAATTTTGAAGAAAATTTCAATCGTGTAAATCTAGCTTTATTCTTATCTGCTTATTTGATAATATAGAGATTGTCTAAATCTTTGGTCTATTACTCGGATCTTATTGGAGCGATTTTGCTCATTTTCAATACTAAACATTTCGGTGAAACAAATAATGTTTGGGAAAATTTGCATTGTTTTCAGTCCAATCGTGCCTTCAACAAACGGACAGACGGACGTACATGGTTAGATCGTCTTAGACTCATATACGGATCCAGAATATATACACCCCTATCGGGAATAAAAATTCCATTTGAAATTTGTTCCCTTTTCACACTTTTTCTATAAAAATTCAATAAAAAAAAAAAAAATAAAACGGAACAAAGGAGTGATAGACTTTTTGGTTCTGCGACCAATATTTCGATGTGTTCCAAACGGAATGACAAACTTAATATACCCAAATCTTTTTGGTGGTGGGTATAAATAGGAACATAAAAATAATTAAATTTTAACGGAAAAGTACCAAATTAATTCCACTTCCGAACGGAATGAAATTCTGTGACATGGCTGTATATCATATAAGTTACTATTTGTGTAATAGTGCAAGCAAAAGAGATTTTATTAAATTTAATGAGCATTTTGGAACTGATATCAATTTCATCTTTAAATATGTATCTATAAATCTGCGGTCACATTTATGAAACATTTGCCCAAAAGTTGCAAATATTTCTTTGCTGTAATGTGACCAAGAAACATTTGTTTGGTGCAAACATGTTTTTGAGTAAATACATTGGTTTGGTAGCAAATAAAAATGTCTCTAATGTGAAGATGATGTGACTACACTCAGTCAAATATTTTCCATTTATTCGAGCAAATAATTATTTGAACTTACAAAGTTTTTGAGAGAAAAAACAAGGAACAATAACAGCTGTGTAATAACTTATTGCTTTAAATCAGAGGTAGGCAAAGCGTCAAATGGGGTTGTGTGTGAGCGAACTACCCAGCAAACATAAACATAATTATATAAATTATACAAAAAAACTTAGATAAGAAACATACACTCACAATATATTTTCCGTAAGATATAAGAAATTTACAAAGAGATTGATGTACAAACGGAACTTCGAATAGTTCAAAAGCTGATTACATGCATGTTACCAAATGCATTATCAATCATAAAATATTTTTCGTAATTCATTATTAATTTGAAATGTTTGTTGGGAAGTATTTCTGAAAAAAATATAAAAGCATCCGCCGCATGTGCACACATTGCTGTCTCAACGACGACTTAATGAAAGAGATTAAGCGTATGTGTGAATTGCTCTCTGCACTATTGTGCCATAGGATGCCGACCTATGCTTTAAATATTGAATTATACCTAAATATTTAAGTGTCTTGTTTCGTTGTTAATGCTTTTAATATTGAATTGTCCCTTTTTAATTAATAAATTATTTTTATATATTTACATTTGTATTGCCTTTATTTCTAACCGAAATTAATTAAAGTTATAAATGTATGTACATATGCACATACATATGATTTGCTTATATATGTTTATATTGAAAATCAACTTCACCTTCTTCTACAAAATATCGCGAAAATTCATCTCTTATTACTGATGTTTCATTTGCTACGTACTAGCGATGTCTTTGCCAATTTTATAAACTTTGTGCATTATTATCAGTGCGCCATTCTCCAGGAAATACTGTTCCGTCTGCAGTATAGTTTGCCACAATTTTATTTGAAGTTGTTTCACTGCTGTTTTTGAAAACAAATTTTGTAAAATATTTATTTGATCTTAGTGTGACCATCAAACAAATTTTGAAAATATTTAAGGCAAATGAGGGCAAACTTGTTTGAAGCTAATATTTGCCATATCTGCCGTAGCTTAAGATGATTATTACGACAATAAATTTTTGGTTGAATTATCGAACAATATGAGTCTTTGACATATTCATTTACATTAAATGATTTTGAGACTGAATTCAAAAACTAAAGCTTAAAATGTAGTTAATCAGGATTTCAAAATCGTTAGAAGTTAACTATTCTATTTCTTTTATTATTACAATAATAATTCTAGTTATTTTGGAAATATATATATTTACCAAGGTTAGCTTTTCGCAATATAGTTGGTACGAAAAACAAAAACCCATTTTCCATCACTGAGTTGTACGCTGTGATGACGTATATGCGCAGTAGAAAATTTTTTTGAAGAGAGGAATGCGCCATCTGTGTTTATTGCTTCATGAACAGTAACAATATAAAAGGAAAAAAGAACAAAGAATAAAACCCATTTGTTGTTGTTTAATTATTTTCCTATCTGCTTTGAATAGGAATGCCAGATCAACAAAAATCCAATAATCCTGCTAAATAAGAACTAAATAGCAATTAATGGCAATATAGGTTATGCTAATCATTACTAATGCATTTTTAACATAAAATATTTAATATTTTAGAAAAGTTAAAATAAGAAACAAATATTAATTTCCTCTTACAAAAATTCAGGCTTGTGTTTTGCAAAGCATTTCAATTCATGTATTCAAACTACAAGATCGCTCTACTTTAGGTTTCCTTTGACAATAGACCAATATTGTTCAATTGGCCGAACCAGTGGTGGACATGAGTTTGCACACTTTATATACGCTGTTTTCAAAATTATTTTCTTTCCTATGATTATAATTATTGTCAAACTTCAAACCCTATCTATTCTTTTGCAGATGATAGCAACATTTGCCATTCATACTCATTTAACCATAGACCAAACCCTTTGGAGATTGGGGAAATGAGACAGAATATGAATGATACGCTGAGCTGATCTCGGAATGGGGTTGTGCGAAAAGAGTCCATTTTAACGCACGTAAAACTCAGTGTTGGTTTTTAACGCACAAACGCACAACAGATCATCTGTTTGTATGGGCGGTGTAAATATTAAGGAATCAGACGCTCTTGACGTTCTAGGCATGAGAATAGCCGTAAGACTTAAAAATTTGACCGATTTGTGGAAAGAAATCCAAAGACTTGGTACGCAATTCCAAAAGACAGTTTTATGGATCTGGTAAAAAGTATTCCCAGAAGGTGTGCAGCTGTTATTAAAGCAAAGGATATCCTAATAAAAATTGGGATTTAAATGAAATTTTTTGTTTTGTTTTTTCATATGAGAATACGATTTTGAATTAAGTGCTAAATTACTATCCAGAGAATTCTGAGAATAATACCAGCGAAATGCCACAAACTAATAAAAGAAAAAGTGGAATGGAGTGATCTTAGGGTGATATGTTGTAACAGGTTTGAAAAATAAAATAAAACAGCAAATATTTATGTAATTGCCAACAGACACCAAGAGTGCTAACCTTTTGTCCAACACTGCATTATTACACAGAAAAAAAATATCGTAGGTAATATTAACGAAAAAATGTAGTAAACCTTCAAATAAACAAAAATTTTATTCAAATCAACTGGCGGTTTATCCATATAAACGAATATTCTTCAAATAGACATACGCAAATCGAAAACGCCAAAGAGGTGTTCTGACAAACGAAAACGCTAGAAATTTGGCGTTTTCAAACCGCTAGTGAATTATTTTTATTGAAACTGCACTTTAAACACAAAATGAAATGATGCACAATTTAAATTTAATATGTTTTCTTTTTATTTAAGCTAAAGCTTGTAACATTTTCCCACGATTTTAATTAAAAATATGCAATTTAAACATTTCCTTTGAGTTTGTCAATTGTCTGTTTCAATTGTTTACTTTTGAACTAGCGACTAGTAATTTGAAATTTATTTATTTTTTTACGTTATTTTATGACAAAATATCTGTTTTTATTGTTCGAACATAGCTTCGAAAAATGGCAAAACGCTAGCAAATCGTAGCGATTTCAGAACAGGTCAAAATGCGTTTTGCGTTTTTAAAACTGTAGGCGATTTGAAAACGCTGCGTTTTTCAGAACATGGGCGTATATGAATTTAATTTGCAATAAATTATATACTCGTATCCAATACAAATTAGGAAGCATTAGCTGCTATATATTAATAAGAAAGGTACAGGTTGTTAGATAAGAAATGAATTATGATTTTATTTTTAGTATGAAAAATCTTAAGTGAAACATTTTATATTTGGCATTTAGTATAATCTATGATTTCTAAAAATTACGGTTTATACATGTACGATTACACAACAAATGTATTGTAGAGTCGAGTGTCTTTTGTATTATTTCAGCAGATTTTCTTTGTCAATTTTTCTCATTAGCGTGCGTTTATTCATTTGTAATCTCATCATTTTAGTTTCGTCAGCGCATTTAATAGTGATGGCATTACGCACTTCTTTGTCAGAAACACGACACTTGCGTGTTACCACAAATATTATATCGGCTATGACTAGAGGATCTAACATTTGTTTTAGTGGTTTGTTCTGATCCTTAAAGGCCGGTGACGGCTTGCCAGTCATGGAATGTGTTGCCAAGACTTTACGATCGAATGTGGCCATTAGAAGCTTCCTAGTGGCAATAGAGGCGGAGTTCCAATTGATGTCATCATAAACTTTTGCGGGTATACGGGTATTGTTGGGTCCGATCGCCACCATTGCATTTTCAGGATCATAGATAATGATACTAGTATCACAATCTGGATTTTTAATGTTTTTAGGTGAGGGAATGGTATTTTGCTTGGATGTTGTTGGGATGTTTTCTTCGGGATCCCGGCAAATTTCTGAATCACCTGGAGTAGTTAAATCTAAAGGTCCATCATCTTCGGCCAACTGAAATTCTGTGGGTTGGCCATCCCCCCTGCCTTCAGCAATGATCGTATATTCCACAATTTCGTCCAATTTGTGATCTCCTAGTAGTCTAGTAGTACTATTTGTCAAATTTGTACTATTATTGATGTTGTTATTAAGGCCAGAATTATTAATGTCTTGCTCATTTTGTGACTGCTGCTGCTGCTGTGACAGTAATGCTGATGTATTTGCTGACGTGGCATGAATTTGTGATAGCAGTTCGGTTTGTGCTTTAAGCATTGCCTGTAATAGTGTTACATCTTCCTCTAATTTTTTTTCTCTGTGGAATTGTTTCTCCCTGTTTTCCAGTTCATGTAGATATGCAAAGTCCTCAACGGTTGTCTGTGACCAGCCATTAACCATTAAAGGGCGATTGTTGTGTTGGCCTGGTTCTTGTATGGTTCCTGTAATGGGTATTTGTATCTGTAAATAAATGAAATAAAAAATAATAAGTATAATGTAGACTTACGATTCTTTAATTTTCCAATTTTTGTAAAGATATTGATCTTGATTGCGTCGGTATAAAGAAATCTGTATTGTATTAAAGTTCGCTAAAAAGTAACAATGTACGCTAACTGATAATGTATTGTTATTTTCAATTATTTTATCCCTTTATTCATCTGATATGAAATGAAATAATTTTGGTTTGAAAATAGTTTTTAATAAAAACTTACCACTTTACGTTCCATTGCAAATTATTTATTTATTTATTATTAAAAAAAAATATCGCACTATTGTTTTATAAAATTGCCGAAAATTTTATTATGGAAATTACAGTTTTTACAAAACTCTAATAAACACTTTTCTAAAACTGATAAAAATTCAAACCAGAATATTTTTCTTTTCTAAAACAACTTTACACTTTGACGTTCTAATAACTACTGCACAAATGCCGACACTTAGTCCTGCTTATATCCTTTGCTACCTACTTAAATGATTGCCTGTTTGTGCATGCATGTATGTATGTATACACATTAATGAGAACAACAACTATAACTGTGTTAGTTCTAAGGATAGAAAACATTAATCCTCAGCTTGCAATTCTTTTAAATGTAAGTAAATTCCTATTTTTCCAGTTCGTTTTATATTTCTGTTTAATTTTGTATTTTATTTTGTTTACCTGCAACGAGTAATGAGTAAAGAGAAAAATGCTCGTAATTTCATTTTACAATCCAACAGCAGGTAGTTGTTGGCTTTTGTATTTGAAATATCAACGAAAATTTCCCTCTCTTTAGTGTGTTGGTTGGGTTGTCAGTTGGACCAGTGATGATAACTGTACGGTAATTTAGACGTACGTACGGTAATTTTAAAAAGCTTAAATTTTTAAGCGTTATGCTTGGTTTTCACTATGTCATTCTTGTTGTCAAATTGTTGACAATTGTATGAAAACGGGTTGTCATATAGCGTCATCGGTCCATAACAGGTCACATCTCCCATATATCCCACATTTCCGATTAACTGTTTTATACATATACTTGTTACTTACTTGTTCATCTTGCTTCTGTTTCTCCATTCGAGCCTCAGATTTATTACGCAATAACATTAACCCAACGGCAGCACATATTTCTTCTTCGTTATTGGTTGAAGCTGTAAAGATATTTTGTTTAACATAAATTAAATTTATTATTAAATTTTAATATTAGATTTTTTGTTTAATTTACCAGCTTCTTTTATTTGTTTGTTCAGTTTATCATCTTCTGGATGGTCTTTAGGCAAATAACATTTAATATTTTTGTTTTCCATGTTGTATGTATTTCGTTGGCGTTCAAAAAGGAACTGATGATTTACATCTAAATTTTAGATCTTTTATAGCAAATTTCAAATGTACCTGCGACTAAGCGCTCAATTTCTGAATTTACCTGCCTGTATTAATTATGTTTTTGCATATGGTGGCACAAATGCTTATACAGCTTAAGACACGTTTTTAAGTGGAAACAATTAGTTTTTCCAACGTTATAAGGAAATCCCCTGCAATTGAAATTTTGAAAACAAAATGCAGCTGTTTTCTGGAGAGTGTTCGTATTAACCGAAAACCCCTTAATGTATAGGTATGTATATGTAGTTTTATAATCAAAGTACTATTGATTTTCTTTGCAAGTTAGACATTTAAATAACAATAACAATAAACATTTTTACCTAATCAAATTACAATTAAATTAAAATTAAGTGTTTTTCTACGAATGAATTTCAAATAGTTTAGCGACTTCGTTGAGGTAATCGTACGTGCCAGTTCTACGCGATTGAAAATATTTCATAACAAAATACCAACGATTTTTTCATCTCTTAGATAAAAAACTACTCCCCGCCCGTAATTGGGTGGCGAATCAGCATCTGAATTAAGGATATTAGTAGTGGTATTACTTGTTGTTGTTATTTTCTTTTTCTCTGATTCCACATTCTGACTCTCAGCAAGATTATCAGACCTGTGAATAACTTTGGAAGGTAATGAAAAGACGCAGTGCTGAATCAATTAATCCAATATCTTCATAGCCGATTTCTGGTCCCAAATCAGACCAAAACATGCTTTGGTGATTGTATGGCTTTTCTGTAAACATAAATATATATTACTTCACCTTTCAAAAGTTTAAGATATATTTTCCGGAACCTACAATCTATTCCAAATAATATCGAATAAAAAGAATTCATGACATAAAATGGTTACTTTTAGAAATAATATTGTTAGTTTTGGATAAAGTACAATTCGTTTATAAAATCCATATTTACCATGTCTTTAAGAATAATTTATAAAAGTGATATCATTTTATGGTTTGGGTTTTAAAATAATGATTAGCAATTTGATATAAATTTTCATATAAACATCTTCTGAGTTTATATTCTATAAGAGTTTTAAAGGTTTAATTGTCTTCCAGCAATGCTTTGCAAAATAAATTTTAAAAGGTACTCCAGCCACTTGTAATAAATAATAGCGCAACTCACATTCTTGTGCAAATTATTAGTTAGTTCAGAGCAAAAATATGCTAAACCTTTTTGCAAATGCAATGATGCAATAGCATTTACACAAGATTGTGAATTGCGCTAATAATTTCAAATATGTGACTTATTTTATGTAAGTTTATAGAATATAATGTATACCTTTAATATGTTAGTTATAAAATATTAGAAATAAAAAAAAACAAAAAATGAATATGCAATTTAAAAACTCGATGCAGAATCCTTTCTCAAAAAGGTGAATTATAGTTATCATATTTAAGATATTGAGATAAGATATTTATCATTATTTAGCTTACATATCACTAAATATAGCTAACTGTGAAAAAAGTTATAACAAATCGAAATCCAGCTCGACTTTAAACGTTTAAAAACATTTTATTTAAAATTTTTATAATTCCAAAACAATACAAGATATTGTGATAAGAAATTTATCAATAGTTAGCTTACAACTAGCACTACTATCCTGTTTCTAATATAAACGCCCACTGCCACGCCCACTCTATGACATTTTATAGTTTTTTTTTGTTTACATTAAAAGCATAGGAATTAGTAGGATCAGTTTGAAAGCTTAATTAATTCTTTACCGGCCCACCAATTTTCAAAAGTTCAGCTCAATTATGAAGTAAGTTTTAAGTAATCAAGTTTAAATGATTACATGTCAAAAAATGTCATGCAACTTTATTAGCAATTATTTGCTAAAATTTCATGCAGCATTAGGTGATCATTATTTTGTAGCAAGTGAATTTTTGTTTTTATTTCATATCAATAAAACTATTGGAGGTATTGGGACAAAACTTTTACCAAAATTTATTTAATTTAATAAAATTTCGCGGTTTATTTTATTTACATAAAAATCTTTGCAAATGCTGGGTGTAGGAACTTGTTTATGTATAAGTTTGAAAGCGCATTTTATTCTCTAACAAATCTCCAAATTACAAAGATGTAACTTTACTATAATAAAATTTATAACAAATCAAATATCAACAATTAAAACATAAATCTACTTCAAACGCTCAAAGACATTTTACTTTAAATACTTAAAACTCGAAAACTATGCGAGGAGCTTTTGAAATAAAACAATAACAATTTAAAAGTCATACCAAAATTTAGCTAGCAACTACACTCAAAATATTTTGTAGGTAAAATTAACTGAAAATGTAATTTAAAATAAATGAACATTCATTTAAAAACCGGTCAACTCAATTTTCATTTAAATTACATGAAAGCTTCATTTAATTTTCTATGTTAAAAAATTAACTGATAAGTAGATCGGGTTTTAAATAAATTTTCAGTAATTTAAAATTACAGTTTCGTTTAATTTTACATACAAAATACTTTGATGTAAACAACTGTCAATATTAAATGCAACTGAAAATCCGTATTAATGTGCACTTAGTTTTTTGAATAAATGTTAGATTCAGTTAAAAATAAATTTTCGTAGACTTTTAAATGTTTATTTAGTTAAAAACAAATGCACGGAATACTTCCTAAATAAACTACAGTCCGTTACTGTAATAATATTCTGAGTGTATGACTTGTTTTCAATACGACCGCTCACTGCCCACATAAAATAAATTTATTTAACGTTTATAAAATGTTGCGTGGACATTTGTATTTTGTTTACACCTTTGATAAATTTGAAAATGTATTATGAATAAGGGAGTAAAAATATTTCAGTTAGAAATCATTTAAAAAATATTATATCTTTCTAATTACATATTTAGTTCTTTTCAATATTCTATAATTTCTTTTTTTCAAGCAATTAGGTCACTTTAAGTATTTATATAAAAATGTTCTATGGTAAGTAAATTATACGTTGTATATAAAGTCTCTTCCATTGAAGGAAATTATGCTGATGATGAAATAAACGAAGCATTTGGAATGATGTTTATGCACTACCAAGTGACTGTTCCTGAAATTGAACAAAAAAATAATTTGTAATATGTATGTTTTTGATAATATTAACAGCTATTATTTTTATTATACAGAAATCTACTTTTACTAACCTAAAGCAGAAATCTTAAGTAAGCGCTTAATATTAGAAAGACGGCGGGAGCCATTTTGAGCTAGCTTCAATCGGTTTAGGGGGGTTCGTGTCTCTCTACATTAAGTCCAGTTTTACATAAAAGAATTTTATTAAAGACTCCCTATGTTTTCAAGAAAAATGTACTAGGACCGAAATAACCATATAAAAACAAGCCCCATTATGGTTATAAATGAGAAGAAAGTAACAACAAACTGTATTTATCATATCGTCTATAAGATTCCAGGTGTGAAATGGAATCTGTGCCTCTTTACCCACCCATTCCATTATCTTGCTGGCACGAAAATAATATTAACAAGATCCCACAAAGGTGCGCAACTTAAACTATCATACCATGAAAAAAACGTCTTCAAACTTAACAATTCATAATGATTATGTTCAATATTTATTCACCCCATAAATATTTATGTATATAAGAGATATAATTTTTAAGATTAGCTATAATTGTTTAGGGTAAGTTTTAAATAAACATAGTAATTTAAAAAAAAATTTTATAGAAAAGTTATATTGTTTTAGGTTTTAAATTATAGGTTAAGGAAAACTAATTGTTAAATAATGAATTATATGCATAGTGTAGATAATAAATAAGTAGGTTTATAACTAATTAGACAAAGGTATTAAGCCAGGGGAACATTACTATCACCTCCAATAAGAAGTTGCCAAATAAATTCAATAACGAAAACAAAGTTACAGAACCCAAAGAAAACAAAAAAATCTAAACTAGGTTCTCTCAGTTATGTTTCCAATGTTCCCTTTACTTAGTACTCAGTAATTGATATATGCAAGAAATAAGAGTATAGCATTAAATTTGTTTGTCTTTCTTTTCACTCACCAAATTACGAGTACATCGCTGTCGCAGAGGCCTCTGGATCTGATTTAAATATGATGTTCGACTAAATGATAGTAGTTAGAGATATAAATCAAAATTCTTGCATATACGTAAAATAACAAATAAATTAGTAAATAAGATGTAGAGTATTTAAAAAAAGAAAAAAAATTATTTAGGGTTTCCCTTTAGAATTTACAATCATAGTTCGATAGTGGTTATAATTATTTTAGGTTTGTAAATTGAACATTAGGAAATTAGATAGGTTTGAATAAATATTTTACAATGATTTCTTTTGATATTTTAGAAAAGTTATTTCAAGTATAACTACTAAATTATGATTTTACAACTTTTATAAAAATAAATTTTAATTAGGATATAAATTTGAAATTTTATTAATTATAAACTGAACTGTAGGTTCGAAATCTATCGGCATAGATTAGGTATATTAAATTAAGTTTGGTTAAATAAGCAGTATTATATAGAAAATTTCAATTTTGTAGGAAATAATGGACCCTTTATGTAGAATAAGGAAACTAACTACTCGATTTTAGCCAATTTCCACTGCTAAAGGCAATTCGGATTCCAATTTGAAAGATTTATGACTTTTTAGGAACTGTGTTTGAAAAATGTCTTAAAATAGATTGTGGTAGTTTTCCGTATGAGAACCGTATGTGAATGTGACAATAATTAGGGTAATATATGCAAGAATATGTTTAATTGACTGGCTATCATTTATCAGAAAGTCGACGATGATAACCTAATAAGGAAAATTTCGACTTTAACTAAGATTCCTAAATGAATATATGAACATTTGCTTGCTTACCAGTCAATGTTTCATATACATAGATGTTTGCCAATTTAATTTGAGGTTATGTATTTGCAAGCCCAAGCTAGGTATTGTAGGGGTAGCTCTTTTTAAGTTTGTATACCTCGTGTGATACTTTCTTATAGCTGTTGGTATATTTGAACTTCACTACTTTTATTTGATAAAATTATGTCTTGATAGGGATGATGATTCTGCCACAACACTAAATACCTTCGCATCTATCATGGTCATATGAAACTGATGATGAACTTCATAATTTTTAAGTTTTGTTGGCTGTATTTTGGCTACTTTTTTTTTTTTGTTTTTTATTTTTTTTGTTTTTTATTATTGAATTTTTTTCTTATTGAAATTTACAACATGTATTAAAATCTTAATTCTACTTGTTGTTTATTAGTTGTTACCAATGAAACCACTAACTGTTGTATTCAAATTTTAAAAATGTCTTCTAGTTAGGCTCAAAGTATCGGTTCTTTTTAGCCTCTGGTGACCTTCGAACTGAAGCAGACCCCGAGCGAGGTAGTTAGGGTGGGCCATTAGTTTATCGATGTAGCTAATTGAATATTTTTTAATTTCCTCCTGGATAGTGGGGACGTTGGATATTATCATTACGTATATATTTGTCGTAATATTCTAGATTGTCTTCTTTGAAGCTTTTGGATGTTAGATGCGCATGCAGTACCCCATAATTGGATGACATATGTCCATTTTGGTTTTATGATGGACTTGTATAGGAGAATTTTGTTGTCTAAAGACAAGTTTGAGTTTCGACCGAGAAGCCAATGTATTTGAGCTGCTTTAAGTTGCATAGCCGTTATTTTCGCTTCAATATGACGAGACCAGGTCAAGCGTCTATCTATATGAATTTCCAAGTACTTAACATGGTTTTCTACTGGAACAGTGATGTTATTTATTTTTACAGCTGGGCACGTTTGTCTTCTGAGCGTGAAAGTTAAGTGAGCACATTTAGCCGGGTTAACCTTTATTCTCCATTTTTCTAGCCAGTCCTCTAGTTCATTGATGTGGGACTGCAGATTTTGCGATGCGACTCTTGGGGCATGGTTAACGCTAATAAATGCTGTGTCATCTGCAAATGTAGAGGTATGCGTGTTCAGGTTTGTTGGCATATCCGCTGTGTATATTATATATAGAAGCGGTCCTAATACCCAGCAGTAATTTTCTTGAGGGGGGAGTATTTATCTTGCGACCTTACCATGAATGTTCTGCCTGTTAGATAGCTATCCAGAAGCTTGTGAGTGTTTTGAGGAAACATTCGTGTTATTTTGATGAGTAGCTCATCATGCCAAACTTTGTCAAATGTTTGGGAAATGTCTATAAACAGCCATGTTTCGCTCTGAATCGAAACTGGTGATCCGGGAAGATGTCGTGTTCATTTAGATGAGGAGTTATACTTAAAACAAATATTTTTTCGAAAATCTTTGATAGGATTGATAATAAGCTTAGCGGTCTGTACGACGCAACCTGGCTAGCATCTTTTCCTAGCTTGGGAATCATAATAATTATAGATCTCTTCCATGAGGATGGGAAGTATCCTACTCTTAATATCGCGTTAAAAATGAGCAGCAAGATTCTAGAAGCAGACGATGGTAAGTTTCTTATCATTGACCCTGTGATGCGATCAGATCCCGGAGATTTTTTAATATGCACTTTTTCCATTACAGATTTTACTTGAGTTATGTTAAATTTTATTGGATGGTTTACCTTATCAGGAATGATTGAACGACAGGAACGTGTATGTGCATCATGTGGCGTGAAAACTTTCTCAAGGTGGCCCGCGAAAGCGTTTAATTTTTCATTTATGTTTTTGGCCCAAGTGCGGTTTTCCAGTCTTAATGGATATTCTTGGGTTATAGGGCATTTCATATGCCGTACAGCCTTCCATAAGCTGTAATTGGAGTTTTTTGTGGCATCTAGGCCACATTGCAGACTCGGGGTTCTGTCTCAATTTGTTGCGAAGAGTTGTCAGGCATAATTGTAGTTGAGTCTTAGTGGTTGGGGAACGACTGTTTTGCTATTGTCTTCTTAACTTCCTTTTTTCTTTGATCAGGGTCGATGTATTGTAAGGAGCAGGCTTAATGTCCGCGTGATTGGGGTTGCATTTCTTGCTGCAGAATCCAAGACTTCTGCAGGAGAGAAATGATCATTTAAATATAGGCGCATATCAATCTCACCACCAATTACATCACATATTTTTAAGGACCTATTCTTAAAGTATGCCTTCATAATATTGTCACGTACAAAAACATTATTAAATTTATATAACACAGCTTTCCGATTATTAAAATAACATGCATAATTTATGTTATAAGGGCAAATCTCTATATTAAAAATATATAAAAGAGATACAATTATCCGGAGGTTTCAAAATATAATTAAAGATATCCGATAAAGATATTTGAAGTTTTAAAGGAATGTGATCCGAAAAAGTGGGATGGGAGTGTTGATGTTTTAAAATTACAATAAAGTGGTCTAAATGAGAGGATCCACCAGGGTAAGTTGGATATGAATCACAAATTCTTACAACAGATACAGATTCATCTTGTAGCCAACTCTCAGCACCCCATAAATTGTGTTTTGCATTAAAATCACCATCATATTTGTTGGAAAAATTCAAAATCGAAGATAGACCCCTAACAATATTGTTGCGGTTACAATTACATTGAAAATATATTTTCTTAACACAACCATTTATAGACACGTTCAATTCAACAAACAAATTTGGAAACTGTAGATTTGGTATACTAATGAAATGGAAAATGAAATGGAATTTTTGAGTGCTATGCCAACACCTAATGAGCTTTTGTCCATCAGAACAATATACATTAGTGTCCAAGGACAAATGTAATTCTTGTTAACAGGCAATTTCAAGTTTAAATTGATTTAATAATCTATTCAATTCAATCTTCCTCCCTATTTGGATAAGAGAAACAACATTAAACGTTATTAAATTTAGAGAATTACGGACCATAGACATTTTGAATTGTTTTAGCAAGTTTCATGAATTCCTGAATTAACTGCGGCTTTTCAGGTTTGTTACGTGTAGATACTTCATTCAAAACATTGAACAAGCTGGCAAAAGATTTATTTGCATCTACATTATCAGATGGAAAATGGACGAGTACAATTTCTTGAATAATGCCCCCATCTTTGACACCTCCAACATTGAGCTATTTTTCTGTTTGACTTTGGACGTTCCCATGAAACTACCTGATTAAGGATATACTTTATTCCGAGCAACTCATTACCCTTGCGATTCGGTTTAAGGATTACCAAAAATAAACCTGTATCGATTCCCTGTTTCCTAGAGTATTCCGTAGAAAACTTTGATATAGAATCAACGGTATCAGGGATAATTCTATCAATCTCAGACTTAATATCGTTAATATCAGATTTATGATACAGGCCTCTACAAACTAAGCTCTGACGTTTATATTCTTTAGGAGTATATGTATATGAAGTAATTTCCCTTTCTTTTAATAAATATGTTATAGAAAAATTGCAATCTAAAACGTGAACAATATCGAAAACGTGAACACCCTGGGTACAAATTAGTTCACGTTTCTGCGAGTTCACTGTACGTATTTATGCTGAATGTTTAGCATAGATGTATGTAATTATAAAACCAAATAAGTACGCTACAATATATATTTGAAATGACGTATTTTAAAATACAACTTAATTTATTTCATTCATCATACGCCTTGTATTCATTAACGATGCAAAATATCCACATGAGTATGCAACACTTTTATTATGCTCGTATACTACTTGGCGTATGAGTGTTGTAAATTATATGTGTTAATTATGTATGTAAAGGGTGTCCCAACTAGAACGCAATTTTTAAATTTGGCGCCATTCGAAGTGTCGTTGTTTGACATTTGAACAATTGTTATTGTTTGCTAGTAGAAGGTACGAGGTTAGTAAAAATGGAGCGCTACATGAATGAACAACGCATTCTCATTGTGAAATTGCGGCTAAAGTTCGTAAATTACGATTCATTTGGGGTCACAATAATGATCCAAAAGAGTCAACTGTAAAGAGATTAATGGATAAATTTACCGAAACTGGGTCTGTTAGTGATGTAAAGACAACAACGCGCCTTCGACCAGGTCGGTCGGCCTAAAATGTCGCAGCTGTACGTGATGATGTCGCTCAAACTCCATCCACCTCAATTCGACACCGAGCTCAGCAAATTGGTGTCTCCAAATCCACTATGCAGCGAATTTTGATGAAAGATTTGCATCTTCATGAATACAAAGTTCAATTGAATCAGGAACTGAAGCCAGCTGACCATGGACAGCGAAGGGAGTTCGTTAATTGTGTATTGGAGAGACAACTAGAAAATGCTGATTTTACCGATAAAATCATCTTCAGGCTCATTTCTTTCTTGATGGCTTCGTCAATAGGCAGAATTGTGGCATTTGGGGTGAGGTAAATCCTCGAGTGATTCACGAGAAGCAAATGCATCCTCAACGTGTCACTGCGTGGTGTGGTTTTTGACCTGGAGAAATCATTGGACCATTTTTTATGAAAATGAGGCAGGTCAAGCGCAAACAGTCAATGGTGTTCAGTATCGTGAAATGAAAAGAGGAAATTAGACGCTGCATTAATGAAATACCGCAGCATTTATGCAAAAAGGTCATTGAAAATTTCCTTAAAAGATCGCGTGTGTGCCAGCAAAGCCGCGGCGGCCATCTGCACGATATCTTATTCCATACATAACCTCATTCTGTCTACTTTACGATATAATAAAGCTTCCTTCACGATTTTGTTTTTAAATATCTGTGTTTTATTTAAAATATAAAAATTGCGTTCTAGTTGAGACACCATTTATATTTAATAAATTCTATTGTTTGCCATTATAAAATGCAATCTTAAATTTCTATTAAATGGGAAAGATAACTAATCTAAGAAGTCAGTCTAGTTTAGGGACAGATATTAATATTTTTAGGTTAAGTCGTCTGTCAAGGCGTTTGACGATAAGTCAATTGGGTGGGAATCAAATTACCCTACATGACATCACACCTCGTCATGATCTGGTCTTTATTTTCAATTTATTTCTTAAAAGTTATTTGATACTCTTTGTTAAGGCATTAAGAGTATTTTTTTGCTTATGCGCTTTAATACGGGTTGAGAACCAATTTGCCAAATATATCTAGTCGGGAAAATCTTTGTATATGCCACTTAAACTTTGTATTATAAATTTTATAAAGTGTATGTGATTTTTGTTATTCATTTAAATAAATATCCAGCGCGTAACAATAATTAATATAATTTTATTATATAATTTATTAATTATTATATTTTTATAAAAATTCTTATATTTAGTATATTATTTAAACTATATTTATAACTATATCTTCATATATTTATATATATATTAAATTATGACATAAATAATATAAAATTAATAATTAATAAATAATTTATATAATAACATCAAATATAGTTATCATACATTATTAAATAAGTTTTTTTTAAATAAATTTATTTCTTCATAATAATTATATAAATAATGATTAATAAAGATTCAATAACATGATATTCTTAATTGAATTTAAAATTTCTTTTTTAGTCTAGATTAATAGATATCTATTAATTAATATCTATTAATTAATTAAATATTTATATATTAATAGATGATCTATTAATCCCTATTGGTATATTGACTAAAAATAAACTTCTGCACGCTGTAATATGTATTAAAATTTAGATAGGTATAAATTATTATACAATTTCTATTGTAATATAAATGTATTTAAAAAAAATATATGGGAATAAATGAAAATGTATTTATGAAGTTTTCCAACTTTAAAAAATTATTTAAAAGAATTTAAATTGTAATTATTATTTTTAAATTATGGTTTCGATGTGTCACAAAAGGAATGACAAACTTATTATACTGTACTCGTATTAAAAAAAAGACAATTATTTATTAAGTTTTGTTAAAGATAAAAAAATTCTTTATTTATTAAAACTTATTTAACTTATTTATATTTATTAAAAAGGACTAAAACTAGAGTATATATTATTTTTTGATCTTCAAAATATATATTATGTCCTGTGGTTCCTAGTAGGAAATATAATAGTAAGTAATGGACCCAACAACACTTCAATTGCCACTATCTTCTTTTGAAGCTTAAGTCCAATCCATATTTTGGTATGGAACCATGCATATGGTGTTGTTGGGTCCAATAGTTACAAATACGTTTCGAAGATCATATTTGTTTATGGTGTGTTGCTCCTGACTTTCCTGTGGTTGCTGTTGTGACAGTGATGCTGATGTATTTGCTGACGTGGCATGTGTTTCAAATAAGAGTTCGGTTTGTGCTTTAAGCGTTGCCTGTAGTAGTGTTATTTTTTCCTCTAATTCCTTTTCTTTTTGTGACTGTTGTTGTTGTTCATGTGGATAGGAAAAATTACTGCCGATTGTTTGTGACCAGGTATTAACCGTTAAGGGGCGATTGTTGCGTTGGCCTGGTTCTTGTATGCCTGTAAATTTATTAGTCGAACCTACAACTACGGACATAATGGGTAATTGTATCTGGAAATAAATGAAATAAAAAATAATAAGTAAGTAATGTAATATTGCACAAGAAAGAAAATATAGATCATATAATACCCTACACCCAGTATATGAGCTAAAACAGTATTATGGAACGATCAAGATTTTTATCTGTAAAGTGATTTTTGATCCATCATCATAAATCATAATCGCTGAATAATTTGTATATATGTACATACATATGTATATGAAACATATTTGTGTTAAATATTATTTGAATATCAAAATTTAATAATACGATCTGCACAAAATTTGTAAAGCCTAATTACATTACGTTCAATTTATTTGTGGCGAAATTTGTTTAGATACATACATAAATAAAACATTTATTACCGATAAACCCCTTTTTCGGAGGACATTTGTCTGGGGCTAGGTGAAATTATTTGCCAAATTCAATACTAACCGTCTTTCGGCCGAGTCTCGTACTAAATTTGATCAAAATATCTTTAAAATTGCCACCTGACATCATTTAGTCGACTCAGAAAGTGATTCTCAGTCGATCGGTATACTTGAAGGTGGGTATTAGAATAATATTTTTGGCGTTACAAACATTAGCACAAATCCAGGGTATATTGGACCCCCACTATGGGGTTGTAGAGTATAAATATTAATACTGTCCGTTGTTATAAACATATTAAATCTTGAAAACCTTACGCTTCTTTAATTTTCCAATTTTTGTAAAGATATTGATCTTGATTGCGTCGGTATAAAGAAATCTGTATTGTATTAAAGTTCGCTAAAAAGTAACAATGTACGCTAACTGATAATGTATTGTTATTTTCAATTATTTTATCCCTTTATTCATCTGATATGAAATGAAATAATTTTGGTTTGAAAATAGTTTTTAATTAAAACTTACCACTTTAGGTTCCATTGCAAATTATTTATTTATTTATTATTAAAAAAAAATATCGCACTATTGTTTTATAAAATTGCTGAAAATTTTATTATGGAAATTACAGTTTTTACAAAACTCTAATAAACACTTTTCTAAAACTGATAAAAATTCAAACCAGAATATTTTTCTTTTCTAAAACAACTTTACACTTTGACGTTGTAATAACTACTGCACAAATGCCGACACTTAGTCCTGCTGATATCCTTTGCTACCTACTTAAATGATTGGCTATTTGTGCATGTATGTATGTATGTATGTATACACATTAATGAGAACAACAACTATAACTGTGTTAGTTCTAAGGATAGAAAACATTAATCCTCAGCTTGCAATTCTTTCAAATGTAAGTAAATTCCAGTTCGTTTTATATTTCTGTTTAATTTTGTATTTTATTTTGTTTACCTGAAACGAGTAATGAGTAGAGAGAAAAATGCTCGTAATTTCATTTTACAATCCAACAACATAGTTGTTGGCTTTTGTATTTGAAATATCAACGAAAATTTCCCTCTCTTTAGTGTGTTGGTTGGGTTGTCAGTTGGATTAACAACAATAACCATGAATGATAGCAACAAGATTAAGCATTGCGCAGGTCCGTTAGTTTTGTTGCTCTCACTCAGCTGATGTAGTAACGTAGACAGAGGGCATTGTGGTTTATTGTGAAAAGTAAAAAGTCATTAAAGTAAAAAAAATCGTGTAAATTAAAAACTAAAATGTGGTTTGCAGTGAAAAATTGTTGTAACAATCAATAATAGAAAACCAAGTCGGTAAGCTTCTCTGTCGGTCAGGAAGTTTTCAGGAAAAACCATTCCCAGAGCGATTTCAAGAAGGGCCTTAACTCAAAATTCAACCCTAAGTTCATCAAATGTAGGATTAGGAGTAAAATTGGAAACTCCCTCTATGAAATCGAAGACCTTCAGGGGAAGTACGTTGGAAAATTCCACGCTTCAGATATACGCCCTTAGTACTAAATAGTTGCATGTACATATATATTGCCCGGCTTCGTGGGTCGTGCCACACGCATAACTACACATATACATATACCTTTTTCTTCTTTCCTATTATTGCCTGGCTTCGTGGGTCGAGCCACACGTTGAACATAACTTTTTTTTTGTAGGCAAACTCAAACGCGCATAAATCCTGCCTGTTTAAAATCCTATATCGATGATCATGATTTGAAGCAGGTTTGTTACGGATTTAGAAGGGCAATTTTCTTGTCGTCCCAAAACCTTGCAACTTTCACCACAGCAATCTTGGAATTCCTCAGTTTTTGTTAGTAACAACAACTCTCATTCTCGTTGTTAGGGATTTTTTTTTATTCGCAACAGATTAAACAAAAGAACGTTCTAGAAAGGAGGGGGAAAAATGTAACGGATTGTCGTGTGCCTCACGTGATACGCACTACAAATTTTGTCGTTGTTTTTTTTCACCCAAATTTTGTTCCTGATCATAAGGATTATTGCAAGTCTGGTACTGATTCCAAGTAGAGGTCAGTAGTATTGCGGCAATATGGCTATGCTCATGGGACCTAATGTTGCACAAACCTGAATTATCTAAGTCCTTGCCTGACTATCTCTTTTAAAAATGGTAGGCCTGTTGCGAGATAATCCAGGTTTGAAATCATATATTAACACGACATAGTTTTTTTTAGTGCTTACAGAAGAAAAATAAAATTTTGAAAATAACTGTTGAGACATCTTATCCTGTCACAGAAACAGATTTGATTAGCCAACAGAGTAAGGAGAGACATGGTATTTATCATAGCCTTCGTATGCATATTTCTCAAAATCTTTTTTTTGTTTATTACGAACAATTTAAATTCATTTCCTTACAAAACAATCGAAACATGTACCACCGCAGGTTCTTTCTAGCATCCAAAAATTTTATGAACTTTTACACACACAAGAAAACATCAATCAAAATTTGAATTTTAATCATATATATAAAAGGTAAAAAAATTGTTTTATTATTAACATTTTTTAAAAAGGAAAAAGGAAAAAGGAAAAACTTGGAAAAGAACAAACCTTTAAACAAACTTTTTATCGTATCTATTTTTTACTCAATCAAGTTTGTTTATTCCACAATCAAGTTTGTGTCTTAAGTCTTATCTAAGCGATCGTTATCGTTCGAGATCGCTGAACAGGCTATTATTGTCAATATTCTCTCTATAATTCCACAAGAAAAATATAGAAACGATTAACAAAATATTAAAGGATAATAAATTCCTTATTAATATAATTTGTAAATTAATAAGACAATTTGAAAATAAAATGAATAACACAAAACGATTTTCTGAACCTAAAATATATAAATCTTTAACTTATGTATCTAAAACATCCGAAAGTTTAGAAAAATCTAATATATTTGATAACACCAAATATAAAATGGCTCCAAAATACAGTAGGCAGATAATTGAATAAACTAAAAGATAGGATGGATACCTAAATTAGAAATGTCAAACGTAGTTTATAAAATGCCATGTAATGGTAATACAGTAATTTTGACTTAACTGCCACACCGTGTTTTGCACGGATTTTGTGGCAGGTAAGTCAAAATGGCACTTAAGTTAAATTTTTTTAACTGCCAAAAATTGCCAGTTATCTGATTCGTTTACCAGCCATAGAAGTGGCCCATAAGTGCGATTCGCACAATATCCTATTTTTACAACCAAAACTTGAAAAAAAATATAAATATTCTTTTCATTTATTATTTATTAATAAAACAACATAAAGGTACTTCAGGAAAAATAATATAAATTAAAAGGAACAAGTAAACAAGGAACAGGTAATTAAAAAGTAACTTTAAAAAAAATATTCAGTAATTAAAGTTTGATTAAAAGCTTTTATAGACCCTTTTAGGATATGATCCGCAATAGTTTTTGGAATTATATCAATCTCGTGGTGCATACAATATTTTTGGAGGACATTCAAAGCTTCTAATGCCTCCTTAGTCGATTGAATTTTGAATGAGACGTTATTTTCTTCAGTGTCTCCTTCATCTTCAATGTCTTCATCCTCAGTAGGAGTGCCTAGTTTCTTTAATAGATTCGAGAATTTCATTATCCGATAACTCTCCGTAACAATCAATATCGCCGTCACAGTTAATATAGTCTGAATAATTTGGTATCAGTTCCAGAAAGTCTGTATTTTGAATGATAAGGTCTCTTTCAGGAGCTTTATTAAATCCAGCCTTAAAAAATACATTTTTTAATTCTTTGATGAAATAGTCCCTGGAATTACCAGCCACCATGACCGTTTTAGAAACTACTCTCTCCAAAGCAGATATTTGCTTTTTAACAATAATTTGTCTATAGTAAGATTTAAAGGTATGCATAATACCTTGATCCAAGGGCTGTAGTATGGCAGTAGTATTTGGAGGTAGATACTGAACTTCAATATTTTTCCGTTAGCAACAGTTGGAAAAAAATTTTGTGGTAATTAAATGAAAAATTATCAACGAATATGGGATAATAATTCCAAATATTTGTGGCAGCTAACTTAAATTGGCACGTATGAAATTGGCACTTAAACAAGTACATTTCATACGAAATTGAAGAAATGAGTGAAATTTTGTGGTTTTTGGCAGGTATCTCAAATTGGCAGCTAAAGGAGTGGCAATTAAGTCAAAACTACTAATAATGAAAAATGTAGCAAACTAAATATAGGACACAAATCTGATTAAAAACATAGAGATATACCATCACAAAAAACACCATTATCATCACATTGTGCATTGTGCAAATTTGAATCACTATCCCGACTTTGAGAACATATCAGTTTTGAAAACAGAAAATAGTTATAAACGTCGTTATATGACAGAAATGTTAGAAATTATTAATGTACCAAAAAAACTTAGAATTAATTTTAAAGTAGATACAGATAATGTTGCTCAAACTTATAATCAAGTGTCTGAATTATAAAAACACAAAAACTAAAAACTAAAATATTTTTCATATTAATCTTTTTGTTTGTGTAATATTTAAATTGTGACAATTACTGGTATTTTTGAAATATATTTTTATTGTTATTAATTTTAAATTTTGTTATTGTTTCCCTGAAGATGCTACACACATTGTCGTAGCGAAATATCGGAAGAAATAAAAAATAAATATAAAAACCTAATTTGCGAAATATAAAATATAATTATTTAATAAATAAATAGGTCGAACAATCAGTTAAATAATTATAGATATTAAACTTAAACTCGTCCGCAAAAATAATATGTTTCAAAAAAATAATATGCTGCTGTAGCTTAATTGGTTGACGCATTTGAAACTCATCATCATAGTATGCATTTTACAAGTGGGAATTTCCCAAAATTAACTAAACTTAACTAAAACGTGCTGAGTGCTTAAGATTAACAAATGTTAGTGCAATGGCGTCGCATGTGTCTTGCCTGGTCAGGCATAAAATATTCATCCAAAACTATCAAATGTCCGTCTGTCCACTGCATATTTTCCTCTATGTACGAATACATATTTATTTTAAACGTATTGAATATCCGTTTTGTTTAATCACTTTCAATAGAATTACATATAGATTTAGGAATTCTTGTTGCAATTGCTCTGTGAGGATTAAACCAAAGACTATAAATATTTGGCTTTATTTTATTAATCAATATTAAATGCTATTACTAAAAAACAAACTTATTAACTAATCTTCAGAAAAGGCGTGTTAACAATTCATGGAAAAACAATCAACTGATACTTAAATTTAAATAAAACAGAGTTGTAATAAATGTGAGTGTTAAAGGTACTTTAAAGAAAAATATACACGGTTGTATATGTGTGATGGTGCCACAAATATATTGCACGCAGTGTATTTAAAATTGACAAAATTTCGTGTTTTTTATGATGCGGGAGCAGCGTTGCCATATATTTTTTTAAGAAAACTTTTTATTTCTAAAAATTAAACTTTTTTTTAGAAAAAAAAAAAACGTTTTTAAATAGTAAAATTTCAAAAACCAATTTGATTGGAAACAAAACAACTTTTATTCTTACATATGTACTTGAGTACTCTGTAGCATAGAACTGTTTTATATTTTGCATATGGGTCAAATGTTTGTTATAAGTCTCTAAAACTAGCCAGCACGCAACTTTTTTTTTCTTCCGGCTAATATCTCATCGGCAATCGGGGGGATTCGGGGCTATTAAAGAAGACTTTATGTTGACATGCACAGAATATTATTTTATTTTGTGCGTGCTTAAAAAAAAATTAGAAGAAAAAGATAGCTCTCACAAGACAAGCTGAGAAACAGACGAAGACTTGACAAAACAAAATCGGAAACAGACATTTAAATTATTGAACATACTGTAAGATGGTAAAACAGTATTTTCCCCTCCCAACCATGATCATACTAAAAACAGGCATGACATACAAAAAAAACAAAAGTATGATCCCAAAAAAAATTAATTACCCTGAACGATTAGTTCACCAGGAACCAGTTAAAAACGATTAGAAATGCATTTTAAATCTATACATACATATTTATTAATAAAAATTCCTTAAACATATTGTTAAAATAAAAAAACAGAATTCAACTCATTTTAAAATATAATTAAAAGTAAAAAAAAAATGTGCAAAAATCAATATTTACAAAAAAAAATTCATAGATAAAAAAAATTAATTAAATTAGACAACACTATTAACCACTAGACCATGGTGACTTTTAAAAATTAATATTAAGTAAATTAATTAAACTTCTTTTTTTTGTATTTAAATAAATTAACATTTTTCTCAAATTTACATGATCATTTAAGTAAAGATATTCATAGTAAAAATGATATTGTATGTAAATAAAAATTGTTAAAGTTATAAAAGAATTAAAAAAATTTATTTGACTTACATATTACAGGATCCCACGTCGAAAGATCTTTCGGCTGCCTTCCTGGTGTAGATGAAATTTGTATTCTTAGGTATATAGGTAACTCAAAAAAATTAAATTTTAAAGGTTGTCGGGTATATCACCTATGATTCTATTTTGTTTTAACATTTTACGTTATTAGCTTGTTCATTTTTTTTTCTCAGATTTTTGTTTTGTTTTTTTTTTTTCTATAAAATTTTAATTAATTACTTAAATTGTTTATGTTTTAGATCTTTTTGGCTACTTGTTTTGTATAAATTTTTTTAATTTTATAATTTCACCGCTAGTAATTTGTATATTGATTTTTGCATTACAATTTAGTTTAAAGTAAAAAAAAAATAATAAAAAAATTTAAAAGCAAAAATTAAAATTAATTAAACTTCTTTTAAAGTTAGAAAGAAAGAAAATATAGTTTTAAGTTAACCAATGAAATTTTAGTTTTAAGACATGATTTGGTGCACAGTTATATTTTAATAACAAAAAAAAAATTACATTAACTATGTTTCTGTTGTCTTTTCATTTGGATTTTTGTTCTTTAGATTTGTGCTTGTTCTTTTTGGATAATTTTTTTTCGATTTAGCTATTAACTTATTTATGGAAATCAATTAAACAATTTTTTTTTTTTATATTATTTTTATCATTCGTATAAAAAATCTAAATTTTAAGCCTTTTTAGCACTCATTTTAGACACTTTTAGACACTTTTGTTTTTCTTGTACTTTCTACCTATCGGTCTTATCCGAAGATGATTTTTGGTGAAGTTCTTTTTGGGTTTCTCTGGACGGACATTTTGCCAAGCACGGACAAAGTCTTCCTAGGCAAGAAATCTACAGCTGGGCGGGTTTATGCTCTGGGTTTCCCGTTCCCGTGAAAATTATGTTTCTTTTCGAAGAAAATTTGGTGATGATGTACAGATAAATGTGTGTAGGGTTGTATATATGTGCTGTAAAGAGATTTTGTTTTTGGTTATTTAAAATATATGTGTGTGTGTTTTTGTTGCTTTTTTTTCTAGTTACCTTTAGTTAATAAACAAAACGATCATCGATTAATTTATGCTGCTATATTAGTTAAATCTGACTTATTTGTTGCTCTGCCGAAAATTTTTGTCAAAAGTATGTTTTTTTTTGTTAAAATCTTAAAGACCACGTATAGGCAGCTATTAGCACGGAAAAATGGCACGAGTTAAAAATATGGCCGCTTTTTATACCATATTTTTTTTTTTAATGGAAAATTAACGTTTATTCAGCATATATCAACACACATATAAAAAATATAAACCAATAACAAAACCTTAATCGAAAATGTCTCCTTTTATATTTTGACAGTTGAACTGCATTACCCTTCTCAATAGAGTGGCAACCAAACAAAACAAAATTCATCCAAAAATCGTTAAATTTGAAATTCAACTATTGTTAAAATTAAAAATAAGAATAAGAACAAAAAAATAATATACCGAGCTACAAGCGCCCCTACAACTCCTAACTGTCCAACTCCATATATATGTACTCGTATGTACAAAATAAAGAGTTTATTTGTGTTGTAAACTGTTAACATTTTATTTATTTTGACATTTATTGTAATTAAGACGGAGTACTACTAAATTAAACATTGCTGCAGTAAAAATGGATTAAAAAATCCATTAAATTACTAAAGGTGCTATCAGACGGGATGTATTTTACATATGTACTGTCAAATTTTCCATCTGTAAAAGTTGTACACATCGTGTGATACATATGAAACTTTGCATGTGTAAAATACATGTGAAAATACATATGTAATTTTTTCGATTAGAACACGCTATATTTTACTGTGACAAACAAAAACAAAATAGCTGGTTTGTTTTGAAACAAAATTGTTTGAAAAAATATATTGTAAAGAAAATGGATTATGAACATGGAAAAGTAAGTATTTTTCGATTTTTAATAAATTAAATTATGTGTATTATATTTATTGCAGTTAGATTGGCCAAAAGAAGCAATTCTTGCAATTTATACACGTTAAAAAGTCAGCTTTTGTTTACATTTATAGGTTATGTCATATGGAAAAACATAAGCAGGTGTGATAGCAAAAATTATGTATCGTATGTAAAATGGAAATTTTGACATACATACGGAATTACATATGGGTAAGAAAAGTGACAGTACATATGTAAAATACATCCCGTCTGATAGCACCTTTAACGCAGTGCAACATAGTAGAAAACATTGTTTTGTTAATTGTGAAAATAATTTGTTTTATAAACTAAATTAAACTTATAAACAAAATATAAATTTCCAAAAACTTTTTTTTTAGAATAAAACTTAAAAACGTTTTTGCATCTCAAAAATCTACAAAAAAAAAAAAGGAAAAACTTGACAAATGGCAACGCTGTGCTGTAGGGAAGACAAAAGGGAAAGAAGCACAAAGAAAGAGCGTAAAGGCAGAATTAGTCTGTACTTTCTGTTCCGTTCCGAATCAGCTGACTTGATTCTGTTAAATAGAAAATGTGTAGAAGTCGTTAGTTGTTTCGTTACTTTTCTTGCCGTTGCGGACGAACCTGTAGAAAACAAAAATTTGCTAAGTATTTGTAAGTGACAGCACAAAACAGCTGGCATCTGCACAACAAAAAATTTTTGGTTTATTACAAAAATTTTAAATTTTTTTGAATTTAATTAAGTTTTTGTACAAAAGTGAAACAACTTGCTTCACCATACAAAATTTTAAAAGCGAATCAAGTAGATTCATATTGAATCACTTTGCGAAGCACGAAAAATTGCACTCTTCTTTAATTTTTATCGCAAGTTTATTTGCACTAGCTGTAAAAATTTAATATTATTATAAACAAAGCAAATTATTTTCTTGTTGCTGGAAGTAAAGAAAGTAAATACGTACGAATGTATGTTTTTTTTTCAAATAAGCTAACTAATTTTGTGAGTGTCCACTCACTTTTTTTGTCCATTAAAAAAATCTATTTTCTACAAATTGTAAATTCTGTTTTTTTTATTCTGTTTGTTTATTAAAAACAACTGTCAAATCGAATCAAGTTTATTAGTCATGTAAACAGCATGATTCAGAAGGCGAAGCAGGTGATTCAAGTCGTCGTGGAAACATAGTATAACAATCTCTCGTTCTCTTGTTGTGTATGAGACAGGGATGATAAATGCGGTACAATTGTACTTTTTTCAGTACAATTCGCCTTTCGAAATTACGCTAGTACTCCAATATTACAATTTAAAAATTTGTCAAGACTATCACCCCTATCGTGAATAAAAATTCTACGTGAAATTTGTTCACTTTTCACATTTTCCTATTTAAATTCAATGTTAAAAAAATAAAAGTGAACAAAATTCACGTGAAATTTTTATTCACGATAGGGGTGTATATTTTGTTATTTGTTTCATTCTTGGTAATATGGCAACCATTTTTAGTCCAACGGTGGTCAAACCAAATTAAAGGGTATTAGTAGTATGTTTATGTACCTTCGCGCAGAGCAGAATGTCGGTATCGGACCACTTTTTCCATACAATCGTGGTGTATGCTCGCGCATGCCTGGATGGGAGTATGTGATTGATAATGAAATAGCTAGTTAGTGTAAAATGTTTGTTGAGTGATGTGTGTGTGTGTGTTGATAGGTAATGTGTGAGTAGGGGAGGCGTGAAATGTTGTTTGATACGTGAGTAGTATTGGTTGGTGACTGTAGTATTGTGTTGGTGTTTCCATGCCTGGATATAGTTGTGGTTAGTATAAGTGAGTGTTTGTTTTGTTTTTAATTGAAAATTGTGTACCTGTGTTTTTTTGTCAAGACGAAGAGGGATGAAATTGTGTGTTTTCCTAAATTTTGATTGGTTGACTGTAAGAGTATGTGTTGATTATAATGTTATTTGTATGTATCTACTGTAAATACTTTGTTTGAGAATAATTGCAGTAAGCTTTTTGAATATTGTATTTTAAGTTTTTTATATTTTCACTTTTAAATTTTCACTTCAATAAATATATAATCAAGAAGCTTAGAAGGATTATTTAAATATCAAGAAGCTTAGAAGGATTAAACAAAAATTAGTTCAAGAAACGACTAGAAGGATTTGGAGAAAATAAATTAATCAAGACGTCTAGAAGGAAAATAAATTGCTTTTTTCAAGACTACTAGAAGAATTTGGTAAGGATAAACATGGAAGAAAAGAATTTAAAATAGAAAAACTACGCGGAGCAGTGAATTGGTGTTCATGGAAGTTCCAGATGCGTATAATTTTAAAATCTATGGACCATTACAAAATTGTTGATGGATCTTTTAGAAAGCCTGTTATGCCGGATGGCAATGGAGATGCAGACAATGCTATATTTCTTCAAAATCTACAGACTTGGGAGAAAGCTGATATTAAGGCTTAACGTATAATTATAACATCTATTGATAATATTATTTTAAAATATTTAATGTGTTGCAAAGATGCAATTGAGATGTGGCAAAAATTGCATAGCATACATGAAATGCAAACAGAAGTAAGCATTCATTTGTTGCAACAGCAGTTTTATGAATTAAAAAAGAATTCAATAGACTCAATTGAAATGCATATTGCAAAAATAGAAGAACTTGCCGAAAGGCTGAGAAGTTTAGGTGAACCATTAACTGAAAATATGATTATAACCAAAATTTTAATGACGTTACCACCAACATTTAACCATTTTGTTACGGCTTGGGAATCAACTGAAGAAAATAAAAAAAATACATATTTCGAATTTAACTAATCGTGTCATATTAGAGCAATCACGGTTAAGTCGAGATATGGAAGTAGCTGAGGCTTTTACAACAAGAAGACAAAATCAACGTGAAGATAGCAAAAAGCCAGGTAAATGTTTTAAATGTAATAAAGAAGGACATTGGAAGAGAGATTGTCCATTATGGAAGAGAAAGAAAAATGTCAAGTTAAATAATTCAAAATCCAATTCTTTCATGAGTGGTAGGGCAAGTGTTTCCAAACAAGATGAATCTCGGTTGGTAGATTCAGGAGCTTCTGAACATATGACCTCACATAGAGAATGGTTTTCTAATTATCGAAAATTTGAAGAGCCATCCAAAATAAGAATTGGAGATGGAACAACTTTAAATGCAGTAGGCGAGGGAAATATTGATGTCTTAATTAATAATAATGATGGCTGGAAGCAAAAATATTTACAAAACGTTCTTTTTGTACCAGAGATGAAAGCTAATCTAATTTCTATCACAGCAGCCATGGATAAAGTCCTTATGACACAACATATTTTGTTCATTGAATTGATATAGAATTGATAGAAAGAAACAGAAAATGTTAGAAAAAGCAAACTATAAAAAATGTAAACAAAAAAGCTTTTTAGTTTTTTTCTTTTGTTATGGATTTGGATATTTTATTAACCCTTATGTGAGTGACAAAAAAACACCTTTAACAGAGTGACAGGGTACCCGGGTACCACATACGATATATACGAAAGTTTCATATTATAGTACAATATATATAAAGATTAATGCTACGAAATATAAAATATACGTTTTTTCAAAGTCTAACATTAACAGTAATCTGGGGATTTCCCTCTGGCTTAGTGCTTAATCGACAAAGATCGGTAAGCGCGAGAAGGTAAAGTGTTATACAATGGCTTCTTGTTCTCAAAAAGCTCGTTTAAACTCAACCGATATAAATGAAATTTGAAATTGTCTGGCAACACTGTAATGATGAGATAAAAAATAACGTGGTCTGCTAAATCATACTTACAATTTTAATTAAATCTATGAATTTACACTTAATAATTGTGATTAATTAAATATTTTTTAAAGTCTATTGTGTTTAAATTAAAATATTATAGTTTTTTTATAATATTAACCGTATTCATACAACGCTATTAAAAGTAACCTGACTTGCACATTTTTTTTGACTTGAAGCCTGTATCTACACCTAAAATTCATAAATAATATAACCTTCATTTATTATGTCTCCAACCGATAAATGTGGATTATCTTCATGTGGCAAAAAATTAACCAAATCTCAGGGAAGTATATGCTGCAACCTGTGCTCCAAGTGGTATCATGCTAGCTGTGTCGGTATCTCTTCTGATCAATTAGATGTTATAATAAAAAGCAAAGGTGTTCTTGGATTTGCAAACTGCCCATGCAAGGAAAATTTTATACCTAATTCTAAAGATAGAGAGATCTCACTTCATGAAGAGTTAAAAAAAGGGCTTCAAGGAGTACAAGAAAAGTTTGATGCAATTCTGGTGGAAGTTAAACGAGAGTTAAGTGGCCAGCTTAATGAACTAAAAGTTAATATCAATAAATGTAATGAAATGATTACTAATCTAGATATTACAACTACAAATAAAATTTCCAGCGTTGAGACTAAATTTAAGATGCAGCAATCTACGATTGAAATGGTGAAGAATCATAATGAGATCCTGCAAAAACGACTTAATCGTTGTGATATTATTATAAATGGCCTGCCTAGAAATCAACCTAACTTGTCAAACGTAGTTCTGAACGTTTTTAAACAACTGCAAGTTGATATAAATGAAAGCGATATCAATGTATGTTTCTTCATTAATAATGGGAACTCTGTGTTGGTTAAGCTTAACTCTATGTTTAAGCGTGATATTATTATGACTAACTATTTTAAATGTGGAACACTCATATTATCTGATATTATTGATACTGACATCCAAAAGAGAGTATTTCTCAATGATCATTTGACCCCTCGTGCAGGGAAGCTTTGCTTTAACTGTCGTAAGTTGCGCAAACAACAGAAAATTAAAAAATTTCATTTAATCAATTCAGATACTCTGAAAGTCAAAATCACATTTAATGATGATAATGTTAAAGTCTTCACATTAGGTGAATTTTATTTGTACTTCAATATATTGGAACATCCAAGGAATACGGAGCATATTATGGATATGATATAAATCTTTATAACAATCTGGCTTATGTTTTAATAATTAGATGTGTGATGGGGGTCGATGATGAAAGCGAATTCTCTTTAATAGCAAACTATCTTTATATCTTTTGAGACAAAAAACAGAAATTTTACGAAAAAATTAACTTCCAAAACTCACTCGTTTTTCGTTTTCGATTTCCATCACATACCTGATTATATTCGCCCATAGTCGTAGTCATGGAGGAGGCGTGCTTTAGGTAAAAGTAGACTTTTAAACAACAAAAACATACCTATAAATTTTGTCCTGAATTTAAAACAAAAGCATGCTTTTTGCTTGAAGTATACTTATTCTATGGCTGTGATTGTGGGCTATTGTAATTGTAATTATTTTATAACATACACTTTTAATTTTTTTTTTTGTTACCTGGTCATACTTTATTATATAAAGTACGATACAGGATAGAGTTCTCCCATTTCTTTCGATCTAAATTTAATGAATCTGTCCTCATATGTTGAATTTATTGTCATATTCGCACATTAAATTTTATAGATCGAATGCAGTTCATTTTGGACTATGTCAAATACATAGCCTAATATGTTCTTGGGAGTTTACACAATTATAGATAATATTGTAATTATTGTAAATGATTTAGCACTACATATTGGATCATATTAAATAATATACTTTCTTTTTTCTTAAAATTTTAGCATTAATTGTATATTTTTATTATTTCTATATTTTTATTATAATTATCTTATATTTATATACATATATATCTTTTACTTTGAATTATATTTTATTGATCATTTGAAATGTTTATTTTTATAGTTTTTTGGTTCCCCATCGTAATATCATTGTTTTATTTCGATGTCTCATAACCCTAATGTTGGTCCCCTCTTCAGTGGCATATCTGATATCAATGCAATTCTACAACCTTATAAGGACAAACTTAATGTAGCTCATATTAATTGCCAGAGTATCAGACCCTCTGGAAATTTCTCGAAAGTGGATGAATTAAGGTCTATTTTGGTTGGATCTTCCATTAATATTCTTGCAGTTACTGAAACTTGGTTAAAGCCTTACATATCCAGTCGTGTTGTTGAGTTACCTGGATACAGTTTTTGTCGTAATGATCGTCTGAACTCTAGAGGTGGTGGTGTGGGGATATACATCTCCAATGGTCTTGAATATAACATAACCTTTAAAATATCTGTACTTGGCACTTGTGAATCTCTTTTTATTGAGCTCAGCTCTAATGGTTCTAAATTTCTTGTTGGAGTTGTATATTTGCCTTATGGCGATCTTGTTTCATTTGAAAATCTTCATAGTGAACTATTCTTAAAATACTCTGACATTATTGTGGTTGGTGATTTCAACTGCAATATGTTTGATGCCAGGAAATCCTGTAGTATGAGAACTATGTGCCTAAGGAATAATTTATCTGTTTTTCATGATTCTAAACCGTCCCACTTTGATGTTGCTCATGGATCTACTTCATTGATAGACTTCTGGTTGGTTAGTAATATTTCAATGGTTTGCTTTTCTAGTCAACTTCAATGTCCTTTGATTTCCCACCATGCTTTAATTTTTGCCTCATTTAATATCAACCTCGCAAGAATTAATGAAGTTCTTGAATATCGTAATTTTTCTGCTATTAATTGGGATAATTTCAATTTATATTTGTCTACATTTGATTTTTCTTGTTTCTCTTTGAGTGATGTTAATAATATGTGCTCTTGCTTGGCTTCACTTTTTGATTTGCTATTGACTTGTGTTCCTGTAGTTAGGAGAAATATTTCTAATGATGTGCCTACTTGGATCAATTCTAGGAAAATTTTATATGCTAAGTCTCTTAGTCAACTTGCTTACCGTTCTTTTATATGCCATCGTTCTGAAGATAATTGGAGGATATACTGCAAATACCGCAATAGGGCTAAAGGTGTTATTCGTAAGGAAAAGAGACTTTATTTCTCAAAATTTTTTCGTGGTTTGGATACTCGTAATGTCTGGAGAATTTTACGAGGGGCTGGATATACTGATCATAGTTCTGATGCCTTTGTTAGTAATGTTGATGACTTGAATGATTTCTTTGTTAGGAGTAGTGGGGGTCTGGTTATGGATGATATTACCTTTAATGATTTTCCAGAAACTGTGGAGTCTTTTTCGTTCAATTGTGTAAGTGAATTAGAGGTTACAGAAGCTTTAAGTCGAGTTAAATCGTCCTCTTTAGGCGTCGATAATATTTCCATTCGCTTTATTAAATTAGTTTACCCCTATATTTCTAATTACATATTACATTTATTTAATACTATTTTAACTACATCGAAATTTCCCTCTTCTTGGAAGACTGCCCGGGTCATACCTATTCCTAAATCTAGAGTAATTCGTAGTCCTCAAGACCTTAGACCGATTTCTATTCTTCCAGCTCTATCTAAGGTTTTGGAACATATAATTAGACGCCAGATGCTGGAATCAACTTTTTTGAATATTTATGAGGGACAGTTTGCATTTCGTAAGGGATATAATTCCACGTTGATGCTTCTAAGTCTTACTGATCTTATTCGTGAATATGTCAATGATGAGAAATTATGTGCTCTCATTTCCCTCGACATGTCTAATGCATTTGGTTCTATTTGTCACTATACTATGGTTAAGAAGCTTCGTGATGAGTATAATTTTTCTAGATCAGCTTGTAAACTCATATTCTCTTATCTTGGTGGCAGATCTCAATTTGTTGAATTCAAGGGTATTACTTCTGCTGTTCGTTCCTTGTCATCTGGTGTTCCCCAGGGTTCGGTCCTAGGCCCTCTTTTGTTTATTTTATATGTTAATAATTTGCCAACGTTTATTGACTCCTCTTGTGTAACCTTTAGTTATGCTGATGATTTCTTTTTACTGTTTAAAAGTGATTTGGATTCTCCCGACGTTTTGCAAAATAAAGTTAACTTCTGTTTGGGGCAAGTTTTGATATGGTCTTCCTCGAACTACTTAGCCCTAAATCCCTCCAAATCTAAGGCTATAATGTTTGGCCCGACTCCTCGTTTTTTCCCTTATGTTGAGTTTTTATTGAATAATGTTCGACTGGAACTGGTTGATCATATAAAATGTCTCGGAATATACCTTGATAATAAACTTTCCTTTGATGCTCATATTGATGTTTTGCGTGGCAAGGTCTTTGGTATTTTGCGTAAGATTTATTCATCTAACTTGTATTTGCCACTACGTATTAGGTATAACATGGCTCATTCATTATTGATGTCATTGATATTATATGGTATTGAGGTTTACTCTGGTACAGGTTCAACACGTTTAAAAAAAATTAGTAGTATTTTAAATTCTGTAGTGCGATTTGTTTATAATATTAAGCGTAGAGATCATATTTCCTATTCTGTTCAGTGTTTTCTTGGTTGTTCTTTTGTAGGCTTTATTAAGTATCGAAACATTATTTTATTTCATAATATTATCAAATTTAGAAGGCCACTTCCATTGTACAGATCTTTCACTTTTTCACGATCCATTAGAAATCCTCAAATTTGTATACCCAGAATTTCATCTTCTTTCTTTGATAAATCTTTTATTGTTAGAATTGCTAGATTGTGGAATATTCTACCTTATTCCTTGCGAATTTTTTCTCAATCTAATAATGTTTTTCGTTTAAAAATCATGGAATTCTTATCTACTACTCACTGATGACTTCTAAATTATGGATAGCTATAGTTTTCTTCAACCTTATAATGCCTTTTCTTTCAATTATCTTATTCTACTTATCGACGATTTATTTCGAACCTATGTACACCTATATATTGCCGCTGATGGGACCTGTGTGGGTTTCTTATCCATTAATTTACTACTTATATGTTATTACGGCTGGGGAGCCATAAAAATGTTTTTTTTTCTTTTTTTTTTCTCTCTGTTATATGCATAATTAATATTCTTATTTCAATTTATATTGAATTGTTATTAATTGTTTAAGATGATTCTTTTTTATTATCATTATGGTATTTACACTATGTAATATTGTTATTCTGGCCATCTAGGCTTAATATTACGAAATAAATAAATAAATAAATAAATAAATAAATAAATATTAAACGAATGTGGGAGTGATGATGGAGAATTTATAGCAGAACATATGCTGAATATTTGCGACATAATATCAGAAGCATACGATGCAGAAAAAATGGGATATATAGAGGCTAACGAGAATTCATATGATTCTGACGAGAGTGAAGAATTTAAAGAAACAAATGAACTCTGTGGAAAGGATGGTACGCGTTGGCGGATTGATCCCTATCCAGAATACCAATTGTATTCAACTAACTTTGCTTTTAGCCAGATGGGACATTGTGTTCATATGTTAAAAAAAAAAAAAAGAAAGCAATTATTATGTTTTCTGCATGCATACAAAACCGGACACGGCAACTACATTAGCTGTTAAACCTACAATTTTCACATAATGCAACCAAACTAAAGGAGGATAATATGGGATAAGCTTTTAGGTCAATACACAACAAAAAGAAGAACAAGTCGATGGTCGCTAGCATTATTTTTTAATGCTGTTGATGTATTATATTATACATGCCGAATATAATCCAGAACGTAAATCAAAGATCGGCGACGACAATTTTTAAAGGATTTAAGTTTTCAATTGTGTAAAGCAAATATAGAACAACGTATGAACAACCCAAAAATAATTGCAAAACCTTTCACCCGGTCTGCCATACATCAAATTCTTGGAACATCATTTATTCCTGGTGGACAAAAAGAACATTCAATTAACCGTCCTCTGTGTGAAACCTGTTTCCAAGGAACTAAGTAAACTTTTTTTTTTTTGCTTTTCTGATTTTTTATATAGTAAAGTGTATCTTATTTCTAATTTTTTTCAAGTCTTTTGCTTGAATAAATAAAAAACGAAATACACAAAATAACGGACTCTGTCTTTTATTTTTCATTTTCATTCATGTCAAAAATAAGAAAATATTCCAACAGAAATAAACCAAAATGATTGTAAACTCATTTTCATTAAAATTAATCAAAATAATGTTATGTTAAAAATTTCCATTAAGGTACCCGGGTACCCTGTCACTCCGTTAAGGGTGAAAAATGTAAATTGACTCACAGCACCCTCTCAAGTTAAGAAACTAAGCTAATGTTTATCCAAATATATCTTAAACACAATTATAATAGTTCTCAAGAGGTTCCACTCCGTCAAGAAACTTGAAACCAAAAAAAAAAAACGCAATTAAAGTTTAAAAAGTTACCCGGGTACGCTGTCACTCACATAATGGTTAAATATTGTCAACTTTTGGTTTAGAGAAACATAAAAACAAACCAAAAAAAAAAACGGTTAATTGACAAATTTGCCCATGAACCGCTGATTCAGCAACACCTCTAATATTTCAAGCTTGAAATGTCAATTTTAAGTGGAACAATTTTACATTTTTTTTGACATAACTTCATTTTTTATCGATAACTTTATGGTGTTTTCTTTTCTGAAATAAAATGTTACACCTTTATTATGTACATTTTTATAATGTTTACCCCACATTTTAAAGATGTCGCATTTTTAATGGTCAGAATAGAACATAAAATCACAACAGTGTAACACTTTTTTTCATGTACAGCTGTTTTTGTTTATTTTTCTTAAAAAAGAAGAAGCAGATAGCTCCCTGGTAAGATCGCTTGAAATAAGACAATGAATATCTCTCAAAAATACCAATGGAACCTTCCCGACTATTCTTCTTAATTCTTCTTAAACTATAAAAATTATATATATAAACATACATTACATATGTATATAAGAAGTAGGAGAAATTTAAAATACATCAACTTCAGAGTATTCATAAATTACTTTCTCTACAAAGCCTTTCACTCGCGGTTGTGGATTTCTTTCCATAATCCATAATCATATAAAATATCATCATCAGATGATGAAGATGAATTCAACAAGTCATCCAAAATTTTTTCAGCACATAAAAAAGCAGTAATATTTTCCATTTTGTATATTTTTTTTTTTTTGTTTCTTAACACAAATCACATTCATAAACAAAACAAATGTCAGCTGTTTTATCGTGCGATTCTCCCCCTCTAAAAAGTCAGAGTGTGAAAGGTGCACCATTTTTTAAATTTATAGTGTGACATTTATAGAAAAGAACATACTACACTCTAGCAGTGTTGACATTTTTTCAGAAAAGAACATAAAAATATTAAAAAAGGTGCGAAATGGGAAAAACGTGTAACATTTTTGCCAGAAAAGAAAACGCCATTAGTAAAATGTTTGACAGTTTGCCATTTATCTTAATACTGCTGAACTCTTTGCACTTGGTACATTTTTCTATTACATTATATTTGTACTGTTCACCAAAACTTGAACAATGCATTAAAAATGTAGTGTCATAAGGCCTTAAACCATATTGGTTTAATTGGTCTAAATACTTTATTACTTGATATAAAAGTAATTTAGTCGTAATTGGCAAAGTTCTACTATTAAATAGTTTTGAAAAGGCACCTTAAACCCGATTAGCCTTCTCCAAATTATATACAACATGCTTGTTGAACTTTAAAAGTTTACTAAAGTTTACGCCTAGGTATTTTATATTGTCCTTAAATATGATTTCCCCAATGAGAATAATATTCATCGACATATTTAAGGTGTGCAGAAACATTTTGTAGAGCAATTTTTGGTGACTCATTGTGAGCATAAAGTAAAGAGTTGGAATTACCGAATTCATGTTGAAAATCATACATAAATATGTTATATAAATGAGGTGCCAATACAAAGCCCTGCGGAACACTAGAAAAAACATCACCATGAGAGGATGAAACATTGTCAACCTGGAAGCAGAGTCTCCTGCCATCGAAAAAGCTTTGAAAAAGTTTAACTATTGACGCATCAAGACCGATCTGAATCATTTTGTATAGTATGCCGTCTTGATATGCTTTATCAAATGCTTTTTGAGACAATGCGACAGTACACTGACCATTTATTAAATGTTGTACTACATCAGTATGGAATTTTAAAAGAGCTTGTACAGTAGAATTACCCTTCTTAAAGCCAAACTGACTTTGAGGAATATACTCTTCATTTAAGCTTGTATTGATTTTATTTCGTATGATTCTCTTAAATAGCTTTCCCAGATTAGAAAGTAATGAAATTGGTCTAAAGTTATTTGTATCGTTATTATCTTTATTTTTCGGAATTGGAACAATTTTTGCTATTTTCCAAACATTAGGAAAATAACTATTATTTAAACAATTGTTAAAAATGATAGCTTTAATCGGGAATTTTCTTATCAAATAATTTGATATATTGTCCAAGCCACTAGATTTCTTATTATTTACCGATTTAGAGATATCTAAAATATCATTTAAATTTGCAAGTTTTAAGTTGCCATGATTATTCAATGCAGTTGAATCATCGTCAAATATTATTGAAGTTGGAGCTTGTGAAATTTTTTCATTGATAGTTTCATCTTTTCTGAAATATTCCTATTTGGTGGTGAACTTTGATATATAGTGGCAAAGTGATCTTTAAATACTTATAATTTTTGATTTAATTCTTCTATTTCGACACCATTTACCGTTACTTTTCTAACAAAAGAGCGCTTTCTATTTCCGATCATTTGAAAAATTTTGTTGCAGGCCCATAAACCTGGTGTGATTTGCTTTAATCTTTTATTAAACAAATTTGCCTGCTCTATTTCAATTTGCTCTTTTATAATAATTTTAATGAGATCAATTTGCTTTGAAATAAGTAAATAATCAGAATTTCTCCTGTTTAAGGTTCTTTGGAATATTCTCTTCAAATCCCTTTGCCAGCCATATTTAATTCTTAATAAGTTTTTTACTTTATCGGATACAATAAACTTTCGATTTTTTTTATCGATTTTCTTGGAATGAATTCCAGTCATAAAGTTAACGGAGATAGTAAATTCATCTATAAAGCTACCTATTTCCCTATTTGATAAATTTCTATTTTGCGGTGGAAAGTGATTCATTAAAGTGTTACTTAAGTCAGTTTTGAATGTGTTTCAATTATTTATTTATTTATTTATTTATTTATTTATTTATTTATTTATTTATTTATTTATTTATTTATTTATTTATTTATTTATTTATTTATTTATTTATTTATTCATTTATGTAATATCAAGCCTTAACAATATTACAAGTAAAGAATACCTGATTCTTATAACTATTTTCAATTTATTAATTCAATAAAAACAAAGGAATTTATCACTTATATTAAACCTCCCCAGCCAAATTAAAAAATATGTATTAATAAATATCATAATTATACTATTGTCCATCAGTAGCTATACGTGAGTATTTAAAAAGTCTAAGATTTTTAAACGAAAGGCATTGTTAGAACAAGAAAAAATACGTAAGGTAATAGGCACAATAAAAGCTATCCGCACAGTAAAAGATTTTTCAAAAAAAGATGTTGAGATTCTTGGTAAATTTATTTGGGGATTTCTAGTAGATCGCGTAAAAACAAAAGTTCTGCATAACCGAGGAGGTTTGGCATTTTTTATAATTTTATAAAACAAAAGCAAATTGCGACATTTAATAAAGTCATTAAAAGTACATCCAAGAAAACGAAAAGCAAAGTTCGTAATATGTTCATAGCGTCTAACATTATAAACAAAACGCACTATTAAGTTAAATATACGAAAAATCCTTCTCAATCAATAGAGCCAATAGAAGAGTAAACCTCAAGACCATATACGATTTGTAAAAACATTAAAGCATGAGCCAAATTATACCTAATTCGCAATGTGGGGATCACAAGAAAATTTGCTATCCAAAAGTATACCTAGACACTTAATACGATCAACTAAAGCTATTTGAACGTCACCCAAAACGATATTAATGTCGGGAAAGAAAGGACTAGTTGGACCAAACATAATGGCTTTAGACTTTGCAGGGTTAATAGGTAATGAATTGAAAGGGCTGAATTTCAGTTTATGGGGGACACCCCTAGAGAAAAAATCTAAATATGCCATCCCCTTCAGAATGTTCCCAGGAGTACGAAAATCATAATGAAAAAGGGGGCTCACGCCCCCTATGGGCGTGGCAGTCGAAAAACGACCCGGCCCACCTACGTAGACAATATGGGTATCAAATGAAAGCTAATGTCTTCACGATTCCAAAAATAGCCATAGTTGCCAGATCGGGCGGTTTTTGCAGCCGATACGGCCATTTTTGTTAAATAGGGGCGGGGGTGAAAAACGACCCATGCCACCTACTTAGGCAATATTGGTATCAAATGAAAGGAAATGTCTTCACGATTCCAAAAATACCCGTAGTTGCCAGATCGTCCAGAATTTGAGGAAGATATGTTAATTTTTATAAAATGGGGGAAGGACTTTTTTTGTTTATTTCTTTTTAGCTCGGCCAGAGGCCGAGCACTCGAGATCCCCGCCGTCTAGAATTAAGACATACTGGAGTTAAAAACCCCTAAGCCCGGCCGTAGGCCGGTCACGCAGAAAAACTTTACTAAGCGAAGCCAGTATAACAAATTTTCATTAATCAATCAGAAGCTTTCAAGAGTTTTCCTCGTTTCTTAATTTTGTACTTATCCTCATTTATGATTTGACTCTTGACACGAGAACATCACTAAATATGGATTGCGTTACTGCCTTTGACATTCACGACTGGGGTCGTGAATTGGACGATACGGCTATTTTTGGAATCGTGAAGACATTAGCTTTCATTTGATACCCATATTGTCTACGTAGGTGCGCCGGGTCGTTTTTCGACTGCCACGCCCATAGGGGGCGTGAGCCCCCTTATTCATTATGATTTTCGCACTCCTGGGGTCATTTAAGGGGGCGTGGCATTTTTTTTTTTTTCCCAGGGGTGTCCCCCATAAACTGAAATTTTGCCATTGAAAGAAGTCCACTCACATACTCTATCCAAACAAAAATCGATATTGCTCTGTAAAACATCACTAAAGTCAATTTGGCTATTGAAAAGTAAGAAAACATCATCAGCAAAAATAAAGGTCTTACATAAGGATGAGGTAACCAAATCAGAAAGGCTATTTATATATAACGTGAAAAGTAGGGGACCTAAAACGGAACCTTGAGGAACAGCAGTTGATAAAACACGCAGAGAAGAAGCAGTTCCATTGTAGTCCACATATTGGGATCTACCAACCAAATACGAGAATATAAGTTTACAAGCTGATTTAGAAAAGTTGTATTCCTTATCATCATAGAATGGCCCGATAGACTAGGCGATAATGTGCCGAACTATCAGTCAGAGGGTTGCGGGTTCAATTCCCGCCAAAGACTCTGGGTGTTTTCTGCAGACAAGTCAAAAAAGCTTCGCAGTTTGTGTTTGTTAATTATTAAGTTATTAATTAAGTTATTCTAACATGTTAAATGTTACATGCAGATATTAAAGTGGAAATAATTTATAAAAATTATATATATAAAATGGCAAATAGAATCAAAAGCATTAGCAAGATCTAGAGAGACAAGGACACTTGGTTTGTTATCATTAATACATTTACGAATGTGATCAGTAAGATCAACAACCATCAGCGTAGAACTATAGCCTCTACGAAAAGCGTATTGACTATCACTAAAATTTAAAATTGCAGAATCCAATATTTGCTGTTTCATTATGTGTTCAAGAACCTTGGACAAAGCGGGAAGAATATAAATAGGTCTAAGGTCTCCGGGCTGACTTATTACGCGAGATTTAGGAATAGGATTACACGAGCAATTTTCCAAGCCTGTGGAAAAATTGAAGTGGTTAAGATAGTATTTAAAAAGTGCAAAATATAATTAGACAAAAAAGAAAAAACCATTTTAATCATCCGAATTGGAACATTATCAAACCCTAATGACTGTGACCGAACTTTAGCAAGAGCATCAATGACCTCTAATTCTGAAACACAAAGAAAAGAGAAACGATTTGGAGATTCGACAAAGTCATCAAACGCCAAACTCTCCAAAATACCACCACCATTACCAGAAACAAAATCATTAATGACATTCGCATCACCAAGATAATTATCAAAATCGTTATTCAAACAACCATGAGCTTTTAACGTTCTCCATATATTACGAACATCCATATTACGAAATGTTTTAGAAAAATATTCTCTCTTCATGAACTTCAATCAAAAATCTATAAATTCTATAAATTCAACACTTTTATCACAGGTTATATCGAATGAGGCCAATATTAATGCATGTTGAGAAATTAAGGGACATTGAAATTGATAAGAATACTCAGTCCAACAACTACTACTAACCAACCAAAAATCAATTAATGAAGTAGATCCATGTGTAATATCTAAGTGGGTGGGTCTAGAATTATGAACGACAGATAAATTATTTCTTGAACACATAGTCCGCATGTTACAAGATTTAAATGTGTCGTACATGTTACAGTTAAAATCTCCCCCCACGACAATATTGGAATAACCTAGAAACAAATCATAATGAGAATTCTCAAATGAACAAAGATCACCATAACGCAAATAAACAACTCCAAACAACACTTTATATCCATTAGAAACAACTTTAATAAAGATGGATTCACAAATACCAGGCTCAGAAGATCTAGAAACTATTTTGTACTTAAGACCAATACATACATACATACCAACACTACTACCTCTTGAGTTTATGCGATCATTGCGGCAGAATTTATAGCTAGGAATCTCAACAGCCCGATTAGATAAGTGTCTCCGTAACAGCAAAAATACTAAAATATGATCCAACCAATATAGATCTAAGTTCATCAACTTTCGAAAAATTTGCAGATGGCCTGATGCTTTAGCAATTGAGATGGGCAATATTGAATTTATTTTCATAAGGACGCAAAATCGCGTCAATATCAGATTTGCTACTGAATACCGGACCAATATTACAATTAAAAGACATCAAAATAAATACAAAACAATGAGATGGGGAACCAAAATATAAATATTAAAAAATACATTAAATATTTTCACAATAATTTACATTAATTAATTAAACAGCTAATCATAGAATATATGAGATCGATAAGGAAAAATAGCTGTGTTATGTTGCTACCATTTTGTCACTTTACATTAATACAAAAATTATAGATTAATATCCTATACAATTTCCGCAATTGCTGCAATTTTTCTAATTTAATTATTATTAATTTTTTATTATTCAATTAATTTGTTCTAATTTAAGTTATTTAAGTTTTTGGCTTTAATATTTTCATAAATATGGTTTTATTTTCAAATTGGGAGCATATTTATCGACGTAGAAGTTAACATGTATTTGGGGTTTATTTTGTTGCTTTTGTTTACCCAATAAAGAAAATGCGATATTAAATTTTAAATTTATTTATTAACTTAAATTATCATTTAATTTGCTTATTAATTATTATTTAATTCGCGTTGTTGCGTTGTTGACCATTCAGCTACCGACAAGAAAAGAAAGATGGAGACAATTTATTCTTTTTAACTACACATGTCGGATGTAACTTTTTATTGACATTTAATACTGGTTATTGGTTGTTAGTTACATTTGGTAATTGGTAATTACAGGGCGCCACATGTATAATTTTAAATGTTAACTCTTAACGTATACTAGAATAAAATTTGTATGAATTTAATATGAGCGTTAGCAAAACAAAAACACAACTATTATAATAATAATAACAAAAATTGAAATAGTAATTACATATAATGACATATATAATAGAAAGATTATTCATTAAGAAGAGAAGTACATTCTGAAAAATTACAAACAATTTGTTTACCATCAACCATTAATAGATTAGCTTTAACAACATCAGTGTTTAAAATTCTATATTTAGTAATCATTTTTTTATGCAATAACTTTTTACAAATACAATTTAATTTACTAGCCGCAGGAGAAAAATGATCATTTAAATATAGGCGCATATCAATCTCACCACCAATTACATCACATATTTTTAAGGACCTAGTCTTAAAGTATGCCTTCATAATATTGTCACGTACAAAAACATTATTAAATTTATATAACACAGCTTTCCGATTATTAAAATAACATGCATAATTTATGTTATAAGGGCAAATCTCTATATTAAAAATATATAAAAGAGATACAATTATCCGGAGGTTTCAAAATATAATTAAAGATATCCGATAAAGATATTTGAAGTTTTAAAGGAATGTGATCCGAAAAAGTGGGATGGGAGTGTTGATGTTTTAAAATTATAATAAAGTGGTCTAAATGAGAGGATTCACCAGGGTAAGTTGGATATGAATCACAAATTCTTACAACAGATACAGATTCATCTTGTAGCCAACTCTCAGCACCCCATAAATTGTGTTTTGCATTAAAATCACCATCGTATTTGTTGGAAAAATTCAAAATCGAAGATAGACCCCTAACAATATTGTTGCGGTTACAATTACATTGAAAATATATTTTCTTAACACAACCATTTATAGACACGTTCAATTCAACAAACAAATTTGGAAACTGTAGATTTGGTATACTAATGAAATGGAAAATGAAATGGAATTTTTGAGTGCTATGCCAACAACTAATGAGCTTTTGTCCATCAGAACAATATACATTAGTGTCCAAGGACAAATGTAATTCTTGTTAACAGGCAATTTCAAGTTTAAATTGATTTAATAATCTATTCAATTCAATCTTCCTCCCTATTTGGATAAGAGAAACAACATTAAACGTTATTAAATTTAGAGAATTACGGACCATAGACATTTTGAATTGTTTTAGCAAGTTTCATGAATTCCTGAATTAACTGCGGCTTTTCAGGTTTGTTACGTGTAGATACTTCATTCAAAACATTGAACAAGCTGGCAAAAGATTTATTTGCATCTACATTATCAGATGGAAAATGGACGAGTACAATTTCTTGAATAATGCCCCCATCTTTGACACCTCCAACATTGAGCTATTTTTCTGTTTGACTTTGGACGTTCCCATGAAACTACCTGATTAAGGATATACTTTATTCCGAGCAACTCATTACCCTGGCGATTCGGTTTAAGGATTACCAAAAATAAACCTGTATCGATTCCCTGTTTCCTAGAGTATTCCGTAGAAAACTTTGATATAGAATCAACGGTATCAGGGATAATTCTATCAATCTCAGACAGATTTATGATACAGGCCTCTACCAACTAAGCTCTGACGTTTATATTCTTTAGGAGTATATGTATATGAAGGAATTTCCCTTTCTTTTAATAAATATGTTATAGAAAAATTGCAATCTAAAACGTGAACACCCTCGGTAAAAATTAGTTCACGTTTCTGCGAGTTCACTGTATTTATTTATGCTGAATGTTTAGCATAGATGTATGTAATTATAAAACCAAATAAGTACGCTACAATATATATTTGAAATGACGTATTTTAAAATACAACTTAATTTATTTCATTCATCATACGCCTTGTATTCATTAACGATGCAAAATATCCACATGAGTATGCAACACTTTTATTATGCTCGTATACTACTTGGCGTATGAGTGTTGTAAATTATATGTGTTAATTATGTATGGAAAGGGTGTCCCAACTAGAACGCAATTTTTAAATTTGGCGCCATTCGAAGTGTCATTGTTTGACATTTGAACAATTGTTATTGTTTGCTAGTAGAAGGTACGAGGTTAGTAAAAATGGAGCGCTACATGAATGAACAACGCATTCTCATTGTGAAATTGCGGCTAAAGTTCGTAAATTACGATTCATTTGGGGTCACAATAATGATCCAAAAGAGTCAACTGTAAAGAGATTTATGGATAAATTTACCGAAACTGGGTCTGTTAGTGATGTAAAGACAACAACGCGCCTTCGACCAGGTCGATCGATCTAAAATGTCGCAGCTGTACGAAAGATTTGCATCTTCATGAATACAAAGTTCAATTGAATCAGGAACTGAAGCCAGCTGACCATGGACAGCGAAGGGAGTTCGTTAATTGGGTATTGGAGAGACAACTAGAAAATGCTGATTTTACCGATAAAATCATCTTCAGTGACGAGGCCCATTTCTTTCTTGATGGCTTCGTCAATAGGCAGAATTGTGGCATTTGGGGTGAGGTAAATCCTCGAGTGATTCACGAGAAGCAAATGCATCCTCAACGTGTCACTGCGTGGTGTGGTTTTTGACCTGGAGAAATCATTGGACCATTTTTTATGAAAATGAGGCAGGTCAAGCGCAAACAGTCAATGGTGTTCAGTATCGTGAAATGAAAAGAGGAAATTAGACGCTGCATTAATGAAATACCGCAGCATTTATGCAAAAAGATCATTGAAAATTTCATTAAAAGATCGCGTGTGTACAAGCAAAGCCGCGGCGGCCATCTGCACGATATCTTATTCCATACATAACCTCATTCTGTCTACTTTACGATAAAATAAAGCTTCACGATTTGTTTGTAAATATCTGTGTTTTATTTAAAATATAAAAATTGCGTTCTAGTTGAGACACCATTTATATTTAATAAATTCTATTGTTTGCCATTATAAAATGCAATCTTAAATTTCTATTAAATGGGAAAGATAACTAATCTAAGAAGTCAGTCTAGTTTAGGGACAGATATTAATATTTTTAGGGTAAGTCGTCTGTCAAGGCGTTTGACGATAAGTCAATTGGGTGGGAATCAAATTACCCTACATGACATCACACCTCGTCATGATCTGGTCTTTATTTTCAATTTATTTCTTAAAAGTTATTTGATACTCTTTGTTAAGGCATTAAGAGTATTTTTTTGCTTATGCGCTTTAATACGGGTTGAGAACCAATTTGCCAAATATATCTAGTCGGGAAAATCTTTGTATATGCCACTTAAACTTTGTATTATAAATTTAATAAAGTGTATGTGATTTTTGTTATTCATTTAAATAAATATCCAGCGCGTAACAATAATTAATATAATTTTATTATATAACTAGCTAAACCCGGTGTGCTTTGCTACCCCCCCCCTCGTCATAAAATAAAATAAAACGTATTTATATATTTACAAACATTTATTTATTTAATTTTAATGTATTTATTGCAATGCTTTAGGCGAGACCATGCCCCTTTATCCACTTACATAGTCAAGAATTTATTATTTCGTAAGAAAATCCTGTTGTGAAAATTTAATGACGATCGGTCCAGTAGTTAAGACTATATTACGATGTTTAATTTTCCTAAAAAGGGGCGTGGTCCCACTCACTTTTCTCCTGGTACGTATTCCTAATTATGCCAATACCATATGTACCAAATATCACCGACGTACCTCAAAAAATTCCCAAAATATAGCGATTTAAATTTGTGGGTTATATGGGCGGTGCCACCCCCGTTTGTACAATCAAAACTTTATATAGCCTATTATTCCTTCCAGAGTCACAGTAACGTGCTGTAAAAATTTCAGGCAGATTGGTCCAAGGGTTTGGCCTCCTATTAAGCACAAACATACAGACACGCATTCATTTATATATATATAGATTAAAAGCAATATAATTTAAGGTGAAATGGGGCGAAAAATGGGGATTTGGTAATAAAAAAATGTATGTAGTTAAAAAGTATATAAAACTTTAGGTAAATACATATTACAAAAAAAGTATTTTGTATAGCAAACATTGTTAGTGGTATACGAAAGTATCTGAATTAAAAAAGGGGGCGAAGAAGTAGGCGTGGTTCATAGTTATATGGCGACGTTAACAGTATTAAGAGCAATATACTACCAAATAAAAAAAATACGTTGGAATGAACAAATTTGTATAGAGAATAAAACTTTCAAAAATTTGGCGTGAAAAGGGGCGTGGAAGGGGCGTGGCTTAAGAAATCTTTATTCTTACCTCGCCTGGAGTATATAATGTGTATACAATTTGAAGTAAATCTGTTAAAAACTTTATGGGAGCAATTACAATATTTAAAAAAAGTGGGCCTAAAAGTGGGCGTGGTTAACTTAAAACTATATTTTCTTTCTTTCTAACTTTAAAAGAAGTTTAATTTATTTTAATTTTTGCTTTTAAATTTTTTTATTATTTTTTTTTACTTTAAACTAAATTGTAATGCAAAAATCAATATACAAATTACTAGCGGTGAAATTATCAAATTAAAAAAATTTATACAAAACAAGTGGCCAAAAAGATCTAAAACATAAACAATTTAAGTAATTAATTAAAATTTTATAAAAAAAAAAAACAAAACAAAAATCTGAGAAAAAAAATGAACAAGCTAATAACGTAAAATGTTAAAACAAAATAGAATCATAGGTGATATACCCGACAACCTTTAAAATTTAATTTTTTTGAGTTACCTATATTTTTTTATTTACATACAATATCATTTTTACTATGAATATCTTTACTTAAATGATCATGTAAATTTGAGAAAAATGTTAATTTATTTAAATACAAAAAAAAAAAGAAGTTTAATTAATTTACTTAATATTAATTTTTAAAAGTCACCATGGTCTAGTGGTTAATAGTGTTGTCTAATTTAATTAATTTTTTTTTATCTATGAATTTTTTTTTGTAAATATTGATTTTTGCACATTTTTTTTTACTTTTAATTATATTTTAAAATGAGTTGAATTCTGTTTTTTTATTTTAACAATATGTTTAAGGAATTTTTATTAATAAATATGTATGTATAGATTTAAAATGCATTTCTAATCGTTTTTAACTGGTTCCTGGTGAACTAATCGTTCAGGGTAATTAATTTTTTTTGGGATCATACTTTTGTTTTTTTTGTATGTCATGCCTGTTTTTAGTATGATCATGGTTGGGAGGGGAAAATACTGTTTTACCATCTTACAGTATGTTCAATAATTTAAATGTCTGTTTCCGATTTTGTTTTGTCAAGTCTTCGTCTGTTTCTCAGCTTGTCTTGTGAGAGCTATCTTTTTCTTCTAATTTTTTTTTAAGCACGCACAAAATAAAATAATATTCTGTGCATGTCAACATAAAGTCTTCTTTAATAGCCCCGAATCCCCCCGATTGCCGATGAGATATTAGCCGGAAGAAAAAAAAAGTTGCGTGCTGGCTAGTTTTAGAGACTTATAACAAACATTTGACCCATATGCAAAATATAAAACAGTTCTATGCTACAGAGTACTCAAGTACATATGTAAGAATAAAAGTTGTTTTGTTTCCAATCAAATTGGTTTTTGAAATTTTACTATTTAAAAACGTTTTTTTTTTTTCTAAAAAAAAGTTTAATTTTTAGAAATAAAAAGTTTTCTTAAAAAAATATATGGCAACGCTGCTCCCGCATCATAAAAAACACGAAATTTTGTCAATTTTAAATACACTGCGTGCAACATGTTTATATATTTATAGTCTTTGGTTTAATCCTCACAGAGCAATTGCAACAAGAATTACTAAATCTATATGTAATTCTATTGAAAGTGATTAAACAAAACGGATATTCAATACGTTTAAAATAAATATGTATTCGTACATAGAGGAAAATATGCAGTGGACAGACGGACATTTGATAGTTTTGGATGAATATTTTATGCCTGACCAGGCAAGACACATGCGACGCCATTGCATTAACATTTGTTAATCTTAAGCACTCAGCACGTTTTAGTTAAGTTTAGTTAATTTTGGGAAATTCCCACTTGTAAAATGCATACTATGATGATGAGTTTCAAATGCGCTAACCAATTAAGCTACAGCACCTTATAATTTTTTGGAAACATATTATTTTTGCGGACGAGTCTAAGTTTAATATCTATAATTATTTAACTGATTGTTCGACCTATTTATTTATTAAATAATTATATTTTCTTTTTCGCAAATTAGGTTTTTATATTTATTTTTTATTTCTTCCGATATTTCGCTACAACAATGTGTAGCATCTTGAGGGAAACAATAACAAAATTTAAAATTAATAACAATTTTTTTTTTTTTTTGTAATACATTTAATTTATTTATTGGATCTTCAGAAATGAAATGACAATAAGTTTTCGAATCTTAATACTAAAAAGAAAATAATAAGTCCAGCCAGTGCTAGACAAAATATTATGATACTAAAAAAATTTCACATCAACTGATCCAGTCATCTGTTTTGCGCTTGAGTTAAAGCAAGGGTATCCCTCCTTCTCAACCGAACATGGCCAGTAAAGTTAAGAATGTCTCGTGCAAGTGGGTTTGGATGGTGTTCAAGTTTGCCGACATATTTTGAGGCGTGTTTTGTAAATTCGACTTTCACCAAAGGAATGCCTAGATCTTTGTGGATTCGAGAATTTTTAACATACCATGGAGCTGCAGTAATTGTACGTAGAATTTTATTTTGACCCCTTTGAATTTTTTCAATGTTTGATGCTGAAGCAGTACCCCATAATTGAATTCCATAACACCAGATTGGCTTTAGAATTGCATTGTACAACAAAAGTTTGCAATCCAACTTTAATGTAGAATTTCTGCCGATTAGCCAATTAATTTGCACTGCTTTTAATCTCATCTGGGTAAGTTTTGCGTCGATATGAGACTTCCAAGTTAAACGACGATCGAGGTGGATTCCGAGGTATTTGACGTCATTGTGTTGCGGGATAATTTGATTATTTATTCTGATGAACGAGCATGTATCTTTTCGCAATGTGAAAGTTATATGAATACATTTCTGTTCGTTAACCCTGATTTTCCAAAGCTCAAGCCAATTCTCTAGCTTATAAACATAATTCTGCAAATTCTGTGATGCAACTTGGTGGTCCTTATGGACGCTGATAAAGGCTGTATCGTCTGCAAAAGTTGACGTATGGATTTTAGGGTCTGACGGCATGTCGGAGGCATATATCAAATATAAAGTAGGACCCAGTATGCTACCCTGTGGCACACCTGATTCAATTGGCTGAGCGGTACTTAAAAAATCACCTTCTTTGATTTTAAATTTGCGACCGTATAAATAACTTTCCATGAGTTTATGGGTGTTAGCAGGCAGAGTTAATTTTATTTTGTGCATTAAACCTTCATGCCAGACTTTGTCGAACGCTTGGGAAACATCAATGAAAAGCGCGGAACAGTATTTTTTCTCTTCAAACGACTGTCTTATCACATTTACCAATCTGTGTGTTTGTTCGATGGTACTGTGTTTAGCTCTGAACCCGAATTGGTAATTTGGGATACATTGAGTGTCGTTCAGAATTGGAATCAACTTAGCCAATAACAATTTTTCAAACAGTTTTGAAATTGTCGGCAGTAGACTAATTGGCCTATATGACTCTACTTTAGTGGGGTCCTTCCCTGGCATAGGAATCATGGTAATTATAGATACCTTCCAATCTGCAGGATAGTATTCTAGGCGTAAAATAGCATTGAAAATAAATAGGATAATTTTTCTAGCTACACGAGGTAACTCCACAAGCATTTTGTTGCTGATTTTATCCATACCTGGAGCTTTTTTAAGGTTCAGAGTACCAATAGCGCTTTGAACATCATTAAAGCTAAGTCTTAGAGGTACAGGAGGTCTAATAACGAGTGGAGGCAAATCAGATGCATTATTTGAGTTGTTTATAGTAAACACTTTTCTCAAATGATTAACAAATAAAGTCCCTTTCTCGGAATCATTTCTAGCCCAGTCACCAGTCGGATTTCGCAGAGGAGGCTTTCCTCTAACTGGTCTTTTTAAACCTCGTGCCGCCTTCCATAACGAATAGTCAGATTGTGGGGTACTATCAAGACCCTCCAAGTAAGATTTAAGTGAAGCCATTCTTTGGGTTTCTAAGGAATTTCTTAGTATATCTCTGCATACCCGTAGCCTAGCTTTCAGTTCAGAAGACCTGTGAATTTGCCACTCTCTTCTAACTCTTCTTTTTTCTGACAGGAGATGATCGAGTTCAGCGAAATAAGTTCTATTTGTCCCACTTCTGCACTCAACGTCGTATGTGGAGGCGTGATGTACAGCTCTTCGTATGTCCTCTTCGTATGTCCTCCTTGCCAATCGACCCATCAATATCCTCGGTAGTTCTCAACACTACATTTTCCGTGCAGTAGGAACTTAAATACTTTTTATACTTTATCCAACTTACTCTGGTTTTAGATATGTCCCGAAATGGAGAGCCATTCCCTTGAAGGAAACGCATTGAAATAATAGAAGGAGAGTGATCTGAAGACAAGTCTAATGAAGGCTCCACTTGTATCGATTCTACAGGGATATTTTTCACTACTCCGAAGTCAATAACATCGGGAATCTTCCGTCGGTCCGTCGGCCAGTAGGTGGGATGCCCGCTTGAGAGTACATCTAATCCCATTTTGGCAATGGTGTTGAAGAGGTCACGACCCTTCGGGGTCACCAGACGTGAACCCCAAAAAGTGTGTTTGGCGTTAAAGTCACCAGCAACTAAAAATCTAGCTCCAAGGGAATTGAAGAAGCTGTAGTATTGGTGTTCCTTTATTGAAAATCGAGGCGGCGAATAAATTGATGATAAAACAAAATTGTATTGACAGAATTCAATACAAATGTTGTTGCTTGTAGGTAATCCTCACATATGTTGTTCATTAAATAATGTTTTATTCTGTTCTTTATAAGAATTGCCGATCCTCCACATGCTCTTCCGCGGGGATCTTTAGTATCATACAACACGTAGCCATTAATTTTGAAGTAAGCTGTCGCCGTCAAGTGGGTTTCAGCAATCATCATAACATCAATCTGCTTATCCATCAGGAAGTGTTCCAGTTCGTTTTTATGTTGGCGGAGGCCGTTCGCATTCCAAAAACAAATTTTTAAACAAATCATTTCTTTAAAATGGCTTGTAAGATAGTGGATTGCATTTTCAGCATTTCCTGCATCATTACGGTGACCATCCGTCCTGTATTTTACAGGACAGTCCTGTTTTTTAACATGCTGTCCCTTGAGATTTTTTTGTAAATACAGGACAGTACAATGTCCCTTATTTCCTAATTTGATATGCAAATGTCCTCTTTTTAGGATATACATTGCACGAACATTAATACAAAATTATCATAAAAATCCAACTGTATACTTTCCCTACATTTCCAAAAGTTAAAATAGCATTCATTTTATTAGAGATATGGCTCCAACAAAAATAAAATGTAATTTCAATGATGACTTAAAAAGCGAATTGTTTCCATTTATTAAAACAACAAGTAGCAACAACAAGAGGTGAGATGTGAAAAATGTTTGGCACATTTTTCTATAGCAAATAGTGGACGTACTGATATTAAACAGCACTTGCAAACACAAAAGCATAAAAGATCAGATTTAGCCAAATCATCAAGTAAAGTTTTAACGAATTTTTTAAGAATTAATACATTCAATGATAAAGAAAAGGACCTGGCTATTGTAGAAGGTACTTGGACATTTCACAGTGTTCTGCACAATTTTTCATTTAGGTCTAACGATTGCACATCAAAACTGATCAAATCGTGTTTCACTGACAAATATTCTTGTGCTAGAACAAAATGTGAATCCATTGTTAACAATATTTTTACACCAATGTCATTAAATACAATCAAAGCAGATTTGTCAAACGTTCAATGTATCACAACATATTTAGATTGTTCGAATCACAAAAAGGTTAAAATTTGTCCAATATTAATTCGATACTTTCTGCCGAATAAAGGAATTCAGATTACGATTTTGGATGTTAAAGACCTTATTGGAGAAACTTCAGATATTATTTCAAAATATGTGCAAGAGACTCTTGAAAACAAATTAAATAATTAGTAAAATGATAGCGTTTTGTGGAGACAGCACAAATTGTAATTTTGGTGGTGCAGCCAGAAAAGGTCAGAATAATATCTTTCACAAAATGCAAAACTTCATTGGCCAAAAACTGATAGGTGTAAATTGCGCTGCACATATTTTGAACAACTGCATACAAACTGCAGCAGAATACTTACCTATTGATATTGAAGTTATTATTGTCAAAATTTATTCTTTTTTATATATTTATACAGTTAGAATTGAAAATTTCAAAGAAATATGTGAAGATATTGAAATAGAATATAAAAAGTTACTAGGACATCGCAAAACTCGATGGTTAACTTTAATGCCTGCTTTGGAAAGAATCATAAAATTATTTGAATCTTTAAAATTATATTTTATGTCTCAACCAAAATGTCCGACAATATTATGAAATTTTTTATGAATCCTTGTGCTGAATTATGGTTATCTTTTGCATATAGCCAAGCTTCAACATTTCATAAAGCTATTCTTAAAGTAGAATCATAAAATATTCCAATGCCTAAGGCTTCAATTATTTTAAAAGATTTAAAATTTAAATTGGTCGAACGGAAAAAGGAACTGTTTTTACCCCTTACCGTCAAAAATATTATTCTCGAATTACAGAAAATTAATGATTTTGATGAAACAATAACTAAAGAACATATAACAAATTTTTACCAAACACGCATTGATTACCTAAATCAGTGGGATAAAGCTTTTAGAGATGTAGAAATTTTAGACTGGATATTGTTACGAAATATGTTATCTTGGGACAAGATTGAAAAAACTTTATCCTAACTCTATCCTAATTTGGAAATGATTTAAAAATAAATAATGAAGATTTATTTGATGAAGTGAGCTGTGTGAAAAATTTTGCAAATAATGAAAAAATACAAGACTGGAGGGTAAAAAATATATCAGTAGATGAAAGATGGATTGAAATTTTTAATCACTTTAAGACAAATGTGATTGCATATAAAAATATATTGATACTTGTTGAATTTTATCTATGTCTACCAGCTTCAAATGCTGCTACCGAGAGAGTGTTTTCAATAATGAATAATATTTGGACCACCGAAAAATCGCAATTAAAAGTAAATACTTTAAGATCATTATTAATTACAAAATTCAAGTTTAAAATGAATTGCTCAGAATTTAAAGGATTTTGAATTAACAATCCAGATGTTAAAAAAAAAATACATTCTGTGGAAAAATATCAAACTTCATAACTAAATTTATCATTAATGTAGTTTTTTTCTATTAATTTTGTTAGCCTTAGTCAAGAAGACTGTTTATAAAACCAAATTTATTTTTTTAAATTATAATATTATAAAAACTTTTTATTTAACTTTTTATTCTAATCAAGAAGACTTGTTTTTGTTGTTACTAAATATATTATATGATTATTTTTTCTGTTTTTCTTTTAATTTTTAACATAATTTTGTATATGTCCTGTATTTTCCTTTCCCAAAAATGGTCACTGTATGCATCATGGATGTCATAGTGATCGTAAAAGTGTTCATGGTTTGGACAAGTGTCTGCAATGTAGTCTCTAGAGTGTTAATATTAGGCTCGTAATATTGTGATTTAGGTGCCTGCTCCAAACCTGGCATATTAGATTTAACCACGTTAGCGTAAGAAACTTGTCTAGAACTAGGCGCCTTTACATGACTAGTGGACCGTAATAATTGAGGGAAATTGTCACTCGATGCTAAATTTGGCTGTTGAGGATGTTTAGGCAATACTGACGTCTTGTTGGTTCTTAACAACAATAAAAATATTTTTCAAAAATACCAGTAATTGTCACAATTTAAATATTACACAAACAAAAAGATTAATATGAAAAATATTTTAGTTTTTAGTTTTTGTGTTTTTATAAATCAAGTGTCTATAAGTTTGAGCAACATTATCTGTATCTACTTTAAAATTAATTCTAAGTTTTTTTGGTACATTAATAATTTCTAACATTTCTATCATATAACGACGTTTATAACTATTTTCTGTTTTCAAAACTGATATGTTCTCAAAGTCGGGATAGTGATTCAAATTTGCACAATGCACAATGTGATGATAATGGTGTTTTTTGTGATGGTATATCTCTATGTTTTTAATCAGATTTGTGTCCTATATTTAGTTTGCTACATTTTTCATTATTATTACCATTACATGGCATTTTATAAACTACGTTTGACATTTCTAATTTAGGTATCCATCATATCTTTTAGTTTATTCAATTATCTGCCTACTGTATTATACATTTTTGGAGCCATTTTATATTTGGTGTTATCAAATATATTAGATTTTTCTAAACTTTCGGATGTTTTAGATACATAAGTTAAAGATTTATATATTTTAGGTTCAGAAAATCGTTTTGTGTTATTCATTTTATTTTCAAATTGTCTTATTAATTTACAAATTATATTAATAAGGAATTTATTATCCTTTAATATTTTGTTAATCGTTTCTATATTTTTCTTGTGGAATTATAGAGAGAATATTGACAATAATAGCCTGTTCAGCGATCTCGAACGATAACGATCGCTTAGATAAGACTTAAGACACAAACTTGATTGTGGAATAAACAAACTCGATTGAGTAAAAAATAGATACGATAAAAAGTTTGTTTAAAGGTTTGTTCTTTTCCAAGTTTTTCCTTTTTCCTTTTTAAAAAATGTTAATTATAAAACAATTTTTTTTACCTTTTATATATATTATTAAAATTCAAATTTTGATTGATGTTTTCTTGTGTGTGTAAAAGTTCATAAAATTTTTGGATGCTAGAAAGAACCTGCGGTGGTACATGTTTCGATTGTTTTGTAAGGAAATGAATTTAAATTGTTCGTAATAAACAAAAAAAAGATTTTGAGAAATATGCATACGAAGGCTATGATAAATACCATGTCTCTCCTTACTCTGTTGGCTAATCAAATCTGTTTCTGTGACAGGATAAGATGTCTCAACAGTTATTTTCAAAATTTTATTTTTCTTCTGTAAGCACTAAAAAAAACTATGTCGTGTTAATATATGATTTCAAACCTGGATTATCTCGCAACAGGCCTACCATTTTTAAAAGAGATAGTCAGGCAAGGACTTAGATAATTCAGGTTTGTGCAACATTAGGTCCCATGAGCATAGCCATATTGCCGCAATACTACTGACCTCTACTTGGAATCAGTACCAGACTTGCAATAATCCTTATGATCAGGAACAAAATTTGGGTGAAAAAAAACAACGACAAAATTTGTAGTGCGTATCACGTGAGGCACACGACAATCCGTTACATTTTTCCCCCTCCTTTCTAGAACGTTCTTTTGTTTAATCTGTTGCGAATAAAAAAAAATCCCTAACAACGAGAATGAGAGTTGTTGTTACTAACAAAAACTGAGGAATTCCAAGATTGCTGTGGTGAAAGTTGCAAGGTTTTGGGACGACAAGAAAATTGCCCTTCTAAATCCGTAACAAACCTGCTTCAAATCATGATCATCGATATAGGATTTTAAACAGGCAGGATTTATGCGCGTTTGAGTTTGCCTACAAAAAAAAAGTTATGTTCAACGTGTGGCTCGACCCACGAAGCCGGGCAATAATAGGAAAGAAGAAAAAGGTATATGTATATGTGTAGTTATGCGTGTGGCACGACCCACGAAGCCGGGCAATATATATGTACATGCAACTATTTAGTACTAAGGGCGTATATCTGAAGCGTGGAATTTTCCAACGTACTTCCCCTGAAGGTCTTCGATTTCATAGAGGGAGTTTCCAATTTTACTCCTAATCCTACATTTGATGAACTTAGGGTTGAATTTTGAGTTAAGGCCCTTCTTGAAATCGCTCTGGGAATGGTTTTTCCTGAAAACTTCCTGACCGACAGAGAAGCTTACCGACTTGGTTTTCTATTATTGATTGTTACAACAATTTTTCACTGCAAACCACATTTTAGTTTTTAATTTACACGATTTTTTTAACTTTAATGACTTTTTACTTTTCACAATAAACAACAATGCCCTCTGTCTACGTTACTACATCAGCTGAGTGAGAGCAACAAAACTAACGGACCTGCGCAATGCTTAATCTTGTTGTTATCATTCATGGTTATTGTTGTTAATCCAACTGACAACCCAACCAACACACTAGAGAGAGGGAAATTTTCGTTGATATTTCAAATACAAAAGCCAACAACTACCTGCTGTTCGATTGTAAAATTAAATTACGAGCATTTTTCTCTCTACTCATTACTCGTTGCAGGTAAACAAAATAAAATACAAAATTAAACAGAAATATAAACCGAACTGGAATTTACTTACATTTGAAAGAATTGCAAGCTGAGGATTAATGTTTTCTATCCTTAGAACTAACACAGTTATAGTTGTTGTTCTCATTAATGTGTATACATACATACATGCATGCACAAACAGGCAATCATTTAAGTAGGTAGCAAAGGATATCAGCAGGACTAAGTGTCGGCATTTGTGCAGTAGTTATTAGAACGTCAAAGTGTAAACTTGTTTTAGAAAAGAAAAATATTCTGGTTTGAATTTTTATCAGTTTTAGAAAAGTGTTTATTAGAGTTTTGTAAAAACTGTAATTTCCATAATAAAATTTTCGGCAATTTTATAAAACAATAGTGCGATATTTTTTTTAATAATAAATAAATAAATAATTTGCAATGGAACCTAAAGTGGTAAGTTTTAATTAAAAACTATTTTCAAACCAAAATTATTTCATTTCATATCAGATGAATAAAGGGATAAAATAATTGAAAATAACAATACATTATTAGTTAGCGTACATTGTTACTTTTTAGCGAACTTTAATACAATTCAGATTTCTTTATACCGACGCAATCAAGATCAATATCTTTACAAAAATTGGAAAATTATAGAATCGTAAGGTTTTCAAGATTTAATATGTTTATAACAACGGACAGTATTAATATTTATACTCTACAACCCCATAGTGGGGGTCCAATATACCCTGGATTTGTGCTAATGTTTGTAACGCCAAAAATATTATTCTAATACCCACCTTCAAGTATACCGATCGACTGAGAATCACTTTCTGAGTCGACTAAATGATGTCAGATGGCAATTTTAAAGATATTCCGATGAAATTTAGAACGAGACTCTTGTTCGGCCCAAAGGCGGTTAGTATTGAATTTGGCAAATTATTTCACCTAGCCCCAGACAAATGCTTAGCGGTCATAAATGTTTTATTTATGTATGTATCTAAACAAATTTCGCCACAAATAAATTGAACGTAAAGCCTAATCACACCTACAAATTTTGTGCAGATCCTATTATGAAATTTTGGTATTCTAATAATATTTAACACAAATATGTTTCATATACATATGTATATATGTACATATATACAAATTATTCAGCGATTATGATTTATGATGATGGATCAGAAATCACTTTACAGATAAAAATCTTGATCGTTCCATAATACTGTTTTAGCTCATATACTGGGTGTAGGGTATTATATGATCTATATTTTCTTTCTTGTGCAATATTACATTACTTACTTATTATTTTTTATTTCATTTATTTCCAGATACAATTACCCATTATGTCCGTAGTTGTAGGTTCGACTAATAAATTTACAGGCATACAAGAACCAGGCCAACGCAACAATCGCCCCTTAACGGTTAATACCTGGTCACAAACAATCGGCAGTAATTTTTCCTATCCACATGAACAACAACAACAGTCACAAAAAGAAAAGGAATTAGAGGAAAAAATAACACTACTACAGGCAACGCTTAAAGCACAAACCGAACTCTTATTTGAAACACATGCCACGTCAGCAAATACATCAGCATCACTGTCACAACAGCAACCACAGGAAAGTCAGGAGCAACACACCATAAACAAATATGATCTTCGAAACGTATTTGTAACTATTGGACCCAACAACACCATATGCATGGTTCCATACCAAAATATGGATTGGACTTAAGCTTCAAAAGAAGATAGTGGCAATTGAAGTGTTGTTGGGTCCATTACTTACTATTATATTTCCTACTAGGAACCACAGGACATAATATATATTTTGAAGATCAAAAAATAATATATACTCTAGTTTTAGTCCTTTTTAATAAATATAAATAAGTTAAATAAGTTTTAATAAATAAAGAATTTTTTTATCTTTAACAAAACTTAATAAATAATTGTCTTTTTTTTAATACGAGTACAGTATAATAAGTTTGTCATTCCTTTTGTGACACATCGAAACCATAATTTAAAAATAATAATTACAATTTAAATTCTTTTAAATAATTTTTTAAAGTTGGAAAACTTCATAAATACATTTTCATTTATTCCCATATATTTTTTTTAAATACATTTCTATTACAATAGAAATTGTATAATAATTTATACCTATCTAAATTTTAATATATATTACAGCGTGCAGAAATTTATTTTTAGTCAATATACCAATAGGGATTAATAGATCATCTATTAATATATAAATATTTAATTAATTAATAGATATTAATTAATAGATATCTATTAATCTAGACTAAAAAAGAAATTTTAAATTCAATTAAGAATATCATGTTATTGAATCTTTATTAATCATTATTTATATAATTATTATGAAGAAATAAATTTATTTAAAAAAAACTTATTTAATAATGTATGATAACTATATTTGATGTTATTATATAAATTATTTATTAATTATTAATTTTATATTATTTATGTCATAATTTAATATATATATATATAAATATATGAAGATATAGTTATAAATATAGTTTAAATAATATATTAAATATAAGAATTTTTATAAAAATATAATAATTAATAAATTATATAATAAAATTATATTAATTATTGTTACGCGCTGGATATTTATTTAAATGAATAACAAAAATCACATACACTTTATAAAATTTATAATACAAAGTTTAAGTGGCATATACAAAGATTTTCCCGACTAGATATATTTGGCAAATTGGTTCTCAACCCGTATTAAAGCGCATAAGCAAAAAAATACTCTTAATGCCTTAACAAAGAGTATCAAATAACTTTTAAGAAATAAATTGAAAATAAAGACCAGATCATGACGAGGTGTGATGTCATGTAGGGTAATTTGATTCCCACCCAATTGACTTATCGTCAAACGCCTTGACAGACGACTTAACCTAAAAATATTAATATCTGTCCCTAAACTAGACTGACTTCTTAGATTAGTTATCTTTCCCATTTAATAGAAATTTAAGATTGCATTTTATAATGGCAAACAATAGAATTTATTAAATATAAATGGTGTCTCAACTAGAACGCAATTTTTATATTTTAAATAACACACAGATATTTACAAACAAATCGTGAAGCTTTATTTTATCGTAAAGTAGAGAGAATGAGGTTATGTATGGAATAAGATATCGTGCAGATGGCCGCCGCGGCTTTGCTGGCACACACGCGATCTTTTAATGAAATTTTCAATGACCTTTTTGCTTAAATGCTGCGGTATTTCATTAATGCAGCGTCAAATTTCCTCTTTTCATTTCACGATACTGAACACCATTGACTGTTTGCGCTTGACCTGCCTCATTTTCATAAAAAATGGTCCAATGATTTCTCCAGGTTAAAAACCACACCACGCAGTGACACGTTGAGGATGCATTTGCTTCTCGTGAATCACTCGAGGATTTACCTCACCCCAAATGCCACAATTCTGCCTATTGACGAAGCCATCAAGAAAGAAATGGGCCTCGTCACTGAAGATGATTTTATCGGTAAAATCAGCATTTTCTAGTTGTCTCTCCAATACCCAATTAACGAACTCCCTTCGCTGTCCATGGTCAGCTGGCTTCAGTTCCTGATTCAATTGAACTTTGTATTCATGAAGATGCAAATCTTTCATCAAAATTCGCTGCATAGTGGATTTGGAGACACCAATTTGCTGAGCTCGGTGTCGAATTGAGGTGGATGGAGTTTGAGCGACATCATCACGTACTGCTGCGACATTTTAGGTCGATCAACCTGGTCGAAGGCGCGTTGTTGTCTTTACATCACTAACAGACACAGTTTCAGCAAATTTATCCATTAATCTCTTTACAGTTGACTCTTTTGGATCATTATTGTGGCCCCAAATGAATCGTAATTTACGAACTTTAGCCGCAATTTCACAATGAGAATGCGTTGTTCATTCATGTAGCGCTCCATTTTTACTAACCTCGTACCTTCTACTAGCAAACAATAACAATTGTTCAAATGTCAAACAACGACACTTCGAATGGCGCCAAATTTAAAAATTGCGTTCTAGTTGGGACACCCTTTACATACATAATTAACACATATAATTTACAACACTCATACGCCAAGTAGTATACGAGCATAATAAAAGTGTTGCATACTCATGTGGATATTTTGCATCGTTAATGAATACAAGGCGTATGATGAATGAAATAAATTAAGTCAAAATACGTCATTTCAAATAAACACGTGCACAGTTCTATCTGTTAGTACCAGTTTCTCTTAGTTTGCTACTTCTGGTATGTATTGGTAAATATTTTCTTGTTTCTGGTATTGGTAAGTATTGTTATTGTACAAACTACTTACTGTGTGAGTAGAGAATGAGAGTAACATATTTACTTTTATTTGTTTTCATAAAACAGATATGAACAAATACTGATGTTAATAACATGTTATTTGTGATACTCGGGCAAATTGTTATAACATGATAAGCAAAAAAATAATTCTTTTTGTAAAATTAGTGTGCATTTTTATACCCTTCACCTTCATGAGAAGGGTATATATAAATTTGTCATTCCGTGTGAAATTTCCACAATATAATTTTCCGACCCTATAAAGTATATATATTCTGGATCCTTATATATAGCGAAGTCGATTAAGCCATGTCCGTCTGTCTGTCTGTCTGGATGTTGAAATCAGTTTTTTGAAGTCCCAAGATACATTCGGGATCCAAACCTTCAATAGTTCCGTCAGAAGTGCTTTCGAGAAGTTTGCTATTTAAAATCAGCAAAATCGGTTTAGGTCAACCAGAGTTATGAACCAATATGTGTGACCACCTCCATAAAAATTTGATATTTTTCGTCCATTTTATTGCAATATTTTGAAATATATTGTAGATAATACCATGAAATTTTGTATACGTTGTTTGTACTATAAAAGAAGAAAGTGTGCGGAAAACAGTAAGAATCGGTTCATGATTTCTCATAGCCCCCATACAAATATATATATTCCCGAAATATGGCTTAATGATAAATAAATGCCTATAAAATTGGAATATCAAGACAAAATTCAGCAAAAATAAGTTTTATACAAAAAGAAATCACAAACCGAAAGCAGCAAGCAGAGGCAAGCAGCAATGACTGCAGGGTTCAGAATGCGCAATATAGCTAATCTATTGATAATGCATAAGCCTCTTCTGTATCCAATGACCGTCTATGCGCGGTGTAGAGCCGCACCCTACACGAGGTGTCTCTGTTGTAATAGCAGAACATGGCGGAGGAGGATGCGTTATTGGAGTTAATGCCTAACACGCAACCCACTACATCCGCCAATACCGTTGCCATGGTGCAACAGACTAAAAGTGCAAACGATAGACCAAAATTATGTGGGGCTGCACGCAAACGTCTAAAGCTCTTTATGGAGCAAGGTATGGACATCGATGAGGCAAGAAGACTGTGCCTAAAGCCGATGAAAGAAGTTCGCAGTGAGATGCGAGACCTTAAAATCCCCAGGAAAAGAGGTGGGTCAGATGGATCATCTCCTGATAAACCTAACCCCCCTAAAAGAGTAGCTAGTGCAACTGCAGATGGTATACCTGGTACCAAAAGCATAAACAATCCTACTCTACCCTCGTACAGGGATATGGTCCAAATTGTGCGGCTAGGGGTAATTCCATCAGATTTCCCAATGACTATATGGTCTGATGACAAGCTAAAGCTTATACAGACAGCAGTCCTGGACAAAATTGTGGAGCTGAAAAAAGGCTCAATAAAACCACAATTTGCAGGCTGTACGTTCAAACCAGGCTGGCTTGTTTTTAACTGCAAGGGAAACGATTCAGCTCAATGGATCAAGGATCATGTTCCCACACTGAAACCTTGGGATGATGCGGCAATGAAGGTTGTGCCAGAGGAGGATGTTCCACGAACGGAGAAATTCGTTGGATATTTTCCCGAAGCACCTGATATACCCAACAACAGAATTCTATCACTCATAGAAGGTCAGAATGGTGACCTAATGGTAGAATTCTGGAAGATATTGAATCGGGTCAGTAAGGGTAGCATTGCTGAAATCACCTTTGCAATTGACCCTAAATCGGCTTCCCAACTAAAGGAGAGAAACTACCACATTGGCTATGGGTATGGCACAGTGCACATGAGGCCTACAAATCGCCAACACAGGGCGAACAACCTACCCATGAGGGCAAAAGTGAGTGACAGAACAAGTCAAATAGTTTCTAGCAAAAAGGACATTAATTGCCCTAAATTGCAAACAGACTTACCTTCTTGTTCTGGTACAATCACCAAGCCCGACACGCAAAAGAAGGATGTACCCTACTCAACCGGAAAGGTTCGTCAAGACCTAAAGGACAACATTGTCCTTAAAAAGTCCACTGACGAACCAACCAGTTCGAGAAAAGGTATAACTTCTTCTACGAACAGGCCAATCTCGAGCAAAATAAAGAGAAACTCTGGTAACAGACCGCGAAAAGGCGACAGTGCCTCAGCTGAGGAAGCAGCTTTACAAAGCACCAACCGCGGTAGAAAGATGGCTGCGCGGTCCAGGAAACAGTCTAATGTTTCCCACCGCTAGTAAACATATAGCCAAGAGGCACTTGAAGTGCCTGCAGGTGAACTTACATCACGCCAAGGCAGCGTCCGATTTGCTATGCCGTAGGTTCACCAAAGACCTCCTGGATATCTGTTTTATTCAGGAACCATGGATCAACTCAGGGGTAATCAAGGGACTCCATTGCGATCATGGTAAGCTTATTTATGATTCAAATGCGATAAGGCCCAGAGCGGCACTGCTCGTCAGAAAGGATCTAACATTTTTGACTATCTCAGAATTCGTTCATGAGGATCTTGTGGCGATACGGGCAAATATTCCATCGATAGGAGCCGAACATGAAGTAATCATTGCCTCTGCCTACATGCCAGGGGATGATACGATGGCGCCTTCATCGGAGGTTTTCAAACTGGTAGACTATTGCCAAAAGAAAAATCTGGGTTGGATTATTTGCTGTGATGCCAACGCTCATCATACGGTTTGGGGTAGCAGTAATATCAACAAACGAGGTGAGTCTTTATTAGAATTCATTTGCAATTACAATGTAAATATAGCAAACAGGGGTGATGAACCCACCTTTAGGAATATTATTAGACAGAAGGTTTTGGATCTCACATTATCTAGTAATAACCTATCATATGCCATAAGGAATTGGCACGTCTCAGATGATATTTCTATGTCTGACCATCAATATATATTGTTCGACATTGAAGGATCTTTGACGTATGAAGCGAAATTTCGTAATCCCAAAAATACGAATTGGGAACTTTTTCGCTTTCACTTAGGTAACACTGAAAATTTCAATAGGGACTTAATATTTGGTAAATCGGAAATCGATTTTGAGGCAAATGAATTAAGTTCGAACATTCGTACTGCTTTCGAATCTAGTTCTCAGTTAAAGTCTAGGAGGCCGAAGAGGGATGTACCCTGGTGGCACAATGGGCTTGAAAAACTAAGGGCTAAGGCTAGACATCTATTCAACAGAGCCAAACTTACAGGTGACTGGATCACCTATAAAACGGCTCTCACTGAATACAATAAGGAAATCAGGAGATCAAAAAGATCAACGTGGCGTAGCTACTGCGAGGAAATTGATAATCTCCCGGAAACTATTCGGCTACAAAAGACCTTATCTCGGAATCATACTAATGGTCTCTGTATGCTGAAACGTCCAGATGGTACGTACACTGAGTCACCGGAGGAGACCTGTAAACTTCTACTAGATACTCACTTTCCCGGTTCATTGCCTTTCATGGAAACTGCGACTTTCACAAGGGTTCTCTCAATATCCAATAGAAAGCGTCGGTTAGCAGGCAGGATCTTTAGTACAGAGCGGGTAAAATGGGCGATATCTAAATTTAGCCCATTTAAATCCCCAGGAACAGATGGAATTTTTCCATGCTTTCTACAACAAGGAAATAACATTATCGTCCCTCAACTATCGAGAATCTTCATATCAAGTTTAATGGCTTGTCATGTGCCAACGACTTGGCGTGAAGTTAAAATGGTATTTATACCTAAGGCTGGGGGAAAATCTGAACAACTGCCAAAGTCGTACAGACCAATTAGTCTCAGCTCGTTTTTCCTGAAAACGATGGAGAAACTACTCGATAGTTATATTAGGGATAACTATCTCTTGATGAATCCAATACATCGTTTCCAGTTTGCCTACCAACCTGGTAAATCTACGGTGACTGCCATTCATCAATTAACGACGCAAATCGAAAAGGCCATTGGTGCCAATAACATATCACTTTGTGCGTTTATTGACATTCAGGGGGCCTTCGACAACACGTCATATAGTGCTATTGATTTATCACTGTATAGAAAAGGAGTTCCGAATATTATAAGGAAATGGATTTTGGAAATGCTGTCATCCAGGGTTATTAAGTTGGACTTAGGAGGGTCATCGAAAACCATACGGGCAACCAGAGGATGCCCACAAGGTGGCGTATTATCGCCTTTATTGTGGACTCTGGTTATCGATGAACTACTGGAAAAACTTAACAACCTAGGATTCCGTACATATGGCTACGCCGATGACCTAGTAATTTCTATTACTGGGTGGGATGACGTAACGATATCGGAAAGGATGCAGACTGCTCTAAATATAACCAACAAGTGGTGCTTGGATAAGGGTTTAACCATCAACCCAGCCAAGACAATTATTGTGCCATTCACAAAACGTAGAGCTATTAGACTTATAGAGCCTACATTGAATGGCTCATCTATTGGGTTTTCTAAGGAAGTAAAATATCTTGGGGTTACACTTGATAGTTCTCTCACTTGGAATTCTCACTTGGCGAACACTATCAAAAGAGCTACTAGAGCAGTATATGCCTGCCAGCGACTTTTTGGTAAAACGTGGGGGTTAAGACCGAATATGATTTACTGGTCGTTTATTACAATTATTAGGCCAATAATAACATACGCTGCTTTAGCATGGTGGAAAAAAGTTGAACAGCTGACTGCTAGATCGCAACTTGACAAGATCTATCGGCTCATCTGTATCTCTATTACTGGGTCCATGAAGACCTGCCCCACTCATGCTCTGGGTGCAATCCTACATATCCCACCCCTACATTTATTGATAATGGAGGAGGCCTATAGGAGTGCATCCAGACTACCGGAGATATCCCGTCTATTGCCGGGAGATCTGGTTGGGCACATGAGCATACTAGGCATCTTTGCGAATGATCCTAGTATTGCAGTATCAGACTATATTTCAAAGACTCTGGTGTTAAATAGAAGGTTTAACGTCCTTATACCTAAAAGGGATGAATGGTTAAATCAGACATGGTGGCAGATTAATGCCGATCAAGTATGGTTTACCGATGGTTCCAAACAGGCTAATGGTGACACTGGGGCTGGCATATATGGGCCCAACTTTCAAAGGGGAATCCCAATGGGTACATTCCCATCTATTTTTCAGGCGGAAATTTATGCCATCCTTATATGCTCTAACGAATGTCTGAGACGCAGAGTTAGGCACAATAGGATTTTTATTATGTCTGATAGCCAAGCTGCTCTCAGATCCTTATCTTCATATGAAATAAGGTCTAGGGTAGTTATGGACTGTTGGACATCATTGAATGAACTCGGCACGCATAATTTTTTTTTTTTTTTTTTTTTTTTTTTTTGGCATTTAATTATTTATTGAATCTTCATATTTTGAAATGACAATAAGTATTCAAATCTTAATACTAAAAAGAAAATAATAAGCCCAGCCAGTGCTAGACAAAAATTTTTATGATACTAGAAAAATTTCACATCACCTGATCCAGTCATCTATTTTGCGCTTGAGTTAAAGCAAGGGTATCCCTCCTTCTCAACCGATTGTGGCCACTAAAGTTAAGGATGTCTCGTGCAAGGGGGTTTGGATGGTGTTCAAGTTTGCTGACATACTTTGACGCATATTTTGTAAATTCGACTTTTACTAATGGCACGCCTAGATCTTTGTGGGTTCGAGTATTTTTAACATACCATGGAGCTGCAGTAATTATACGTAGAATTTTATTTTGACCCCTTTGAATTTTTTCAATGTTTGATGCTGAAGCAGTACCCCATAATTGAATTCCATAACACCAGATTGGCTTTAGAATTGCATTGTACAACAAAAGTTTGCAATCCAATTTCAATGTAGAGTTTCTGCCGATTAACCAATTAAGTTGCACTGCTTTTAATCTCATTTGTGCAAGTTTCGCTTCAATATGAGACTTCCAAGTTAAACGGCGGTCGAGGTGAATGCCGAGGTATTTGACTTCATTATGTTGAGGAATAATTTGATTATTTATTCTGATGGCCGAGCAGGTATCTTTTCGCAATGTGAAAGTGATATGAATACATTTTTGTTCATTTACCCTGATTTTCCAAAGCTCTAGCCAATTCTCTAGTTTATAAACATAATTCTGCAAATTCTGTGATGCAACTTGGTGGTCCTTATGGACGCTGACAAAGGCTGTATCGTCTGCAAAAGTTGACGTGTGGATTTTGGGGTCTGACGGCATGTCGGAGGCATAAATCAAATATAAAGTAGGGCCCAGTATGCTACCCTGAGGCACACCTGATTCAATTGGCTGAGCGGTACTTAAAAAATTGCCTTCTTTGATTTTAAATTTGCGACCGTATAAATAACTTTCCATGAGTTTATGGGTGTTAGCAGGCAGAGTTAATTTAATTTTGTGCATTAAACCGTCATGCCAAACTTTGTCGAACGCTTGGGACACATCAATGAAAAGGGCGGAGCAGTATTTTTTATCTTCAAACGACCCTCTTATCACATTTACCAATCTGTGAGTTTGTTCGATGGTACTGTGTTTAGCTCTGAATCCGAATTGATGATTTGGAATACATTCAGTGTCATTCAGAATTGGAGTCAACTTAGTCATTAACAATTTTAGAAACAGTTTAGAAATTGTCGGCAGTAGGCTAATTGGCCTATATGACTCCACTTTGGTGTGGTCCTTCCCTGACTTAGGAATCATAGTGATCATAGACACCTTCCAATCTGCAGGATAGTATTCTAGGCGTAAAATAGCGTTGAAGATAAAGAGGATAATTCTTCTTGCTACACGAGGTAACTCCACAAGCATTTTATTGCTGATTTTATCCATACCTGGAGCCTTTCTAAGGTTCAGAGTACCAATAGCGTTTTGGACATCACGAAAGTTTAGTCTTAGGGGTACAGGAGGCCTTATAACAAGTGGTGGCAAATCAGATTCGTTATTATTTGAGTTGTTTATAGTAAACACATTTCTCAAATGGTTAACAAATAATGTCCCTTTCTCGGAATCATTTCTAGCCCAGTCACCAGTCGGATTTCGCAAAGGAGGTTTTCCTCTCACTGGTCTTTTTAAACCTCTTGCCGCCCTCCATAACGAGTAGTCAGATTGTGGGGTACTATCAAGACCTTCCAAGTAAGATCTAAGTGAGGCCGTTCTTTGGGTTTGTAAGAATTGTCTTAGTATATCTCTGCATACCCGTAGCCTAGCTTTCAGTTCAGGAGACCTGTGAATTTGCCACTCTCTTCTAACTCTTCTTTTTTCTGACAGGAGATAATCGAGTTCAGCGAAATAAGTTCTATTTGTCCCACTTCTGCACTCAACGTCGTATGTGGAGGCGTGATGTACAGCTCTTCGTATGTCCTCAGTAAACTTGCCAATCGACCCATCAATATCCTCGGTAGTTCTCAACACTACATTTTCCGTGCAGTGGGAACTTAAATACTTTTTATACTTTATCCAACTTACTCGGGTTTTAGATATGTCCCGAAATGGAGAGCCATTCCCTTGAAGGAAACGCATTGAAATAATAGAAGGAGAGTGATCTGAAGACAAGTCTAATGAAGGCTCCACTTGTATCGATTCTACAGGGATATTTTTCACTACTCCGAAGTCAATAACATCGGGAATCTTCCGTCGGTCCGTCGGCCAGTAGGTGGGATGCCCGCTTGAGAGTACATCTAATCCCATTTTGGCAATGGTGTTGAAGAGTTCACGACCCTTCGGGGTCACCAGACGTGAACCCCAAAAAGTGTGTTTGGCGTTAAAGTCACCAGCAACTAAAAATCTAGCTCCAAGGGAATTGAAGAAGCTGTAGTATTGGTGTTCTTTTATTGAAAATCGAGGTGGCGAATAAATTGATGATAAAACAAAATTGTATTGACAGAATTCAATGCAAATGTTTGTTGCTTGTAGGTAATCCTCACATATGGTGTTCATTAAATAATGTTTTATTCTGTTCTTTATAAGAATTGCCGATCCTCCACATGCTCTTCCGCGGGGATCTTTAGTGTCATACAACACGTAGCCATTAATTTTGAAGTACGCTGTCGCCGTCAAGTGAGTTTCAGCAATCATCATGACATCAATCTGCTTATCCATCAGGAAGTGCTCCAGTTCGTTTTTATGTTGGCGGAGGCCGTTCGCATTCCAAAAACAAATTTTTAAACAAATCATTTCTTTAAAATGGCTTGTAAGATAGTGGATTGCATTTTCAGCATTTCCTGCATCATGGATGTCATAGTGGTCGTAAAAGTGTTCATGGTTTGGACAAGTGTCTGCAATGTAGTCTCTAGAGTGTTAATATTAGGCTCGTAATATTGTGATTTAGGTGCCTGCTCCAAACCTGGCATATTAGATTTAACCACGTTAGCGTAAGAAACTTGTCTAGAACTAGGCGCGTTTACATGACTAGTGGACCGTAACAATTGCGGGAAATTGTCACTCGATGCCAAAATAGGCTGTTGACGATGATCAGGTAATACTGACATCTTGTTGGTACTTATGGCTTTCAAATGAGTGTAAACTGGACAACCTCTATGCACGCATAATGAACTTACCTTGTGCTGGGTACCAGGTCATGAAGGCCATGCTGGTAATGAACGTGCTGATTGTTTGACCAATAGAGGTGCTCGACGCCCATTTATAGGCCCGGAACCATTCTTTGGCATTCCACGTGGTTACACTATGGAACGAATTAGTTCTTGGGTAGAATCGGAATTTTCCCGATGTTGGAACAACCTGCCAGGACTTAGACAGTCCAAAAGGTTTATTACTCTGTCTAAACGAAGATCTCAATTATTGCTATCGCTCGGAAAGGGCGAATTGAGATTACTTACTGGATTATTCACAGGACATGGTAGCTTTAGATATCACCAATTTACTCTAGGTAATGTTGCGAATGATCAGTGTAGGTTTTGTGAACTTGAAGCCGAAACCTCTGAACATATTCTTTGCGACTGTCCAATGCTGGCAATACGCAGAGCAAGATGGCTCGGAAGGGCCTTTATGGCCCCAGGGGATGTAATTGATCTCTCATCTAAAAAAATAATTGGCTTTATACATAGCCTAAATTTAACATGATGAAACTTCAAGGCTGCACAAAAGATCTCATAGGTCGTGGTGCATGAAGCCTCACTTAATAATAATAAATAAATTTTTTTTTAGTTCGGTCCATGTTTGACCATAGACCCCATATAAAGTCCACTTACAAAATTCACTTAAATACATATAAAACAGATATAAATAATGTTAAACGGCTAAAATTTGACATACATACTCTTTATAGGCAAATAAATTATTGTACCAAATTTTATAGTGGTCGGCTCAGAAATGGTCATAGCCCCCATACAAAAATCTTCCCGAAATATTGCTCAATTATACATAAATGCCTATAAAATTGGAATATCAAGACAAAATTCAGCAAAACTAAGTTTTGTGCAAAAAGAAATCTCAAAACGAAATTTTTTTTAATTCGGTCCATATAAAGTCCACTTACAAAATTCACTTAAATACGTATAAAACAGATATAAATAATGTTAAACGGCTAAAATTTGACATAAATACTCTTTATAGGCAAATAAATTGTTGTACTAAATTTTATGGTGGTCGGCCCACAACTGGTCATAGCTCCCATACAAGGACCACATCTAAAAAAGACATTTTTCCCTATATATATTGTATAAATATCGTTACCGACTCAAAACTTTGTACAGATCATTTACATATATACAAAAATCATTCCACACAATTTTGTTAATTTCGGTCTATTTTTAACCATATGCCCCATATAAAGCCCCCTTCGGAAAATCCCTTTATTACTCATAAATTGCTTATAAATAAGGGTACCAATCCAAAATTTTACACGGATCATTTACATACATGCCTAAATCAAACTACTGGATTTTGAGAATATCGGTTCATATTTGACAATATCTCCCACATAAGGTCCACTCTCGAAATCCACGTTAATACTAATATATATCGTATATATAGTGGTATTATGTTGAAATTCGACGTCAAGTATCCTCATATGCATGAAAATAACTGTTCCAAAATTTAAGAAGATCGGCCCACCTGCCATATGAAGCATTTCCAAAAAACAAATAAATTCGGGTCAAAAAATATTCTTTTCGGATTTAACCCATATTCGGTTCATATTTTATAATCATGATATATATCGTTGGAAAGGTATTTTTAATACCTTTTATTAAATGTATTACAAATTATCAGACACCCAGTAGTTCCCGAGATATAGGCCTATATATTTTCAACTTTAAGGGCCCGCGCACTCGAAAATAGGCGTGGCCGCCAAAAAAATTTTTTTTGCTGGTATCTCTTCTAAAATCCTTATTTGTTTTTTTTTTAACAAAATCACTAAAACCGAATTGTACCCCTTTTTTATTCTCTGTTTGTTAAATTACACTGAAGATTATTATGAACATCAGACAGACTCTGTAAATTATGGTAAGAATTGATAATTAAATCAATTAAAAATGGTGAAAATTAGACAAAATTTCAAAATATTCAACATAAATTATGTTGGTCGTAAAATTGTCTTTCAAACAATATATCAAATACTAATAAAATTTGCACTAAGACTGAATAGAAAACACAGAATAAGGATATTCTAGTCTAGTGTAGTTTCTGTATTACTTATTACGCTTAGGTGAAGGGTATTTAAGATTCGGCACAGCCGAATATAGCACTCTTTCTTGTTTTTATTTAGTTTTCTTATTTTTGGTTTAAATTAATTTCAAGATTTAGTTTTAAGTGTTTTTTTTTAGTTTTAAGTTTATTAAGGCAGATAAAACTCTGTAAGTATACATAAATGTCCGGAGCATATAACTTTCTCCTTACGACGAGGAAATTGCATTAATGTATACATTAATGGCATTCAAATTCCACAAAGTGATTGCGTCAAATACTTAGGAATACACATAGATAGAAGGCTGACATGGAAAAACATATTAAATATAAAAAACAACAACAAAGTATTAAAACAAAACGACTTTATTGGCTTTTGAGTCACAAATCACAACTACGTTTAGAAAACAAAATATTAATTTATAAATCAATTCTAAAACCTGTTTTGACGTACGGAATACAACTATGGGGAACAGCCAGCAATTCCAACATTGAAATCTTGCAAAGATATCAGCCCAAAACTCTAAGATCTATTGTAACAGGTCCATGGTTCGTAACCAATAAATCGATTCACGATGATCTTCATATCCCAACATCTTGAAAGATTAAGGAATCATACTAACCCATTAGCTATTTCTCTACTTGATGACTCAGAAGAAGTAAGAAGACTTAAAAAATACCACATTCTGGATCTGCCTTTTCGTTTCTAAATCATTAATTTCTACTACAAGGTGCATATGTAATAAATTTGTAAATATTGTTTAAACTGTCTAAATTATCCCAAGAATTATATTATGCTGTTGTTCTCAGTGCAGTTCAACACTAAATTTTATATGATTATTATCCTTAAATGGATAGATTGCAAATAAATGAATTATAAAAATATTTAGTTTCTTATCTTTTATTGTTTTACATATGAAACATATTTTGATGCTACATTTTGTAAGTTTCTGCCATATTTTAATATGCATACTACTCCTACATAGCTACTATGGTTTGCAAAAGGGGTTCTAAGATACTAATTTCTAAATTATGTTATTGAGTTCATCAAAAATAGAGTTTAACTACAAAGGAAGCTACTAATCATGCAACAAAAGTTCTTTACAACAAACAAACTACGAAATTCTTCTGCGGGTAATCCCAAAATTTTAAAATAAGCTTACAAAATTGAATTTTAACGTTCGATAAAAAGTTCACGTTTTAGAGTCTTCAGCCTATGTTCACGTTTTAGAGTAGTGAATGCACCAAAAATATGTTCATGTTTTTGGGTAGTTCATGTTACTGAATGTTCACGTTTCTGCGAGTTCACTGGATATACATATAAAAATATATGAAGATATAGTTATAAAAATAAATTATCTAATTTAAATAATATATTAAATTTAAGAATTTTTATAAAAGAAATATAATAATTAATAAATTAAATAAATTTTACTATAATAACATTTAAAAATAATAATTATAATTTAAATTCTTTTAAATAATTTTTTAAAGTTGGAAAACTTCATAAATACATTTTCATTTATTCCCATAATTTTTTTTTAAATAAATTTCTATTACAATATAAATTGTATAATAATTTATACCTATCTAAATTTTATATTACAGCAGAAATTTATTATCTATATACCAATATATTCTGGGTCCCCATCCCTCCGCACAATACAGCTTCCACAAATACATAGAACAATGAAATTTTTACAAAATATTCCTTGAATCACCGAAATGTTTAATGTTGCAAATGAGCAAAATCGGTCCAGTACATCCAAGTTTTAGACAATTTTCAAATTTTTAAACACTTTTTGTTATTACAGAAAGACAAGTCCTGTTGAAAATGTTAAAAATCGTTCCGCGAATTTTCATAACCCTAAAACAAATGTGTTCCCGGAATGTGGCTTTATGGTACATAAATGTGTATAGAAAATATTATATAGTGAAATATTATATAAGAGCTTTATAACGTTTTAAGTTATTTTCAAAGTATACTGGTCAAATATGAACAGAATCAAACAAAATGTCTTTTTGTGATTCTTCTATGCATGAAACATATTTTTGCAGACTTTTGTATGCTTTTCAATAGGCATTTATGTACTAGCGAGGCAAATTCCGGGAATACATTTGTATGTGAACTATAATAAATCGTGGACCGATTCTTACCATTTGCCACAGAACATCTCCTTCTATAATAAAAAATAAAGTGTCCAAAATGTCACTTTTCTTTCTTAAGCTAGATTTACACGATTGAATGTATTTTGAAGTCTTATCAAAATTTTGAAAATTTATTTTGATGTTCTATTTACACGTTTCAAAAATTTGATCAAAATATTATTTCAATATATTTCAAAATCTTTTGATAAAAATTTGATCAAAATTTGTTGAAGTTAATTTACACTATTGGTAAACTTTTTATATTGAAAATATTGACTTTGATCAGCTGTTTTGCTTCTTTTGTGCAATAATTTATTATTATAAAAAAAAAACAATTAATAAGTATGGACGACGACACAATCATCATAGCATCAACATTTTTACTATTGGAGAAAGAAGTAGCTAATAATAATGCAAAGAAAGGAGAAAACAAAAGGAACGTAGGGTTCGACCTTTTCTTTTGTAAGGTATGTCTCTTTTATGGAGCGATTAATAAGGAATGATCCTGACTTATACAAAAACTTTGTCACCAGACGATGTTGATTATTTGCTAATACTTATATGCGGGAATCTTTATGCCCCGGAAAACGCCTGGCAATTACTTTGAGATTTTTAACGACTGGGGACAGTTACCCAAGTCTGATGTTCTTGTTTAAAAGATCAAGATCATCGATATGCAATATTCTGCCTGAAGTCTGCGCTGCATTCTATAAAATATTAAAAGAAAAACCTAATTAAATAAAAAAAAATTTATCAAAAATAATATCTATTGGTACAGATGCCAGCAACAGAAGAGGAATGGGAGAGTATTTCCCAAAGTATAAATAAAATGTGGAATTTTCCCAATTCAATCGGGGCATTAGATGGAAAACACATCAATATTATAGCACCAGCACATGTATATGTATTGATATGATTTTGAATCAAAAGAATGAACATGCTGTCAAATTATTTATTGTTATCAATATTGCCAGATGCGATGTTGATGCTCATTTACACGGCATCAATAAAATCTTCAAAAGTTTTGTTCAATAAATCTTGATCAATAAATTTTGAAGAAATTTTGCTGTTTACGTTTACACGAGTTTAAAGCATTTTGAAGAGAAATTTTGAAGAAAATTTCAATCGTGTAAATCTAGCTTTATTCTTATCTGCTTATTTGATAATATAGAGATTGTCTAAATCTTTGGTCTATTACTCGGATCTTATTGGAGCGATTTTGCTCATTTTCAATATTAAACATTTCGGTGATACAAATAATGTTTGGGAAAATTTGCATTGTTTTCAGTCCAATCGTGCCTTCAACAAACGGACAGACGGACGTACATGGTTAGATCGTCTTAGACTCATATACGGATCCAGAATATATACACCCCTATCGGGAATAAAAATTCCATTTGAAATTTGTTCCCTTTTCACACTTTTTCTATTAAAATTCAATAAAAAAAAAAATAAAACGGAACAAAGGGGTGATAGACTTTTTGGTTCTGCGACCAATATTTCGATGTGTTACAAACGGAATGACAAACTTAATATACCTAAATCTTTTTGGTGGTGGGTAAAAAAAGCAACATAAAAATTATTAAATTTTAACGGAAAAGTACCAAATTAATTCCACTTCCGAACGGAATGAAATTCTGTGACATGGCTGTATATCATATAAGTTACTATTTGTGTAATAGTGCAAGCAAAAGAGATTTTATTAAATTTCATGAGCATTTTGGAACTGATATCAATTTCATCTTTAAATATGTATCTATAAAGCTGCGGTCACATTTATGAAGCATTTGCCCAAAAGTTGCAAATGTTTCTTTGCTGTAATATGACCAAGAAACATTTGGTTGGTGCAAACATGTTTTTGAGTAAATACATTGGTTTGGTAGCAAATAAAAATGTCTCTAAAGTGAAGATGATGTGACCACACTCAGTCAAATATTTTCCATTTATTCGAGCAAATAATTATTTGAACTTACAAAGTTTTTGAGAGAAAAAACAAGGAACAATAACAGCTGTGTAATAACTTATTGCTTTAAATATTGAATTATACCTAAATAGCTATTGAAGTTTCTTGTTTCGTTGTTAATGCTTTTAATATTGAATTGTCCCTTTTTAATTAATAAATTATTTTTATATATTTACATTTGTATTGCCTTTATTTTTAACCGAAATTAATTAAAGTTATAAATGTATGTACATATGCACATACATATGATTTGCTTATATATGTTTATATTGAAAATCAACTTCACCTTCTTCTACAAAATATCGCGAAAATGCATCATTGGCAATGTCTTTGCCAATGTTATAAACTTTGTGCATTTGTAAAATATTTATTTGATCTTAGTGTGACCATCAAACAAATTTTGAAAATATTTAAGGCAAATGAGGGCAAACATGTTTGAAGCTAATATTTGCCATATGTGCCGTAGCTTAAGATGATTATTACGACAATAAATTTTTGGTTGAATTATCGAACAATATGAGTCTTTGACATATTCATTTACATTAAATGATTTTGAGGCTGAATTCAAAAACTAAAGCTTAAAATGTAGTTAATCAGGATTTCAAAATCGTTAGAAGTTAACTCTTCTATTTCTTTTATTCTTACAATAATAATTCTAGTTATTTTGGAAATATATATATCTACCAAGGTTGGCTTTTCGCAAATGACTCGATACTTTATAAATAAGAATATTTATAGATAATCGCGACAATTGACGCAATAATGTTGCTAGGTATAAGATATATCGAACTTTCGATAAAGTAAATTTGTGGTAAAGTTTTATGATTATTTAACAAATATTAAAAATGGTACCATGGAGGTCTAAAAAGTACATTTTATTTATATAGTTGGTACGAAAAACAAAAACCAATTTTCCATCACTGAGTTGTGCGCTCTAGAAAATTTTTTTGAAGAGAGGAATGCGCCATCTGTGTTTATTGCTTCATGAACAGTAACAATATAAAAGGAAAAAAGAACAAAGAATAAAACCCATTTGTTGTTGTTTAATTATTTTAAGATTCTGCTTTGAATAGGAATGCCAGATCAACAAAAATCCAATAATCCTGCTAAATAAGAACTAAATAACAATTAATGGCAATATAGGTTATGCTAATCATTACTAATGCATTCTTAACATAAAATATTTAATATTTTAGAAAAGTTAAAATAAGAAACAAAAATTAATTTCCTCTTACAAAAATTCAGGCTTGTGTTTTGCAAAGCATTTCAATTCATGTATTCAGACTACAAGATCACTTTAGGTTTCCTTTGACAATAGACCAATATTGTTGAATTGGCCGAACCATTGGTGGACATGAGTTTATCACACTTCATATACGCTGTTTTCAAAATTATTTTCTTTGCTATGATTATAATTATTGTCAAACTTCAAACCCTATCTATTCTTTTGCAGATGATAGCAACATTTGCCATTCATACTCATTTAACCATAGACCAAACCCTTTGGAGATTGGGGAAATGAGACAGAATATGAATGATACGCTGAGCCCAGATTTTGAAACAATCTCGGAATGGGGTTGTGCGAAAAGAGTCCATTTTAACGCACGTAAAACTCAGTGTTGGTTTTTAACGCACAAACGCACAACAGATCATCTGTTTGTATGGGCGGTGTAAATATTAAGGAATCAGACGCTCTTGACGTTCTAGGCATGAGAATAGCCGTAAGACTGAAAAATTTGGCCGATTTGTAGAAAGAAATCCAAAGACTTGGTACGCAATTCCAAAAGACAGTTTTATGGATCTGGTAAAAAGTATTCCCAGAAGGTGTGCAGCTGTTATTAAAGCAAAGGATATCCTAATAAAAATTGGGATTTAAATGAAATTTTTTGTTTTGTTTTTTCATATGAGAATACGATTTTGAATTAAGTGCTAAATTACTATCCAGAGAATTCTGAGAATAATACCAGCGAAATGCCACAAACTAATAAAAGAAAAAGTGGAATGGAGTGATCTTAGGGTGATATGTTGTAACAGGTTTGAAAAATAAAATAAAACAGCAAATATTTATGTAATTGCCAACAGACACCAAGAGTGCTAACCTTTTGTCCACCACTGCATTATTACACAGAAAAAAAATATCGTAGGTAATATTAACGAAAAAATGTAGTAAACCTTCAAATAAACAAAAATTTTATTCAAATCAACTGGCGGTTTATCCATATAAACGAATATTCTTTAAATAGACATACGCAAATCGAAAACGCCAAAGAGGTGTTCTGACAAACGAAAACGCTAGAAATTTGGCGTTTTCAAACCGCTAGTGAATTATTTTTATTGAAACTGCACTTTAAACACAAAATGAAATGATGCACAATTTAAATTTAATATGTTTTCTTTTTATTTAAGCTAAAGCTTGTAACATTTTCCCACGATTTTAATTAAAAATATGCAATTTAAAAATTTTCTTTGAGTTTGTCAATTGTCTGTTTCAATTGTTTACTTTTGAACTAGCGACTAGTAATTTGAAATTTATTTATTTTTTTACGTTATTTTATGACAAAATATCTGTTTTTATTGTTCGAACATAGCTTCGAAAAATGGCAAAACGCTAGCAAATCGTAGCGATTTCAGAACAGGTCAAAATGCGTTTTGCGTTTTTAAAACTGTAGGCGATTTGAAAACGCTGCGTTTTTCAGAACATGGGCGTATATGAATTTAATTTGCAATAAATTATATACTCGTATCCAATACAAATTAGGAAGCATTAGCTGCTATATATTAATAAGAAAGGTACAGGTTGTTAGATAAGAAATGAATTATGATTTTATTTTTAGTATGAAAAATCTTAAGTGAAACATTTTATATTTGGCATTTAGTATAATCTATGATTTCTAAAAATTACGGTTTATACATGTACGATTACACAACAAATGTATTGTAGAGTCGAGTGTCTTCTGTATTATTTCAGCAGATTTTCTTTGTCAATTTTTCTCATTAGCGTGCGTTTATTCATTTGTAATCTCATCATTTTAGTTTCGTCAGCGCATTTAATAGTGATGGCATTACGCACTTCTTTGTCAGAAACACGACACTTGCGTGTTACCACAAATATTATATCGGCTATGACTAGGGGATCTAACATTTGTTTTAGTGGTTTGTTCTGATCCTTAAAGGCCGGTGACGGCTTGCCAGTCATGGAATGTGTTGCCAAGACTTTACGATCGAATGTGGCCATTAGAAGCTTCCTAGTGGCAATCGAGGCGGAGTTCCAATTGATGTTCTTATAAACTTTTACTGGTATACGGGTATTGTTGGGTCCGATCGCCACCATTGCATTTTCAGGATCATAGATAATGATACTAGTATCACAATCTGGATTGTTGATGTTTTTAGGTGAGGGAATGGTATTTTGCTTGGATGTTGTTGGGATGTTTTCTTCGGGATCCCGGCAAATTTCTGAATCAACTGGACTAGTTACATCTAAAGCTCCATCATCTTCGGCCAACTGATTTTCTATGGGTTGGCCATCCGCCCTGCCTTCAGCAATGATCGTATATTTCACACTTTCGTCCAATTTGTGATGTTCTAGTACTCTAGTAGTACTATTTGTCAAATTTGTACTATTATTGATGTTGTTATTAAGGCCAGAATTATTAATGTCTTGCTCATTTTGTGACTGCTGCTGCTGCTGTGACAGTAATGCTGATGTATTTGCTGACGTGGCATGAATTTGTGATAGCAGTTCGGTTTGTGCTTTAAGATCTGCCTGTAATAGTGTTACTTTTTCCTCTAATTTTTTTTCTCTGTGGAATTGTTTCTCCCTGTTTTCAAGTTCATGTAGATACGCAAAGTCCTCAACGGTTGTCTGTGACCAGCCATTAACCATTAAAGGGCGATTGTTGTGTTGGCCTGGTTCTTGTATGCCGGTAAATTTATTAGTCGAACCTACAACTACGGACATAATGGGTATCTGTATCTGTAAATAAATGAAATAAAAAATAATAAGTATAATGTAGACTTACGGTTCTTTAATTTTCCAATTTTTGTAAAGATATTGATCTTGATTGCGTCGGTATAAAGAAATCTGTATTGTATTAAAGTTCGCTAAAAAGTAACAATGTACGCTAACTGATAATGTATTGTTATTTTCAATTATTTTATCCCTTTATTCATCTGATATGAAATGAAATAATTTTGGTTTGAAAATAGTTTTTAATTAAAACTTACCACTTTACGTTCCATTGCAAATTATTTATTTATTTATTATTAAAAAAAATATCGCACTATTGTTTTATAAAATTGCCGAAAATTTTATGATGTTATTTGTTATTGTTTTTTTATTTATTATTTTATTATTTTACAAAACTTTTTCTGAAACTGATAAAAATTCAAAGGAGAATATTTTTCTTTTCTAAAACAACTTTACACTAATAACTACTGCACAAATGCCGACACTTAGTCCTGCTTATATTCTTTGCTACCTACTTAAATGATTGCCTGTTTGTGCATGCATGTATGTATGTATACACATTAATGAGAACAACAACTATAACTGTGTTAGTTCCAAGGATAGAAAACATTAATCCTCAGCTTGCAATTCTTTTAAATGTAAGTAAATTCCTATTTTTCCAGTTCGTTTGTATTTCTGTTTAATTTTGTATTTTATTTTGTTTACCTGCAACGAGTAATGAGTAAAGAGAAAAATGCTCGTAATTTCATTTTACAATCCAACAGCAGGACATGCAGCCATCCATTTCTTTTAGTTATACATTGTAGTTGTTGGCTTTTGTATTTCAAATATCAACGAAAATTTCCCTCTCTCTAGTATGTTGGTTTATTTGTTAGTTGGACCAGTGATGATAACTGTACGGTAATTTAGACGTACGTACGGTAGGCAGATAGTTTCTACTTTTGTACGGTAATTTTAAAAAGCTTAAATTGTTAAGCGTTATGCTTGTTTTTCACTATGTCATTCTTGTTGTCAAATTGTTGACAATTGTATGAAAACGGGTTGTCATATGGCGTCATCGGTCCATAATAGGTCATATCTCCCATATAGCCCACATTTCTGATCAACTGTTTTATACATATACTTGTTACTTACTTGTTCATCTTGCATCTGTTTCTCCATTCGAGCCTCAGATTTATTACGCAATAACATTAACCCAACGGCAGCACATATTTCTTCTTCGTTATTGGTTGAAGCTGTAAAGATATTTTGTTTAACATAAATTAAATTTATTATTAAATTTTAATATTAGATTTTTTGTTTAATTTACCAGCTTCTTTTATTTGTTTGTTGAGTTTTTCATCTTCTGGATGATCTTTAGGCAAATAACATTTAATATTTTTGTTTTCCATGTTGTATGTATTTCGTTGGCGTTCAAAAAGGAACTGATGATTTACATCTAAATTTAGATCTTTTATAGCAAATTTCAAATGTACCTGCGACAAAGTGCTCAATTTCTGAATTTACCTGCCTGTATTAATTATGTTTTTGCATATGGTGGCACAAATGCTTATACAGCTTAAGACACGTTTTTAAGTGGAAACAATTAGTTTTTCCAACGTTATAAGGAAATCCCCTGCAATTGAAATTTTGAAAACAAAATGCAGCTGTTTTATGGAGAGTGTTCGTATTAACCGAAAAATCCTTAAGGTATATGTATATGTAGTTTTATAATCAATGTACTATTGATTTTTTTTGCAAGTTAGACATTTAAATAACAATAAAAATAAACATTTTTACCTAATCAAATTACAATTAAATTAAAATTAAGTGTTTTTCTACGAATGAATTTCAAATAGTTTAGCGACTTCGTTGAGGTCATCGTACGTGCCAGTTCTACGCGATTGAAAATATTCCATAACGAAATACCAACGATTTTTTCATCTCTTAGATAAAAAACTACTCCCCGCCCGTAATTGGGTGGCGAATCAGCATCTGAATTAAGGATATTAGTAGTGGTATTACTTGTTGTTGTTATTTTCTTTTTCTCTGATTCCACATTCTGACTCTCAGCAAGATTATCAGACCTGTCAATAACTTTGGAAGGTAATGAAAAGACGCCTACGGTTGGCAGTGATGAATCAATTAATCCAATACCTTCATAGCCTATTTCTGGTCCCAAATCAGACCAAAACATGCTTTGGTGATTGTATGGCTTTTCTGTAAACATAAATATATATTACTTCACCTTTCAAAAGTTTAAGATATATTTTCCGGAACCTACAATCTATTCCAAATAATATCGAATAAAAAGAATTCATGACATAAAATGGTTACTTTTAGAAATAATATTGTTAGTTTTGGATAAAGTACAATTCGTCTATAAAATCCATATTTACCATGTCTTTAAGAATAATTTATAAAAGTAATATCATTTTATGGTTTGGGTTTTAAAATAATGATTAGCAATTTGATATAAATTTTCATATAAACATCTTCTGAGTTTATATTCCATAAGAGTTTTAAAGGTTTAATTGTCTTCCAGCAATGCTTTGCAAAATAAATTTGAAAAGGTACTCCAGCCACTTGTAATAAATAATAGCGCAACTCACAATCTTGTGCAAATTATTAGTTAGTTTAGAGCAAAAATATGCTAAACCTTTTTGCAAATGCAATGATGCAATAGCATTTACACAAGATTGTGAATTGCGCCAATAATTTCAAATATGTGACTTATTTTATGGTAGTTTATAGAATATAATGTATATCTATAATATGTTAGTTATAAAATATTAGAAATAAAATAAAAAAAGAGCTAAAAATTAATATGTAATTTAAAAACTTTGTTTTATCTCGATGCAGAATTATAATTATCATATTTAAGATATTTATCATTATTTAGCTTACATATCACTAAATATAGCTAACTGTGAAAAAAGTTATAACAAATCGGAATCCAGCTCGACTTTAAACGTTTAAAAACATTTTATTTAAAATTTTTATAATTCCAAAACAATACAAGATATTGTGATAAGAAATTTATCAATAGTTAGCTTACAACTAGCACTACTATCCTGTTTCTAATATAAACGCCCACTGCCACGCCCACTCTATGAAATTTTGTAGTTTTTTTTTGGTTTACATTAAAAGCATAGGAATTAGTAGGATCAGTTGGAAAACTTACTTAATTCTTTACCGGCCCACCAATTTTCAAAAGTTCAGCTCAATTATGAAATAAGTTTTAAGTAATCAAGTTTAAATAATTACATTTATAAGCAATGATTTGCTAAAATTTCATGCAGCATTAGGTGACCATAATTTTGTAGCAAGTGAATTTTTGTTTTTATTTCATATCAATAAAACTATTGGATGTATTGGGACAAAACTTTTACCAAAATTTATTTAATTTAATAAAATTTCGCGGTTTATTTTATTTACATAAAAATCTTTGCAAATGCTGGGTGTAGGAAGTTGTTTATAGATAAGGTTGAAAGCGCATTTTATTCTCTAACAAATCTCCAAATTACAAAGAGGTAACTTTACTATAATAAAAGTTATAACAAATCAAATATCAACAATTAAAACATAAATCTACTTCAAACGCTCAAAGACATTTTACTTTAAATAGGTACTTGAAACTCGAAAGCTATGCGAGGAGCTTTTGAAATAAAACAATAACAATTTAAAAGTCATACCAAAATTTAGCTAGCAACTATGACTTGTTTTCAATACGACCGCTCACTGCCCACATAAAATAAATTTATTTAACGTTTATAAAATGTTGCGTGGACATTTGTATTTTGTTTACACCTTTGATAAATTTGAAAATGTATTATGAATAAGGGAGTAAAAATATTTCAGTTAGAAATCATTTAAAAAATATTATATCTTTCTAATTACATATTTAGTTCTTTTCAATATTCTATAATTTCTTTTTTTCAAGCAATTAGGTCACTTTTAGTATTTATATAAAAATGTTCTATGGTAAGTAAATTATACGTTGTATATAAAGTCTCTTCCATTGAAGGAAATTATGCTGATGATGAAATAAACGAAGCATTTGGAATGATGTTTATGCACTACCAAGTGAGTGTTCCTGAAATTGAACAAAAAAATAATTGTGACACAGGAAACGAAGAACCGCAGCCAAATCCAACCATACGCCCCATATTACCCATAAACACGGAATTTTCCACGGAGAATATAATGTCTAATTGTGGCAATCGTAAAAGTGAGAAAAATAAATGGCGTCGTAATCTACTGAAAGAGTTCTTGGCCCTAGAAGGCTACTGATCAAAATAATATGTGAATGGATTCGTTTAATTGCTTTAAATTGAAAATTGTCAATGCAAAAGCAAAATTTGTCACAAAAACTCTTGGAATAGTCTTAAAGGTGGATTCACCCATTCGCACAGTATGAGAAATTACCAATCTAGCAGAGATTTATTAATAACTTCTGAACTAATGCTTATATTTTGTTTCCAAAAATTTTTTATGTAGATAAAAATGCATTAAATAAAAATTAATAAAAAGAATAATTTTTGGTCTAACTTTTTTTTTTAATTTTTTATTTTTTTATATAAAATTGCTTTTCTCAGTATCTGATGAGCTATCCGTAGTAGAGAGAAGACTTAAAACATCATTATCTAATATCTCATCCTTTTTTGAAGAATTTGAGTTTCGAATTTTTTCGAATGTGATGAAGGCGAAATTTTCTGATGTCTTTATTTTTTGCCTCCAGAGCTTCTTCAGACATCATGCCAATTAGAAGTGAAACATATTTGATGATATCTGCACCATGTATTAAAATTTTAATAATTTATGGAATGCATACAGTTGGAAAGCATTCGTATTAATTTCATATCCCGAAGCCATTGCACGTAATAAAACGCTGTATTTATAAATTAGTAAATAGTTAACACCAGTTATTTGAGAAGCCAATTTTGGCTGTTGAAAAAATTTTCTGGCTGTGTTGCCGTTATTAGTGGTGCCTGATCCAGGCATTGGGATATCAACTAGTATAGTCATTTCCTTTCTCAGTTTGGTTAGTATTTCATTTGTTTTTTCATCAACAATCACCTTATCACAACTACGAACCTGTCATTTTTGAATTGGAATTTTGTAGGCGATATGCAGAACACATTCGAAGAAGCGAATCCACGCATGTAAAGTTGACATCCCACATTCATATAAAATTTCCTTGCAAGTCAAATTTTTCACTATTTTTAGGTGATGATACATTACAAATTCCGCATTTTTTGGGATGATGATTCTGCCACAACACTAAATACCTTCGCATCTATCATAGTCATATGAAACTGATGATGAACTTCATAATTTTTAAGTTTTGTTGGCTGTATTTTGGCTACTTTTTTTTTTTTTTGTTTTTTATTATTGAATTTTTTTCTTATTGAAATTTACAACATGTATTAAAATCTTAATTCTACTTGTTGTTTATTAGTTGTTACCAATGAAACCACTAACTGTTGTATTCAAATTTTAAAAATGTCTTCTAGTTAGGCTCAAAGTATCGGTTCTTTTTAGCCTCTGGTGACCTTCGAACTGAAGCAGACCCCGAGCGAGGTAGTTAGGGTGGGCCATTAGTTTATCGATGTAGCTAATTGAATATTTTTTAATTTCCTCCTGGATAGTGGGGACGTTGGATATTATCATTACGTATATATTTGTCGTAATATTCTAGATTGTCTTCTTTGAAGCTTTTGGATGTTAGATGCGCATGCAGTACCCCATAATTGGATGCCATATGTCCATTTTGGTTTTATGATGGACTTGTATAGGAGAATTTTGTTGTCTAAAGGCAAGTTTGAGTTTCGACCGAGAAGCCAATGTATTTGAGCTGCTTTAAGTTGCATAGCCGTTATTTTCGCTTCAATATGACGAGACCAGGTCAAGCGTCTATCTATATGAATTTCCAAGTACTTAACATGGTTTTCTACTGGAACAGTGATGTTATTTATTTTTACAGCTGGGCACGTTTGTCTTCTGAGCGTGAAAGTTAAGTGAGCACATTTAGCCGGGTTAACCTTTATTCTCCATTTTTCTAGCCAGTCCTCTAGTTCATTGATGTGGGACTGCAGATTTTGCGATGCGACTCTTGGGGCATGGTTAACGCTAATAAATGATGTGTCATCTGCAAATGTAGAGGTATGCGTGTTCAGGTTTGTTGGCATATCCGCTGTGTATATTATATATAGAAGCGGTCCTAATACCCAGCAGTAATTTTCTTGAGGGGGGAGTATTTATCTTGCGACCTTACCATGAATGTTCTGCCTGTTAGATAGCTATCCAGAAGCTTGTGAGTGTTTTGAGGAAACATTCGTGTTATTTTGATGAGTAGCTCATCATGCCAAACTCTGTCAAATGTTTGGGAAATGTCTATAAACAGCCATGTTTCGCTCTGAATCGAAACTGGTGATCCGGGAAGATGTCGTGTTCATTTAGATGAGGAGTTATACTTAAAACGAATATTTTTTCGAAAATCTTTGATAGGATTGATAATAAGCTTAGCGGTCTGTACGACGCAACCTGGCTAGCATCTTGTCCTAGCTTGGGAATCATAATAATTATAGATCTCTTCCATGAGGATGGGAAGTATCCTACTCTTAATATCGCGTTAAAAATGAGCAGCAAGATTCTAGAAGCAGACGATGGTAAGTTTCTTATCATTGACCCTGTGATGCGATCAGATCCCGGAGATTTTTTAATATGCACTTTTTCCATTACAGATTTTACTTGAGTTATGTTAAATTTTATTGGATGGTTTACCTTATCAGGAATGATTGAACGACAGGAACGTGTATGTGCATCATGTGGCGTGAAAACTTTCTCAAGGTGGCCCGCGAAAGCGTTTAATTTTTCATTTATGTTTTTGGCCCAAGTGCGGTTTTCCAGTCTTAATGGAGATTCTTGGGTTATAGGGCATTTCATATGCCGTACAGCCTTCCATAAGCTGTAATTGGAGTTTTTTGTGGCATCTAGGCCACATTGCAGACTCGGGGTTCTGTCTCAATTTGTTGCGAAGAGTTGTCAGGCATAATTGTAGTTGAGTCTTAGTGGTTGGGGAACGACTGTTTTGCTATTGTCTTCTTAACTTCCTTTTTTCTTTGATCAGGGTCGATGTATTGTAAGGAGCAGGCTTAATGTCCGCGTGATTGGGGTTGCATTTCTTGCTGCAGAATCCAAGACTTCTGCAGGAGAGAAATGATCATTTAAATATAGGCGCATATCAATCTCACCACCAATTACATCACATATTTTTAAGGACCTATTCTTAATATTGTCACGTACAAAAACATTATTAAATTTATATAACACAGCTTTCCGATTATTAAAATAACATGCATAATTTATGTTATAAGGGCAAATCTCTATATTAAAAATATATAAAAGAGATAAAATTATCCGGAGGTTTCAAAATATAATTAAAGATATCCGATAAAGATATTTGAAGTTTTAAAGGAATGTGATCCGAAAAAGTGGGATGGGAGTGTTGATGTTTTAAAATTACAATAAAGTGGTCTAAATGAGAGGATCCACCAGGGTAAGTTGGATATGAATCACAAATTCTTACAACAGATACAGATTCATCTTGTAGCCAACTCGATAGCACTTCACCATTAAAATTGTTATTAACATCACTCCATAAATTGTGTTTTGCATTAAAATCACCATCGTATTTGTTGGAAAAATTCAAAATCGAAGATAGACCCCTAACAATATTGTTTCGGTTACAATTACATTGAAAATATATTTTCTTAACACAACCATTTATCTTCTTCTTCTTTATTTGCCTATTCGTTTTTCGAATGTTAGCGACCAATACAATTACATTTTATATTATTTTCTAATAATGTCATAAAAGTTTCACTATTTCGGAAAATGTTTCCCGATTTCTCGCCTCACTCAACAGATTGCCTGCATCACGGATACCAGTCCACGCTTGTATGTTATTAAGCCACGTTAATTCTTTTCTTCCTCTACTAAGCTTTCCTTCAATGTTTGTTCGTGTAATTACTTGTAACAGTTTGTATTTTGGATTTCTCATAAAGTGGCCTAAGTACGCTATTTTACGTTTCTTAATGGTTAGTAAAAGCTCTCTATTTCGCTTTACTCTTCTCAGTACTTCGTCGTTTGATACAAAGTGGGTCCATGGTATTTTGAGGATTCGTCGATAGATCCACATTTCAAAGGCTTCGATCTTCTTTACATCAGCTGCTTTTATGGTCCATACTTCCGTTGCATAAAGAAGAACAGACCATACATATGCCTTGACAAATCGTATTTTTGTGTCAATATTAATGTCATGACTGGTTAGAACTTTTTTATATTTAAAAAATGCGTCTCTTGCCATTTCAATACGGCATCTTATTTCTTTTGAGCTATCCCACTGTTCAGTGATTGTAACCCCAAGGTATTTAAAACTATGAACTCTGTCCACGTAAGAGTTTTGTATTTTTAATGTTGTGTAGTGGGTATTTTCCTTACTAACAATCATATATTTTGTTTTTCGTATATTAATCTTGAGGCCGTATGTTTCACTATATGCAGTCAGTTTGTCCAGCAGATGTTGGAGTCCAGAGATACTTTCAGCCAGTATGGTAGTGTCATCAGCATATCTTATATTATTAATAAATATTCCGTTTACATTTATCCCTTTACGAACGTTACTGATGGACTCTTGGAAAATTCTTTCAGAGTATATGTTAAATAGAAGTGGGGACAGTATACAACCTTGTCTGACTCCTTTAGATATTGCTATACTGTCTGTCATCTCGCCGTTAACATTTACTTGTGCTGTTTGATGCCAATACAGGTTTCTAATACATTGGATTTCCTTTTCGTCTATACCAATGGACATTAGAATTTCCATCAGTTTATCATGTTGTACAGTGTCGAACGCTTTTTCGTAATCAATGAAACATAAGAAAACATCCTTCTTTACATTTCTGCATTTCTGAACTAATATCTGTAAAGAAAAGAGTGCTTCGCGGGTGCCCATGCCTTCTTTAAACCCAAACTGGGACTCACCCATTTGTTTTTCGCATTTTGCATAGATTCTGGAGTGAATTATTCGAAGGAATATTTTGAGGGCGTGACTCATTAGGCTTATTAACCTTTATGTCAACAGCTGAAAAATTATACTTACGTCAACAGCAAGCATACCCGGGTATGCAAGCACATTTTATATGGGAATTCACACATTTCTAAATATGTATAACGTAATGTAATGTAAAACGTATTTTTATATGTTTTATTTGGATTTTATTTGTGTTTTTCCCCTACTTTGAATTGTTTTTATGCATGAATACTTAAATTTTGTCTTCGTCTTCATGTATGAATATTTACAATAAGGGACAAACACTTGCTAGTTGCTCAATTCTATGAACATGAAAATCCAACAAAGAATGAAAAAATTACCACATTTATGATCTGATTTGTCCAATTTTATTCAAACATCAGAATATAGTAGAAAACACTTCTAGTGAGGATATCATGAAATTTCAGATAGATATAATAGCCACTTTCAGAGATACAGCGTTTTTAAAATTCAAAACATACCCGGGTATGTAGCTGTTGACATAAAGGTTAATCTATAATCATTGCAATGTTTTGCATGGCTTTTTTTGGGAATGGTGACAAAAATTGATTTAAGCCAATCTTGTGGGAATTGACCAGTGTCGTAAATAAAGTTAAACAACTTTGTAAGGAGATGTATATTATTTTCGTCTATTAACTTCAGTATTTCAGTAGGAATCTCATCAGGGCCACATGCCTTTTTGTCTTTTAGGGATGATATTGCTACCTCAACCTCAGCTTTAGTGATCGCAACTCCTGTTTGTGGTTGTGCTGTCTGTGTATCAAAACTTGATCGGTTGTTATCAGTAAATAAATGTTTAATATAGTCACTCCAGATTATCTTTTTTTCCTTTAACTCTAAAACAGCTTCATTGTTGTTATTGTATAGCAATTTTGGTATTGATTTGCGGTATATACCGGCGGCTTCCTTTAGTTTTTTATGGAGATTAAAATCGTCATGTAATGCTTGTAGTCTTTCGATCTCCTGACATTGACCGTTAAGATGCAAGCTCTTTGCATTCCGTATAGCTGTTTGTACTTCTCTGTTTAATTCATAGTATAGCTCATAATTTGAATTTTTATATTTGCGACGTTCTTCCATTAGTTTTAATATTTCGTTTGTCATCCATTCTTTACTTTTTGGACTTTTGCTGTGTCCAAGGGTAATGTCTGCTATTGATTTTAGAGTATCTTTAACAGAATTCCATATGTTTTCTACATCTTCTCTGTTAACGTTATTAAGTTCTCGATTTATACTTTCTTTTACATTTGTTCGAGTAGTTGGTTCGTCGAGTTTCGCAGTATCTAGTTTCCTATATGTTTTCCTTTTTGTAGTTATGTAAAGTTTTGTGTGTAAATTTGTCATTAGGAGATTGTGGTCTGAAGGTACATCTGCCCCTGGGTATGTTGAGGTTTTTGTTATAAATGAGCCAAAGCGTTTGTTTATCAAAATAAAATCAATTTGATTCCTCACGATATTCCCTATTCTATCCTGGGGGGATTTCCAAGTATAGAGTCTTCTTGCAGGAAGGCAAAACAACGTGTTTGTTATTTTCATTTTGTATTCTTGGCAAAATTGGATTAATCTGTCGCCTCTTTCATTTCTTTCCCCTAATCCGTAATTTCCTGTTATACCAGGTACTTTGTCTGCTCCTACTTTCGCATTAAAATCACCTTGAATTATGGTTAATTCATGGGGTTTCGTCGCTTTTAGCACTTCCTTTATTTCTTCATAAAAAACATCTATTTCCTCATCACTTTTGTCAGCTGTAGGTGCATATATTTGAATAACATTGATATGAATTGGTTTGGTTTCTAACTTTATAAGCATGACCCTGTCCGATTTTGGGATAAATCCCGTAATACATTTCGCTATATCATTTTTTACGATAATTCCCACTCCGTTTCTATGGTTTTTGTTAAGGTTACCGGAATAGTACATTTACACATTGTGAGAAATAAATTCTCCGCTGTCTGGCCACCACGTTTCACTTATGCCAAGTATATCAATCTTAAGATTTTTCATTTCGTTAATGGTATTAGCAAGTTTTCCAGCTTCATAAAGACTTCTTACATTCCATGTAGCAATATTAAGATGTTGTTTTGTTTTACCTCCGGGGATTCTTAGCACCCTCGTATTACCGGAGATTGAGGGCCATTGGTTATTGTTTGTATTCATAATTGTTTGGTCTTCAAGGGAAAATACTTCAGTGGTTTCCCGTTGCCTTCTGAAGGGTTTAAAGTTTTCCTTCTGTGTTGCTCACATTAGCTAGTATTTTAAACAGGTGTTATAATACCATTGCCCGGTGTCCACCTGCCCCTAAGGGGTCGGAGGTCGTGAGTCTTCTTAGTTGGTTACAAGATCAAGGATTGGTTCTGGACTTTACCAAGTTAAAGACGATCAGTTCCGTTACCTTGCATGTCCAACTCTGAACACCCAACCATTTATAGACACGTTCAATTCATAAACAAATTTGGAAACTGTAGATTTGGTATACTAATCCTTGAAAATGAAATGGAATTTTTAAGAGCTATGCCAACACCTAATGAGCTTTTGTCCCTCAGAACAATATACATTTGTGTACAAGGACAAATGTAATTCTTGTTAAAAGGCAATTTCAATTTTAAATTGATTTAATAATCTATTCAATTCAATCTTCCTCCCTATTTGGATAAGAGAAGCAACATTAAACGTTATTAAATTTAGAGAATTACGGACCATAGACATTTTGAATTGTTTTAGCAAGTTTCATGAATTCCTGAATAAACTGCGGCTTTTCAGGTTTGTTACGTGTAGATACTTCATTCAAAACATTGAACAAGCTGGCAAAAGATTTATTTGCATCTACATTATCTGATGGATTCAGTGCCATTCCGACATAGCCAGCAGCTCATATTTTGCTAGCCTTAGCAGCATGAAGTGATTTCTTCCTAAAAGAGGCGTATTTCTTATAAGCGGTACAGCCTGTAATTGGATGTATGACCATTCTCTTTACAGTTCACACAGAATGGCAAAACATTACTTTCTGGGGCAATAGTACATTTGCCAGGTGCGTGCTTTTCATGACATTTCACACAAGAAAATGGACGAGTACAATTTCTTGAATAATGACCCCATCTTTGACACCTCCAACATTGAGCTATTTTTCTGTTTGACTTTGGACGTTCCCATGAAACTACCTGATTAAGGATATACTTTATTCCGAGCAACTCATTACCCTGGCGATTTGGTTTAAGGATTACCAAAAATAAGCCTGTATCGATTCCCTGTTTCCTAGAGTCTTCCGTAGAAAACTTTGATATAGAATCAACGGTATCAGGGATAATTCTATCAATCTCAGACTTAATATCGTTAATATCAGATTTATGATACAGGCCTCTACAAACTAAGCTCTGACGTTTATATTCTTTAGGAGTATATGTATATGAAGTACTTTCCCTTTCTTTTAATAAATATGTTATAGAAAAATTGCAATCTGTTTAAAATCAATTATTTTAAACAATAAATTTACATTTGTATTTTTTGCCTTATATAATTTGAATTTCAATATCTAAATATTTGTATAACCTTAGACATAAATGTTATAACAGCAAGTGTAACGATTAATCCTATTGTGAATTATTAATTAACGTTAACGCCTAACAAGTTAAAGCTGCTATAAATTGTATAACAATAATGAAAAACCTATGTCAGTTAGTTAGAAAAAAGAAAATGAAAACTCACTTCTTCTTAGAACTTCCAACTGAACGGTGAGCAACTCCAATAAAATATACGCATACATATATTGAATTCTAACCCTAAACTCTTTCATTTTCAACATATACCGCTTTTATAATTTTTCATCTTGGTGAGGAATTATAAAAACATTGAGACAAAGTAAACACCCAAAAGCCAAAAAACCGGCGGCCTTTAACCAAAAGCTACGGGCTTATCTACCCTCCTTACATATTTAGGTGCAACCTCCAGTGTCTACCTACAGTCCACTCTTCATCATCTAACACCTAAATATCCCATCCATCTAAATAAGTCCTGGCTTAATCACAACTACTTTGTTCACAATCTAAAAAGTGAACAATAGTGAAAACGTGAACACCCTCGGGTAAAAATTAGTTCACGTTTCTGCGAGTTCACTGTATGTATTTATGATGAATGTTTAGCATAGATGTATGTAATTATAAAACCAAATAATTACGCTACAATATATATTTGAAATGACGTATTTTAAAATACAACTTAATTTATTTCATTCATCATACGCCTTGTATTCATTAACGATGCAAAATATCCACATGAGTATGCAACACTTTTATTATGCTCGTATACTACTTGGCGTATGAGTGTTGTAAATTATATGTGTTAATTATGTATGTAAAGGGTGTCCCAACTAGAACGCAATTTTTAAATTTGGCGCCATTCGAAGCGTCATTGTTTGACATTTGAACAATTGTTATTGTTTGCTAGTAGAAGGTACGAGGTTAGTAAAAATGGAGAGCTACGTGAATGAACAACGCATTCTCATTGAGAAATTGTTTTACCAAAATGGTGAAAGTTTTGCGGCTACAGTTCGTAAATTACGATCAATTTGGGCTCACAATAATGCTCCAAAAGAGCCAACTGTAAAGAGATTAATGTATAAATTTACCGAAACTGGGTCCGTTAGTGATGTAAAGACAACAACGCGCCTTCGACCAGGTCGATCGATCAAAAATGTCGCAGCTGTACGAAAGTTTTGCATCTTCATGAATACAAAGTTCAATTGACTCAGGAACTGAAGCCAGCTGACCATGGACAGCGAAGGGAGTTCGTTAATTGGGTATTGGAGAGACAACTAGAAAATGCTGATTTTACCGATAAAATCATCTTCAGTGACGAGGCCCATTTCTTTCTTGATGGCTTCGTCAATAGGCAGAATTGTGGCATTTGGTGTGAGGAAAATCCTCGACTGATTCACGAGAAGCAAATGCATCCTCAACGTGTCACTGCGTGGTGTGGTTTTTGACCTGGAGAAATCATTGGACCATTTTTTATGAAAATGAGGCAGGTCAAGCGCAAACAGTCAATGGTGTTCAGTATCGTGAAATGAAAAGAGGAAATTAGACGCTGCATTAATGAAATACCGCAGCATTTATGCAAAAAGGTCATTGAAAATTTCCTTAAAAGATCGCGTGTGTGCCAGCAAAGCCGCGGCGGCCATCTGCACGATATCTTATTCCATACATAACCTCATTCTGTCTACTTTACGATATAATAAAGCTTCCTTCACGATTTTGTTTTTAAATATCTGTGTTTTATTTAAAATATAAAAATTGCGTTCTAGTTGAGACACCATTTATATTTAATAAATTCTATTGTTTGCCATTATAAAATGCAATCTTAAATTTCTATTAAATGGGAAAGATAACTAATCTAAGAAGTCAGTCTAGTTTAGGGACAGATATTAATATTTTTAGGTTAAGTCGTCTGTCAAGGCGTTTGACGATAAGTCAATTGGGTGGGAATCAAATTACCCTACATGACATCACACCTCGTCATGATCTGGTCTTTATTTTCAATTTATTTCTTAAAAGTTATTTGATACTCTTTGTTAAGGCATTAAGAGTATTTTTTTGCTTATGCGCTTTAATACGGGTTGAGAACCAATTTGCCAAATATATCTAGTCGGGAAAATCTTTGTATATGCCACTTAAACTTTGTATTATAAATTTTATAAAGTGTATGTGATTTTTGTTATTCATTTAAATAAATATCCAGCGCGTAACAATAATTAATATAATTTTATTATATAATTTATTAATTATTATATTTTTATAAAAATTCTTATATTTAATATATTATTTAAACTATATTTATAACTATATCTTCATATATTTATATATATATATATATTAAATTATGACATAAATAATATAAAATTAATAATTAATAAATAATTTATATAATAACATCAAATATAGTTATCATACATTATTAAATAAGTTTTTTTTAAATAAATTTATTTCTTCATAATAATTATATAAATAATGATTAATAAAGATTCAATAACATGATATTCTTAATTGAATTTAAAATTTCTTTTTTAGTCTAGATTAATAGATATCTATTAATTAATATCTATTAATTAATTAAATATTTATATATTAATAGATGATCTATTAATCCCTATTGGTATATTGACTAAAAATAAATTTCTGCACGCTGTAATATGTATTAAAATTTAGATAGGTATAAATTATTATACAATTTCTATTGTAATAGAAATGTATTTAAAAAAAATATATGGGAATAAATGAAAATGTATTTATGAAGTTTTCCAACTTTAAAAAATTATTTAAAAGAATTTAAATTGTAATTATTATTTTTAAATTATGGTTTCGATGTGTCACAAAAGGAATGACAAACTTATTATACTGTACTCGTATTAAAAAAAAGACAATTATTTATTAAGTTTTGTTAAAGATAAATAAATTCTTTATTTATTAAAACTTATTTAACTTATTTATATTTATTAAAAAGGACTAAGACTAGAGTATATAATATTTATTGATCTTCAAAATAGGTCCAATCCATATTTTGGTATGGAACTGTGCATATGGTATTGTTGGGTCCCATAGTTACAAATACGTTTTGAAGATCAATCTTGTTGTTCATTGGTTGTGTTTTTGGTTGTGCCTGATTATGCATTGTCTTTGAATTTTTGCCACTAATATATTCAGTGTTCCCATCGTCTACGGCCAATCGTATTTCAATTGGCGCATCAAAATCAGTCTGAGCCTTAAGACTTTTCTGCAGTGATTTTATTTCCTCCTCCAATTCCGTTAAGGAGCGATTGTTGCGTTGGCCTGGTTCTTGTATGGTTCCTGTAAATTTATTAGTCGAACCTACAACTACGGACATAATGGGTAATTGTATCTGGAAATAAATGAAATAAAAAATAATAAGTAAGTAATGTAATATTGCACAAGAAAGAAAATATAGATCATATAATACCCTACACCCAGTATATGAGCTAAAACAGTATTATGGAACGATCAAGATTTTTATCTGTAAAGTGATTTCTGATCCATCATCATAAATCATAATCGCTGAATAATTTGTATATATGTACATACATATGTATATGAAACATATTTGTGTTAAATATTATTTGAATATCAAAATTTCATAATAGGATCTGCACAAAATTTGTAGGTGTGATTAGGCTTTACGTTCAATTTATTTGTGGCGAAATTTGTTTAGATACATACATAAATAAAACATTTATGACCGCTAAGCATTTGTCTGGGGCTAGGTGAAATAATTTGCCAAATTCAATACTAACCGCCTTTGGGCCGAACAAGAGTCTCGTTCTAAATTTCATCGGAATATCTTTAAAATTGCCATCTGACATCATTTAGTCGACTCAGAAAGTGATTCTCAGTCGATCGGTATACTTGAAGGTGGGTATTAGAATAATATTTTTGGCGTTACAAACATTAGCACAAATCCAGGGTATATTGGACCCCCACTATGGGGTTGTAGAGTATAAATATTAATACTGTCCGTTGTTATAAACATATTAAATCTTGAAAACCTTACGATTCTATAATTTTCCAATTTTTGTAAAGATATTGATCTTGATTGCGTCGGTATAAAGAAATCTGAATTGTATTAAAGTTCGCTAAAAAGTAACAATGTACGCTAACTAATAATGTATTGTTATTTTCAATTATTTTATCCCTTTATTCATCTGATATGAAATGAAATAATTTTGGTTTGAAAATAGTTTTTAATTAAAACTTACCACTTTAGGTTCCATTGCAAATTATTTATTTATTTATTATTAAAAAAAATATCGCACTATTGTTTTATAAAATTGCCGAAAATTTTATTATGGAAATTACAGTTTTTACAAAACTCTAATAAACACTTTTCTAAAACTGATAAAAATTCAAACCAGAATATTTTTCTTTTCTAAAACAAGTTTACACTTTGACGTTCTAATAACTACTGCACAAATGCCGACACTTAGTCCTGCTGATATCCTTTGCTACCTACTTAAATGATTGCCTGTTTGTGCATGCATGTATGTATGTATACACATTAATGAGAACAACAACTATAACTGTGTTAGTTCTAAGGATAGAAAACATTAATCCTCAGCTTGCAATTCTTTCAAATGTAAGTAAATTCCAGTTCGGTTTATATTTCTGTTTAATTTTGTATTTTATTTTGTTTACCTGCAACGAGTAATGAGTAGAGAGAAAAATGCTCGTAATTTAATTTTACAATCGAACAGCAGGTAGTTGTTGGCTTTTGTATTTGAAATATCAACGAAAATTTCCCTCTCTCTAGTGTGTTGGTTGGGTTGTCAGTTGGATTAACAACAATAACCATGAATGATAACAACAAGATTAAGCATTGCGCAGGTCCGTTAGTTTTGTTGCTCTCACTCAGCTGATGTAGTAACGTAGACAGAGGGCATTGTTGTTTATTGTGAAAAGTAAAAAGTCATTAAAGTTAAAAAAATCGTGTAAATTAAAAACTAAAATGTGGTTTGCAGTGAAAAATTGTTGTAACAATCAATAATAGAAAACCAAGTCGGTAAGCTTCTCTGTCGGTCAGGAAGTTTTCAGGAAAAACCATTCCCAGAGCGATTTCAAGAAGGGCCTTAACTCAAAATTCAACCCTAAGTTCATCAAATGTAGGATTAGGAGTAAAATTGGAAACTCCCTCTATGAAATCGAAGACCTTCAGGGGAAGTACGTTGGAAAATTCCACGCTTCAGATATACGCCCTTAGTACTAAATAGTTGCATGTACATATATATTGCCCGGCTTCGTGGGTCGTGCCACACGCATAACTACACATATACATATACCTTTTTCTTCTTTCCTATTATTGCCCGGCTTCGTGGGTCGAGCCACACGTTGAACATAACTTTTTTTTTGTAGGCAAACTCAAACGCGCATAAATCCTGCCTGTTTAAAATCCTATATCGATGATCATGATTTGAAGCAGGTTTGTTACGGATTTAGAAGGGCAATTTTCTTGTCGTCCCAAAACCTTGCAACTTTCACCACAGCAATCTTGGAATTCCTCAGTTTTTGTTAGTAACAACAACTCTCATTCTCGTTGTTAGGGATTTTTTTTTATTCGCAACAGATTAAACAAAAGAACGTTCTAGAAAGGAGGGGGAAAAATGTAACGGATTGTCGTGTGCCTCACGTGATACGCACTACAAATTTTGTCGGTTTCCAGGTTTGAAATCATATATTAACACGACATAGTTTTTTTTAGTGCTTACAGAAGAAAAATAAAATTTTGAAAATAACTGTTGAGACATCTTATCCTGTCACAGAAACAGATTTGATTAGCCAACAGAGTAAGGAGAGACATGGTATTTATCATAGCCTTCGTATGCATATTTCTCAAAATCTTTTTTTTTTTATTACGAACAATTTAAATTCATTACCTTACAAAACAATCGAAACATGTACCACCGCAGGTTCTTTCTAGCATCCAAAAATTTTATGAACTTTTACACACACAAGAAAACATCAATCAAAATTTGAATTTTAATCATATTTATAAAAGGTAAAAAAAAATTGTTTTATAATTAACATTTTTTAAAAAGGAAAAAGGAAAAACTTGGAAAAGAACAAACCTTTAAACAAACTTTTTATCGTATCTATTTTTTACTCAATCAAGTTTGTTTATTCCACAATCAAGTTTGTGTCTTAAGTCTTATCTAAGCGATCGTTATCGTTCGAGATCGCTGAACAGGCTATTATTGTCAATATTCTCTCTATAATTCCACAAGAAAAATATAGAAACGATTAACAAAATATTAAAGGATAATAAATTCCTTATTAATATAATTTGTAAATTAATAAGACAATTTGAAAATAAAATGAATAACACAAAACGATTTTCTGAACCTAAAATATATAAATCTTTAACTTATGTATCTAAAACATCCGAAAGTTTAGAAAAATCTAATATATTTGATAACACCAAATATAAAATGGCTCCAAAAATGTATAATACAGTAGGCAGATAATTGAATAAACTAAAAGATAGGATGGATACCTAAATTAGAAATGTCAAACGTAGTTTATAAAATGCCATGTAATGGTAATAATAATGAAAAATGTAGCAAACTAAATATAGGACACAAATCTGATTAAAAACATAGAGATATACCATCACAAAAAACACCATTATCATCACATTGTGCATTGTGCAAATTTGAATCACTATCCCGACTTTGAGAACATATCAGTTTTGAAAACAGAAAATAGTTATAAACGTCGTTATATGATAGAAATGTTAGAAATTATTAATGTACCAAAAAAACTTAGAATTAATTTTAAAGTAGATACAGATAATGTTGCTCAAACTTATAGACACTTGATTTATAAAAACACAAAAACTAAAAACTAAAATATTTTTCATATTAATCTTTTTGTTTGTGTAATATTTAAATTGTGACAATTACTGGTATTTTTGAAAAATATTTTTATTGTTATTAATTTTAAATTTTGTTATTGTTTCCCTCAAGATGCTACACATTGTTGTAGCGAAATATCGGAAGAAATAAAAAATAAATATAAAAACCTAATTTGCGAAAAAGAAAATATAATTATTTAATAAATAAATAGGTCGAACAATCAGTTAAATAATTATAGATATTAAACTTAGACTCGTCCGCAAAAATAATATGTTTCCAAAAAATAATATGCTGCTGTAGCTTAATTGGTTAGCGCATTTGAAACTCATCATCATAGTATGCATTTTACAAGTGGGAATTTCCCAAAATTAACTAAACTTAACTAAAACGTGCTGAGTGCTTAAGATTAACAAATGTTAGTGCAATGGCGTCGCATGTGTCTTGCCTGGGCAGGCATAAAATATTCATCCAAAACTACCAAATGTCCGTCTGTCCACTGCATATTTTCCTCTATGTACGAATACATATTTATTTTAAACGTATTGAATATCCGTTTTGTTTAATCACTTTCAATAGAATTACATATAGATTTAGGAATTCTTGTTGCAATTGCTCTGTGAGGATTAAACCAAAGACTATAAATATTTGGCTTTATTTTATTAATCAATATTAAATGCTATTACTAAAAAACAAACTTATTAACTAATCTTCAGAAAAGGCGTGTTAACAATTCATGGAAAAACAATCAACTGATACTTAAATTTAAATAAAACAGAGTTGTAATAAATGTGAGTGTTAAAGGTACTTTAAAGAAAAATATACACGGTTGTATATGTGTGATGGTGCCACAAATATATTGCACGCAGTGTATTTAAAATTGACAAAATTTCGTGTTTTTTATGATGCGGGAGCAGCGTTGCCATATATTTTTTTAAGAAAACTTTTTATTTCTAAAAATTAAACTTTTTTTTAGAAAAAACGTTTTTAAATAGTAAAATTTCAAAAACCAATTTGATTGGAAACAAAACAACTTTTATTCTTACATATGTACTTGAGTACTCTGTAGCATAGAACTGTTTTATATTTTGCATATGGGTCAAATGTTTGTTATAAGTCTCTAAAACTAGCCAGCACGCAACTTTTTTTTTCTTCCGGCTAATATCTCATCGGCAATCGGGGGGATTCGGGGCTATTAAAGAAGACTTTATGTTGACATGCACAGAATATTATTTTATTTTGTGCGTGCTTAAAAAAAAATTAGAAGAAAAAGATAGCTCTCACAAGACAAGCTGAGAAACAGACGAAGACTTGACAAAACAAAATCGGAAACAGACATTTAAATTATTGAACATACTGTAAGATGGTAAAACAGTATTTTCCCCTCCCAACCATGATCATACTAAAAACAGGCATGACATACAAAAAAAACAAAAGTATGATCCCAAAAAAAATTAATTACCCTGAACGATTAGTTCACCAGGAACCAGTTAAAAACGATTAGAAATGCATTTTAAATCTATACATACATATTTATTAATAAAAATTCCTTAAACATATTGTTAAAATAAAAAAACAGAATTCAACTCATTTTAAAATATAATTAAAAGTAAAAAAAAAATGTGCAAAAATCAATATTTACAAAAAAAAATTCATAGATAAAAAAAAATTAATTAAATTAGACAACACTATTAACCACTAGACCATGGTGACTTTTAAAAATTAATATTAAGTAAATTAATTAAACTTCTTTTTTTTTTTTGTATTTAAATAAATTAACATTTTTCTCAAATTTACATGATCATTTAAGTAAAGATATTCATAGTAAAAATGATATTGTATGTAAATAAAAATTGTTAAAGTTATAAAAGAATTAAAAAAATTGATTTGACTTACATATTACAGGATCCCACGTCGAAAGATCTTTCGGCTGCCTTCCTGGTGTAGATGAAATTTGTATTCTTAGGTATATAGGTAACTCAAAAAAATTAAATTTTAAAGGTTGTCGGGTATATCACCTATGATTCTATTTTGTTTTAACATTTTACGTTATTAGCTTGTTCATTTTTTTTTTCTCAGATTTTTGTTTTGTTTTTTTTTCTATAAAATTTTAATTAATTACTTAAATTGTTTATGTTTTAGATCTTTTTGGCCACTTGTTTTGTATAAATTTTTTTAATTTTATAATTTCACCGCTAGTAATTTGTATATTGATTTTTGCATTACAATTTAGTTTAAAGTAAAAAAAAATAATAAAAAAATTTAAAAGCAAAAATTAAAATAAATTAAACTTCTTTTAAAGTTAGAAAGAAAGAAAATATAGTTTTAAGTTAACCAATAAAATTTTAGTTTTAAGACATGATTTGGTGTACAGTTATATTTTAATAACAAAAATTACATTAACTATGTTTCTGTTGTCTTTTCATTTGGATTTTTGTTCTTTAGATTTGTGCTTGTTCTTTTTGGATAATTTTTTTTCGATTTAGCTATTAACTTATTTATGGAAATCAATTAAACAATTTTTTTTTTTATATTATTTTTATCATTCGTATAAAAAATCTAAATTTTAAGCCTTTTTAGCACTCATTTTAGACACTTTTAGACACTTTTGTTTTATTTATGGCACTTTTCTTGTACTTTCTACCTATCGGTCTTATCCGAAGATGATTTTTGGTGAAGTTCTTTTTGGGTTTCTCTGGACGGACATTTTGCCAAGCACGGACAAAGTCTTCCTAGGCAAGAAATCTACAGCTGGGCGGGTTTATGCTCTGGGTTTCCCGTTCCCGTGAAAATTATGTTTCTTTTCGAAGAAAATTTGGTGATGATGTACAGATAAATGTGTGTAGGGTTGTATATATGTGCTGTAAAGAGATTTTGTTTTTGGTTATTTAAAATATATGTGTGTGTGTTTTTGTTGTTTTTTTTTTTTCTAGTTACCTTTAGTTAATAAACAAAACGATCATCGATTAATTTATGCTGCTATATTAGTTAAATCTGACTTATTTGTTGCTCTGCCGAAAATTTTTGTCAAAAGTATGTTTTTTTTTGTTAAAATCTTAAAGGCCACGTATAGGCAGATATTAGCACGGAAAAATGGCACGAGTTAAAAATATGGCCGCTTTTTATACCATATTTTTTTTTAATGGAAAATTAACGTTTATTCAGCATATATCAACACACATATAAAAAATATAAACCAATAACAAAACCTTAATCGAAAATGTCTCCTTTTATATTTTGACAGTTGAACTGCATTACCCTTCTCAATAGAGTGGCAACCAAACAAAACAAAATTCATCCAAAAAGCGTTAAATTTAAAATTCAACTATTGTTAAAATTAAAAATAAGAATAAGAACAAAAAAATAATATACCGAGCTACAAGCGCCCCTACAACTCCTAACTGTCCAACTCCATATATATGTACTCGTATGTACAAAATAAAGAGTTTATTTGTGTTGTAAACTGTTAACATTTTATTTATTTTGACATTTATTGTAATTAAGACGGAGTACTACTAAATTAAACATTGCTGCAGTAAAAATGGATTAAAAAATCCATTAAATTACTAAAGGTGCTATCAGACGGGATGTATTTTACATATGTACTGTCAAATTTTCCATCTGTAAAAGTTGTACACATCGTGTGATACATATGAAACTTTGCATGTGTAAAATACATGTGAAAATACATATGTAATTTTTTCGATTAGAACACGCTATATTTTACTGTGACAAACAAAAACAAAATAGCTGGTTTGTTTTGAAACAAAATTGTTTGAAAAAATATATTGTAAAGAAAATGGATTATGAACATGGAAAAGTAAGTATTTTTCGATTTTTAATAAATTAAATTATGTGTATTATATTTATTGCAGTTAGATTGGCCAAAAGAAGCAATTCTTGCAATTTATACACGTTAAAAAGTCAGCTTTTGTTTACATTTATAGGTTATGTCATATGGAAAAACATAAGCAGGTGTGATAGCAAAAATTATGTATCGTATGTAAAATGGAAATTTTGACATACATACGGAATTACATATGGGTAAGAAAAGTGACAGTACATATGTAAAATACATCCCGTCTGATAGCACCTTTAACGCAGTGCAACATAGTAGAAAACATTGTTTTGTTAATTGTGAAAATAATTTGTTTTATAAACTAAATTAAACTTATAAACAAAATATAAATTTCCAAAAACTTTTTTTTTAGAATAAAACTTAAAAACGTTTTTGCATCTCAAAAATCTACAAAAAAAAAAAAGGAAAAACTTGACAAATGGCAACGCTGTGCTGTAGGGACGACAAAAGGGAAAGAAGCACAAAGAAAGAGCGTAAAGGCAGAATTAGTCTGTACTTTCTGTTCCGTTCCGAATCAGCTGACTTGATTCTGTTAAATAGAAAATGTGTAGAAGTCGTTAGTTGTTTCGTTACTTTTCTTGCCGTTGCGGACGAACCTGTAGAAAACAAAAATTTGCTAAGTATTTGTAAGTGACAGCACAAAACAGCTGGCATCTGCACAACAAAAAATTTTTGGTTTATTACAAAAATTTTAAATTTTTTTGAATTTAATTAAGTTTTTGTACAAAAGTGAAACAACTTGCTTCACCATACAAAATTTTAAAAGCGAATCAAGTAGATTCATATTGAATCACTTTGCGAAGCACGAAAAATTGCACTCTTCTTTAATTTTTATCGCAAGTTTATTTGCACTAGCTGTAAAAATTTAATATTATTATAAACAAAGCAAATTATTTTCTTGTTGCTGGAAGTAAAGAAAGTAAATACGTACGAATGTATGTTTTTTTTTCAAATAAGCTAACTAATTTTGTGAGTGTCCACTCACTTTTTTTGTCCATTAAAAAAATCTATTTTCTACAAATTGTAAATTCTGTTTTTTTTATTCTGTTTGTTTATTAAAAACAACTGTCAAATCGAATCAAGTTTATTAGTCATGTAAACAGCATGATTCAGAAGGCGAAGCAGGTGATTCAAGTCGTCGTGGAAACATAGTATAACAATCTCTCGTTCTCTTGTTGTGTATGAGACAGGGATGATAAATGCGGTACAATTGTACTTTTTTCAGTACAATTCGCCTTTCGAAATTACGCTAGTACTCCAATATTACAATTTAAAAATTTGTCAAGACTATCACCCCTATCGTGAATAAAAATTCTACGTGAAATTTGTTCACTTTTCACATTTTCCTATTTAAATTCAATGTTAAAAAAATAAAAGTGAACAAAATTCACGTGAAATTTTTATTCACGATAGGGGTGTATATTTTGTTATTTGTTTCATTCTTGGTAATATGGCAACCATTTTTAGTCCAACGGTGGTCAAACCAAATTAAAGGGTATTAGTAGTATGTTTATGTACCTTCGCGCAGAGCAGAATGTCGGTATCGGACCACTTTTTCCATACAATCGTGGTGTATGCTCGCGCATGCCTGGATGGGAGTATGTGATTGATAATGAAATAGCTAGTTAGTGTAAAATGTTTGTTGAGTGATGTGTGTGTGTGTGTTGATAGGTAATGTGTGAGTAGGGGAGGCGTGAAATGTTGTTTGATACGTGAGTAGTATTGGTTGGTGACTGTAGTATTGTGTTGGTGTTTCCATGCCTGGATATAGTTGTGGTTAGTATAAGTGAGTGTTTGTTTTGTTTTTATTTAAAATTGTGTACCTGTGTTTTTTTGTCAAGACGAAGAGGGATGAAATTGTGTGTTTTCCTAAATTTTGATTGGTTGACTGTAAGAGTATGTGTTGATTATAATGTTATTTGTATGTATCTACTGTAAATACTTTGTTTGAGAATAATTGCAGTAAGCTTTTTGAATATTGTATTTTAAGTTTTTTATATTTCCACTTTTAAATTTTCACTTCAATAAAAATATAATCAAGAAGCTTAGAAGGATTATTTAAATATCAAGAAGCTTAGAAGGATTAAACAAAAATTAGTTCAAGAAACGACTAGAAGGATTTGGAGAAAATAAATTAATCAAGACGTCTAGAAGGAAAATAAATTGCTTTTTTCAAGACTACTAGAAGAATTTGGTAAGGATAAACATGGAAGAAAAGAATTTAAAATAGAAAAACTACGCGGAGCAGTGAATTGGTGTTCATGGAAGTTCCAGATGCGTATAATTTTAAAATCTATGGACCATTACAAAATTGTTGATGGATCTTTTAGAAAGCCTGTTATGCCGGATGGCAATGGAGATGCAGACAATGCTATATTTCTTCAAAATCTACAGACTTGGGAGAAAGCTGATATTAAGGCTTAACGTATAATTATAACATCTATTGATAATATTATTTTAAAATATTTAATGTGTTGCAAAGATGCAATTGAGATGTGGCAAAAATTGCATAGCATACATGAAATGCAAACAGAAGTAAGCATTCATTTGTTGCAACAGCAGTTTTATGAATTAAAAAATAATTCAATAGACTCAATTGAAATGCATATTGCAAAAATAGAAGAACTTGCCGAAAGGCTGAGAAGTTTAGGTGAACCATTAACTGAAAATATGATTATAACCAAAATTTTAATGACGTTACCACCAACATTTAACCATTTTGTTACGGCTTGGGAATCAACTGAAGAAAATAAAAAAAATACATATTTCGAATTTAACTAATCGTGTCATATTAGAGCAATCACGGTTAAGTCGAGATATGGAAGTAGCTGAGGCTTTTACAACAAGAAGACAAAATCAACGTGAAGATAGCAAAAAGCCAGGTAAATGTTTTAAATGTAATAAAGAAGGACATTGGAAGAGAGATTGTCCATTATGGAAGAGAAAGAAAAATGTCAAGTTAAATAATTCAAAATCCAATTCTTTCATGAGTGGTAGGGCAAGTGTTTCCAAACAAGATGAATCTCGGTTGGTAGATTCAGGAGCTTCTGAACATATGACCTCACATAGAGAATGGTTTTCTAATTATCGAAAATTTGAAGAGCCATCCAAAATAAGAATTGGAGATGGAACAACTTTAAATGCAGTAGGCGAGGGAAATATTGATGTCTTAATTAATAATAATGATGGCTGGAAGCAAAAATATTTACAAAACGTTCTTTTTGTACCAGAGATGAAAGCTAATCTAATTTCTATCACAGCAGCCATGGATAAAGTCCTTATGACACAACATATTTTGTTCATTGAATTGATATAGAATTGATAGAAAGAAACAGAAAATGTTAGAAAAAGCAAACTATAAAAAATGTAAACAAAAAAGCTTTTTAGTTTTTTTCTTTTGTTATGGATTTGGATATTTTATTAACCCTTATGTGAGTGACAAAAAAACACCTTTAACAGAGTGACAGGGTACCCGGGTACCACATACGATATATACGAAAGTTTCATATTATAGTACAATATATATAAAGATTAATGCTACGAAATATAAAATATACGTTTTTTCAAAGTCTAACATTAACAGTAATCTGGGGATTTCCCTCTGGCTTAGTGCTTAATCGACAAAGATCGGTAAGCGCGAGAAGGTAAAGTGTTATACAATGGCTTCTTGTTCTCAAAAAGCTCGTTTAAACTCAACCGATATAAATGAAATTTGAAATTGTCTGGCAACACTGTAATGATGAGATAAAAAATAACGTGGTCTGCTAAATCATACTTACAATTTTAATTAAATCTATGAATTTACACTTAATAATTGTGATTAATTAAATATTTTTTAAAGTCTATTGTGTTTAAATTAAAATATTATAGTTTTTTTATAATATTAACCGTATTCATACAACGCTATTAAAAGTAACCTGACTTGCACATTTTTTTTGACTTGAAGCCTGTATCTACACCTAAAATTCATAAATAATATAACCTTCATTTATTATGTCTCCAACCGATAAATGTGGATTATCTTCATGTGGCAAAAAATTAACCAAATCTCAGGGAAGTATATGCTGCAACCTGTGCTCCAAGTGGTATCATGCTAGCTGTGTCGGTATCTCTTCTGATCAATTAGATGTTATAATAAAAAGCAAAGGTGTTCTTGGATTTGCAAACTGCCCATGCAAGGAAAATTTTATACCTAATTCTAAAGATAGAGAGATCTCACTTCATGAAGAGTTAAAAAAAGGGCTTCAAGGAGTACAAGAAAAGTTTGATGCAATTCTGGTGGAAGTTAAACGAGAGTTAAGTGGCCAGCTTAATGAACTAAAAGTTAATATCAATAAATGTAATGAAATGATTACTAATCTAGATATTACAACTACAAATAAAATTTCCAGCGTTGAGACTAAATTTAAGATGCAGCAATCTACGATTGAAATGGTGAAGAATCATAATGAGATCCTGCAAAAACGACTTAATCGTTGTGATATTATTATAAATGGCCTGCCTAGAAATCAACCTAACTTGTCAAACGTAGTTCTGAACGTTTTTAAACAACTGCAAGTTGATATAAATGAAAGCGATATCAATGTATGTTTCTTCATTAATAATGGGAACTCTGTGTTGGTTAAGCTTAACTCTATGTTTAAGCGTGATATTATTATGACTAACTATTTTAAATGTGGAACACTCATATTATCTGATATTATTGATACTGACATCCAAAAGAGAGTATTTCTCAATGATCATTTGACCCCTCGTGCAGGGAAGCTTTGCTTTAACTGTCGTAAGTTGCGCAAACAACAGAAAATTAAAAAATTTCATTTAATCAATTCAGATACTCTGAAAGTCAAAATCACATTTAATGATGATAATGTTAAAGTCTTCACATTAGGTGAATTTTATTTGTACTTCAATATATTGGAACATCCAAGGAATACGGAGCATATTATGGATATGATATAAATCTTTATAACAATCTGGCTTATGTTTTAATAATTAGATGTGTGATGGGGGTCGATGATGAAAGCGAATTCTCTTTAATAGCAAACTATCTTTATATCTTTTGAGACAAAAAACAGAAATTTTACGAAAAAATTAACTTCCAAAACTCACTCGTTTTTCGTTTTCGATTTCCATCACATACCTGATTATATTCGCCCATAGTCGTAGTCATGGAGGAGGCGTGCTTTAGGTAAAAGTAGACTTTTAAACAACAAAAACATACCTATAAATTTTGTCCTGAATTTAAAACAAAAGCATGCTTTTTGCTTGAAGTATACTTATTCTATGGCTGTGATTGTGGGCTATTGTAATTGTAATTATTTTATAACATACACTTTTAATTTTTTTTTTTGTTACCTGGTCATACTTTATTATATAAAGTACGATACAGGATAGAGTTCTCCCATTTCTTTCGATCTAAATTTAATGAATCTGTCCTCATATGTTGAATTTATTGTCATATTCGCACATTAAATTTTATAGATCGAATGCAGTTCATTTTGGACTATGTCAAATACATAGCCTAATATGTTCTTGGGAGTTTACACAATTATAGATAATATTGTAATTATTGTAAATGATTTAGCACTACATATTGGATCATATTAAATAATATACTTTCTTTTTTCTTAAAATTTTAGCATTAATTGTATATTTTTATTATTTCTATATTTTTATTATAATTATCTTATATTTATATACATATATATCTTTTACTTTGAATTATATTTTATTGATCATTTGAAATGTTTATTTTTATAGTTTTTTGGTTCCCCATCGTAATATCATTGTTTTATTTCGATGTCTCATAACCCTAATGTTGGTCCCCTCTTCAGTGGCATATCTGATATCAATGCAATTCTACAACCTTATAAGGACAAACTTAATGTAGCTCATATTAATTGCCAGAGTATCAGACCCTCTGGAAATTTCTCGAAAGTGGATGAATTAAGGTCTATTTTGGTTGGATCTTCCATTAATATTCTTGCAGTTACTGAAACTTGGTTAAAGCCTTACATATCCAGTCGTGTTGTTGAGTTACCTGGATACAGTTTTTGTCGTAATGATCGTCTGAACTCTAGAGGTGGTGGTGTGGGGATATACATCTCCAATGGTCTTGAATATAACATAACCTTTAAAATATCTGTACTTGGCACTTGTGAATCTCTTTTTATTGAGCTCAGCTCTAATGGTTCTAAATTTCTTGTTGGAGTTGTATATTTGCCTTATGGCGATCTTGTTTCATTTGAAAATCTTCATAGTGAACTATTCTTAAAATACTCTGACATTATTGTGGTTGGTGATTTCAACTGCAATATGTTTGATGCCAGGAAATCCTGTAGTATGAGAACTATGTGCCTAAGGAATAATTTATCTGTTTTTCATGATTCTAAACCGTCCCACTTTGATGTTGCTCATGGATCTACTTCATTGATAGACTTCTGGTTGGTTAGTAATATTTCAATGGTTTGCTTTTCTAGTCAACTTCAATGTCCTTTGATTTCCCACCATGCTTTAATTTTTGCCTCATTTAATATCAACCTCGCAAGAATTAATGAAGTTCTTGAATATCGTAATTTTTCTGCTATTAATTGGGATAATTTCAATTTATATTTGTCTACATTTGATTTTTCTTGTTTCTCTTTGAGTGATGTTAATAATATGTGCTCTTGCTTGGCTTCACTTTTTGATTTGCTATTGACTTGTGTTCCTGTAGTTAGGAGAAATATTTCTAATGATGTGCCTACTTGGATCAATTCTAGGAAAATTTTATATGCTAAGTCTCTTAGTCAACTTGCTTACCGTTCTTTTATATGCCATCGTTCTGAAGATAATTGGAGGATATACTGCAAATACCGCAATAGGGCTAAAGGTGTTATTCGTAAGGAAAAGAGACTTTATTTCTCAAAATTTTTTCGTGGTTTGGATACTCGTAATGTCTGGAGAATTTTACGAGGGGCTGGATATACTGATCATAGTTCTGATGCCTTTGTTAGTAATGTTGATGACTTGAATGATTTCTTTGTTAGGAGTAGTGGGGGTCTGGTTATGGATGATATTACCTTTAATGATTTTCCAGAAACTGTGGAGTCTTTTTCGTTCAATTGTGTAAGTGAATTAGAGGTTACAGAAGCTTTAAGTCGAGTTAAATCGTCCTCTTTAGGCGTCGATAATATTTCCATTCGCTTTATTAAATTAGTTTACCCCTATATTTCTAATTACATATTACATTTATTTAATACTATTTTAACTACATCGAAATTTCCCTCTTCTTGGAAGACTGCCCGGGTCATACCTATTCCTAAATCTAGAGTAATTCGTAGTCCTCAAGACCTTAGACCGATTTCTATTCTTCCAGCTCTATCTAAGGTTTTGGAACATATAATTAGACGCCAGATGCTGGAATCAACTTTTTTGAATATTTATGAGGGACAGTTTGCATTTCGTAAGGGATATAATTCCACGTTGATGCTTCTAAGTCTTACTGATCTTATTCGTGAATATGTCAATGATGAGAAATTATGTGCTCTCATTTCCCTCGACATGTCTAATGCATTTGGTTCTATTTGTCACTATACTATGGTTAAGAAGCTTCGTGATGAGTATAATTTTTCTAGATCAGCTTGTAAACTCATATTCTCTTATCTTGGTGGCAGATCTCAATTTGTTGAATTCAAGGGTATTACTTCTGCTGTTCGTTCCTTGTCATCTGGTGTTCCCCAGGGTTCGGTCCTAGGCCCTCTTTTGTTTATTTTATATGTTAATAATTTGCCAACGTTTATTGACTCCTCTTGTGTAACCTTTAGTTATGCTGATGATTTCTTTTTACTGTTTAAAAGTGATTTGGATTCTCCCGACGTTTTGCAAAATAAAGTTAACTTCTGTTTGGGGCAAGTTTTGATATGGTCTTCCTCGAACTACTTAGCCCTAAATCCCTCCAAATCTAAGGCTATAATGTTTGGCCCGACTCCTCGTTTTTTCCCTTATGTTGAGTTTTTATTGAATAATGTTCGACTGGAACTGGTTGATCATATAAAATGTCTCGGAATATACCTTGATAATAAACTTTCCTTTGATGCTCATATTGATGTTTTGCGTGGCAAGGTCTTTGGTATTTTGCGTAAGATTTATTCATCTAACTTGTATTTGCCACTACGTATTAGGTATAACATGGCTCATTCATTATTGATGTCATTGATATTATATGGTATTGAGGTTTACTCTGGTACAGGTTCAACACGTTTAAAAAAAATTAGTAGTATTTTAAATTCTGTAGTGCGATTTGTTTATAATATTAAGCGTAGAGATCATATTTCCTATTCTGTTCAGTGTTTTCTTGGTTGTTCTTTTGTAGGCTTTATTAAGTATCGAAACATTATTTTATTTCATAATATTATCAAATTTAGAAGGCCACTTCCATTGTACAGATCTTTCACTTTTTCACGATCCATTAGAAATCCTCAAATTTGTATACCCAGAATTTCATCTTCTTTCTTTGATAAATCTTTTATTGTTAGAATTGCTAGATTGTGGAATATTCTACCTTATTCCTTGCGAATTTTTTCTCAATCTAATAATGTTTTTCGTTTAAAAATCATGGAATTCTTATCTACTACTCACTGATGACTTCTAAATTATGGATAGCTATAGTTTTCTTCAACCTTATAATGCCTTTTCTTTCAATTATCTTATTCTACTTATCGACGATTTATTTCGAACCTATGTACACCTATATATTGCCGCTGATGGGACCTGTGTGGGTTTCTTATCCATTAATTTACTACTTATATGTTATTACGGCTGGGGAGCCATAAAAATGTTTTTTTTTCTTTTTTTTTTCTCTCTGTTATATGCATAATTAATATTCTTATTTCAATTTATATTGAATTGTTATTAATTGTTTAAGATGATTCTTTTTTATTATCATTATGGTATTTACACTATGTAATATTGTTATTCTGGCCATCTAGGCTTAATATTACGAAATAAATAAATAAATAAATAAATAAATAAATAAATATTAAACGAATGTGGGAGTGATGATGGAGAATTTATAGCAGAACATATGCTGAATATTTGCGACATAATATCAGAAGCATACGATGCAGAAAAAATGGGATATATAGAGGCTAACGAGAATTCATATGATTCTGACGAGAGTGAAGAATTTAAAGAAACAAATGAACTCTGTGGAAAGGATGGTACGCGTTGGCGGATTGATCCCTATCCAGAATACCAATTGTATTCAACTAACTTTGCTTTTAGCCAGATGGGACATTGTGTTCATATGTTAAAAAAAAAAAAAAGAAAGCAATTATTATGTTTTCTGCATGCATACAAAACCGGACACGGCAACTACATTAGCTGTTAAACCTACAATTTTCACATAATGCAACCAAACTAAAGGAGGATAATATGGGATAAGCTTTTAGGTCAATACACAACAAAAAGAAGAACAAGTCGATGGTCGCTAGCATTATTTTTTAATGCTGTTGATGTATTATATTATACATGCCGAATATAATCCAGAACGTAAATCAAAGATCGGCGACGACAATTTTTAAAGGATTTAAGTTTTCAATTGTGTAAAGCAAATATAGAACAACGTATGAACAACCCAAAAATAATTGCAAAACCTTTCACCCGGTCTGCCATACATCAAATTCTTGGAACATCATTTATTCCTGGTGGACAAAAAGAACATTCAATTAACCGTCCTCTGTGTGAAACCTGTTTCCAAGGAACTAAGTAAACTTTTTTTTTTTTGCTTTTCTGATTTTTTATATAGTAAAGTGTATCTTATTTCTAATTTTTTTCAAGTCTTTTGCTTGAATAAATAAAAAACGAAATACACAAAATAACGGACTCTGTCTTTTATTTTTCATTTTCATTCATGTCAAAAATAAGAAAATATTCCAACAGAAATAAACCAAAATGATTGTAAACTCATTTTCATTAAAATTAATCAAAATAATGTTATGTTAAAAATTTCCATTAAGGTACCCGGGTACCCTGTCACTCCGTTAAGGGTGAAAAATGTAAATTGACTCACAGCACCCTCTCAAGTTAAGAAACTAAGCTAATGTTTATCCAAATATATCTTAAACACAATTATAATAGTTCTCAAGAGGTTCCACTCCGTCAAGAAACTTGAAACCAAAAAAAAAAAACGCAATTAAAGTTTAAAAAGTTACCCGGGTACGCTGTCACTCACATAATGGTTAAATATTGTCAACTTTTGGTTTAGAGAAACATAAAAACAAACCAAAAAAAAAAACGGTTAATTGACAAATTTGCCCATGAACCGCTGATTCAGCAACACCTCTAATATTTCAAGCTTGAAATGTCAATTTTAAGTGGAACAATTTTACATTTTTTTTGACATAACTTCATTTTTTATCGATAACTTTATGGTGTTTTCTTTTCTGAAATAAAATGTTACACCTTTATTATGTACATTTTTATAATGTTTACCCCACATTTTAAAGATGTCGCATTTTTAATGGTCAGAATAGAACATAAAATCACAACAGTGTAACACTTTTTTTCATGTACAGCTGTTTTTGTTTATTTTTCTTAAAAAAGAAGAAGCAGATAGCTCCCTGGTAAGATCGCTTGAAATAAGACAATGAATATCTCTCAAAAATACCAATGGAACCTTCCCGACTATTCTTCTTAATTCTTCTTAAACTATAAAAATTATATATATAAACATACATTACATATGTATATAAGAAGTAGGAGAAATTTAAAATACATCAACTTCAGAGTATTCATAAATTACTTTCTCTACAAAGCCTTTCACTCGCGGTTGTGGATTTCTTTCCATAATCCATAATCATATAAAATATCATCATCAGATGATGAAGATGAATTCAACAAGTCATCCAAAATTTTTTCAGCACATAAAAAAGCAGTAATATTTTCCATTTTGTATATTTTTTTTTTTTTGTTTCTTAACACAAATCACATTCATAAACAAAACAAATGTCAGCTGTTTTATCGTGCGATTCTCCCCCTCTAAAAAGTCAGAGTGTGAAAGGTGCACCATTTTTTAAATTTATAGTGTGACATTTATAGAAAAGAACATACTACACTCTAGCAGTGTTGACATTTTTTCAGAAAAGAACATAAAAATATTAAAAAAGGTGCGAAATGGGAAAAACGTGTAACATTTTTGCCAGAAAAGAAAACGCCATTAGTAAAATGTTTGACAGTTTGCCATTTATCTTAATACTGCTGAACTCTTTGCACTTGGTACATTTTTCTATTACATTATATTTGTACTGTTCACCAAAACTTGAACAATGCATTAAAAATGTAGTGTCAGAAGGCCTTAAACCATATTGGTTTAATTGGTCTAAATACTTTATTACTTGATATAAAAGTAATTTAGTCGTAATTGGCAAAGTTCTACTATTAAATAGTTTTGAAAAGGCACCTTTAACCCGATTAGCCTTCTCCAAATTACATACAACATGCTTGTTGAACTTTAAAAGTTTACTAAAGTTTACGCCTAGGTATTTTATATTGTCCTTAAATATGATTTCCCCAATGAGAATAATATTCATCGACATATTTAAGGTGTGCAGAAACATTTTGTAGAGCAATTTTTGGTGACTCATTGTGAGCATAAAGTAAAGAGTTGGAATTACCGAATTCATGTTGAAAATCATACATAAATATGTTATATAAATGAGGTGCCAATACAAAGCCCTGCGGAACACTACAAAAAACATCACCATGAGAGGATGAAACATTGTCAACCTGGAAGCAGAGTCTCCTGCCATCGAAAAAGCTTTGAAAAAGTTTAACTATTGACGCATCAAGACCGATCTGAATCATTTTGTATAGTATGCCGTCTTGATATGCTTTATCAAATGCTTTTTGCGACAATGCGACAGTGCACTGACCATTTATTAAATGTTGTACTACATCAGTATGGAATTTTAAAAGAGCTTGTACAGTAGAATTACCCTTCTTAAAGCCAAACTGACTTTGAGGAATATACTCTTCATTTAAGCTTGTATTGATTTTATTTCGTATGATTCTCTCAAATAGCTTTCCCAGATTAGAAAGTAATGAAATTGGTCTAAAGTTATTTATATCGTTATGATCTTTATTTTTCGGAATTGGAACAATTTTTGCTATTTTCCAAACAAATACAAAACAATGAGGTGGGGAACCAAAAAGCTAAAGCAAAAATATATATATAAAATATTAATATTAAAAAATACATTAATTATTTTCAAATTCCCATTAATTAATTAAACAGCTAATCATAGAATATATGAGATCGATAAGGAAAAATAGCTGTGTTATGTTGCTAACATTCACTTGATTTTGTCACTTCACATTAATACAAAAATTATAGATTATACAATATACAATTTCCGCAATTGCTGCAATTTTTCTAATTTAATTATTATTAATTTTTTATTATTTAATTAATTTGTTCTAATTTAAGTTTTTGGCTTTAATATTTTCATAAATATGGTTTTATTTTCAAATTGGGAGCATATTTATCGACGTAGAAGTTAACATGTATAATTTTAAATGTTAACTCTTAACGTATACTAGAATAAAATTTGTATGAATTTAATATGAGCGTTAGCAAAACAAAAACACAACTATTATAATAATAATAACAAAAATTGAAATAGTAATTACATATAATGACATATATAATAGAAAGATTATTCATTAAGAAGAGAAGTACATTCTGAAAAATTACAAACAATATGTTTACCATCAACCATTAACAGATTAGCTTTAACAACATCAGTGTTTAAAATTCTATATTTAGTAATCATTTTTTTATGCAATAACTTTTTACAAATACAATTTAATTTACTAGCCGCAGGAGAAAAATGATCATTTAAATATAGGCGCATATCAATCTCACCACCAATTACATCACATATTTTTAAGGACCTATTCTTAAAGTATGCCTTCATAATATTGTCACGTACAAAAACATTATTAAATTTATATAACACAGCTTTCCGATTATTAAAATAACATGCATAATTTATGTTATAAGGGCAAATCTCTATATTAAAAATATATAAAAGAGATAAAATGATCCGGAGGTTTCAAAATATAATTAAAGATATCCGATAAAGATATTTGAAGTTTTAAAGGAATGTGATCCGAAAAAGTGGGATGGGAGTGTTGATGTTTTAAAATTACAATAAAGTGGTCTAAATGAGAGGATCCACCAGGGTAAGTTGGATATGAATCACAAATTCTTACAACAGATACAGATTCATCTTGTAGCCAACTCTCAGCACCCCATAAATTGTGTTTTGCATTAAAATCACCATCGTATTTGTTGGAAAAATTCAAAATCGAAGATAGACCCCTAACAATATTGTTGCGGTTACAATTACATTGAAAATATATTTTCTTAACACAACCATTTATAGACACGTTCAATTCAACAAACAAATTTGGAAACTGTAGATTTGGTATACTAATGAAATGGAAAATGAAATGGAATTTTTGAGTGCTATGCCAACAACTAATGAGCTTTTGTCCATCAGAACAATATACATTTGTGTCCAAGGACAAATGTAATTCTTGTTAAAAGGCAATTTCAATTTTAAATTGATTTAATAATCTATTCAGTTCAATCTTCCTCCCTATTTGGATAAGAGAAGCAACATTAAACGTTATTAAATTTAGAGAATTGCGGACCATAGACATTTTGAATTTTTTTAGCAAGTTTCATGAATTCCTGAATTAACTGCGGCTTTTCAGGTTTGTTACGTGTTCAGGTTTGTTACATTATCAGATGGATTCAATGCCATTCCGATATTGCCAGCAGCTCATATTTTCCTAGCCTTAGCAGCATGAAGTGATTTCTTCCTAAAAGAGGCGTATTTCTTATAAGCGGGACAGCCCCTGTAATTGGATGTATGACCATTCTCTTTACAGTTCACACAGAATGGTAAACCATTACTTTCTGGGACAATAGTACATTCGCCAGGTGCGTGCTTTTCATGACATTTCACACAAGAAAATGGACGAGTACAATTTCTTGAATAATGACCCCATCTTTGACACCTCCAACATTGAGCTATTTTTCTGTTTGACTTTGGACGTTCCCATGAAACTATCTGATTAAGGATATATGTACTTTATTCCGAGCAACTCATTGCCCTTGCGATTCGGTTTAAGGATTACCAAAAATAAACCTGTATCGATTCCCTGTTTCCTAGAGTCTTCCGTAGAAAACTTTGATATAGAATCAACGGTATCAGGGATAATTCTATCAATCTCAGACAGATTTATGATACAGGCCTCTACCAACTAAGCTCTGACGTTTATATTCTTTAGGAGTATATGTATATGAAGTAATTTCCCTTTCTTTTAATAAATATGTTATAGAAAAATTGCAATCTAAAACGTGAACAATATCGAAAACGTGAACACCCTGGGTACAAATTAGTTCACGTTTCTGCGAGTTCACTGTACGTATTTATGCTGAATGTTTAGCATAGATGTATGTAATTATAAAACCAAATAAGTACGCTACAATATATATTTGAAATGACGTATTTTAAAATACAACTTAATTTATTTCATTCATCATACGCCTTGTATTCATTAACGATGCAAAATATCCACATGAGTATGCAACACTTTTATTATGCTCGTATACTACTTGGCGTATGAGTGTTGTAAATTATATGTGTTAATTATGTATGTAAAGGGTGTCCCAACTAGAACGCAATTTTTAAATTTGGCGCCATTCGAAGTGTCGTTGTTTGACATTTGAACAATTGTTATTGTTTGCTAGTAGAAGGTACGAGGTTAGTAAAAATGGAGCGCTACATGAATGAACAACGCATTCTCATTGTGAAATTGCGGCTAAAGTTCGTAAATTACGATTCATTTGGGGTCACAATAATGATCCAAAAGAGTCAACTGTAAAGAGATTAATGGATAAATTTACCGAAACTGGGTCTGTTAGTGATGTAAAGACAACAACGCGCCTTCGACCAGGTCGGTCGGCCTAAAATGTCGCAGCTGTACGTGATGATGTCGCTCAAACTCCATCCACCTCAATTCGACACCGAGCTCAGCAAATTGGTGTCTCCAAATCCACTATTTTCACGAAAGATTTGCATCTTCATGAATACAAAGTTCAATTGAATCAGGAACTGAAGCCAGCTGACCATGGACAGCGAAGGGAGTTCGTTAATTGGGTATTGGAGAGACAACTAGAAAATGCTGATTTTACCGATAAAATCATCTTCAGTGACGAGGCCCATTTCTTTCTTGATGGCTTCGTCAATAGGCAGAATTGTGGCATTTGGTGTGAGGAAAATCCTCGACTGATTCACGAGAAGCAAATGCATCCTCAACGTGTCACTGCGTGGTGTGGTTTTTGACCTGGAGAAATCATTGGACCATTTTTTATGAAAATGAGGCAGGTCAAGCGCAAACAGTCAATGGTGTTCAGTATCGTGAAATGAAAAGAGGAAATTAGACGCTGCATTAATGAAATACCGCAGCATTTATGCAAAAAGGTCATTGAAAATTTCCTTAAAAGATCGCGTGTGTGCCAGCAAAGCCGCGGCGGCCATCTGCACGATATCTTATTCCATACATAACCTCATTCTGTCTACTTTACGATATAATAAAGCTTCCTTCACGATTTTGTTTTTAAATATCTGTGTTTTATTTAAAATATAAAAATTGCGTTCTAGTTGAGACACCATTTATATTTAATAAATTCTATTGTTTGCCATTATAAAATGCAATCTTAAATTTCTATTAAATGGGAAAGATAACTAATCTAAGAAGTCAGTCTAGTTTAGGGACAGATATTAATATTTTTAGGTTAAGTCGTCTGTCAAGGCGTTTGACGATAAGTCAATTGGGTGGGAATCAAATTACCCTACATGACATCACACCTCGTCATGATCTGGTCTTTATTTTCAATTTATTTCTTAAAAGTTATTTGATACTCTTTGTTAAGGCATTAAGAGTATTTTTTTGCTTATGCGCTTTAATACGGGTTCAGAACCAATTTGCCAAATATATCTAGTCGGGAAAATCTTTGTATATGCCACTTAAACTTTGTATTATAAATTTTCTAAAGTGTATGTGATTTTTGTTATTCATTTAAATAAATATCCAGCGCGTAACAATAATTAATATAATTTTTTTATATAATTTATTAATTATTATATTTTTATAAAAATTCTTATATTTAATATATTATTTAAACTATATTTATAACTATATCTTCATATATTTATATATATAGATATATTAAATTATGACATAAATAATATAAAATTAATAATTAATAAATAATTTATATAATAACATCAAATATAGTTATCATACATTATTAAATAAGTTTTTTTTAAATAAATTTATTTCTTCATAATAATTATATAAATAATGATTAATAAAGATTCAATAACATGATATTCTTAATTGAATTTAAAATTTATTTTTTAGTCTAGATTAATAGATATCTATTAATTAATATCTATTAATTAATTAAATATTTATATATTAATAGATGATCTATTAATCCCTATTGGTATATTGACTAAAAATAAACTTCTGCACGCTGTAATATATATTAAAATTTAGATAGGTATAAATTTAAAAAAAATATATGGGAATAAATGAAAATGTATTTATGAAGTTTTTCAACTTTAAAAAATTATTTAAAAGAATTTAAATTGTAATTATTATTTTTAAATTATGGTTTCGATGTGTCACAAAAGGAATGACAAACTTATTATACTGTACTCGTATTAAAAAAAAGACAATTATTTATTAAGTTTTGTTAAAGATAAATAAATTCTTTATTTATTAAAACTTATTTAACTTATTTATATTTATTAAAAAGGACTAAAACTAGAGTATATAATATTTATTGATCTTCAAAATAGGTCCAATCCATATTTTGGTATGGAACTGTGCATATGGTATTGTTGGGTCCCATAGTTACAAATACGTTTTGAAGATCAATCTTGTTGTTCATTGGTTGTGTTTTTGGTTGTGCCTGATTATGCATTGTCTTTGAATTTTTGCCACTAATATATTCAGTGTTCCCATCGTCTTCGGCCAATCGTATTTCAATTGGCGCATCAAAATCAGTCTGAGCCTTAAGAGTTTTCTGCAGTGATTTTATTTCCTCCTCCAATTCCGTTAAGGGGCGATTGTTGCGTTGGCCTGGTTCTTGTATGGTTCCTGTAAATTTATTAGTCGAACCTACAACTACGGACATAATGGGTAATTGTATCTGGAAATAAATGAAATAAAAAATAATAAGTAAGTAATGTAATATTGCACAAGAAAGAAAATATAGATCATATAATACCCTACACCCAGTATATGAGCTAAAACAGTATTATGGAACGATCAAGATTTTTATCTGTAAAGTGATTTTTGATCCATCATCATAAATCATAATCGCTGAATAATTTGTATATATGTACATACATATGTATATGAAACATATTTGTGTTAAATATTATTAGAATACCAAAATTTTATAATAGGATCTGCACAAAATTTGTAGGTGTGATTAGGCTTTACGTTCAATTTATTTGTGGCGAAATTTGTTTAGATACATACATAAATAAAACATTTATGACCGATAAACCCCTTTTTCGGAGGACATTTGTCTGGGGGCTAGGTGAAATTATTTGCCAAATTCAATACTAACCGTCTTTCGGCCGAGTCTCGTACTAAATTTGATCAAAATATCTTTAAAATTGCCACCTGACATCATTTAGTCGACTCAGAAAGTGATTCTCAGTCGATCGGTATACTTGAAGGTGGGTATTAGAATAATATTTTTGGCGTTACAAACATTAGCACAAATCCAGGGTATATTGGACCCCCACTATGGGGTTGTAGAGTATAAATATTAATACTGTCCGTTGTTATAAACATATTAAATCTTGAAAACCTTACGATTCTTTAATTTTCCAATTTTTGTAAAGATATTGATCTTGATTGCGTCGGTATAAAGAAATCTGTATTGTATTAAAGTTCGCTAAAAAGTAACAATGTACGCTAACTGATAATGTATTGTTATTTTCAATTATTTTATCCCTTTATTCATCTGATATGAAATGAAATAATTTTGGTTTGAAAATAGTTTTTAATTAAAACTTACCACTTCAGGTTCCATTGCAAATTATTTATTTATTTATTATTAAAAAAAAATATCGCACTATTGTTTTATAAAATTGCCGAAAATTTTATTATGGAAATTACAGTTTTTACAAAACTCTAATAAACACTTTTCTAAAACTGATAAAAATTCAAACCAGAATATTTTTCTTTTCTAAAACAACTTTACACTTTGACGTTCTAATAAATACTGCACAAATGCCGACACTTAGTCCTGCTGATATCCTTTGCTACCTACTTAAATGATTGCCTGTTTGTGCATGCATGTATGTATGTATACACATTAATGAGAACAACAACTATAACTGTGTTAGTTCTAAGGATAGAAAACATTAATCCTCAGCTTGCAATTCTTTTAAATGTAAGTAAATTCCTATTTTTCCAGTTCGTTTTATATTTCTGTTTAATTTTGTATTTTATTTTGTTTACCTGAAACGAGTAATGAGTAGAGAGAAAAATGCTGGTAATTTAATTTTACAATCCAACAGCAGGTAGTTGTTGGCTTTTGTATTTGAAATATCAACGAAAATTTCCCTCTCTCTAGTGTGTTGGTTGGGTTGTCAGTTGGATTAACAACAATAACCATGAATGATAGCAACAAGATTAAGCATTGCGCAGGTCCGTTAGTTTTGTTGCTCTCACTCAGCTGATTTAGGAACGTAGACAGAGGGCATTGTGGTTTATTGTGAAAAGTAAAAAGTCATTAAAGTTAAAAAAATCGTGTAAATTAAAAACAATTTTATTCTATATTCTTCGACCTTTTTAATGATTTTTATTAAATAATTTTTAAGCTTGAGGTCACTTTTTTGTTTTTTATAAAAGATTTTTATTTCTTATATATAATTCACTCAATATTTCGATTTTCTTTGGAAATCTTCTTCAGGAGTTAATTTAATATTATAAAAATTTTCTATGTGTAAAATTTTTTTTTTTTTTTTGATATAAGTTTGAAAGGGGTTGCCAAAATTGAAAACATGTTTTACAGAAAAATAATTTTAAATTTTCGATAATAACATTGATAAAACAAAAACACTACATATTAAAAGATAGTGAAGATGAATTTCAATATTTAAGATACAATTTAAACCAGATTTTAGATAAAAAAATATTGGACAATTTTTTAAAATATGAGGACATATTAGCCGAAAAATTAAAAGAAAAACAGGTACATATGAAAAAGTTTAATTGTTGTGTTGATTTGCAACTGAAAGAATTAGGAATAACATTTAACAAAAAATGGTTTGTGAACAAAACAAACAAAGATATACCAGAAGATGTTAGGTGGATTTTATCATTAGGTGAAAAACACGCACTTCCTGAAAGTAAAGAACATTTTACAATGTTAAAAATTATATCTGAAGGAGAAGATTTGATCGAAACTATAGAGAATAAAGAAGAAAGAGAAATTGCAAGGTCAAATTTTACAACGGTAATTGATAGTCATTTAAACAAAGTTTCATTAAATAATAGAGATAGATTTACAATAAATAAAGTAAAAAATTGCCAAACATTTCTAAAAAAGAATAGAGATATAATGATTTTAAGAGCAGATAAAGGTAACACAACAGTAGCAATCAATAAAATAGATTACACATCTAGAATTGAAAACATTTTAAACGACAATGAAACTTTTCAAGTTTTAAAAAAAGACCCAACAAACAGATTTCAAAAAATTAACAATAATTTAATAGATGAACTTTTTAAATTAAATATAATAACACCAATAGAGAAAAATAAACTTAAAACTTCCATAGCTATAGCTCCCAGGTTATATGGATAACCTAAAATACACAAAGAAAATTTTCCATTAAGACCAATTTGTTCATCAATAAATTCACCGTCACATAATCTATGTAAATATATCGTTAAAATCCTTAAAAATTTAACAGAAAATTCAAAATATAATGTTAATAATTCAATACAATTTAAAGATAAATTAAAAAATATTTCTATCAAAAATAATGAAAAATTAATATCACTTGATGTTGTTTCATTATTCCCAAGTATTCCAGTTGACCTAGCAATAAAAATTATAGAAGAAAATTGGAACAAAATTTCCGAATTTACTGATATTAATAAAAATTTATTCTTACGAATCATAAAATTCTGTATAGTTGACAATAGGTATTTCCAATATGATGGCAAAATATATAAACAAGAAAAGGGACTTCCAATGGGTTCACCAGCATCTCCAATAATAGCAGATATTGTAATGGAAAAATTATTAGATACATGTATTGAAAAATTATCAATAAAACCAAAAATATTAACAAAATACTTATGTAGACGACTTATTTTGTATAATTGAAGATAATAAAATTGATAATTTATTATCAACATTCAACTCATTTGATCAGAATATAAAATTTACTATTGAAAAAGAATTAAATTCTTCAATTTCATATTTAGACATATTAGTTAAAAGAAGGGGAAATAATTTAGTATTTGATTGGTATAAAAAACCAACTTCATCAGGAAGAATTTTAAATTATTTCTCAAAACACCCAAAAAGAATTATTATAAACACTGCTAAAAATCTTATAGATAGAATATTAACAATTAGTGACATTAGATTTCATAAGAAAAATAAAGAAATAATTAGAAATATATTAATAGATAATAGTTTTCCTAATGAACTCATTTGCGGATTAATAAAACAATTTAATACAAAGAAATCCTATATTAATAATGGAATTTCAGAACCAAAACTTTATAAGTCAATATCATATATACCTGGATTTTCAGAAAGAATAGAACATTTAAACATATACAACAAAACAACATACAAAATGGCACATAAGGTAAATAATAATGTAGGAAGATTATTCACAAAAACTAAAGATAGATTAGAAAAGACAGATATGTCAAATTTAGTATATAAAATTCCTTGTGGTGGTAATAGTAACGGACAATGTAACAAAATATATATAGGAACAACAGGGACAAAACTTAAAACTAGATTAGCAGGACATAGACATGACCAGAAATATAGAAATTATAATTCAACACAAAAATCAGCTTTATCAACCCATTGTAGAGATTTTAACCACTACCCAGATTTTGATAACACATCTATATTGAACACAGAAAATCATACAAAACGAAGATACATGTTAGAAATGTTACATATAAATAATGTACCATCAGAAAGAAGGATAAATTTTAAGAAAGACACAGAAAACTTAGCTCAAAACTACAGACACCTATTGAACAAAAATATAAATATTAACAATAGGAGAAATTAACACAATTTATGTATTTAAAAAACGTTATAATTCCAAAATGTTATTATTTAAAATGTTACTATATTTCTGTTATAATTTTTTACTGTTCAATGTTATTATCGAAAATTTAAAATTATTTTTCTGTAAAACATGTTTTCAATTTTGTCAACCCCTTTCAAACTTATATCAAAAAAAAAAAAAAATTTTACACATAGAAAATTTTTATAATATTAAATTAACTCCTGAAGAAGATTTCCAAAGGAAATCGAAATATTGAGTGAATTATATATAAGAAATAAAAATCTTTTATAAAAAACAAAAAAGTGACCTCAAGCTTAAACATTATTTAATAAAAATCATTAAAAAGGTCGAAGAATATAGAATAAAATTGTTTTTAATTTACACGATTTTTTTAACTTTAATGACTTTTTACTTTTCACAATAAACCACAATCAGTGTTGCCACGAAAAAAAATTTTTTGTAACCAACATATATGAAAAAAATAACCAAATTAAAAAAAAAATAACCAAATTTAAATGCATGTACTATTTATTTATTTTTTGTAATTTTAACTATAATTTGTACTTTAAGGTAACAAAAAAAAAACATAAAACAACGTATTTTACAACACAACTCCTAATACTAAAAAATTATTTTTTTAAAAAACAGCGTCATATTTTGCAAAAAGAAATGCAAAGAAACATAAGCTAATGCTACAATTTGTAAAATTTAAAATTCCAAGACTTTACATTAAGTTTTGCAAGTTTAATTATTAATTTTTAATGTCTTAAACAAAAATAAAAAGTATATAATAAAAACAAAAAATTTTTCATTGCCAATAAAATAAGGAACTAGAAAGTTACTCTCTTAAATACTAAAAAACATGTAATTATATTACAATAAATATGGAGATCACTTTTACTTAAAATGTCACAGCTTAAGTTTTAAAATATGTCTTTGGCAGACCAAACAAAATGGGCATTTTGTTGATTTTTGCACAATTCTTTTGCTTGCAATATATTACTAATTGTCTTAAAATCTAAATTATTCCTAAATTTTGTTTTTATCAAACTAAGCTGAGAAAATGTTCTTTCAGCTGCAGCGGAACTGTGGGGTAATGTCAATAAATTTTGTACGAAATTTACAAGTTCTTTAAAACAATTTTCGTTTAGGCCATTTTTGTATGTTGAAATTTTATCCCAAAATTTAAAATCACATAGTAAATATTTTCAGTAAAAAAAATAACCAAAACAGAAAAAATCTACACATGTACACATTCAGAAAAAAAATAACCAATTTTGGTTAGAAATAACCAAAAACGGCAACGCTGACCACAATGCCCTCTGTCTACGTTCCTAAATCAGCTGAGTGAGAGCAACAAAACTAACGGACCTGCGCAATGCTTAATCTTGTTGCTATCATTCATGGTTATTGTTGTTAATCCAACTGACAACCCAACCAACACACTAGAGAGAGGGAAATTTTCGTTGATATTTCAAATACAAAAGCCAACAACTACCTGCTGTTGGATTGTAAAATTAAATTACCAGCATTTTTCTCTCTACTCATTACCCGTTTCAGGTAAACAAAATAAAATACAAAATTAAACAGAAATATAAAACGAACTGGAATTTACTTACATTTGAAAGAATTGCAAGCTGAGGATTAATGTTTTCTATCCTTAGAACTAACACAGTTATAGTTGTTGTTCTCATTAATGTGTATACATACATACATACATGCACAAATAGGCAATCATTTAAGTAGGTAGCAAAGGATATCAGCAGGACTAAGTGTCGGCATTTGTGCAGTAGTTATTACAACGTCAAAGTGTAAAGTTGTTTTAGAAAAGAAAAATATTCTGGTTTGAATTTTTATCAGTTTCAGAAAAAGTTTTGTAAAAACTGTAATTTCCATAATAAAATTTTCGGCAATTTTATAAAACAATAGTGCGATATTTTTTTTTACTAATAAATAAATAAATAATTTGCAATGGAACCTAAAGTGGTAAGTTTTAATTAAAAACTATTTTCAAACCAAAATTATTTCATTTCTTATCAGATGAATAAAGGGATAAAATAATTGAAAATAACAATACATTATCAGTTAGCGTACATTGTTACTTTTTACCGAACTTTAATACAATACAGATTTCTTTATACCGACGCAATCAAGATTAATATCTTTACAAAAATTGGAAAATTAAAGAATCGTAAGGTTTTCAAGATTTAATATGTTTATAACAACGGACAGTATTAATATTTATACTCTACAACCCCATAGTGGGGGTCCAATATACCCTGGATTTGTGCTAATGTTTGTAACGCCAAAAATATTATTCTAATACCCACCTTCAAGTATACCGATCGACTGAGAATTACTTTATGAGTCGACTAAATGATGTCAGGTGGCAATTTTAAAGATATTTTGATCAAATTTAGTACGAGACTCGGCCCAAAGACGGTTAGTATTGAATTTGGCAAATAATTTCACCTAGCCCCCAGACAAATGTCCTCCGAAAAAGGGGTTTATCGGTCATAAATGTTTTATTTATGTATGTATCTAAACAAATTTCGCCACAAATAAATTGAACGTAAAGCCTAATCACACCTACAAATTTTGTGCAGATCCTATTATAAAATTTTGGTATTCTAATAATATTTAACACAAATATGTTTCATATACATATGTATGTACATATATACAAATTATTCAGCGATTATGATTTATGATGATGGATCAGAAATCACTTTACAGATAAAAATCTTGATCGTTCCATAATACTGTTTTAGCTCATATACTGGGTGTAGGGTATTATATGATCTATATTTTCTTTCTTGTGCAATATTACATTACTTACTTATTATTTTTTATTTCATTTATTTCCAGATACAATTACCCAATATGTCCGTAGTTGTAGGTTCGACTAATAAATTTACAGGCATACAAGAACCAGGCCAACGCAACAATCGCCCCTTAACGGTTAATACCTGGTCACAAACAATCGGCAGTAATTTTTCCTATCCACATGAACAACAACAACAGTCACAAAAAGAAAAGGAATTAGAGGAAAAAATAACACTACTACAGGCAACGCTTAAAGCACAAACCGAACTCTTATTTGAAACACATGCCACGTCAGCAAATACATCAGCATCACTGTCACAACAGCAACCACAGGAAAGTCAGGAGCAACACACCATAAACAAATATGATCTTCGAAACGTATTTGTAACTCTTGGACCCAACAACACCATATGCATGGTTCCATACCAAAATATGGATTGGACTTAAGCTTCAAAAGAAGATAGTGGCAATTGAAGTGTTGTTGGGTCCATTACTTACTATTATATTTCCTACTAGGAACCACAGGACATAATATATATTTTGAAGATCAAAAAATAATATATACTCTAGTTTTAGTCCTTTTTAATAAATATAAATAAGTTAAATAAGTTTTAATAAATAAAGAATTTTTTTATCTTTAACAAAACTTAATAAATAATTGTCTTTTTTTTAATACGAGTACAGTATAATAAGTTTGTCATTCCTTTTGTGACACATCGAAACCATAATTTAAAAATAATAATTACAATTTAAATTCTTTTAAATAATTTTTTAAAGTTGGAAAACTTCATAAATACATTTTCATTTATTCCCATATATTTTTTTTAAATTTATACCTATCTAAATTTTAATATATATTACAGCGTGCAGAAGTTTATTTTTAGTCAATATACCAATAGGGATTAATAGATCATCTATTAATATATAAATATTTAATTAATTAATAGATATTAATTAATAGATATCTATTAATCTAGACTAAAAAAGAAATTTTAAATTCAATTAAGAATATCATGTTATTGAATCTTTATTAATCATTATTTATATAATTATTATGAAGAAATAAATTTATTTAAAAAAAACTTATTTAATAATGTATGATAACTATATTTGATGTTATTATATAAATTATTTATTAATTATTAATTTTATATTATTTATGTCATAATTTAATATATCTATATATAAATATATGAAGATATAGTTATAAATATAGTTTAAATAATATATTAAATATAAGAATTTTTATAAAAATATAATAATTAATAAATTATATAATAAAATTATATTAATTATTGTTACGCGCTGGATATTTATTTAAATGAATAACAAAAATCACATACACTTTATAAAATTTATAATACAAAGTTTAAGTGGCATATACAAAGATTTTCCCGACTAGATAGATTTGGCAAATTGGTTCTCAACCCGTATTAAAGCGCATAAGCAAAAAAATACTCTTAATGCCTTAACAAAGAGTATCAAATAACTTTTAAGAAATAAATTGAAAATAAAGACCAGATCATGACGAGGTGTGATGTCATGTAGGGTAATTTGATTCCCACCCAATTGCCTTATCGTCAAACGCCTTGACAGACGACTTACCCTAAAAATATTAATATCTGTCCCTAAACTAGACTGACTTCTTAGATTAGTTATCTTTCCCATTTAATAGAAATTTAAGATTGCATTTTATAATGGCAAACAATAGAATTTATTAAATATAAATGGTGTCCCAACTAGAACGCAATTTTTATATCTATATATATAAAAGAGAGTGACGTTAGTTACTAGCTTTATAACTAAAGAACGCCAGGACCGATTGCAACGATTCGCACGAATTCAGGCTGGTCTCACGCCAGAGAAGAAGAATACCCGGAAAAAGTTCAGAAATTGACCACGCCTACTTTTTTTTAAATTAATGTTTTTATGTGTGAGTGTGTGTATGTACTTTATAGAATCGTAAATGATCATGTGATGATCTTAGGCAAAGTTGTTGTGCATGAGCCCGGGAAGGTTTGTAAGTTGGTACGACCACGCCCATCTAACGTCTACTTTTTTTTTTATTTAATTCTAAATGGGTTTTTACAGATTTACTTCAAATTGTATATACATCTTACTGTAGACGAGGTAGAAATAAAAATTGTATATGCCACGCCCACTTTCACGCCCCATCACATGCAAGACGCTTGCCAGGTAAGCCAGACCGCTGGAGCGATCTGCCTGAAATTTTCACATCACACCACTAAGTATTTATAAAATACTTCTTTTTTGCGACCACGCCTACTTTAACGCCTTCTTTTTTAAATTGTGTAATTGATTCTACTCTAATTTTAACATATTCACTTTACTCTAGGCGAGATCAAAAATTAAGATTCATACTCCACACCTCCTTTCACGTCCCATCTCTAGCGATCTTTTTTGACCGCCTACTTTTTTTTAAATTGATGCCGTAGCAACGCCCGCAGTATACAGCCGAATTTGACCACGTCTGCTTTAAAATTGTGTAATCGATTCTACAAGGGTTTTAAAAGACTTTTGCTGGAAGTAAAGAAAGTAAATAAGCTAACAAATTTTCACTCAGTTTTTTTGTCCATTAAAAAAAATATTTTCCACAAATTGTAAATTCTGTTTTTTTTATTTGTTTTGTTTATTAACAACAACTGTCAAATCGAATCAAGTTTTTTGGTCATGTAAACAGCATGATTCAGAGAGCGAAGCAGGTGATTCAAGTCGTCGTGGAAACATAGTATTATTTGATTGAAAACTTTTTTTGTTCATTTTTTTTACAAAAGCAAATTCTGGTTCTGCTATTGCTAGTAGATGGCGTTGTGTGCATAAACTTTGACACCTGATTTATTTTTGTAGTATTTAAAAATTTGCAAACTTTTTTAAAAATGATTTCAAAAGGTAAGTTCCCTAAATGATTTTGTGACATTAATTTCTCAGTGTTATTCATAATGCCGCGACCCAGAAGATCTGATCTTTCGCACCGAACCCGTAATGCAATTACAAATCGGAATATTACCAATCAATTGAATACGGATGAACAAGAAATCGCACGAGATCAGCGCCGTGTTAGTATGGCCCGACTTCGCGTAACGCTAACACAAGAAGAAAGACAGGCGACAAATGAAACGGCTCGATTAGCAATGAGAAATCATGGATTAAATCAAGCAATTTAACAACGTGAAAATCTAAATCAACGCGTACGAAGAAGAGCTTTAAGTGTTGATTTGAATCGAGTAGCGTTTCATTACGACTACACTTTTGACTACAGCTCGCATCCTTCCGTTCAAATTGGCCCAATGGAGATTGTGTGCAACCATTGCGGTGCATTAAAGTTCACCGGAGAATCGCCTGGGTTGTGCTGTCTCAGTGGTAAGGTCAAATTACCACCATCGCCTTCACCATTGGTACGACCACACCTACTCTAACGCCCACTTTTTTTAGTTGATTAATTGCTTCTGCATGGGTTTTTACAGATTTACTTTATACAGATTATATCCACATCTTACTGAAGGCGACGTAAAAATAAAAAAATTAATGTTTGCATGGGTTTTCAGTCTGCGGGCGCAGGGGCGTGGCAAAATCCAATTTTCATATTGCACAACCAATGACATACGAGCATACATACATATATTTTGCTTTTTTATTTTATTTAATTTTTTTGAAAGCCGTTGTCATGTTTTTCAAAACGAGATATCAAACTCTTAAATCGGTTATGTAGTTCCGAAGATATTTGCAAAAACCTTATGTTATTAACGATCCAATATCAAAATTTTAAATCTTTCGAAATGTTGCATTCAAAAATCCGAGTTTTCGGTTTATTTACAAAATATTTACATCATTCGACAACAGAAGATATTACGCGCTTACTAAGGTGCAACATTATACAAAAAGGTAAAAATAATATTATATCATCAATCGATGATAAAAAAAAACTTTATGTACTCTTGCATTTAAGATCCCTACGTTTTGTGCACATTTGTGAGTTTTTTTCAAACGCTGATAAAAAATAACGATACAATCAAACAAATTGCTCGAAGCGCTTGATCGGACTCTACGTGATTTTCGAGGATACTACAAACCGATGGGAGGCGCTCTTATTCTTTTTTTGGTGATTTTCGTCAAACTTTGCACGTTATCAACGACCGCAGATGAGCTGAACGCATGCATGAAAGCTTCATATAATTGTAACCGAGTCGAGAAAATCACGCTATCGACGAACATACGTATGCATTTGTTGCAAGACCCTTCTGCCCAAACATTCTCAGAACAACTTTTTGACATCGGAAATGGAAAAATTCCAATTAATCGCGCCACGAACGAGATTTCGTTCCCGCCTAACTTCTGTCGAATGCAAATAAATATTCAAGCCGTTGTCGACAAGGTATTCCCAAGTCTAACAATCTTCTACAAAATTTCGGATTGGCTGTGGGAACGTGCAATTTTGGCACCAACAAATTATGATGCCAACAAGCTCAATGAGCAAATTCAATTGAAACTGCCCGGCAAATTAATCAAATACAAATCGATCGATACAATAATGGATGAAGAACAAGCCGTCAATTATCCCACTGAATTTTTATATTCATTGGAACCACCCGGAATGCCACCGCATGTGCTAACATTAAACGTTGGATCACCGGTATTTCTTATTCGAAACTTAAACGCACCAAAGTTATGCAACGGAATCACATTGACCATCAAAAACTGCTCACCAAATTTAATCGAGGCAACAATCATCGGTGGCAGATTCAAAGCGAAGACGTACTTATTCCACGAATTCCGATGATTTCCAACGATTTACCATTCCAATTCAAGCGGATCCAATTCCCTTTGCGTCTTACCTTTACTAATGCCATCAATAAAGCAAGAGTCACATCATTAACTATTACTGGCTTAATTTTGGAAAATTTATGTTTTCCACACGGCCAGTTGTATGTAGCTTGCTCCCGAGTAGGCACGCCAAAAAAACAGAAAACATTGTACCGCTGGCCGCAAGATGAAGTAATAAATAAATATAATTTCCAATTTGCCTTAAATAAATGCGTTTCTTTTTTGATTGAGCCCATACCTAGACCATATGTAAGTTATTCTGTAACAAGTCTTTATGACAGATATTCCATAAATTTATTTAAAGGCCGTACATTTCGTTAAAAGCTTAATTTAAATCGTGTGGTAATACAACACTAAAGGCCCAACTATAATATACATAAGCAAGCTTAAGCAAATTGCAAAAGTTAACGAAAAGGCTGTCAAATGCATAACCAGTTCAGAGTTAACTTTCAGGTGGCTACAATGACTTTGAAACTTTTTGTCCACAGTTGCTCATTTATGTTAAAAAAAAATGTTTTTATTTTAACAAAAAGCCATTAAATGACTATATTTTATAAATATTATTATATTATTTTATAATTAAAAGAAAACTTCGTACCAGAAACGCATAATTTTTCCTTTTTCTTAATTTATCGGCAAAAGTACTAAAATGTACAGCTGTGGCAGCACTACATTGTAAATAATAATAAACGTTTACATATGTTTTGTTAATTTTCGTATTGTGTTTGCAAAAATTGAGAAAAAACTTAAAAATTTAAATAATATAAAAATGTTAAAGTTAGCGCTTGAAGGCCTGCGCACATTAAAAGAAATAAGTGAACTACACTGTAAAAGAAGAAGACGCTCTTGTTCTGTCAGAGAAATAAACCGCGACAGAAAGACATTTTTGTTAAAATAAAAAGGGTCCCTTTTATTGTAAAGGCACTTATTTTTTCCGCATTTTCTATTAAATTTTAAATAAATATATTTTCTTCTTTCTCCATTTTGTTCAAAACACAAACAAACAACAACAAACAGCTGATTCCGTACAGAATGTGCGATCAGTTTCGCTTTTTGCTTAAGCAAATGACAGTTGAAAAACTTAACGAAAAGTTTCGTTAAGTACATTATAGTTTCCCACATATAATTTATATGTGTTCGCACGTTTGCTTAAGCTAGCATATGCATATTATAGTTGGGCCTTAACACATAAAATTTACAACACTCATACGCCAAGTAGTATACGAGCATAATAAAAGTGTTGCATACTCATGTGGATATTTTGCATCGTTAATGAATACAAGGCGTATGATGAATGAAATAAATTAAGTTGTATTTTAAAATACGTCATTTCAAATATATATTGTAGCGTACTTATTTGGTTTTATAATTACATACATCTATGCTAAACATTCAGCATAAATACATACAGTGAATTCGCAGAAACGTGAACTAATTTGTACCCAGAATGTGCACGTTTTCGATATTGTTCACGTTTTAGATTGCAATTTTTCTATAACATATTTATTAAAAGAAAGGGAAATTACTTCATATACATATACTCCTAAAGAATATAAACGTCAGAGCTTAGTTGGTAGAGGCCTGTATCATAAATCTGTCTGAGATTGATAGAATTATCTCTGATACCGTTGATTCTATATCAAAGTTTTCTACGGAATACTCTAGGAAACAGGGAATCGATACAGGTTTATTTTTGGTAATCCTTAAACCGAATCGCAAGGGTAATGAGTTGCTCGGAATAAAGTATATCCTTAATCAGGTAGTTTCATGGGAACGTCCAAAGTCAAACAGAAAAATAGCTCAATGTTGGAGGTGTCAAAGATGGGGGCATTATTCAAGAAATTGTACTCGTCCATTTTCCATCTGATAATGTAGATGCAAATAAATCTTTTGCCAGGTTGTTCAATGTTTTGAATGAAGTATCTACATGTAACAAACCTGAAAAGCCGCAGTTAATTCAGGAATTCATGAAACTTGCTAAAACAATTCAAAATGTCTATGGTCCGTAATTCTCTAAATTTAATAACGTTTAATGTTGCTTCTGTTATCCATATAGGGAGGAAGATTGAACTGAATAGATTATTAAATCAATTTAAACTTGAAATTGCCTTTTAACAAGAATTACATTTGTCCTTGGACACTAATGTATATTGTTCTGATGGACAAAAGCTCATTAGGTGTTGGCATAGCACTCAAAAATTCCATTTCATTTTCCATTTCATTAGTATACCAAATTTACAGTTTCCAAATTTGTTTGTTGAATTGAACGTGTCTATAAATGGTTGTGTTAAGAAAATATATTTTCAATGTAATTGTAATCGCAACAATATTGTTAGGGGTCTATCTTCGATTTTGAATTTTTCCAACAAATATGATGGTGATTTTAATGCAAAACACAATTTATGGGGTGATGTTAATAACAATTTTAATGGTGAAGTGCTATCGAGTTGGCTACAAGATGAATCTGTATCTGTTGTAAGAATTTGTGATTCATATCCAACTTACCCTGGTGGATCCTCTCATTTAGACCACTTTATTGTAATTTTAAAACATCAACACTCCCATCCCACTTTTTCGGATCACATTCCTTTAAAACTTCAAATATCTTTATCGGATATCTTTAATTATATTTTAAAACCTCCGGATCATTTTATCTCTTTTATATATTTTTAATATAGAGATTTGCCCTTATAACATAAATTATGCATGTTATTTTAATAATCGGAAAGCTGTGTTATATAAATTTAATAATGTTTTTGTACGTGACAATATTATGAAGGCATACTTTAAGAATAGGTCCTTAAAAATATGTGATGTAATTGGTGGTGAGATTGATATGCGCCTATATTTAAATGGTCACTTTTCTTTCTTAAGCTAGATTTACACGATTGAATGTATTTTGAAGTCTTATCAAAATTTTAAAAATTTATTTTGATGTTCTATTTACACGTTTCAAAAATTTGATCAAAATATTCTTTCAATATATTTCAAAATCTTTTGATAAAAATTTGATCAACATTTGTTGAAGTTAATTTACACTATTGGTAAACTTTTTATATTGAAAATATTGACTTTGATCAGCTGTTTTGCTTCTTTTGTGCAATAATTTATTATTATAAAAAAAAACAATTAATAAGTATGGACGACGACACAATCATCATAGCATCAACATTTTTACTATTGGAGGAAGAAGTAGCTGATAATAATGCAAAGAAAGGAGAAAACAAAAGGAACGTAGGGTTCGACCTTTTCTTTTGTAAGGTATGTCTCTTTTATGGAGCGATTAATAAGGAATGATCCTGACTTATACAAAAACTTTGTCACCAGACGATTTTGAGTATTTGCTTAATCTCGTCACCCCATCATTAGAAAAGGCTAATACTAATATGCGGGAATCTTTATGCCCCGGAAAACGCCTGGCAATTACTTTGAGATTTTTACCGACTGGGGACAGTTACCCAAGTCTGATGTTCTTGTTTAAAAGATCAAGATCATCGATATGCAATATTCTGCCTGAAGTCTGCGCTGCATTATATAAAGTATTAAAAGATGAATTTTTAAAGGCAAAACCTAATTAAATAACAAAAAAAAATTCTCAAAAATAATATCTATTGGTACAGATGCCAGCAACAGAAGAGGAATGGGAGAGTATTTCCCAAAGTATAAATAAAATGTGGAATTTTCCCAATTCAATCGGGGCATTAGATGGAAAACACATCAATATTATAGCACCAGCACATGTATATATATGTGTTGATATGATTTTGAATCAAAAGAATGAACATGCTGTCAAATTATTTATTGTTATCAATATTGCCAGATACGATTTTGATGCTCATTTACACGGCATCAATAAAATCTTCAAAAGTTTTGTTCAATAAATCTTGATCAATAAATTTTGAAGAAATTTTGCTGTTTACACGAGTTTAAAGCATTTTGAAGAGAAATTTTGAAGAAAATTTCAATCGTGTAAATCTAGCTTTATTCTTATCTGCTTATTTGATAATATAGAGATTGTCTAAATCTTTGGTCTATTACTCGGATCTTATTGGAGCAATTTTGCTCATTTTCAATACTAAACATTTCGGTGAAACAAATAATGTTTGGGAAAATTTGCATTGTTTTCAGTCCAATCGTGCCTTCAACAAACGGACAGACGGACGTACATGGTTAGATCGTCATAGACTCATATACGGATCCAGAATATATACACCCCTATCGGGAATAAAAATTCCATTTGAAATTTGTTCCCTTTTCACACTTTTTCTATTAAAATTCAATGTTAAAAAAATAAAACGGAACAAAGGGGTGATAGACTTTTTGGTTCTGCGACCAATATTTCGATGTGTTACAAACGGAATGACAAACTTAATATACCTAAATCTTTTTGGTGGTGGGTAAAAAAAGCAACATAAAAATAATTAACGGAAAAGTACCAAATTCATTCCACTTCCGAACGGAATGAAATTCTGGGACATGGCTGTATATCATATAAGTTACTATTTGTGTAATAGTGCAAGCAAAAGAGATTTTATTAAATTTCATGAGCATTTTGGAACTGATATCAATTTCATCTTTAAATATGTATCTATAAAGCTGACTTCACCTTCTTCTACAAAATATCGCGAAAATGCATCATTGGCAATGTCTTTGCCAATGTTATAAACTTTGTGCATTATTATCAGTGCGCCATTCTCCAGGAATTACTGTTCCGTCTGCAGTATAGTTTGCCACAATTTTATTTGAAGTTGTTTCACTGCTGTTTTTGAAAACAAATTTTGTAAAATATTTATTTGATCTTAGTGTGACCATCAAACAAATTTTGAAAATATTTAAAGCAAATGAGGGCAAACATGTTTGAAGCTAATATTTGCCATATGTGCTGTAGCTTAAGATGATTATTACGACAATAAATTTTTGGTTGAATTATCGAACAATATGAGTCTTTGACATATTCATTTACATTAAATGATTTTGAGACTGAATTCAAAAACTAAAGCTTAAAATGTAGTTAATCAGGATTTCAAAATCGTTAGAAGTTAACTATTCTATTTCTTTTATTCTTACAATAATAATTCTAGTTATTTTGGAAATATATATATTTACCAAGGTTAGCTTTTCGCAACATAGTTGGTATGAAAAACAAAAACCCATTTTCCATCACTGAGTTGTGCGCTCTAGAAAATTTTTTTGAAGAGAGGAATGCGCCATCTGTGTTTATTGCTTCATGAACAGTAACAATATAAAAGGAAAAAAGAACAAAGAATAAAACCCATTTGTTGTTGTTTAATTATTTTCCTATCTGCTTTGAATAGGAATGCCAGATCAACAAAAATCCAATAATCCTGCTAAATAAGAACTAAATAACAATTAATGGCAATATAGGTTATGCTAATCATTACTAATGCATTCTTAACATAAAATATTTAATATTTTAGAAAAGTTAAAATAAGAAACAAAAATTAATTTCCTCTTACAAAAATTCAGGCTTGTGTTTTGCAAAGCATTTCAATTCATGTATTCAAACTACAAGATCGCTCTACTTTAGGTTTCCTTTGACAATAGACCAATATTGTTCAATTGGCCGAACCAGTGGTGGACATGAGTTTGCACACTTTATATACGCTGTTTTCAAAATTATTTTCTTTCCTATGATTATAATTATTGTCAAACTTCAAACCCTATCTATTCTTTTGCAGATGATAGCAACATTTGCCATTCATACTCATTTAACCATAGACCAAACCCTTTGGAGATTGGGGAAATGAGACAGAATATGAATGATACGCTGAGCCCAGATTTTGAAACAATCTCGGAATGGGGTTGTGTGAATAGAGTCCATTTTAACGCACGTAAAACTCAGTGTTGGTTTTTAACGCACAAACGCACAACAGATCATCTGTTTGTATGGGCGCACAGTGGCTGAAAATCGTTTTTCATTGGCCAAAAGTCGAATTTTTTTGTCACCGATTTTTAAAATTTTTACACCTTTGTGGAGCTAATATATCCATATTAAGGTAGCCAAAAAATTAGGTTAAACTATTAATAATTGTGGGCGTGGCATGCTGTCAAACTGAACTGTTTTTTTAATTTCAGAAAGAGGTGTTTTTTATTTGTTTTTTTGTCAAAAATAAATGGTTACTACTCGCAAGCTATCATCGATAATGGCCTGCGGTCTTTTTTATAATGTTGGTAAGATTATAGTCTTTAGTTGTTGTAAGTGGTTACCGCTCTAGCGTTTAATATTAGGGGCGTTCTGAAATATTTATGAAACTACTATATTTTTCTGAAATTTAAACTTTAGTGGAATAGAACTTCTAGGGAACAAAAGGGAACAAGAAACATATACCACCCGAGGAAAGGTGAAAGAGTCTTCTTTAATCCTGTATATACTTTTGTACCCGCCACGACCCGCCGGTATAACACTTTTTTAATTTTAATGAAATTACTCTAAAAAAAATCAAATTACGATAATTTAAACAGCCCTATAGTTACTCGTATACAATGGTGTATTAAATTTTCACTTTTTCGCCTAAAGGTTTATGTTTTTTTACTTTAGACTACGTAAAACTAAAATAATTAAATATAATACCTGCGAAAAGGTTTTATGGCTTTGTTTTGATTAGCAAAAAAATAAGTCATAAAAATATCACAATAGGTTCTACAGTAAGCATATGATCTCTTTCTAATATACCTGTTATCAACTGTTAGGGTCAACCAAAGTCATAAACAATTTTATAATAATAATCGCGACATTAAACCACTAAAGAAAAAAACCCAATATTGGCCAGATACTAATTAGTTTTACCTGATATTAACCCTTTCGGTCGCACTTGAATTTAGCTGTGACTACCAAGAGCATCACATATTTTTTTATGACTTTTTACTGTGGATCAAATGACGACTTATGGAACATATACTAAAAATCAGTTATGATTTGGATTTCGGGTCTTCAGGATCCATAAGAAACAATGGAACCAACAAAGAGTTAAGAAGTTCAAAAAAGAAACATGTTCAAGATGAATATCGCAAATTTGGATTAATTATAGATCAGCCAAAACAAGGGTCAGGCAATACAAATGATGACAATACCGCACGAAGATTCTTTTTAGATCCACAAACAGCTTCCGAAATAACAGGAGTGGATTTAAACCTTATTTTCAGATTTAAAATAATCCTAGAAGTACTTGCGTGCAATGAAGAAATTGACGCTAGACAATTTGGAGATTATGCTAAGGAAACTGCAAAAATATATACAACCAACTACCCATAGAGAAATATGTCTGCAACAGTTCACAAAACCCTTTATCATGGAGAAGATATCATTAAATGTCATTTGGTGCCACTTGGAGATCTATCAGAGGAGGCTCAGGAAAAAAGGAACAAGGATTACAGATTTTATAGAGAGCAAAATACTAGAAAAGTTTCACGAAATTCCACAAATGAAGACCTATTTAATATATTATTGGCAACATCAGATCCGTTCATATCCAATATTCGAAATCAATGGAAAGTGGAACATCGGGATTTAGATGAAGAAGCCAAAAAACTACTAAAGAACAGAAATAGCGCAGAACAAAATATAGAATATTTGCGATCAATATTTGTTTCAAATAAATAATAATTATAATTGCCTTCATTGTTATTTAAGTACGAAAATATAGTATTAGTAAATAATTCTTTAAAAAAAAACCGACTTCAAAATTTCGGCCAAATAAAATGTTGGATTAATTTTCAAAAATGTTTAATATAACTAAAGTTTAATTTTCCATTATATTTGGTAAAACTAATTAGTAATTTTCTTAAAGACAGGTATTTTTGTGTTTCAGTTGGGAATTGTTTCTCGGATCTGATCAATATCTCTGCGGGGGTTCCGCAGGGATCAGTCAGTCCTTGGTCCAATACTATACAATATCTTTTGTGCTGACATGCCCTCAATTAGTCCATGCAAATTTGCTGCTTATGCTGATGATCTAGCAGTTTATTTCACTCATGAACTCAGTCAGAATGTTCTGACCGAACTTCAATGTTCTTTGGACCGATTGGATGAGTATTTTGTCCAATGGAAAATAAAAATTAATCCAGAGAAGACTCAAGCTATCCTTTTTACTAGAAAAAGAAAATCTTGTTATTTACCTAATTCAGATTTAATTCTCTTGGGCAGCAATATTAATTGGTCAGTTAATATTAGATATCTAGGTATCTACTTGGACTCAAAGTTAACTTTTAACTCTCACATAAGCCATATTATTTAATATATAAAATTCAATGTATGTATGTATGTATGTATGTATGTATGTATGTATGTATGTAACGTATAGACTCCAAAACGGCTGAGCCGATTTTGATGAAATTTTCACAGCATGTTACTGTGACTCTGGAAGAAATGATAGGGTACTTTTTTTTTACCACGCCCACTTTTACGCCCACTTTTTTAAAATATTGTAATTGGAGACCAAACCTCTGGTTTTCATTTTCACAGCATTTAACTGGGACTCTGGTATGATTAATAGGGTACTTTTTTTTGACCACGCCCATTTTTACGCCCACTTTTTAAAAATTATGTAATTGCTCCCATATAGTTTTTAACAGATTTACTTCAAATTGTATACACATTATATACTCCAGGCGAGGTAAAAATAAAGATTTCTTAAGCCACGCCCCTTTCACGCCCCTTTTCACGCCAAATTTTTGAAAGTTTTATACTTTTTGTTCTCTATACAAATTTGTTCATTCCAACGTATTTTTTTTATTTGGTAGTATATTGCTCTTAATACTGTTAACGTCGCCATATAACTATGAACCACGCCTACTTCTTCGCCCCCTTTTTTAATTCAGATACTTTCGTATACCACTAACAATGTTTGCTATACAAAATACTTTTTTTGTAATATGTATTTACCTAAAGTTTTATATACTTTTTAACTAAATACATTTTTTTATTACCAAATCCCCATTTTTCGCCCCATTTCACCTTAAATTATATTGCTTTTAATCTATATATATATAAATGAATGTGTGTCTGTATGTTTATGCTTAATAGGAGGCCAAACCCTTGGACCAATCTGAAATTTTTACAGCATGTTACTGTGACTCTGGAAGGAATAATAGGCTATATGAAGTTTTGATTGTACAAACGGGGGTGGCCCCGCCCATATAACCCACAAATTTAACCCGCCATATTTTGGGCATTTTTTGACGTACGTCGGTGATATTTGGTACATATGGTATTGGCATAATTAGGAATACGTACCTTTTCCTTTTTAGGAAAATTCAACATCGTAATATAGTCTTAACTACTGGACCGATCGTCATTAAATTTTCACAACAGGATTTTCTTACGAAATAATAAATTCTTGACTATGTAAGTGGATAAAGGGGCATGGTCTCGCCTAAAGCATTGCAATAAATACATTAAAATTAAATAAATAAATGTTTGTAAATATATAAATACGTTTTATTTTATGACGAGGGGGGGTAGCAAAGCACACCGGGTTTAGCTAGTTATTAATAAAGTTAATAAGTACAAGATTATATTATATCCATTCATAAATAGAAAGTCTCTTCTTAGTAACTCAAATAAAATTTTAATCGTGAAAACAATTTTTCAGGCAATAATCCTCTATGGATGTCCAATCTGGGGCAATTGTGCAATGACTCATATAAAGCGCTTGCAAATAGCCCAAAATAAAATTTTAAAAATGGCTCTTAAATTACCATGGCATTTCTCCACCATAAGATTACATGCCATCAGTAATACCAATACTGTTTCACAAGCTATCGAAATTCTCACCAACCGTTTTAGATTAAAATGTACTTTTTCGGATAACCCTCTTATATCTGCATTATATTAATCTTAAGTATTAAAACTACTTTTCTTATTGTAATTATATTATTACTATAATGTATTATCTTTTTGTTTTTTTGTATATTTGTTACTTGTTTTTCTTATTTCATTTTAAACTATTGTTATAAATTGTATAACTATACTTGGAGCTTCATAATATTATAATTATATTGCAAACATATTATTCCTTTTTCAAAAAAAGTTTAAAAATTATCATTTCCTATTATCATAATTTATATATTATTTTATATTGAAGGTTTTTGTTAATAGTTTTCCTTCAGATGCACTTTGATGAAGTATTTACGTAAATATTGCTTTTCTTTTTTATACCATAATAATACTTTAGATATAAGGCTAAGCCAAATCTGTGCAATATTTTTTACTAGTATCTAAGGGATAACTGTGTGTTTTCTCCTATTAAATAAATAAATAAATAAATAAATAAAATTTTAATATAACTAATGTTGTTGCATTTTTTTGATTGAAAGAAAGAATTTTGAAAATCTTGTTAATCTTCTAAAAAATCGGTTTATGCTAAATCTATAATGTTTTCCCATTAACAGAGCTAAATTTTGACACCCATATTCGATATATTCTTAAAAATCGGTTTTGTGCTATATATCCCCGATATATCGCAATCAATTTCTGAAATTTTCGTTTTTTTTTACCTTAAATATATTTTTCTGCAAGCCATATCTTCCAAATAAAAAAATTATTTTTAAAATTGATTCATAAATCACGAAGTTATTCAACAATTTTTAAGAGAAGCACAGAAAAAATATAGATAACGGTAAATAAAAAACCGTATGTCCGTCCGATCTTCATAAAAATTAAATGGGACCCACCTGCAAGCAAACCCTTTCAAACAAAAAAAGAATTTTTAAAATTAGTTCAGAAATGGTTATCGTGGAACAAACATAAAAAAAAGCAACATACCATTCGAATTGATAACCTTCTCCTTTTTGAAGTCGGTTAAAAATAATAATAAATAGAACCTACTATTGTTACAAATGCTAATAAAATCTATTGCAGTTTTTATTTTTTTCAAAAAAGAATAAATTTTTCTGTAGTGACAGCAAAATCTCCAGTGAATTTTACTATTTTTTTTAGTGTAAACATTTTTTTGAGTGTAAAAATTTTTTTGAGTGTAACATTAAAAAAATTCCATTATCACAAAATATAATTATAATTATTATTAAGTTCCAAATATTAAATTTTTTAATATGTAAATAAAAAAAATAAACCCATATTTCACTCCAAAAGTTAAAAAAAAATCAAAAGTTCAACTTTGACCTAGAAGTCCTTAAAAAGTCATCAATCAATTTTAATGTAATTAAAACTGAGCCAAGCTGAACTAAATATATATCCATTAAAAAAAAAATTACTTCAATATTTTGATCGGTTCAAAAGTTACAGAATTTTGGCCAATGAAAAACGATTTTCAGCCACTGTGGGGCGGTGTAAATATTAAGGAATCAGACGCTCTTGACGTTCTAGGCATGAGAATAGCCGTAAGACTTAAAAATTTGGCCGATTTGTAGAAGGGAATCCAAAGACTTGGTACGCAATTCCAAAAGACAGTTTTATGGATCTGGTAAAAAGTATTCCCAGGAGGTGTGCAGCTGTTATTAAAGCAAAGGATATCCTAATAAAAATTGAGATTTAAATGAGATTTTTTGTTTTGTTTTTTCATATGAGAATACGATTTTGAATTAAGTGCTAAATTACTGTCCAGAGAATTCTGAGAATAATACCAGCGAAATGCCACAAACTAATAAAAGAAAAAGTGGAATGGAGTGATCTTAGGGTGATATGTTGTAACAGGTTTGAAAAATAAAATAAAACAGCAAATATTTATGTAATTGCCAACAGACACCAAGAGTGCTAACCTTTTGTCCACCACTGCATTATTACACAGAAAAAAATATCGTAGGTAATATTAGCGAAAAAATGTAGTAAACCTTCAAATAAACAAAAATTTTATTCAAATCAACTGGCGGTTTATCCATATGGACGAATATTCTTCAAATAGTCATACGCAAATCGAAAACGCCAAAGAGGTGTTCTGACAAACGAAAACGCTAAAAATTTGGCGTTTTCAAACCGCTAGTGAATTATTTTTATTGAAACTGCACTTTAAACACAAAATGAAATGATGCACAATTTAAATTTAATATGTTTTCTTTTTATTTAAGCTAAAGCTTGTAACATTTTTCCACGATTTTAATTAAAAATATGCAATTTAAAAATTTTCTTTGAGTTTGTCAATTGTCTGTTTCAATTGTTTACTTTTGAACTAGCGACTTGTGCAAACAGCTGATCAACTTGATCTTTGAAAAGTAATGTAATGCATTTTAATTTGAAATTTATTTATTTGTTTACGTTATTTTATGACAAAATATCTGTTTTTATTGTTCGAACATAGCTTCGAAAAATGGCAAAAGGCTAGCAAATTGTAGCGATTTCAGAACAGGTCAAAATGCGTTTTGCGTTTTTAAAACTGTATGCGATTTGAAAACGCTGCGTTTTTCAGAACATGGGCGTATATAAATTTAATTTACAATAAATTCTATACTCGTATCCAATACAAATTAGGAAGCATTAGCTGCTATATATTAATAAGAAAGGTACAGGTTGTTAGATAAGAAATGAATTATGATTTTATTTTTAGTATGAAAAATCTTAAGTGAAACATTTTATATTTGGCATTTAGTATAATCTATGATTTCTAAAAATTACGGTTTATACATGTACGATTACACAACAAATGTACTGTAGAGCCGAGTGTCTTCTGTATTATTTCAGCAGATTTTCTTTGTTAATTTCTCGCATTGGCATACGTTTATTCATTTGTAATTTCATCATTTTAGTTTCGTCAGCACATTTTGTGGTGATGGCATTACGCACTTCCTTATCGGATACATGACACGTGCCAGTTACCGCAAATATAATGTCGGCTATGACTAGAGGATCTAACATTTGTTTTAGTGGTTTGTTCTGATCCCTAAAGGCCGGCGACGGCTTGCCAGTCATGGTATGTGTAGCCAAGACTTTACGATCGAATATGGTCATTAGAAGCTTCCTAGTGGCAATCGAGGCGGAGTTCCAATTGATGTTCTTATAAACTTTTAATGGTATACGGGTATTATTGGGTCCGATCGCCACCATTACATTTTCGGGATCATAGCTAATGATACTAGTATCACAATCTGGATTGTTGATGTTTTTAGGTGAGGGAATGGTATTTTGCTTGGATGTTGTTGGGATGTTTTCTTCGGGATCCCGGCAAATTTCTGAATCAACTGGACTAGTTACATCTAAAGGTCCATCATCTTCGGCCAACTGAAATTCTGTGGGTTGGCCATCCCCCCTGCCTTCAGCAATGATCGTATATTCCAGACTTTCGTCCAATTTGTGATCTCCTAGTAGTCTAGTAGTACTATTTGTCAAATTTGTACTATTATTGATGTTGTTATTAAGGCCAGAATTATTAATGTCTTGCTCATTTTGTGACTGCTGCTGCTGCTGTGACAGTAATGCTGATGTATTTGCTGACGTGGCATGAATTTCACATAGAAGTTCGGTTTGTGCTTTAAGCATTGCCTGTAGTAGCGTTACATCTTCCTCTAATTTTTTTTCTCTGTGGAATTGTTTCTCCCTGTTTTCAAGTTCATGTAGATATGCAAAGTCCTCAACGGTTGTCTGTGACCAGCCATTAACCATTAAAGGGCGAATGTTGTGTTGGCCTGATTCTTGTATGGTTCCTGTAAATTTATTAGTCGAACCTACAACTACGGACATAATGGGTATTTGTGTCTGTAAATAAATGAAATAAAAAATAATAAGTATAATGTAGACTTACGATTCTTTAATTTTCCAATTTTTGTAAAGATATTGATCTTGATTGCGTCGGTATAAAGAAATCTGTATTGTATTAAAGTTCGCTAAAAAGTAACAATGTACGCTAACTGATAATGTATTGTTATTTTCAATTATTTTATCCCTTTATTCATCTGATATGAAATGAAATAATTTTGGTTTGAAAATAGTTTTTAATTAAAACTTACCACTTTAGGTTCCATTGCAAATTATTTATTTATTTATTAGTAAAAAAAAATATCGCACTATTGTTTTATAAAATTGCCGAAAATTTTAATATGAAAATTACAGTTTTTACAAAACTTTTTCTGAAACTGATAAAAATGCAAACCAGAATACAAACTTTACACTTTGACGTTCAAATATCTACTGCACAAATGCCGACACTTAGTCCTGCTGATATCCTTTGCTACCTACTTAAATGATTGCCTGTTTGTGCATGCATGTATGTATGTATACACATTAATGAGAACAACAACTATAACTGTGTTAGTTCTAAGGATAGAAAACATTAATCCTCAGCTTGCAATTCTTTCAAATGTAAGTAAATTCCAGTTCGTTTTATATTTCTGTTTAATTTTGTATTTTATTTTGTTTACCTGAAACGAGTAATGAGTAGAGAGAAAAATGCTCGTAATTTCATTTTACAATCCAACAGCAGGTAGTTGTTGGTTTTTGTATTTGAAATATCAACGAAAATTTCCCTCTCTCTAGTATGTTGGTTGGTTTCAAGAATGATAAAATAAAGATTACGCCAACGGGCGTAAAATTTTAAAATGTTCTGCGCATTTAGGCCCTGTGACGTCACACATTCTGTGTTTCTATTGGCTAATTTTTTCTCACTTGTTTTTTTTAATCATGTTTTGCTTGCATTTGCTCACTGCACTCTTCATGTTTATATTTTTTGTTGTTTTTTTTTTTTGTTTGTTGTTCTTTTCTAAATAGATTTTATTTTAGAACTCTCAGAGAATTTATTTGCAAGGTTGCCAACTATCACATAAAACACACATTTTTCGAAAGAAATTTTAATTCTAACACATGAAACATTATTGGTAACCCTTAGAATGGCCCTTCTACGTCACATAACGGGAAATCATGCGCATGGCGTAATCTTTATTTTATCATTCTTGGTTGGTTTGTTAGTTGGACCAGTGATGATAACTGTACGGTAATTTAGACGTACGTAAGGTAGGCATGGTAATTTTAAAAAGCTTAAATTTTTAAGCATTATGCTTGATTTTCATTATGTCATTCTTGTTGTCAAATTGTTGACAATTGTATGAAAACGGGTTGTTATATGGCGTCATCGGTCCATAACAGGTCATATCTCCCATATAGCCCACATTTCTGATCAACTGTTTTATACATATACTTGTTACTTACTTGTTCATCTTGCTTCTGTTTCTCCATTCGAGCCTCAGTTTTATTACGCAATAACATTAACCCAACGGCAGCACATATTTCTTCTTCGTTATTGGTTGAAGCTGTAAAGATATTTTGTTTAACATAAATTAAATTTATTATTATTAATATTAACTTTAATATTAGATTTTTTGTTTAATTTACCAGCTTCTTTTATTTGTTTGTTCAGTTTATCATCTTCTGGATGGTCTTTAGGCAAATAACATTTAATATTTTTGTTTTCCATGTTGTATGTATTTCGTTGGCGTTCAAAAAGGAACTGATGATTTACATCTAAATTTTAGATCTTTTATACCAAATTTCAAATGTACCTGCGACAAAGTGCTGAATTTCTGAATTTACCTGCCTGTATTAATTATGTTTTTGCATATGGTGGCACCAGGGTTGCCAGATTTTTTTGAGCTCCGTCGCCAAACCGGATGTAAAAAATCGCCAAAATTCGCCAAAATCCGATTTTGTTCAGTGGCAAAAATGAATTTGAAGAATCAATAGCTGCATGTAAAACATTGAAAAATTTTTCATTGTTTTCAGTATTATATAAAACAGAAGGTTTGAAAACTTTTGTTGAAAACATAAGAAGTGTACAATACATTTTTTCATGCATGCTTCCTGCATCCATGCTGTCCGATTGAAATTCCAAATTCAGATGATTCATTTCGTTGACAATTGGATTTATAAAAACCAAAAAAGACGATTTTTTTCATCACATAATTCATTATAGATGTTTTGGTGAAAATCGCCAAGAAAATCGCCAGGTCGCCAAACGGAAAATCTCGACGACAACACGTTTCAAAATCGCCACGTTTGGCGAGAAATCGCCATATCTGGCAGCCCTGGGTGGCACAAATGCTTATACTTAAGCTTAAGACACGTTTTTAAGTGGAAACAATTAGTTTTTCCAACGTTATAAGGAAATCCCCTGCAATTGAAATTTTGAAAACAAAATGCAGCTGTTTTATGGAGAGTGTTCGTATTAACCGAAAAATCCTTAAGGTATGTGTACACTCAGAATATTATTACAGTAACGGACTGTAGTTTATTTAGGAAGTATTCCGTGCAGTTGTTTTTAACTAAATAAACATTTAAAAGTCTAAGAAAATTTATTTTTAACTGAATCTAACATTTATTCAAAAAACTAAGTGCACATTAATACGGATTTTCAGTTGCATTTAATATTGACAGTTGTGTACATCAAAGTTTTTTTTATGTAAAATTAAACGAAACTGTAATTTAAAATAACTGAAAATTTACTTAAAACCCGATCTACTTATCAGTTAATTTTTTAACATAGAAAATTAAATGAACCTTTCATGTAATTTAAATGAAAATTGAGTTGACCGGGTTTTAAATGAATGTTCATTTATTTTAAATTACATTTTCAGTTAATTTTACCTACAAAATATTTTGAGTGTATATGTTCTTTTATAATCAATAGCACGATTTTTTTTTTGCAAGTTAGACATTTAAATAACAATAAAAATAAACATTTTTACCTAATCAAATTACAATTAAATTAAAATTAAGTGTTTTTCTACGAATGAATTTCAAATAGTTTAGCGACTTCGTTGAGGTCATCGTACGTGCCAGTTCTACGCGATTGAAAATATTCCATAAAAAACTACTCCCCGCCCGTAATTGGGTGGCGAATCAGCATCTGAATTAAGGATATTAGTAGTGGTATTACTTGTTGTTGTTATTTTCTTTTTCTCTGATTCCACATTCTGACTCTCAGCAAGATTATCAGACCTGTCAATAACTTTGGAAGGTAATGAAAAGACGCCTACGGTTGGCAGTGATGAATCAATTAATCCAATACCTTCATAGCCTATTTCTGGTCCCAAATCAGACCAAAACATGCTTTGGTGATTGTATGGCTTTTCTGTAAACATAAATAGATATTACTTCACCTTTCAAAAGTTTAAGATATATTTTCCGGAACCTACAACCTATTCCAAATAATTTTGAAATATTTTAAAAGAATTCATGACATAAAATGGTTACTTTTAGAAATAATATTGTTAGTTTTGGATAAAGTACAATACGTCTATAAAATCCATATTTACCATGTCTTTAAGAATAATTTATAAAAGTAATATCATTTTATGGTTTGGGTTTTAAAATAATGATTAGCAATTTGATATAAATTTTCATATAAGCATCTTCTGAGTTTATATTCCATAAGCGTTTTAAAGGTTTAATGGTCTTCCAGCAATGCTTTGCAAAATAAATTTTAAAAGGTACTCCAGCCACTTGTAATAAATAATAGCGCAATTCACAATCTTGTGCAAATTATTAGTTAGTTTAGTGCAAAAATATGCTAAACCTTTTTGCAAATGCAATGATGCAATATTTAAGATATTTATCATTATTTAGCTTTTATAGCTAACTGTGAAAAAAGTTATAACAAATCGAAATCCAGCTCGACTTTAAATGTTTAAAAACATTTTATTTTAATATTCTATAATTTCTTTTTTTCAAGCAAATTGGTCACTTTTAGTATTTATATAAAAATGTCCTATATATTTATTTTTATATATCAAATATTTCGCTATCACAATGGATAGCTAGCTTCTTCAGGGATAATAAATAACAATTTTTGAATTATAATAAAATAAATATTAAGAACATTTTTATATAAATACTAAAAGTGACCTAATTGCTTGAAAAAAAAGAAATTATAGAATTATATCTTTCTTTAATTTGATAGATTAGGAAACTCGCTATCTATTCTCTTATTTTGTTAATTTGCGATATTGGTTGTTTGCGTACAATTTCATAGTTAACGACTCCATTTTGGTTGCAATCGGTTTGAATTACTTGTATGAAACAATTGTATACGTACACATGTATGTATGTGTTAGAAAATTTTAAAACAACATACCTACATTGGTTAGAGCAGGAAGGAATATAAGAAATGTTTCACTTCAACGCATATGTAAATCCATGATACATGCAGGTAAATAAAGAAGTTGACAATTTAAACACGGTTAGAAATATTGAAAATTGTCAAAATAACTTAACTCAACAACCAGATCATCAGTTTCTTGAAGTCCTTACAACATGGAAGTAAAAAAATATCAATATTATTCCTACAAAGAGCAGACTACAACAGCAACAACAATAGTCGATGAAGACACACTTTTAACACAGCTACGCGAAAATGGTAAGTATAGCAATTTTCATATATACATATTATGAATACACATTGTATATAAAGTCTCATCCGTTGAAGGAAATTATGCTGATGAATTAAACGCAGTATTTGGAATGATGTTTATGTACTACCAAGTGCCTGTTCCTGAAATTGAACAAAAAAATAATTGTGACACAGAAAACGAAGAACCGCAGCCAAATCCAACCATACGCCCCATATTACCCATAAACACGGAATTTTCCACGGAGAATATAATGTCTAATTGTGGCAATCGTAAAAGTGAGAAAAATAAATGGCGTCGTAATCTACTGAAAGAGTTCATGGCCCTAGAAGGCTACTGATCAAAATGCACATAATTTGTATACACATATGTACATACTTGTAATACGAATAAGAAAGTAACACATAAGCATATACAAATGTGTGTATACATACTCTCAAATTAAAATACGAGTGATTTAAGCCATTATATTGTGCTGTGTAAACACCGAAGGAAAAAATTGTATTAATCTTTTCAATAAAAATTTTAAAGAGAAAAAATATTCATATGAAAAAAACTTTGTCCGAACACATATTTTGTTCGGAACATATGGGTTAATCCACCTTAAATTGGGACCTAGTATGTAATAAGTATAATTAATAAATGATGTATAATTAAAAAAAAAAATATATAAATTGTTGTCTTTTTTTATAAATTATGGATAGGGAAATGTTCTATGAAGTACCCATCGTATTATATTGAAAATTGAATGATAATAAATGTCCATGCTATTCTTTTGCTCCACTCTGCTTTTTCAAAAATTAGTTAGAAATGTCCTGTTAACTTTTGCACGTTCTTTATTTTTTTAAAAAATAAAGTTTTTTGGTTGGACAATGAAATAACGCATAGTTATTTCGATTTCAAATAAAAATATTTGTGGCTAATTTCGGTGGTAAATTCTTGTGTAATTTAACAAAAATATTATTCATCATTAATATTGTCAACCAAAATGGGAAAAGGATCGCACTGCTCACTTGAGAAATAAAAGCTTATTTGGGAACTTCACCAAAAGAGTACAAAAGAAACAAAAATAGCTGAAATAATTATATGTTCTCAAAAGATTGTTTATAATATCAATAAATGTTTTAAATCAAATGCAAATTTGCTTAATGTAAAGAAAGATCGGAAGCAGCCACCGCAAGAGACAACAGTTCGTGAGGATAAGACAATAGTTAAAACAAATAAGCTAAATCCTTTAGGAATTTGGGTTAAATGTTTCCAGACGGCTCAATAAAAATCAGCGTAAGTAGATAAAAACAGTTTCTGTTAAAACAAAAATATAAAGACACGATTGTCTTTTGCAAAACTACACCGGAGCAAGTATAACAAATTCTGGAAAATAGTTCTTTTAAAAGATGAAACCAAAATTATTGGTATTCACGGAAAAACGTGGAAAACGTGAGTAAAAAAAATTGCAATCCCGTTACACTACTAAACCAGTAAAGCGCGCTATTTCTCTATCCATAGCTGTATATCCATTCTATGGTTTAAGAAGTAAATTAGATAGAAACAGTAATCCTTGTTGTCGATTACTCTTATAGAATGTATGATGGATCCAAAGACACGAAAAAATAAAAACTTTATTAAATTTTCAAAATCAAATTAATTTGTATCTCTGTACTCCGAGCAATTAATTCCATATTGAACCATTCAAGTTTTCTTAAATTCAAATTAATTACAAAATGCTTTTATAATTAACAAAAAATGTTTTAAACAAATGTCATTAAAGCGTTAAATACAAATTAATTTATAGACTTGATCCCTTAGTGCTTGAAAAATATTGAATTTGTTGTTTTGAGAATTCATTATATCACAGTAATTTATTCAAATGTCCTACGGACATTTTTCTTTCAAGTTATGTTGAATTGAAAACGTTAGAATAAGTAAACATACAATAGCTTTGTGGCAGTACTTGTTAAATTTGAAGCCTTTATCGGTAAAATTATTTTTCAACCGATGCGAAATTCCATATTTTTTTAAAAAACTGGAGAACAAATTCTAATTGCCTTTTGTAAACGCATTTTCAAACTTTAGAGCTGGTGCGCAATGGGTTATTATGTGGTTTCATCGCTGCGGTTTTATACCAAGGTCATAACAATTTGATTCGCGCTATTCAAAATTGACACTGACTGTTAAAAAACGTTTGTCATTAATATGGTATATAAAAGTGCAAAAGGAACTGAGTTTTTAAATACATTGCGCCAAATACATATGTTTATTAATTTTTTAAGAAAATATTGAATTATTTTGATATTTATTTTCATTTCGACTTGTGATATCATAAACGTTACTCATTTCCCTTTTGATACACTTAATCAAATAACAGAGTTAATACAATAAAAGGGAAAAGGGGACTTGTAAGTCCCTTTTCTAACCAATTACTTATCTTCACCGTCAATGTCTTTCCCCTCTCACCAACAAACTCAAAAGTTGCGAAGCAAAAGTGGCAGTGTGTGATCCGGGACTAAGCAATGCAAGAATGAAACGAAACTCTCTCGAAGGCTGCGAGCTGAATTACGACTGATTGTTTTTATTTAGAAAACATATTTTACTAAAGACAACTCACAATAGGAGTTAAGTTTTATTTTATTAATGCTATTTTTTCTTTACAAAACACTCGTAAAATTAAACATCGTCAAACAAATTTGTACAAAAAATATTCACCCCTATCGTGAATAAAAATTCCACATGAAATTTGTTCCCTTTTTACATTTTTCCTATTAAAATTCAATGTTAAAAAAATTGGTTGGTGATTGGTTACGCTTTTTTGAGTAAATATTTGCCAGGTATGACCGTACCACCCTAAGTATCACAGTAACAAGTTGTAATTAAAGGAATTGAGTTTGTAAACAAAGTTATTTTGCAAATCTTCTAATTGATTCAATATTAAGTTAATTCAGTAAGAGCTTAGTTCAGAATGAATAATTTGCTAACGTGTCCTTTAATGAAATGGTTAAAATATGAAATTTTATTCTTCAATTAAGAATTAAGTCTTTCAACCCTTTTTTGGAGACCAATAGTTTTAAGACTAGGCGATAGTTTGCCGGACTATCAGTCAGAGGGTTGCTGGTTCGACACCCGCCAAAGACTCTTGGTGCTCTGAAGCAGTATGACCAGAGCTCAAAAAGCTAAGCGGCTAAATCAGTTTAAAAATAAGCTCACAAATGCTAAAACTTGGTTTAAAATGCCAAAAAAATGTGCTAAATTGAATAATGATGAAAAATGAATAATACAACTTTGAACTTTTGAACTCGAGAACAAAACTAATTAAGGTTCTCTTCATGAGTCTAATGAGTAATTTTCATACTAATTTTCATATTTTTTTACTGTATCAGGCTTTAATTAAGTCTTCTGTAATTTGAAATATTTATTTAATCTTTTGAATCCACATCTAATATAAAGGATAGAATTCATGGTGTTTAAAATCATTATGTTTTTTAATTATTTTATTATACCCTACATCACCATAGTAGGGAAGGTATGTATGTTAATTAGCTTTATGCTGATGTTTCGTTACAAACATCAAAAATATTAGTATACTAATCGACTCAGAATCACTTTCTGATTCGACTTAATGGCTGTCAACGCAAAGTACAGGTCGCAGTTTTGAAGATATTTCGATTGTTTAAGTTGGTCCATTATTTCACTTAGTCTCCATACGAATGTCCTCTCGAAATAGGGCTTTATCGATCATAAATGTGTGATTTATAAACGTATACAAATAAATGTTGGCATCAATAAGTTATAGATGAAAGCTAATCACACCTACAAATTTTGTGCAGGTCGCTCAATAATTAGTCAATGCTCCCATATAAATAATTCCTAAACTGACTTCAAAGACAATAAATCTCCTAAGAATGTGCAATTACGAATTATATAACGATTGGTCGATAATTAATTATTGCTCTTATATAAAAACCACTTCACCTGACTGACTAGACATTCTAACTTAGTTTTTATAGAATTAATTTTACCAAACTTCTGAATTACTAAACGGTAAAACTAAAATCTTAATAACAAAAGATGAAAGGCAGTTTTCATAAAACGCATTCTCGTATTCACAAACTTTTTATTTTCCCACTCATATGAAGTTAATTTTTCCCATTTTACTTCAAGATTTGTAATTTCATCTGTTAATAAATTCGTCATTTATGCTTTAAAATCTTCATATAATATTCCTTTTTTTGTTTTAAGCTATTTTCAACAGAAAATAAATTAGTATTCTTAAATTTTAAAATGCTAAAAAAAAGCCAAAAGGTAAATGTAAAATTTTGCAGCTAAATCAAAATAAAATACGCTAAATTTAGCCGCAAAAATGCTAAAATGGTCACACTGCTCTGAAATAAATCCTACTACTACATACATATGTACACATACGAGTATATATGTATATTGAATATTTTAACCTTCCGTGTTGTACGCGATTTCCTACAAACTAATTATCTGTTTGAAAAGGTTTCTTTATTTTTACAACTACCTTTGGCTCAATTGTCAACTTTAAAATCTACCTGTATGTATTTATTATTTGTGTTCAGCATATGCGCTAATAAAATTGTTCACGAATTAGCCGTATTTATACCCTACACCACCACCATAGTGGGGAGGGTATATTGGATTTGTGCATATGTTTGTAACGCCCAGAAATATTGGTCCAACACCCACCTTAAAGTATACCGATCGACTCAGAATCACTTTCTGAGTCGATTTAATTTCGATAAAATTTGGTACGTGATATTTTTTCGGCCCAAGGATGGATGGGATTGAAACTGGTGAAAATCGGTCCATTATTTAACCTAGCCCCCATACAAATGTCCTCCCGAAATTGGGGTTTACCAGTCATAAATCTTTGAATTATGCAAGTATACAGACAAATTTCCCCAAAAATAAGTAATAGATGATGCTAAATCACATCTACAAATTTCGTGAAGATCGGTCCATAATTAGTCGTAACTCCCATATAAGACCCATTTCCGAAAATCACTTTAACCTCCATAAATCTTTTAAAAGTATTTGTATCGAGATAAAGTTTAACATACACAATCATGACACTAAATTTTTGGATGATCGGTCTATATGTAGAGTATTATATGAGGTGTATGAGAGGTGTAGAGTATTATATGGTCGGGCTTGACCGACTATACTTTCTTACTTGTTTTAAGTGGAAACGATTAAATTTTTCAATGTTTAAGCGTTTAGAATTTTGGGAATACTAATGCAGCTGTTATGGCGAGTTCTCATTTCAAAAAAGTTTGACAATTTATGAAAATCTTTTACAACATATTTCCTGTGGAAAATTCAATGGTTTCAGTGGAATTCGATGCAAATATTATAGACAGCTGTTATGCCGAGGTCATAAATCACATCTACAAATTTCGTGAAGATCGGTTCATCATTAGTCGTAACCTCCATAAATCTTTAAAAAGTATTTGTATCGAGATAAAGTTTAACATACACAATCATGACACTAAATTTTTGGATGATCGGTCTATATGTAGAGTATTATATGAGGTGTATGAGAGGTGTGGAGTATTATATGGTCGGGCTTGACCGACTATACTTTCTTACTTGTTTTAAGTGGAAACGATTAAATTTTTCAATGTTTATGCGTTTAGAATTTTGGGAATACTAATGCAGCTGTTATGGCGAGTTCTCATTTCAAAAAAGTTTGACAATTTATGAAAATCTTTTACAACATATTTCCTGTGGAAAATTCAATGGTTTCAGTGGAATTCGTTGCAAATAATATAGACAGCTGTTATGCCGAGGTCATACTAATCAGAGGCTACTAAAAGGACATAGAAAAACCAAAACGAATTTGTTTTTTTTCAGTTTAAATTTGATTGTAAAAAAAATTTGTTGGCCAAACGAAACGTTTTATGAAGAAAACTTTGATAAGGTTTGAAACTAAAAAATGTCATTACAACTGCTTTTAATAGTTTGTCGTTTCGATATACAATATGAGAGCCTTGATATACCTTAAAGAGTTTTGTTGACAAATTATAATACACATACATATGTGCGATTTCGTGGAAAAGTCTATAAAGATATTTTGATTAATAAGTTTAGATATTTTACCAAACTTATCAAATTCTATCTGATAGATAAGATTGAAATTCCTACAAATAAGAATCTATAAAAATATTTTGAATATCTTCTTGCTTTTTAAAAACGTTGGTTTATGTCCTTTAAATAAACTGGATTCTTTTTAATTGCAAAATAAAAGCGTCAAGTAGTAAACAAAAAGGCATTAACTCAAAAAAAAAAAAATAAACCGTGCAAGGAATTGCAGCATAATCAATTACCAGCTAAACCGATGACAACAAACGAACATTCCGCTCAGAGTCTGCATCTTGATATTATGATGCAATCTATTCCAAATAATTTTGGAATATTTTAAAAGAATTCATGACATAAAATGGTTACTTTTAGAAATAATATTGTTAGTTTTGGATAAAGTACAATTCGTCTATAAAATCCATATTTACCATGTCTTTAAGAATAATTTATAAAAGTAATATCATTTTATGGTTTGGGTTTTAAAATAATGATTAGCAATTTGATATAAATTTTCATATAAACATCTTCTGAGTTTATATTCCATAAGAGTTTTAAAGGTTTAATTGTCTTCCAGCAATGCTTTGCAAAATAAATTTTAAAAGGTACTCCAGCCACTTGTAATAAATAATAGCGCAACTCACAATCTTGTGCAAATTATTAGTTAGTTCAGAGCAAAAATATGCTAAACCTTTTTGCAAATGCAATGATGCAATAGCATTTACACAAGATTGTGAATTGCGCTAATAATTTCAAATATGTGACTTATTTTATAGTAGTTTATAGAATATAATGTATATCTATAATATGTTAGTTATAAATTATTAGAAATAAAATAAAAAAAGAGCTAAAAATGAATATGTAATTTAAAAACTTTGTTTTATCTCGATGCAGAATTCTTTTTTAAAAAAGATTTTTTTTTTTTTTTTTTTTTTTTTGCATATTCTTTTTTATTGTATCTTCATTTTAAATGAACTAACAATAGGTATTCAAATCTTAAAACTAAAGTTAATTAAGATAAGTCCAGCCAATGCTAGGCAAAATCTAGTTTTCAAATTCGATAGGATATAATGAGCAACTTGTATTTATTCATCTGAGAGCGGTGGTGTCCCTCCTTCTCAAACGGCTATGACCGGGATGTTGTAAGATGTCTCGAGCGAGGGGATTTGGATGAGTTTCCAGCTTATCATATTTAAGATATTTATCATTATTTAGCTTACATATCACTAAATATAGCTAACTGTGAAAAAAGTTATAACAAATCGAAATCCAGCTCGACTTTAAACGTTTAAAAACATTTTATTTTAAATTTTTATAATTCCAAAACAATGCAAGATATTGAGATAAGACATTTATCAATACATAGTTAGCTTACAACTAGCACTACTATCCTGTTTCTAATATAAACGCCCACTGCCACGCCCACTCTATGAAATTTTATAGTTTTTTTTTTTTTACATAAAAATCATAGGAATTAGTAGGATCAGTTGGAAAACTTACTTAATTCTTTACCGGCCCACCAATTTTCAAAAGTTCAGCTCAATTATGAAGTAAGTTTTAAGTAATCAAGTTTAAATAATTACATTTATAAGCAATTATTTGCTAAAATTTCATGCAGCATTAGGTGATCATTATTTTGTAGCAAGTGAATTTTTGTTTTTATTTCATATCAATAAAACTATTGGAGGTATTGGGACAAAACTTTTACCAAAATTTAGATAGCAACTTACAGCAATGAAATTTTGCAAAAGCGCTTCTTTGGGCTAAATTAAGAAATTTTAAAAAAATCTTGGAAAACCGCCCACTGCCACACCCACCTCCCCTATAACTGCACTTGTCACAATTTTTGTTTTTGGACCTAGGGACTTGAAATTCGGGACACTTCTTAATTGAGTTCTCCTTATGAAAAAAAATTAAACATATTGGGGATGCCACGCCTACTTTAGATTTTACGCCCACTTAAAGTTGTAGATTTTAGGTGTTTTTCTTCCCTGTCTAGAATCATATGAAAATTTAATATAAGTTAAAAATCTGTTGTCTCCATACAAAAGAAGAGAATATCCCCAATAACCCTCCTCGAAAGATATTAGCCTTCAAATACACCGAAAATATCGCACAAATGCATGCCGCTTTTCTAGTCAAGTATATGTCAAGTTAAAGTGTGTAAAACCTAAGTCATTGAAACAAATTGATATAAAATACAGTTACTAACCCTTTTTAATGCTTTTTAACGAAAAAAAAAATGGTGTTGCCAATATTGAGACGCCAAATGAGGTTATTTATACCTTTCAGCTTGATAAAAATCCAATATAATATACAATAGCGGTATTCACACCGAGCTTGTTAGTTTGTTAGTCGGTAGTTTGTTAATTTGTTAAAGTTACCAACTGTGAACGACCCCCTTTTTAAAACTTTGTTAGTCTGGTAACTTTCGTAGTAAAACAGCTGATTTATTGTTTTGACACAATTTATTATTCTGGAAAAAAAACATGCCACGAGAAAGTGTAAAAAAAACAATTGTAAACCATTTAATTACTCATGCTTTGACACAAATAACGTTTGCTGGCGGTAAGTAGACAAGATTTATCGAAGTTTAATAGTTTAATTACAAATAATTTAATAATGCAGAAATATTTTTTTAGAAATGTATCACAAATGATTTTTTAAATATATTTATTTAGAAACTGCAACAGCTGATTGTGAGTTACCAACTAACAACTATTTTATCAGGGGTGCGTGTCGTTAATTTGTTAAATGTTTATCCGTTAGCGCGTTAAATATACAAAAACAAAATGCGTGTAAAAAAGTAACGATTAACGACTAACAAACTAACAAGCTCGGTGTGAATACCGCTAATGTTTTAATTGAATATGTAACAGGCGAAAAATTGTGTTAACAATGGGATCTAGTTCGAAGGAAATTTTGTTCGAATGACGCCTTATACTACTTATGTAAGGATCCGAAGTTATAAGAAGTCTGTTGAATACATCAGTATTTGTGGAAATTCGATCACACTTTCTCGAAAACATCAATCGATACTTCTTGTAATCTTTGTTTCTGACTTCCTCTGAAACCATTCCTATTGGTAATACGGCAGCATTCATTATATCCTTACCATAAATTAGTACTTTGTGCACAGTAACAGGCATGTAAAACCAACTATATTTTTGTACGAACAGTTTCGCAGTGTCCGACGCATATAATTTAAATTTGTCATATTAATATGAACTATATAAGTATATTAATTAAATTTTTTTTTTTTTTTTTTTTTTTTTTTTTTTTTTTGCATTTAATTATTTATTGAATCTTCATATTTGAAATGACAATAAGTATTCAAATCTTAATACTAAAAAGAAAATAATAAGCCCAGCCAGTGCTAGACAAAAATTTTTATGATACTAAAAAAATTTTACATCAACTGATCCAGTCATCTATTTTGCGCTTGAGTTAAAGCAAGGGTATCCCTCCTTCTCAACCGATTGTGGCCACTAAAGTTAAGGATGTCTCGTGCAAGGGGGTTTGGATGGTGTTCAAGTTTGCTAACATACTTTGACGCAAATTTTGTAAATTCGACTTTTACTAATGGCACGCCTAGATCTTTGTGGATTCGAGAATTTTTAACATACCATGGTGCTGCATGAATGAAATTTAATATATTTTAAGCCGTGAAAATATATGTTTTTATTTCGATTGAAATGTCATTCAATTTCGTTACGCCTACATATTCGTAAACAAAAATAATGTTTCACTTATAAATCGTTTCAAGCTTTAATTCCCGACAGCCTGAAAGTATACCCAATTTTTTGTCTTATTGACCATTTTTATGAAATATTGGAAGTGACTTTTGAAATTAAAATCGATGTTAATAAAAGGGACGGTAATTGGCGGTAGTTTTTTTTTCTTAATTGAAAGTACAGACTCGGACCTTTCATTTTTTTATAGTTAGAGGGCTAAGCAAGGCAAAGCACATAAAGTTTTTTTCCATCAAAAAGTGAAAAGTTGATATTTTTTAGTATAATTTTTGATAAATTATAATAATTAGTTTACTTTTCCAATTTCAATAATTCTTTTTTTTTTATAAAAAATTAAGTGCTATATTTTCACTAAAAAATAAAACAAAAGCCATAGCTATAAACTTACACACAAAAAAAGTTCTTTATTTGGGCAGTAATATTAATCTAATTTCATTGAATACATTTCCGTTGACTTCTGTTAGTTTTTTTAACTACAAAATTTCACTTTTCATAAAAAACCTTGTTGAATTTTTCTTATCCAAATACTTCTTTACAAAACCAAATCATTACAATTTTAAAATTGAAAAGTTGAAAAACCCTATTTTTTCCGCAAAAGTGCCACTGTGCGACCGCTCACTGCCCACATAAAATAAATTTATTTAACGTTTATAAAATGTTGCGTGGACGTTTGTATTTTGTTTACACCTTTGATAAATTTGAAAATCTATTATGAATAAGGGAGTAAAAATATTTCAGTTAGAAATCATTTAAAAAATATTATATCTTTCTAATTACATATGGGCATTTCCTCGGGTCACGAACGTATGTTCGTACGCTTTTAATGTACAAAAGATATAGAGAACAAAACTTTTCCTAATTTTTTTTTTTTGCAATTCGATAGCATTTTAGTAGCTCTATGTTTAATACAAAAGATAGATTTTATACAGTGTAAGTTTTCATAATGATAGTTATAAACATGTGGTCACGAACGTACATAAAATAGAAGTCAACTTTGGTTGACAGTAGTGAAATTTAAAAATCTGCGAAATGGAACGGAATATTCTAAAGTGATTAATTTATTTTAAAAGTGTATTAATGTAGGTCTCTATCCATTATTTACACAATAAAAGATCTCGATTGGTTTTTGTTCAATTGCCTTAAGTAACGGTCGCGAACGTACGGGTCGCTAACGTACGATTTTTCCATATGTTATTTTTACTATTATCACCATGCATTTTCCCATAAATATTCTCAAATTTCTTTAACAAAATACGTAAATACGTGGCCTCGAACTCGAAACAACTTTTTTTATTTTATTGAAAAAAAAGGTCGAAGAAATCAAAACTTAATTTAATTCAAAATACGTAATACTTAATTTGTATTGTGTAGTAGTACTTATAACAAGAAATAGACTATTTTATTTCATATAAAATATTAACAGTATTTATAATTTTGTTTTTATGGAATAGAGTCAGTCAAAGTTATTCTATCGTCTACTTTCCGCCAGTGTTGCCATTTTACAATTTCATCCATTTTTGTTAAGTATAATACTGGAACAATAGATTTCACATCTTTTGTACAGTTTTCGCAATCGTTGGTCATACAGCTTTCGTTTTTAATATTGCAACAGGCTAATTGTAAAAAACTTTCGAAGGTTTTGGGGAAAGACTGTATAACTGTTGTGCAACTATTTAATAAAAAACTGAAATTGGCGTGATGAATACATACGCACATGTTATGCGGCATTTTGGTCGAGAGTTGAACATGTTTGGGTCGACACTGAAAGAATTTTGTCTTGCTTACGCATTCTCCAATTGATTCATTTTTATAAACTTCGTAAGCTTCCGATACAGTTAGCAGCATATATCTTTTAGCAACAATTTGTCCATCAACAATGAGGGTGTCCTTTTTGGCTGCCGACTGAACGCTAACATCTTCACGCAAGTAAATATCTTTCACTACTTCTAACTTCCTGCCCCATTCAACTTGCGTAGATGTTTTATTCTGCTCGTTTTCCGGTTCGACATACTTCTGAAATAGTCCTTTAATAACTTCAATTTTTTTTTTTTTTTTTTTTCAAATCACTTGGTAATGCCCTTTCAGCCCAGAGTTTGTCTACACGAATACGCTTCATGATCGTCTTCTTTTTCTTCTTTTGTCGGTATTCTCTCAACCTTGCACGTTCTTTTTCTTGTATTTGTTTTAAAACCTTTTTATTTTTTGTTAATGCTAAGCGTCGTTTTCGCATCCTCTCAGCAGCTTTTTCGCGTAAAATTTTTAGCTTTTGTGGATCGCTTTTAATTTTATTGATATAACGCTTTTGTTTTTCGTTTTGCGATTTATCACATATTTTAACCATCTACGAAAGTAAATTTGCGTGTTAAGAAAATAAATGCATTGCCTATGAAAAAAATTTACTTACGGTCGCGAACGTACGAAATTTTGCAAATAAAAAAGATTTTAATTAATTGTTGCCCAGAATTTTTTTTTTTTAATTATAAATTAGTGACACCGAACTTGATTAAAATTTGTAATATCTGACACCTGTTGACAGTTAATGCAAAGCAATTAAAATAAAATGATATTTTCGGTCGCGAACGTACGATTAAAACATAGATAAGAAACAAAGTAAAAATTTACCGTTAATCGAACTTTTTTGTCCTCGATACACTTTTATCTTACGAATTGATTGTAATGGAGAGATTTTGCAGAAAGAGTGCATAAATAACATATTTTTGCATGTAAAATAATTAAATATAAAACTTGGTTTATAAATAGCATAAAGCAAAATATAAAATTTTCCATTTTCCAGCCCAATTTCCTCATGTAAAACAGCTGAAATATGATATGAACCCATTCTATTATAAAAATATAGACTTTTTTTTATAATCATAAACAATAAAACACGATGATTATCAACATTTTATTTTTGGATCCTGGTTGACGATTTGCAGGAAATGCCCATATTTAGTTCTTTTCAATATTCTATAATTTCTTTTTTTCAAGCCATTAGGTCACTTTTAGTATTTATATAAAAATGTTATATATATTTATTTTTATGCACTACCAAGTGACTGTTCCTGAAATTGATCAAAAAAATAATTGTGACACAGAAAACAAAGCACCGCAGCCAAATCCAACCATACCCATAAACACTGAATTTTCCACGGAGAATATATTATCTCAGACAATGTCTAATTGTGGCAATCGTAAAAGTGAGAAAAATAAATGGCGTCGTAATCTACTGAAAGAGTTCTTGGCCCTAGAAGGCTACTGATCAAAATAATATGTGAATGGATTCGTTTAATTGCTTTAAATTGAAAATTGTCAATGCAAAAGCAAAATTTGTCACAAAAACTCTTGGAATAGTCTTAAAGGTGGATTCACCCATTCGCACAGTATGAGAAATTACCAATCTAGCAGAGATTTATTAATAACTTCTGAACTAATGCTTATATTTTGTTTCCAAAAATTTTTTATGTAGATAAAAATGCATTAAATAAAAATTAATAAAAAGAATAATTTTTGGTCTAACTTTTTTTTTTTAATTTTTTATTTTTTTATATAAAATTGCTTTTCTCAGTATCTGATGAGCTATCGTATGACATTCGATTTTCCTCATCCGTAGTAGAGAGAAGACTTAAAACATCATTATCTAATATCTCATCCTTTTTTGAAGAATTTGAGTTTCGAATTTTTTCGAATGTGATGAAGGCGAAATTTTCTGATGTCTTTATTTTTTGCCTCCAGAGCTTCTTCAGACATCATGCCAATTAGAAGTGATGATATCTGCACCATGTATTCAAATTTTAAAAATTTATGGAATGCATACAGTTGGAAAGCATCCGTATTAATTTCATACCACGAAGCACGTAATAAAACGCTGAATTTATAAATTAGTAAATAGTTAACACCAGTTATTTGAGAAGCCAATTTTGGCTGTTGAAAAAATTTTCTGGCTGTGTTGCCGTTATTAGTGGTGCCTGATCCAGGCATTGGGATATCAACTAGTATAGTAATTTCCCTTCTCAGTTTGGTTAGTATTTCATTTGTTTTTTCATCAACAATCACCTTATCACAACTACGAACCTGTCATTTTTGAATTGGAATTTTGTAGGCGATATGCAGAACACATTCGAAGAAGCGAATCCACGCATGTAAAGTTGACATCCCACATCCATATAAAATTTCCTTGCAAGTCAAATTTTTCACTATTTTTAGGTGATGATACATTACAAATTCCGCATTTTTTGGGATGATGATTCTGCCACAACACTAAATACCTTCGCATCTATCATAGTCATATGAAACTGATGATGAACTTCATAATTTTTAAGTTTTGTTGGCTGTATTTTGGCTACTTTTTTTTTTTTTGTTTTTTATTATTGAATTTTTTTCTTATTGAAATTTACAACATGTATTAAAATCTTAATTCTACTTGTTGTTTATTAGTTGTTACCAATGAAACCACTAACTGTTGTATTCAAATTTTAAAAATGTCTTTTAGTTAGGTTCAAAGTATCGGTTCTTTTTAGCCTCTGGTGACCTTCGAACTGAAGCAGACCCCGAGCGAGGTAGTTAGGGTGGGCCATTAGTTTATCGATGTAGCTAATTGAATATTTTTTAATTTCCTCCTGGATAGTGGGGACGTTGGATATTATCATTACGTATATATTTGTCGTAATATTCTAGATTGTCTTCTTTGAAGCTTTTGGATGTTAGATGCGCATGCAGTACCCCATAATTGGATGCCATATGTCCATTTTGGTTTTATGATGGACTTGTATAGGAGAATTTTGTTGTCTAAAGACAAGTTTGAGTTTCGACCGAGAAGCCAATGTAGTTGAGCTGCTTTAAGTTGCATAGCCGTTATTTTCGCTTCAATATGACGAGACCAGGTCAAGCGTCTATCTATATGAATTTCCAAGTACTTAACATGGTTTTCTACTGGAACAGTGATGTTATTTATTTTTACAGCTGGGCACGTTTGTCTTCTGAGCGTGAAAGTTAAGTGAGCACATTTAGCCGGGTTAACCTTTATTCTCCATTTTTCTAGCCAGTCCTCTAGTTCATTGATGTGGGACTGCAGATTTTGCGATGCGACTCTTGGGGCATGGTTAACGCTAATAAATGATGTGTCGTCTGCAAATGTAGAGGTATGCGTGTTCAGGTTTGTTGGCATATCCGCTGCACATAGAGGTATTTCAACGATCTGGGCGGCCAAAATTATTTTTGTGCTTAAATGTACATATCTTGTCGAGTACAACAAGACTGTGTCGTTGAAATTTGCGAAACCCTCTAAAATCTTGAGTTACGGGTAAAAAACCGGGTTTTCTGCCCTTTTGCACAATAAGCTAGTAACTTTGTTGAATATCAACCGATTTATAATTTCTCAGTGGATTTAGAAAGAAGAAACTAAGCCATTTCGAAGATATGAAAATGATACTTAAGTAATATTGAGACATCTGTGTGTATTCCTCCAGCAGACTAAGTTTTGCAAAAAAAAAAATTGGGTATTTTTCAAGTTTGGAGATGTTTTTACACATTTTTTCATTTAGGAACCGTATAATTTAAGACTGTAATATAAAAGTATGTTTATTTATGAGTAAAATGCAACTTTGATTTAAAACATCCGTTAAAAATTGACTGAGTTAATGAACTTTTAATAAAACCAAAATGTTGGAATAAATACGTACTACGTAATACGTAGAGTTTTACGCTTCACCATATTGTCTTCCGAAACAATGATAAATAATATCTATTTTTCTTTAATGAAAACAATATGCACACGAACTCGACATAGACAACAACGATTTCTTTTTATTTTCAAAGTTACTTTTATTATTTGCAAAAACTCAACTGACAGAAAAAAAAAAGCTTTTGAGATCCAAAATGTTTAAGGTGTCAAAAAAGTGCTTATCCGGGACTATCCGGGAAAAATTTTTTGCTACTTCAATAAAGGAAAGATTGAATAATGCTAAACAAAAAAAATTATTGCTTGATCTACCTTGATAACATATCAAAAAGCATCTTGAAAAAGAAATTCAACAAAAATTTACTACAAAAATAACCTTACTTTCAATCAATAAAAAAATCAGCATTGATATGACTAATTATATGTTGTAAAATGATTTTTCATAAGTCCATTATCTGAAGTACTAGGATCCATAATTTTTTCCTTGTGCGATTAACTTGTTTTGCTAATATTTACGATGAAAACCGGTTGTTTTGTAAGGGAACCCAGTTCTATTATGAGAACTCTGTGAAACACTCAACTTTCGACTGCTCGTACGTGCGCGTGATGCGCGGAAAAAAATTTTGGTTGTTGTCTCATGTTCTTTGGAATGTCTTTTAACGCAGTGACTATTTTTTTTCAATATTATTCCTACTTTGACTTTTGGGGTTTTGGCCGCCCAGATCGAGCAAATACCTCTATGTGCGCTGTGTATATTATATATAGAAGCGGTCCTAATACCCAGCAGTAATTTTCTTGAGGGGGGAGTATTTATCTTGCGACCTTACCATGAATGTTCTGCCTGTTAGATAGCTATCCAGAAGCTTGTGAGTGTTTTGAGGAAGCATTCGTGTTATTTTGATGAGTAGCCCATCATGCCAAACTTTGTCAAATGCTTGGGAAATGTCTATAAACAGGGCTGAGCAGTATTGCTTTTTCTCAAACGCCGATCTAATTAGGGTGAAAATTCTATGCACTTGTTCTATTGTACCATGTTTCGCTCTGAATCGAAACTGGTGATCCGGGAGGATGTCGTGTTCATTTAGATGAGGAGTTATACTTAAAACGAATATTTTTTCGAAAATCTTTGATAGGATTGATAATAAGCTTATCGGTCTGTACGACGCAACCTGGCTTGGGAATCATAATAATTATAGACCTCTTCCATGAGGATGGGAAGTATCCTACTCTTAATATCGCGTTAAAAATGAGCAGCAAGATTCTAGAAGCAGACGATGGTAAGTTTTTTATCATTGACCCTGTGATGCGATCAGAGTTATGTTAAATTTTATTGGATGGTTTACCTTATCAGGAATGATTGGACGACAGGAACGTGTATGTGCATCATGTGGCGTGAAAACTTTCTCAAGGTGGCCCGCGAAAGCGTTTTGGCCCAAGTGCGGTTTTCCAGTCTTAATGGAGATTCTTGGGTTATAGGGCATTTCATATGCCGTACAGCCTTCCATAAGCTGTAATTGGAGTTTTTTGTGGCATCTAGGCTGTTTAGATAGCCTTTTATTGCAGACTCGGGGTTCTGTCTCAATTTGTTGCGAAGAGTTGTCAGGCATAATTGTAGTTGAGTCTTAGTGGTTGGGGAACGACTGTTTTGCTATTGTCTTCTTAACTTCCTTTTTTCTTTGATCAGGGTCGATGTATTGTAAGGAGCAGGTTTAATGTCCGCGTGATTGGGGTTGCATTTCTTGCTGCAGAACACAAGACTTCTGCAGGAGAATAATGCTCATTTAAATATAGGCGCATATCAATCTCACCACCAATTACATCACATATTTTTAAGGACCTATTCTTAAAGTATGCCTTCAAAAAATTGTCACGTACAAAAACATTATTAAATTTATATAACACAGCTTTCCGATTATTAAAATAACATGCATAATTTATGTTATAAGGGCAAATCTCTATATTAAAAATATATAAAAGAGATAAAATGATCCGCAGGTTTCAAAATATAATTAAAGATATCCGATAAAGATATTTGAAGTTTTAAAGGAATGTGATCCGAAAAAGTGGGATTTGAGTGTTGATGTTTTAAAATTACAATAAAGTGGTCTAAATGAGAGGATCCACCAGGGTAAGTTGGATATGAATCACAAATTCTTACAACAGATACAGATTCATCTTGCAGCCAATTCGATAGCACTTCACCATTAAAATTGTTATTAACATCACCCCATAAATTGTGTTTTGCATTAAAATCACCATCGTATTTGTTGGAAAAATTCAAACTCGAAGATAGACCTGTAATGATCAAATTTTGTAACACACAAAAATTTTTTTTTATTGTTCAAAATGAACATCAAATGATGTGAATATATGTTCGAAAACCTAATTCTTGTTATAATTTCAAAATAAAGGGAAAATATATTTAAAAATGTCTGTTATTAAAATTTTAATAATTTAGAAAAATATTAGTTTTAATACAAACATGAACACATTTTTAAAATTCTAGTTTGGCATAAAAATTAATCATTGCTGAACAGTGATTAGTAATGCATTTTAATTTTGCTATAATTTCTGCCGAATTAAATTGTTCTCCCACTAGAAATCTTTGTTTTATTGATAATATCAATAATAAAATTTCCCTTAAATTTCCCCTATTAATCATCACTAATTTTACCCATCACTGAATCAAATCGCTGATATTATCGATCTTCGATCTCTACATTGTCATCATTGATGTGATACCGTTTATTGTGATTGCTGATCTTTTCTACTCTTCACTTTTACATAGTAATTGTCTCGAAAAAAAAAGAACTACGATAATACTATAAAAATCGCTGTGTGTAAAAGAAAAGACAAATATATATTTTTTTTTGTTAAAATAATTGATATTGAGAGGTTTCGAGTTTGATGGTTTTGCGAAACCACGTTCTTTTTGGAATTGTACGACAGAGAAAAAAGTGTGATCGGAAGTTCGCTGAAACTTAAATATAAAGAACATAATTTGAAAGACATAGTATATGTTATACGAATATTAAATTGATTCCTGCAATATCGAGTGAAAGGTGGTTCAACACAATTTTAATTTCAATCGGGCCAGTCTTCCAAGCAGAATCCAATAAATATTAAAAATTCAAATCAAGGAAATTTTATTGGTCAAAACAGCAATTGGTAATTGGTACAATTACGGGTTTGGATGCGATACGGGTCCGAAGTTCACAAGACACGTTTCTTGACCCGAGGCACTAATACCTTTTGGAAAGTCTCGCAAAACCTTGTTCCAGTCATTGGCGAATTGAACAATTTATTCCCGACACGTTTGTCCGAGAGCTACCTTGAAAGTTTTTTTGAAATTGCTGTAAAACTTAACATCACTGAACATCTATAACATCAATCATCGTGGCAAAAAACCTAAAACTAGTATATATGTACTAACTTTAATCATCGGATTTACCTAATTTATTAACAATTTTAATCTAGAAAACGAAAGAAAAGATGATATTTATTTCAATTAATCGGTTTACATAGATTACAACTTAAACCATTTTTTTTTAACAAAACCATTATATCTTACTATTTTTAAATCTTTAACAATTACTCAGAATTTGACATCATTGTTCTATATTATTAATATTCATAAACTATCTAATTTAATTTTACCCCTTTATTAACTAAATTAAATTAACTACATTCATATCTTACACTAATAAAGTTTAATTACTTATTACTAAATTTATATCACAGTTTCAGTTACATTTATATCACCGTTAATATGCTAAATTTTATTATTTTTATAATTATCATAAATCTAAATTTCTAAGTAAAAGTTTATCGAAATCACTAATCATAATTATTATACTAAAATTTACTAAAAATCGTCGAAAAAAAAACAAAAACAAAAACAAAATTCCCATCGAAAACTCTACAATACCAATGATTATGCAGAAGGCCTTCAGCAGCGTTGGACATCTTTGAAATTGTAAGTTCTCTTAAATTTTTTTATTTTTTTGTTTTTTTTGTGATTTAATTTAAGAAATCAACAGAGATTTTTTTCGCATATAATAGAATTGATTGATATTTAAAGTCAATTGCATTAAAACCTCTGTTAATTTTGTTTAGTTATTAACATACCTAAATATGTAAGTTTGTTGTTGTTTTACAACATTAATAGATCACATCTATTTTTCAGTAAGTTATTATTATTATTATTATTTGTTTTTATGGTTATCTTATTCTCGAATTCTTTTGATTTTGTTTTATTAACCCTTTTGTCACCGTAAGAAACGAATTAATTTTTTTAAAATGTAATTTTTTTATATAATAATTCTAAATGAATAATATATCATATTTTCTTTTTTTATTTTATTAAATAAATATAAAACGTTGTTATCATAATGGAATAGATATATTTGTATAAAATTTCTTTCTGATTAATGGTATGGTAATGTGCTATAGGGGTTTTTTTTATTTAAACATTGTTGCCACTGGAAAAAACCACAGGACGGGTGGGTAAAGAGGCACAAAGCAAGAACACCTTGGCTTTAGAAAGTATGAATAGTGAATTTAGTAGAATCTTTGTCCACTTGTATATATATTTATTTTTTTATAAGGGCATTTAAGATACGCACGTGAATTTTTTTTTATTGTAGGCATTTAGTTCTTTCACGGAACAAAACAAAACCCAGCCCATATCTCCCGAACAAGCTAGCTTAGCAAGCGCGTGCGTACCGTTCCAAGTGAAGAGCATTAGGTATAGACAGGGTTATAAAGAAATAAATCCAAATATAGATGACCACCCATAACTACCCTCCTTTAAACCTAAAGTACCATTACAGACCCCTAACAATATTGTTGCGGTTACAACTACATTGAAAATATATTTTCTTAACACAACCATTTATAGACACGTTCAATTCAACAAACAAATTTGGAAACTGTAGATTTGGTATACTAATGAAATGGAAAATGAAATGGAATTTTTGAGTGCTATGCCAATACCTAATGAGCTTTTGTCCCTCAGAACAATATACATTTGTGTACAAGGACAAATGTAATTCTTGTAAAAAGGCAATTTCAATTTTAAATTGATTTAATAATCTATTCAGTTCAATCTTCCTCCCTATATGGATAAGAGAAGCAACATTAAACGTTATTAAATTTAGAGAATTACGGACTATAGACATTTTGAATTGTTTTAGCAAGTTTCATGAATTCCTGAATTAACTGCGGCTTTTCAGGTTTGTTACGTGTAGATACTTCATTCAAAACATTGAACAAGCTGGCAAAAGATTTATTTGCATCTACATTATCAGATGGATTCAATGCCATTCCGACATTGCCAGCAGCTCATATTTTCCTAGCCTTAGCAGCATGAAGTGATTTCTTCCTAAAAGAGGCGTATTTCTTATAAGCGGGACAGCCCCTGTAATTGGATGTATGACCATTCTCTTTACAGTTCACACAGAATGGTAAACCATTACTTTCTGGGACAATAGTACATTCGCCAGGTGCGTGCTTTTCATGACATTTCACACAAGAAAATGGACGAGTACAATTTCTTGAATAATTATCCCATCTTTGACACCTCCAACATTGAGCTATTTTTCTGTTTGACTTTGGACGTTCCCATGAAACTATCTGATTAAGGATATATGTACTTTATTCCGAGCAACTCATTACCCTTGCGATTCGGTTTAAGGATTACCAAAAATAAACCTGTATCGATTCCCTGTTTCCTAGAGTATTCCGTAGAAAACTTTGATATAGAATCAACGGTATCAGGGATAATTCTATCAATCTCAGACAGATTTATGATACAGGCCTCTACAAACTAAGCTCTGACGTTTATATTCTTTAGGAGTATATGTATATGAAGTAATTTCCCTTTCTTTTAATAAATATGTTATAGAAAAATTGCAATCTGTTTAAAATCAATTATTTTAAACAATAAATTTACATTTGTATTTTTTGCCTTATATAATTTGAATTTCAATATCTAAATATTTGTATAACCTTAGACATAAATGTTATAACAGCAAGTGTAACGATTAATCCTATTGTGAATTATTTATTAACGTTAACGCCTAACAAGTTAAAGCTGCTATAAATTGTATAACAATAATGAAAAACCTATGTCAGTTAGTTAGAAAAAAGAAAATGAAAACTCACTTCTTCTTAGAACTTCCAACTGAACGGTGAGCAACTCCAATAAAATATACGCATACATATATTGAATTCTAACCCTAAACTCTTTCATTTTCAATATATACCGCTTTTATAATTTTTCATCTTGGTGAGGAATTATAAAAACATTGAGACAAAGTAAACACCCAAAAGCCAAAAAACCGGCGGCCTTTAACCAAAAGCTACGGGCTTATCTACCATCCTTACATATTTAGGTGCAACCTCCAGTGTCTACCTACAGTCCACTCTTCATCATCTAACACCTAAATATCCCATCCATCTAATGGTGTTTTCTTTTCTGAAATAAAATGTTACACCTTTATTATGTACATTTTTATAATGTTTACCCCACATTTTAAAGATGTCGCATTTTTAATGGTCAAAATAGAACATAAAATTACAACAGTGTAACACTTTTTTTCATGTACAGCTGTTTTTGTTTTTTTTTTTGTTAAAAAAGAAGAAGCAGATAACTCCCTGGTAAGATCGCTTGAAATAAGACAATGAATATTTATTAAAAAGACCAATGATACCTTCCCGACTAATACGCAAATTCTTCTTAAACTATAAAAATTATATATATATAAACATACATTACATATATAAGAAGTAGGAGATATTGTCCTATGCAATTTGACATACATCAACTTCAGAGTATTCATTAATTACGTTCTCTACAAAGCCTTTCACTCGCGGTTGTGGATTTCTTTCCATAATCATATAAAATATTTTTTCATCATCAGATGATGAAGATGAATCCAACAAGTCATCCAAAATTTTTTCAGCACATAAAAAAGTAGTAATATTTTCCATTTTGAAAATTTTTTTTTGGTTCTTAACACAAACAAAATAAATGTCAGCTGCAGCGATGTCAACTTAGCCCTTTTCAGGCTAGCTTTAGCCGGATTTTAGTAACTCAAAACGCGAAAAAAAAAGGAAATTGGATGTGGTTTTATATGAATTTTTTTTCATTTAGCCCTTTTTTCAAAAATGTTTACGCGTTTTGAGTCTCAAAAGTTGGCATCACTGGTTAGCTGTTTTATCGTGCGATTCTCCCCCTCTAAAAATACAGAGTGTGAAAGGTGCACCATTTTTTTAATTTATAGTGTGACATTAATAGAAAAGAACACACTACACTATAACAGAGTTGGCATTTTTTCAGAAAAGAACACAAACAAATTAAAAAAGATGCGAAATGGGAAAAACGTGTAACATTTTTGCCAGAAAAGAAAACGCCATAAATAAGTCCTGGCTTAATCACAACTACTTTGTTCACAATCTAAAAAGTGAACAATAGTGAAAACGTGAACACCCTCGGGTAAAAATTAGTTCACGTTTCTGCGAGTTCATTGTATGTATTTATGCTGAATGTTTAGCATAGATGTATGTAATTATAAAACCAAATAAGTACGCTACAATATATATTTGAAATGACGTATTTTAAAATACAACTTAATTTATTTCATTCATCATACGCCTTGTATTCATTAACGATGCAAAATATCCACATGAGTATGCAACACTTTTATTATGCTCGTATACTACTTGGCGTATGAGTGTTGTAAATTATATGTGTTAATTATGTATGTAAAGGGTGTCCCAACTAGAACGCAATTTTTAAATTTGGCGCCATTCGAAGTGTCATTGTTTGACATTTGAACAATTGTTATTGTTTGCTAGTAGAAGGTACGAGGTTAGTAAAAATGGAGCGCTACATGAATGCACAACGCATTCTCATTGTGAAATTGCGGCTAAAGTTCGTAAATTACGATCAATTTGGGCTCACAATAATGCTCCAAAAGAGCCAACTGTAAAGAGATTAATGTATAAATTTACCGAAACTGGGTCCGTTAGTGATGTAAAGACAACAACGCGCCTTCGACCAGGTCGATCGATCAAAAATGTCGCAGCTGTACGAAAGATTTGCATCTTCATGAATACAAAGTTCAATTGACTCAGGAACTGAAGCCAGCTGACCATGGACAGCGAAGGGAGTTCGTTAATTGGGTATTGGAGAGACAACATGAAAATGCTGATTTTACCGATAAAATCATCTTCAGTGACGAGGCCCATTTCTTTCTTGATGGCTTCGTCAATAGGCAGAATTGTGGCATTTGGGGTGAGGAAAATCCTCGAGTGATTCACGAGAAGCAAATGCATCCTCAACATGTCACTGCGTGGTGTGGTTTTTGACCTGGAGAAATCATTGGACCATTTTTTATGAAAATGAGGCAGGTCAAGCGCAAACAGTCAATGGTGTTCAGTATCGTGAAATGAAAAGAGGAAATTAGACGCTGCATTAATGAAATACCGCAGCATTTATGCAAAAAGGTAATTGAAAATTTCATTAAAAGATCGCGTGTGTGCCAGCAAAGCCGCGGCGGCCATCTGCACGATATCTTATTCCATACATAACCTCATTCTGTCTACTTTACGATATAATAAAGCTTCCTTCACGATTTTGTTTTTAAATATCTGTGTTTTATTTAAAATATAAAAATTGCGTTCTAGTTGAGACACCATTTATATTTAATAAATTCTATTGTTTGCTATTATAAAATGCAATCTTAAATTTCTTTTAAATGGGAAAGATAACTAATCTAAGAAGTCAGTCTAGTTTAGGGACAGATATTAATATTTTTAGGTTAAGTCGTCTGTCAAGGCGTTTGACGATAAGGCAATTGGGTGGGAATCAAATTACCCTACATGACATCACACCTCGTCATGATCTGGTCTTTATTTTCAATTTATTTCTTAAAAGTTATTTGATACTCTTTGTTAAGGCATTAAGATTATTTATATGCTTATGCGCTTTAATACGGGTTGAGAACCAATTTGCCAAATATATCTAGTCGGGAAAATCTTTGTATATGCCACTTAAACTTTGTATTATAAATTTTATAAAGTGTATGTGATTTTTGTTATTCATTTAAATAAATATCCAGCGCGTAACAATAATTAATATAATTTTATTATATAATTTATTAATTATTATATTTTTATAAAAATTCTTATATTTAATATATTATTTAAACTATATTTATAACTATATCTTCATATATTTATATATATATATATTAAATTATGACATAAATAATATAAAATTAATAATTAATAAATAATTTATATAATAACATCAAATATAGTTATCATGCATTATTAAATAAGTTTTTTTTTAATAAATTTATTTCTTCATAATAATTATATAAATAATGATTAATAAAGATTCAATTCTTAATTGAATTTAAAATTTCTTTTTCAGTCTAGATTAATAGATATCTATTAATTAATATCTATTAATTAATTAAATATTTATATATTAATAGATGATCTATTAATCCCTATTGGTATATTGACTAAAAATAAATTTCTGCACGCTGTAATATGTATTAAAATTTAGATAGGTATAAATTATTATACAATTTCTATTGTAATAGAAATGTATTTAAAAAAAATATATGGGAATAAATGAAAATGTATTTATGAAGTTTTCCAACTTTAAAAAATTATTTAAAAGAATTTAAATTGTAATTATTATTTTTAAATTATGGTTTCGATGTGTCACAAAAGGAATGACAAACTTATTATACTGTACTCGTATTAAAAAAAAAGACAATTATTTATTAAGTTTTGTTAAAGATAAATAAATTCTTTATTTATTAAAACTTATTTAACTTATTTATATTTATTAAAAAGGACTAAAACTAGAGTATATAATATTTATTGATCTTCAAAATAGGTCCAATCCATATTTTGGTATGGAACTGTGCATATGGTATTGTTGGGTCCCATAGTTACAAATACGTTTTGAAGATCAATCTTGTTGTTCATTGGTTGTGTTTTTGGTTGTGCCTGATTATGCATTGTCTTTGAATTTTTGCCACTAATATATTCAGTGTTCCCATCGTCTTCGGCCAATCGTATTTCAATTGGCGCATCAAAATCAGTCTGAGCCTTAAGACTTTTCTGCAGTGATTTTATTTCCTCCTCCAATTCCGTTAAGGGGCGATTGTTGCGTTGGCCTGGTTCTTGTATGGTTCCTGTAAATTTATTAGTCGAACCTACAACTACGGACATAATGGGTAATTGTATCTGGAAATAAATGAAATAAAAAATAATAAGTAAGTAATGTAATATTGCACAAGAAAGAAAATATAGATCATATAATACCCTACACCCAGTATATGAGCTAAAACAGTATTATGGAACGATCAAGATTTTTATCTGTAAAGTGATTTCTGATCCATCATCATAAATCATAATCGCTGAATAATTTGTATATATGTACATACATATGTATATGAAACATATTTGTGTTAAATATTATTAGAATACCAAAATTTTATAATAGGATCTGCACAAAATTTGTAGGTGTGATAAGGCTTTACGTTCAATTTATTTGTGGCGAAATTTGTTTAGATACATACATAAATAAAACATTTATGACCGATAAACCCCTTTTTCGGAGGACATTTGTCTGGGGGCTAGGTGAAATTATTTGCCAAATTCAATACTAACCGTCTTTGGGCCGAGTCTCGTACTAAATTTGATCAAAATATCTTTAAAATTGCCACTTGACATCATTTAGTCGACTCAGAAAGTGATTCTCAGTCGATCGGTATACTTGAAGGTGGGTATTAGAATAATATTTTTGGCGTTACAAACATTAGCACAAATCCAGGGTATATTGGACCCCCACTATGGGGTTGTAGAGTATAAATATTAATACTGTCCGTTGTTATAAACATATTAAATCTTGAAAACCTTACGATTCTTTAATTTTCCAATTTTTGTAAAGATATTAATCTTGATTGCGTCGGTATAAAGAAATCTGTATTGTATTAAAGTTCGGTAAAAAGTAACAATGTACGCTAACTGATAATGTATTGTTATTTTCAATTATTTTATCCCTTTATTCATCTGATAAGAAATGAAATAATTTTGGTTTGAAAATAGTTTTTAATTAAAACTTACCACTTTAGGTTCCATTGCAAATTATTTATTTATTTATTAGTAAAAAAAAATATCGCACTATTGTTTTATAAAATTGCCGAAAATTTTATTATGGAAATTACAGTTTTTACAAAACTTTTTCTGAAACTGATAAAAATTCAAACCAGAATATTTTTCTTTTCTAAAACAACTTTACACTTTGACGTTCTAATAACTACTGCACAAATGCCGACACTTAGTCCTGCTGATATCCTTTGCTACCTACTTAAATGATTGCCTGTTTGTGCATGCATGTATGTATGTATGTATACACATTAATGAGAACAACAACTATAACTGTGTTAGTTCTAAGGATAGAAAACATTGATCCTCAGCTTGCAATTCTTTTAAATGTAAGTAAATTCGTATTTTTCCAGTTCGTTTTATATTTCTGTTTAATTTTGTATTTCATTTTGTTTACCTGCAACGAGTAATGAGTAAAGAGTAAAATGCTCGTAATTTCATTTTACAATCCAACAGCAGGACATGCAGCCATCCATTTCTTTTAGTTATACATTGTAGTTGTTGGCTTTTGTATTTGAAATATCAACGAAAATTTCCCTCTCTCTAGTATGTTGGTTGGTTTGTTAGTTGGACCAGTGATGATAACTGTACGGTAATTTAGACCTCTGTACGGTAGGCAGGTAATTTCTACTTTTGTACGGTAATTTTAAAAAGCTTAAATTTTTAAGCGTTATGCTTGTTTTTCACTATGTCATTCTTGTTGTCAAATTGTCAAAATTGTTGACAATTGGATGAAAACGGGTTGTCATATGGCGTCATCTATGTTTGCAATCATGATCATCCCGCACTGTTCGATACCAATAAATCGATAATTCCTTTAGTTTTGCATTTCCCAGAAGCAATGCAAATGAATGAATTTAACGAAATTGATCAGGAATTTAGGCTATTAAGGCAAATAGAAGATGTTGATAAATATGATTCTTCGGTTTTACAAAATCGCCTTCATTATGAAGAAAGGGGACGACTCCATAATATTTCCAGTTTTAAAAAAAATTCTTGGTTTACATATTTTCTTTGCCACATAGTTCGGCTACTGTAAAACGAATTTTTTCAGTAATAAATCTAAACAAAACTAAAATAAGAAACGGGCTAAATACTAATACACATGAAGGAATACTACCCTCAAAAATGTTTGTTAATTCTTGTGAGAATTTTAATATTAAATTCAATGACAAACATTTTCTATATTTTAACCAAAATGCCACGAGCTATTTTTGTTGTAAAACCAATCCAAATGTATGAATAATAAATTATTAGCTAAGCTTTAAATATTACAAAAATCTAATCTAGAAATAGATTTTACTGAAAGTACAAATTTTAATTACTTTATTTTATAATTACTACCTGTTTCCTTATGTTTTTGTTGATTTTTAAATTAATATGTTGAATTATAAATATAAACCCATTTTAAAAAAAAAAATATATTTATTTTTGTACAAGACAAAAGCATACGGTAATTTTCTCTAAAAAACGGTAGTTTCTGTAGGGCTGTACGGTAATCGAAATAAAAAGCTAACATCACAGAGTTGGACTAACAACAATAACCATGAATGAAAGAAACAAGATTACGCATTGCGCAGGTGCGTTACTTTTTTTGCTCTCACTCAGCTGATATTGTGACGTAGACAGAGGGCACTGTGGTTTATTGTGAAAAGTAAAAGGTCACAAAAGTTAAATAAATCGTGTAAATTAAAACCTAAAATGTGGTGTGCAGTGAAAAATTATTGTAGCAATAATAGAAAAAAGCCGTCTACAATCAGTTTATTTAACTTTCCGGCAGATCCAAAGTTATTAAAGCAATGGATAAGTTTTTGTTACCGGAAAAATAAAATAAATCCAAAAACTTTGCTCATATGTATGGAACATTTTAAACCAGAGGACTTCGAATACAGGCTGATCATATTGAATGTGACAAAAAATTAAAAACTCTTTTTTTAGATCTCGAATGTATTTTAAAGTAAGAATATTAAACCAGAAGCTTATAGAGAGATCAAGTACGAGAAAAAGAAAATATAAAATGATAATAAATTAAATTTCTTATTTTATATTAATAACACAATTATTTAAAAATAAAAGCACAGGAAAAAAGTTTATTACAATGTCTTAATCTCAATAAAATTTATTTTTCATAATTACAAAATATTCAAAACATAAAAAATCAATATATCAATTTATAAATAATAAAAAACAAACAAGTATAAAACAATACAGTGTTTTACAAACAGAATAAAATGTGTTTATAACAACAAAATTAAATATAAAAAAAGAAAATTCTATGATTTTTCGATTCAAATAACCATAATAATATTTTTTCATTTCCACCACAAATCTCATACTGTTTTCATAACATACAAACAGTTGTGCCACTGATGGCAAACATGGTACAATTGTACTTTTTTTGATACATTTTAAACACAGTTGGTACCGTGGTACTACCACGAGTCATATGGTACAATTTCAAAATACTGTTGCATACAAATTTGGTATTTCAGATGAAACAGATAAATATCAGCCATGTCACAGAATTTAATTCCGTTCGGAAGTGGAATTATTTCCGTATTTTGCTTCTAAAGAAAAGTAAAACGATCAATTGGTTTCATTCCGAACAAGGATGGAAAGGATTGAAACTGGTGGAAATCGGTTCATTATTTCATCTGGCCCCCATACAAATGTCCACCCGAAATTGGGGTTTGAATTATGCAAGGAACCAAACAAAATTCATCACAAATGAGTGGTAAATGAAGCCAAATCACATCTATAAATTTTGTACAGATCGGTCCATAATTAGTCGTAGCTCCCATATAAGGCCCACTTCCGAAAATCACTTTAACGATCATAAATTTCTTAAAAATGTTGGTAATCAAATAAAATTCGACAAAAATAAGTTTCTTATATACAGAAATGATGACACCTAATTTTACAATGTTCAGTCCGTAATTAGTCGAAACTCCCATATAGGACCCTCCCCGTAATCCACTTTAATCGTTTAAAAATATTTATATCGAGATAAAGTTTAACATACACAATATTTATATTCAAAGACATCATGATACAAAATTTTTGGAGATCGGTCCATATAGCGCACATTTCTGAAATACTGGGTGTAGGGTATTGTATGATCGGGCTTGACTGACTATATTTTCTTAGTTGTTTTTTTATTGCAACCAAAATGGAGTCGCTAACTATGAAATTGTACGCAAACAACCAATATCGCAAATTAACAAAATAAGAGAATAAATAGCGAGTTTCCTAATCTATCAAATTAAAGAAAGATATAATTCTATAATTTCTTTTTTTTCAAGCAATGAGGTCACTTTTAGTATTTATATAAAAATGTTCTAATCTCGAAAAATAAGATTGTCTAATGTTCTATATATTTATTTTATTATAATTCAAAAATTTTTATTATCCCTGAAGAAGCTAGCTATCCATTGTGATAGCGAAACATTTGATATATAAAAATAAATATATAGAACATTTTTATATAAATACCTAATTGCTTGAAAAAAAGAAATTATAGAATATTGAAAAGAACTAAATATGTAATTAGAAAGATATAATATTTTTTAAATGATTTCTAACTGAAATATTTTTACTCCCTTATTCATAATACATTTTCAAATTTATCAAAGGTGTAAACAAAATACAAATGTCCACGCAACATTTTATAAACGTTAAATAAATTTATTTTATGTGGGCAGTGAGCGGTCATATTGAAAACAAGTCATAGTTGCTAGCTAAATTTTGGTATGACTTTTAAATTGTTATTGTTTTATTTCAAAAGCTCCTCGCATAGTTTTCGAGTTTTAAGTATTTAAAGTAAAATGTCTTTGAGCGTTTGAAGTAGATTTATGTTTTAATTGTTGATATTTGATTTGTTATAAATTTTATTATAGTAAAGTTACATCTTTGTAATTTATCCATAAACAAGTTCCTACACTCAGTATTTGCAAAGATTTTTATGTAAACCGCGAAATTTTATTAAACAGGCGTGGAAGTTGCTATCTAAATTTTGGTAAAAGTTTTGTCCCAATACCTCCAATAGTTTTATTGATATGAAATAAAAACAAAAATTCACTTGCTACAAAATTATGGTCACCTAATGCTGCATGAAATTTTAGCAAATAATTGTTAATACAGTTGTATGATGACATTTTTTGACATGTAATCATTTAAACTTGATTACTTAAAACTTACTTCATAATTGAGCTGAACTTTTGAAAATTGGTGGGCCGGTAAAGAATTAAGTAAGTTTTCCAACTGATCCTACTAATTCCTATGATTTTAATGTAAACAAAAAAACTATAAAATTTCATAGAGTGGGCGTGGCAGTGGGCGTTTATATTAGAAACAGGATAGTAGCGCTAGTTGTAAGCTAACTATGTATTGATAAATGTCTTATCACAATATCTTGCATTGTTTTGGAATTATAAAAATTTAAAATAAAATGTTTTTAAACGTTTGAAGTCGAGCTGGATTTCGATTTGTTATAACTTTTTTCACAGTTAGCTATATTTAGTGATATGTAAGCTAAATAATGATAAATATCTTAAATATGATAACTATAATTCATCTTTTTTAAAAAAGAATTCTGCATCGAGATAAAACAAAGTTTTTAAATTACATATTCATTTTTAGCTCTTTTTTTATATTATTTCTAATATTTTATAACTAACATATTAAAGGTATACATTATATTCTATAAACTACCATAAAATAAGTCACATAGTAGTATGTTTATGTACCTTCGGGACCACTTTTTCCATACAAAATTCGGTGCATGCCTGGATGGGAGTATGTGATTGTTAAATGAAATAGTGTAAAATGTGTTTGTGTTTTGTGAATGTGGTATTGTGTTGATGTTTCCATGCCTGGATATTTATGTCCGTCCGTCTGTGGTTGAGTGATGTGTGTGTGTGTGTATGTGTATATGTTTTTTCTGGCTGGGAGTATGTGATTGTTGAATGAAATAGTCAGTGTAAAATGTGTTTGTGTTTTGTGAATGTGGTATTGTGTTGATGTTTCCATGCCTGGATATTTATGTCCGTCCGTCTGTGGTTGAGTGATGTGTGTGTGTGTGTATGTGTATATGTTTTTTCTGGCTGGGAGTATGTGATTGTTGAATGAAATAGTCAGTGTAAAATGTGTTTGTGTTTTGTGAGTGTGGTATTGTGTTGATGTTTCCATCCCTGGATATTAGTATAAGTGTGTGTTTGTTTTGTTTAGTGGATAATGTATACAATATACCACTTCTTAATAAAAAAGAAGTGAGTGTTTGTTTTGTTTAGTTTTTTTGTTTTTGTTTTAGTTACAGTTTTATGTTTTTGTCATTGTTTTGTTTATTGGATAATGTATACAATATACAATATTTCGATTTTTGAATATTATGCTCCATTTGATTTATCCATTAAATTTGTACTCATACAAATATTTCTTTTTTTTTTGGGGTTTGTTTTAAGAAATATTTAAATAAACATTCGGATAAGGCAAAAACTATTCTTTTACAATAAGAAAAATATAATATAAAAGGGATAGATTTAAAAATATTTCTATTAGTAATTCTTAAAAAGATTATAAAAAAACACAATTTAAAAATGAGCGGAATTATATTCGAAAATTGCGACAAATGTGTTTGCAGCTTAAAACTTAAGAATTCATTCAAATTATGGATGAATGAAAAATTTGAAGAAGAAGTGAAGAAGAGTGCGGAATTCTTTTCGAGGGTTCGAAAAGACAAAAATTTTAAACCACTCTTTGAGGAAATCATCATAAATGATGTTCTAGTAGAAAAGCTAGATCATCATATTGATGATATAATGATGGAATGGGATTCCAATATTTGTTAGGATTACACTGGTACTCTAACCCTGGTTGTTCGTCTACAGTTCAGTAGACCAAACCATCAGGTTATACAAGAATTTTTATTTACATGTTTAAAATGTTAATTTAATTTTCAAACAAAGATTTTTGAAGAATTTGATTTCATTTATATTTGTATTTAAAATACCTCTTTTCATCGTATAGATTTCATGAGTTATGAATTATTAAAAAACTGCAAGTAAAAATTAGTAAAAATAAAGATTTTATGACATTTTCGAAAAAATTAAAAAACGCACAGAAATACACGAACAAAATTTTGCAGTGTTGAATGAAATGGTAATCAAACAGGTGTATTTTATTGTAGAAAGATTTTTTCTCACACTGAAACAAAAAGTTGTGTTGAATTTGCTTTGGTGCCACCAAAAATTAAAAAGCGCACCAAAATTTAACAAAAAGCGCACCGCACACCAACTAAAGAATTTTTCGCACCAAAAATTTAAAAAAGCACCAAAAATTATGCGAAACGCACCAAGTTGACAACGCTGATAAACATATTCCGATTTTATTTACTAATTGTTCCACTTGAGCAAAATGTAATGTTAGCATTAAGTACACAAATGAATATGACACATCGAGCTCTGATTGCTAAACCAAATTTTCACAGTTCAATAAAAATTCATAAAAATGCTATTCAAATGACTAGAGTAAAACTGAATATAATAAACCTATTTATATAGGATTTTCAGTTTTAGAAATAACAAAATGGAAAATGTATAGTTTTCATTATGATTACATAAAACCTAAATATCGAGAAAACATTAGACTCAATTATATGGATACTGATTCTTTTGTTTATGATATTAAAACAAATTTTTTTTTTTGCATATTCTTTTTTATTGTATCTTCATTTTAAATGAACTAACAATAGGTATTCAAATCCTAAAACTAAAGTTAATTAAGATAAGTCCAGCCAATGCTAGACAAAATCTAGTTTTCAAATTCGATTGGATATAATGAGCAACTTGTATTTATTCATCTGAGAGCGGTGGTGTCCCTCCTTCTCAAACGGCTATGACTGGGATGTTGTAAGATGTCTCGAGCGAGGGGATTTGGATGAGTTTCCAGCTTACCCAAATAAAGGGCCACGTGTTTAGTTATTTCCCATTTGACAAGTGGAACATCAAGATCGTTGTGTATGTTGTTGTTTTTAATATACCAAGGAGCGGTAGTTATCATTCGTAGAATTTTGTTTTGACGGCGTTGAATTTTCTCAATATTGGAGTTGGAGGCAGTGCCCCATAACTGGATACCATAGCACCAAATTGGCTTTAAGATTGAGTTGTAGAGTAGAAGCTTACAATCGAGCCGAAGGACGAATGATCTGTATAATGATATAAAAAATTATATTTGTACACATTTTGATACATTTGCATATCCGATAGATAATGTATACAATATACCACTTCTTAATAAAAAAAGTTTTAGGGATGATGAAGGATGAGTGTAATGATAAAATTATTAAGGAATTTATTGGTTTAAGAGCTAAAATGTATTCCGTTAAAATTGATCAAATTGATAAAGAAATCAAAAAAATTAAAGAAGTTAAACAATGTGTAACTAATAAATTAGGTATAAGTGAATTTAGAAAATGTTTATTAGAAATAAAATTGTATTATGATTCAATGTATATTAAGGTACATCAAATTTATACTCAAAATATAAGTAAACTAACATTAATTTATTTAGCTGATAAGAGATATATAAGAGAAAATGATATCAATACATATGCATGGGGACATTATAAAATAAAGTCTTCATCAAATTTATATAATGAAATTATGAATGATGATTATGATGAAATTTTTCTAAATGTAAATACATAGTATATTAAGTAGTTTATAAGAATCTAATGTAAAAAATAATATGAATTAATAAAAATATATACTTATATATAAAATAAACAATTTTTTTTTTTATTTCATTTTAAATTATATTTATTATACAAAAACTTTAAACACAAGTGACCACAATTAAATGTATTGAATTATTGTTTTCGTTCATAATTATATTCAATGGGTAATTTTAAATAGTTGACGATTTCAAGTGGTGGTTGTAAGTCTCCAAAGCTGTCAAAGTATTCTTTATAAATATGATTTTTATAATATGCCATTATGTGTTGTTGTTGTTATTATTGATTGTTGTGAAGATAAAAATGGATATGATGAATTTAAAGTTGATTTAATTTTTTTATTTTTCTTTAAGGATTGATAATCATCTAGTTTATTAATTATATTTTTAAAGGTTTAGTTATAGGTTAAAATGTATCTTCTAACAGATTAACTTTTTCAATTTCATTTAATTTTATATATTTTAATTTTTTCTTTAATACTGATCTAGTATTTATAAGTTATTTCATTAGTTTTTTGTTCATGATTATGTTTTTATCTGTTTCTGATCTGCTCTTTATTTGTTTCTGATCAGCTTTATAACTGTTTTTATCTGTTTCTGATCAGCTTTTTATCTGCTTCTTATCTGCTTTTTATCTGCTTCTGATTTGCTTTTTATCTGCTTCTGATCTGCTTTTTATCTGTTTCTGATTCTTGGCTTGGCTTGGCTGTTCCCATGTCTGATATGAACGTCTTCATTGGACCATAGGTAAGTATAAAGTTCTCAAATATAGCTTTTGCTATTGTTTTAGCGCTCTTGTCTTGTATTGGTATTGTTACTAAGTACTTAGTTAAGTCGCATATTAGCGTTATTGCATACTCATTTCCTTGAATTGATCTCGGAAATGGTCCTACTGTATCAACATATACTATGTCAAATGGTTTATCCGGTGTTTCTGTTATGGTCATAGGACATTTTATATGCTTCGTTGTTTTTGCTATCTGGCATTTGTGACATGCTTTTACATAATTAGATATATCTTTTGACATATTTTTCCAATAATAATATCTTCGTATCTTTTGTGTAGTTCTATATATTCCACAATGTCCTCCTTCTATTGGATCATCGTGATATTTCTGCAGTATATCAAGAATTGCCTTGGCATTCTTATTATTGATTTGGGTCACCTGTTTTAGTAGCGCTACTTTAATTTTCTTTAATACATTATTGTCCATTATTTTAAAATCATTAAAAGAGATAAATTCAAAAATTTTCTCACTAGGTGCCACTTGTAAATTATAAATATTATGTTCACCGGCCACTTTTTCGAGCCTAGGGAAAAATTGTCCTAAGTCAAGATTCCCGTTAGTAAACAAATCATTTATTTGTATATATGTTACTATAGATTTTCCTCGTTTGATGTAGCATCTTCCAGGGGAAATCTTTAGTTTATAGTATTTCCTGACGTCAGTGTTATTTAAAGGTTCATATATACTGGGCTTATTATTTTTATTTTCATCAATTTTCTGCTGTAGAACTACTGTATTATTATCATTATTTGCATGTTTATTGGTCATAGATCTGGTTGTGACTTTTAGTATAGAATTATTCATTTCTTTTAAGTCGTTAATGGTTATCCTTGATAACGCGTCCGCAACGTAATTATCTTTTCCCCTAATATATTCAATAGTAAAGTCATATTCCTCTAAGTCGAGTCTCATTCTTATTAGTTTGGAACTTGGATTCTTCATAGAAAATAAATAAGATAATGGTTTATGATCAGATCGTACTAAGAAATGTTTTCCATATATGTATGGTCTAAAATGTGTAATAGCCCAATGGATGGCAGTTAATTCTTGTTCAATAATAGCTTTATTGCTTTCACCCTTACTAAATGCTTTAGAGGCATATGCTATAGGTAGATGTTTTCCTTCATATTCTTGTGTTAATACTGCCCCACAAGCTTTTTTGCTTGCGTCTGTTGTTATGCAAAATTGTTTATTGAAATCGGGGTATTGAAGCAATGTTGGCTTCATTAAGGCCTTTTTAAGATATTCAAATCCGAAATTGCAATCATCTGTCCATTCGAATTTTGTATTCTTTTTAGTTAGTTGTGTTAAATGTCTTGAATATTCTGAAAAATTTTTAATGAATCTTCGATAGTAGTTGCAAAAGGCGACAAATCTTTTTGCACTATCTGCATCTGTTGGTTTAGGGTAGTTTTCAATTATTGCATATTTAGTGTCATCCGGCAGTATTCCTTTGTCAGTACATTTGTGACCAAGGTATGTAACTTCCTTCATGAAAAAAGAACATTTTTCTGCGTGTAGTTTTAGATTGTGTTTTCTACATAACTCGAAAACTTCTCTTAGATTTGAAAGCATATGTTTCTCTGAACATCCTAATACAACTAAATCATCCATATACAGGAAGGCTTGGTTGGGTTTTAATCCACTAAAAGCTAGTGTCATCATTCTTTGAAAAGAATTAGGGGCTATTTTTAGACCGTATGGTAATCTCGTAAATCTATATGAACCGTTGTTTGTCGAAAACGATGTTAAATCCCTAGATTTGTTTTCTAAACTAATTTGATGAAATCCAGACATTAAGTCTAAACAAGAAAAGTATTTTGCTCTACCTAGTTGGTCTAATATGTCATCTATCCTAGGTAGTGGGAACTTATCTGCAATTAGTTTTTTATTTATTTGTCTATAATCTACGACAAGTCTCCATCTTTTATTTTCAGTATTTGGGAGTGATTTCTTGGGTACTAATAAGATTGGACTGTTGTATTCGGAGTAAGATGGTTCCACTATTTTGTCAGTTATTAATTTGTTAACTTGTCTGTCTATTTCTTCTTTATGTGAATGCGGTATTCTGTAATTCTTTATATATATCGGTGTTGGATCTTTTACTCTTAACTTTTGTTCATAAAAATTGTTAGTGCTAATTGGTTCTGTTTCTAATCCAAAAATATCGCTGTATTCAGAGCATATGTTAGTTAGTGTTGTGTTAAAAGGTATTGGAAAATTTTTCTGTAATATTTGTAATATTTTTGATTTTTTATTGGTGTTACTATTATTAGTTTTATTTGTGATTATATCATAGTTTGATATTTGTTCGTTTAATATATTGTTTGGATTTAGTGTTGTATTAGTGTTATTAGTATTTAAGAAACGAATATAAGCAAACTTAGTGTTTATTAGTGTATTTGCAATAAATACGCCTGGTATTGGTTCTTGATTTGGTATCAATAATTCAGTTTCTGTGGAGCATATATTTATTTTACGTATTACTTCTGACCTTGCTGGTAAGACAATGTTATTATTATTATTTGTAAGTGGTATTTTTATATCTTGTGCTATATTAAAAGGTCTAAGGATAAGATAATCAAAATCCTCATTAAAATCTAAAACGCAGTTGTATTTTTTCATAAAATCCATACCAATTATACCATCGCATGGTATCGGAAATTCATCATTTACTATATGAAAGTTGTGTGGTATCTGGAAGTTTTGGGCTCTTAGCTCAAAAAATTTAGTTCCTAAGGAATTTATTTCACCTTTTCCTATCCCACTTAATGTTATTATTTTGTTTTTATTGATTTCCTCTAATTTAAAATATTTTGATTTAACTATCGAAATATCTGCTCCAGTATCTACTAACAATGTTATTTGAATATTTGTGTTATTAATATAAGCATTTATGAAAAAACAAAAGTTAAGATTAAGATTATATATTTTTGTTTTTATTGGTTTGATCCTAGGGGAAGATTCGAGTTTTCCGAATCTCTTTCATTGCTTGCCGTCGTATGTACGTAATTTCGGTTTCTATTGTAATTAGTTCGTCTTTGATGGTAAGTATTATTTTTATTTCTGTTGTTATTGTGGTTTCTATTATTATTGTTTCGAGAGTAGTTGTTTCGTCCACGAAATCTATAGGAATTATTATTTGGTCGTTGTTGAAAATGTAATATTGTATTTTGTTGTCCAGTTGCTTCTGTACAACTGTTGACAAACTTGCTGATTGCTTCATTCATATTACTAAACTGTCCGGCTTCCATAATAAGTTTTACTTTATCATTGGTACAGTTCTTTGTCATTGCTTTTACTGCTGTCTGTGTTGCATATTTATTTGCGATTTCGTTTGTTACTCCATCAGCTATGTACGCATTTTCTAATGACTTAGTAATAGCTTCTATTTCACTACAATATGTATTAGCAGTTTTATTATTTTGTCTAATATTCATTGCTTTTGCTGTCAAGACCTCGACTGACTCGCCTTTAATTGTATTTTCTAATTTGTTTACTATATCTGCTATGGTATTTTCATTATTTATAATATTTCTGGTATTTCCTTTTAATTTTGTTTTTATTAAAGATACTGCTATGATTTCATGTGAACCTTTGATTGAGTCTACTAAGGCTATTGCATCTAAAAATGATCGTAAATTTTCTGCCTTTCCGTCAAACTCAGGAATTAATTTAGAGGCGGTGTTAAGAAATTCTACCACTGTTTGAGACATTGTTGCTTCTATTTTATTTATTATTGGAAAAATTTTTTCCATTTGTATCCTTTCATGGATATTATTTGATATATTTATATCGAAATTCTTTTTTGCTGTTATTCTTAATACTTTGTCTCTTGTGTCTTGGTAAAATGCTTCAGCAGCTATCTTATGATTTTTTGTAAGTCTTTCGTAATTTACATTTAAAAGGGTTCTAATTTCTTCTAAACTATTAATTAGTATTTTCAAATGTTTATGTAAAGTATCGTCTTTTATTGGTCTGTCCAAATTCAGACATTTATAGGATTTCTCTATTTCTACTTTAATGTTTCTGCATCTTTCAAGAATGCTTTTCCAATCCATATACAAATTTTCTTCTTTCTTCCTTTTATTTATATTGTATTTGATTCATTATTTCTATTTTGATATCTTTTCTTTAAATTTTTATGATGCATTTGATATATGCGACAAAAGAAATTTATGATTAATATTAAAGTTATTATAACTAAGAATATTTCTATTTTAAAAGTATTAATATTTTCTTCTCTTATATCTACTTCATTTACTACGTTTGCTCGTGGATGATCAAAGGTAGTCTTCGAATTACACATTGTTTAAAAAAAATTTGTTGAAAGAAAAAAATTAGTGTTTGTCAACGGCGGTTAACGCCTACCGACCTATACGTGCATCTAGTGCACTGTAGTTTTTTTTTTTGTATTAGTTCATCGAGTTGGTTGATTCTCAACCAAATTATTGTCGACCGTTCCCAAGTTGGTGGTTCCTTGCTGTTGACTTCTCTTAGTAACTGGGATCTCTCTCTCTTCCATCTGCAGAGTAATCCACCTCTGCGTTTTGGTCTTGTCACTTGTGGTTTTTTATTTATTGGAGTATCATCCTTCTTTTTAGGCTGCTTCTGCCTTGCTCTATACTCCTCTAGAGTTAATGGTTTTGGGCCTGCTTTGGAATCCATGCACCTTTTGGCCAGGTGTTTTCTTCCTTCTCTTCTCTTTTGTCAGGCCGTTATTGGCTGGACTGACAGTATTTTCAAAAAATTTTATTTATTCCATCCTTTTTTATGGGTGCTCTATTTGTTAAAGCACTCCAAGGAATTTTGAATTTCTTTGGGTGCTCTGTATTTTTAAAGCACTCCAAAGGACTTTGGATTTCTTTGGGTGCTCTGTATTTTTAAAGCACTCCAAAGAAGTTTGGCAGGATCGCCATGTGATAAATGAAAGTCAGTTTTTATTATTAGAGCAACTAGTTGTCGCTTTGACTTTATTATCAGAATTGATCTTTATTACTAAATACATACTACTTATATACTACTTATGAAAATATACTAGACGACTAATTCTTAAACTAATGTATGGGAATATTTTGGGTAATTTGATTTGACTTAAAGTATTCCCATACATATGGTCGTAGCTGAATGCGTGTGTCCATTTCAAGTGCATTGCAACCCAGACGTTTACTACAGTGTCTATTTACACCAATCCGCTAATGGGCATGCACCTTATGTATATCTGTTTGTTTTGTTTACTGTAAGAGGACACTTGTTTTGTTCAGTTACCTAAAACAATGCATTCATGTAATAATGCTACAGATGGAAACATCAACACATTACCACACTCACAAAACACAAACACATTTTACACTGACTATTTCATTTAACAATCACATACTCCCAGCCAGAAAAAACATATACACATACACACACACACACATCACTCAACCACAGACGGACGGACATAAATATCCAGGCATGGAAACATCAACACAATACCACATTCACAAAACACAACACATTTTACACTAACTATTTCATTTAACAATCACATACTCCCATCCAGGCATGCACCGAATTTTGTATGGAAAAAGTGGTCCCGAAGGTACATAAACATACTACTTCACATATTTGAAATTATTAGCACAATTCACAATCTTGTGTAAATGCTATTGCATCATTGCATTTGCAAAAAAGTTTAGCATATTTTTGCTCTAAACTAACTAATAATTTGTACAAGATTGTGAATTGCGCTATTATTTATTACAAGTGGCTGGAGTACCTTTTAAAATTTATTTTGCAAAGCATTGCTGGAAGACAATTAAACCTTTAAAACTCTTATGGAATATAAACTCAGAAGATGTTTATATGAAAATTTATATCAAATTGCTAATCATTATTTTAAAACCCAAACCATAAAATGATATTACTTTTATAAATTATTCTTAAAGACATGGTAAATATGGATTTTATAGACGAATTGTACTTTATCCAAAACTAACAATATTATTTCTAAAAGTAACCATTTTATGTCATGAATTCTTTTAAAATATTCCAAAATTATTTGGAATAGATTGCATCATAACATCAAGATGCAGACTCTGAGCGGAATGTTCGTTTGTTGTCATCGGTTTAGCTGGTAATTGATTATGCTGCAATTCCTTGCACGGTTTATTTTTTTTTTGAGTTAATGCCTTTTTGTTTACTACTTGACGCTTTTATTTTGCAATTAAAAAGAATCCAGTTTATTTAAAGGACATAAACCAACGTTTTTAAAAAGCAAGAAGATATTCAAAATATTTTTATAGATTCTTATTTGTAGAAATTTTAATCTTATCTATCAGATAGAATTTGATAAGTTTGGTAAAATATCTAAACTTATTAATCAAAATATCTTTATAGACTTTTCCACGAAATCGCACATATGTATGTGTATTATAATTTGTCAACAAAACTCTTTAAGGTATATCAAGGCTCTCCTTTTGTATATCGAAACGACAAACTATTAAAAGCAATTGTATTGACATTTTTTAGTTTCAAACCTTTCTTCATAAAACGTTTCGTTTGGCCAACAATTTTTTTTTTTACAATCAAATTTAAACTGAAAAAACATATTCGTTTTGGTTTTTCTATGTCCTTTTAGTAGCCTCTGATTAGTATGACCTCGGCATAACAGCTGTCTATATTATTTGCAACGAATTCCACTGAAACCATTGAATTTTCCACAGGAAATATGTTGTAAAAGATTTTCATAAATTGTCAAACTTTTTTGAAATGAGAACTCGCCATAACAGCTGCATTAGTATTCCTAAAATTCTAAACGCTTAAACATTGAAAAATTTAATCGTTTCCACTTAAAACAAGTAAGAAAGTATAGTCGGTCAAGCCCGACCATATAATACTCTACACCTCTCATACACCTCATATAATACTCTACATATAGACCGATCATCCAAAAATTTAGTGTCATGATTGTGTATGTTAAACTTTATCTCGATACAAATACTTTTAAAAAATTTATGGAGGTTCAAGTGATTTTCGGAAATGGGTCTTATATGGGAGTTACGACTAATTATGGACCGATCTTCACGAAATTTGTAGATGTGATTTAGCATCATCTATTACTTATTTTTGGGGAAATTTGTCTGTATACTTGCATAATTCAAAGATTTATGACTGGTAAACCCCAATTTCGGGAGGACATTTGTATGGGGGCTAGGTTAAATAATGGACCGATTTTCACCAGTTTCAATCCCATCCATCCTTGGGCCGAAAAAATATCACGTACCAAATTTTATCGAAATTAAATCGACTCAGAAAGTGATTCTGAGTCGATCGGTATACTTTAAGGTGGGTGTTGGACCAATATTTCTGGGCGTTACAAACATATGCACAAATCCAATATACCCTCCCCACTATGGTGGTGGTGTAGGGTATAAATACGGCTAATTCGTGAACAATTTTATTAGCGCATATGCTGAACACAAATAATAAATACATACAGGTAGATTTTAAAGTTGACAATTGAGCCAAAGGTAGTTGTAAAAATAAAGAAACCTTTTCAAACAGATAATTAGTGTTTGTAGGAAATCGCGTACAACACGGAAGGTTAGAATATTCAATATACATATATATAGGGTGTTTTTTTTTGAGAGGTATAGAACTTCGAATTGAAATAAAACACAAGAAAATTTCTTTAATGACCATCAATTTGGCTTTATTGGAAGGATAATTTTATGCCAATAATGTTTAAATATGATTTCAGGCATGTGGCCGCCGCGGCTGGCTCGAATAAAGCCAATTCTACAGGTCCAATTTTCAACCACTTTTTCGAGCATATGGGGCCGTATGTCGGCAATAACGCCACGAATGTTGGCTTCCAATTCCCCTAACGTTTCTGGTTTGTTGGCGTAGACGAGCGACTTCACATATCCCCAAAGAAAATAATCCAATGGTGTTAAATCACACGATCTTGGTGGCCAATTGACAGGTCCATTCCGTGAGATTATGCGCTCATCGAATGTTTCCTTCAATAAATCAATTGTGGCGTGCGCTGTGTGGCATGTAGCGCCGTCTTGTTGGAACCACAACTCATCCACATTCATGCCATCCAATTCGGGAACAAAATAGTCGGTTATCATGGCTCTATACCGGTCTCCATTAATTCGGGTCCTCTTCAACACTTTGCTCTACAGCGGCAATTGTTTCTTCGGTGCGCACTGTTCGACGTCTCTGCGGATGCGTATTATCACATAGAGTAAACGTAGTGCGAAAACGATCCATGGGTAACCGAATTAATTGCTCTGATGGACGATTATGTCACAATAAAATGGACGGAGCTTGCGGTAAACTTCGCGAACTGAACCGTTATTTTCGAAATAAATTTGCACGATTTGCAAGCGTTGTTCTTTTGTCAACCTGTTCATGATGAAATGGCAAACCAAACTGAACATAAATGACATTAGAGTTGCCAGATTTGACCACAAAATGCCAGTTTTATCTCTTTTCGAAAAACAAACCTGAAAAAAAACACCCTTTACTCGTATGTGTACATATGTATGTAGTAGTAGGATTTATTTCAGAGCAGTGTGACCATTTTAGCATTTTTGAGGCTAAATTTAGCGTATTTTATTTTGATTTAGCTGCAAAATTTTACATTTAGCATTTGGCTTTTTTTTTAGCATTTTAAAATTTAACAATACTAATTTATTTTCTGTTGAAAATAGCTTAAATCAAAAAAAGGAATATTATATGAAGATTTTAAAGCATAAATGACAAATTTATTAACAGATGAAATTACAAATCTTGAAGTAAAATGGGAAAAATTAACTTCATATGAGTGGGAAAATAAAAAGTTTGTGAATACGAGAATGCGTTTTATGAAAACTGCCTTTCATCTTTTGTTATTAAGATTTTAGTTTTACCGTTTAGTAATTCAGAAGTTAAACTTATGTTTGGTAAAATTAATTCTATAAAAACTAAGTTAGAATGTCTAGTCAGTCAGGTGAAGTGGTTTTTATATAAGAGCAATAATTAATTATCGACCAATCGTTATATAATTCGTAATTGCACATTCTTAGGAGATTTATTGTCTTTGAAGTCAGTTTAGGAATTATTTATATGGGAGCATTGACTAATTATTGAGCGACCTGCACAAAATTTGTAGGTGTGATTAGCTTTCATCTATAACTTATTGATGCCAACATTTATTTGTATACGTTTATAAATCACACATTTATGATCGATAAAGCCCTATTGCGAGAGGACATTCGTATGGAGACTAAGTGAAATAATGGACCAACTTAAACAATCGAAATATCTTCAAAACTGCGACCTGTACTTTGCGTGGACAGCCATTAAGTCGAATCAGAAAGTGATTCTGAGTCGATTAGTATACTAATATTTTTTATGTTTGTAACGAAACATCAGCATAAAGCTTATTAATATACATACATACCTTCCCTACTATGGTGATGTAGGGTATAATAAAATAATTAGAAAACATAATAATTTTAAACACCATGAATTCTATCCTTTATATTAGATGTGGATTCAAAAGATTAAATAAATATTTCAAATTACAGAAGACTTAATTAAAGCCTGATACAGTAAAAAAATATGAAAATTTGTATGAAAATTACTCATTAGACTCACGAAGAGAACCTTAATTAGTTTTATTCTCGAGTTCAAAAGTTCAAAGTTGTATTATTCATTTGAAAAAATTTAGCACATTTTTTTGGCATTTTAAACCAAGTTTTAGCATTAGTGCCCTTATTTTTAAACTGATTTAGCCGCTTAGCTTTTTGAGCTCTGGTCACACTGCTTCAGAGCACCAAGAGTCTTTGGCGGGTGTCGAACCCGCAACCCTCTGACTGATAGTCCGGCAAACTATCGCCTAGTCTTAAAACTATTGGTCTCCAAAAAAGGTTTGAAAGACTTAATTCTTAATTGAAGAATAAAATTTGATATTTTAACCATTTCATTAAAGGACACGTTAGCAAATTATTCATTCTGAACTAAGCTCTTACTGAATTAACTTAATATTGAATCAATTAGAAGATCTGCAAAATAACTTTGTTTACAAACTCAATTCCTTTAATTACAACTTGTTCTTATGATACTTAGGGTGGTACGGTCATACCTGGCAAATATTTACTCAAAAAAGCGTAACCAATCACCCGTATCATTCCCACGACAGCCGGTTCTACGCACCAAATGACCCGATATCACTCGGCCAAGGGCTGTCAACTCAGCAATTACTGCTGTTACAACAACAACAACAACAACCCGTATCATGAATAAAAATTCCACATGAATTTTGTTCACTTTTATTTTTTTAACATTGAATTTTAATAGGAAAAATGTAAAAAGGGAACAAATTTCATGTGGAATTTTTATTCACGATAGGGGTGAAACTGTTTTTATCTACTTACGCTGATTTTTATTGAGCCGTCTGGAAACATTTAACCCAAATTCCTAAAGGATTTAGCTTATTTGTTTTAACTATTGTCTTGTCCTCACGAACTGTTGTCTCTTGCGGTGGCTGCTTCCGATCTTTCTTTACATTAAGCAAATTTGCATTTGATTTAAAACATTTATTGATATTATAAACAATCTTTTGAGAACATATAATTATTTCAGCTATTTTTGTTTCTTGTGTACTCTTTTGGTGAAATTCCCAAATAAGCTTTTATTTCTCAAGTGAGCAGTGCGATCCTTTTCCTTTTTTATTTTTGTTAAATTACACAAGAATTTACCACCGAAATTAGCTACAAATATTTTTATTTGAAATCGAAATAACTGTGCGTTATTTCATTCTCCAACCATAAAACTTTATTTTTTAAAAAAATAAAGAACGTGCAAAAGTTAACAGGACATTTCTAACTAATTTTTGAAAAAGCAGAGTGGAGCAAAAGAATAGCATGGACATTTATTATCATTCAATTTTCAATATAATACGATGGGTACTTCATAGAACATTTCTCTATCCATAATTTATAAAAAAAAGACAACAATTTATATATTTTTTTTTTAATTATACATCATTTATTAATTATACTTATTACATACTAGGTCCCAATTTAAGGTGGATTAACCCATATGTTCCGAACAAAATATGTGTTCGGACAAAGTTTTTTTCATATGAATATTTGTAGTCTTTTAAAAAAAATGGGTGAATCCACCTTTACACTCTTTGCAATTTTTATTGAAAAGATTAATACAATTTTTTCCTTCGGTGTTTACACAGCACAATATTATGGCTTAAATCACTCGTATTTTAATTTGAGAGTATGTATACACACATTTGTATATGCTTATGTGTTACTTCCCAGCTAGCAATTGGAAGATTGTTTTTGATAATATCAGCAAAATGAGTCTTTTATGACTGCCTTAGATGACCAAAAACTGATTAATCAGTTTGGCGATAAAAAAAAGACTAAAAATAGACTCATTTAAATGTTTCGAAAGCGACTAATTTGAAAAACAAAAACAAAATCTGCTGAATGTGCGGAATCATAATTTAATCACAAAGGTGCTCATAATATGACTGTTTTTATGCTGTGTTTTTTAACGGGATTTGTTATTTTAAATTTTATAAAGGGACATTTGTGATTTGAAAGGCAGTAAGTAAGATTTTATGATTTGTATTATTTCTTAGTTTATCTCGTGCTGTCCTCGCGTGTGCATTAAAATAAGTATAATACAAAAGTGTTAAAAACTAAAAAAGTGAAAAAAAACGATAAGGTAATGTCAGCCAAAAAAATCAAAAGAGTGGCTAAAAACGAAGCTTAAAAATTATTAAATTTTAGCAACAAAAATACTTGTTCTTATCAAGAAAGTTATCAAAAAGAACAAGACGTTGACGAAACAGGCAGTGAAAATAGTTTTTCTGAAAATGCAAGCGATGTTTTCATTAGTAGTGAAAGTGATATTTCCGATAATATTGAAAATGAAGAATCACCTGACTTATGTGAAGAATTGGCTAAATGGGGCATCAAATTTAATATTAGTTTTATTGCAGCTAATGCGCTTTTAGGAATATTACTGAAATGCAGTATGAAAGTGCCGAAAGATGCTAGAACTCTATTTTTCGAGACTAAATGAAAAAAGTACAAACTTCATAAAAATAATAAAATTATTTTAAGTTCACTTTTAATTTTATATGTATGTATATATGAATCCCTTGAATTTGTTTTTCTTCTTTTTTATTACTTCTATATATATAAAATTCAATGTATGTATGTATGTATGTATGTAACGTATGGACTCCAAAACGGCTGAACCGATTTTGATGAAATTTTCACAGCATGTTACTGTGACCCTGGAAGAAATAATAGGCTATATGAAGTTTTGATTGTACAAACGGGGGTGGCACCGTCCATATAACCCACAAATTTAAATCGGCATATTTTGGGCAGTTTTTGACCTACGTCAATGATGTGTGGTACATATGGAATTGGCATAATTAGGAATACGTACCAGGAGAAAAGTGGGTGGGACCACGCCCCTTTTTAGGAAAATTAAAAATCGTAATATAGTCTTAACTACTGGACCGATCGTCATTAAATTTTCATAATAGGATATTCTTACGAAATAATAAATTCTTGACTATGTAAGTGGACAAAGGGGCATGGTCTCGCCTAAAGCATTGCAATAAATACATTAAAATAAATAAATAAATGTTTGTAAATATATAAATACGTTTTATTTTATTTTATGACGAGGGGGGGTAGCAAAGCACACCGGGTTTAGCTATTTATAATAAAATACAATAAAAATTTAAAAAACTGCTTTAATTTGTATAATAAAGAACATAAGAAAAGTAAGTAAAACCATATGCAATAACAATTTAAGGAAGACTCCCATATGATTAGTTATATGAGTGCTAGATGACTCGAAAAGGAATCAAAATAGATGAGGAAGCGACTGCGCATATGATCATAAAAATAACTTTAAAAAGATTCATAAATGAGTCCCAAATGATTGCAGGAAAGTGACAAAAAGGTGTCGTAAGGGTTCAGAAAACCGAGTCATAAAAGACTCTTTCAGAAGAGTCGCGGCTAGGGTACCATTTTCTCCCGACAAAACATTAATTTTCGACTCAAAAGCGAGAGCATAAGTGATTATTTTAATCGTGTGGGGGGGTCAAAGAAGATTCATATTTGATTAAAAATTTCAAAAAATGCTAGCTGGAATATTGAAAAGAACTAAATATGTAATTTGAAAGATATAATATTTTTTAAATAATTTCTAAATGAAATATTTTTACTCCCTTATTCATAATACATTTTCAAATTTATCAAAGGTGTAAACAAAATACAAATGTCCACGCAACATTTTATAAACGTTAAATAAATTTATTTTATGTGGGCAGTGAGCGGTCATATTGAAAACAAGTCATAGTTGCTAGCTAGATTTTGGTATGACTTTTAAATTGTTATTGTTTTATTTCAAAAGCTCCTCGCATAGTTTTCGAGTTTTAAGTACCTATTTAAAGTAAAATGTCTTTGAGCGTTTGAAGTAGATTTATGTTTTAATTGTTGATATTTGATTTGTTATAACTTTTATTATAGTAAAGTTACATCTTTGTAATTTGGAGATTTGTTAGAGAATAAAATGCGCTTTCAAACTTATACATAAACAAGTTCCTACACCCAGTATTTGCAAAGATTTTTATGTAAATAAAATAAACCGCGAAATTGTATTAAATAGGCGTGGAAGTTGTTATCTAAATTTTGGTAAAAGTTTTGTCCCAATACCTCCAATAGTTTTATTGATATGAAATAAAAACAAAAATTCACTTGCTACAAAATTACAAGGGAAAACTAAGCTATGATAGCAATAACAGAAGTAACAGAAATTTTAGGTATAACAATAGATATAACAGAAATAACAATAGCAACTCAATGAACAGAAGCAATAGTAATGGCAATTTTATTAGGAACAATAATAATAATAATAATAGTAACAACAATTATAATAACAATAACCGTAGGAGAAGCGATAATCACAACGTATATAGCATACAAGAACAGGGAAACATTCAAGCCCTGGAGATTCAGAACGATTCTCAAAGAAGGGAAATTAAAGATATATTCCATAAATAATAAAACATCACATTTTATTTACCTAAAAGTTAAAAACATAAAGTATAAAATAACATTTCTGATAGACACAGGATCAGAAATATAATTCATAGTTATGATAGAAATTTTGAGGATATTTGTAAACTTAACGGGACACAAGCAGTAGGCTCAACGGACTTAGACATAGAATTGAAAATTTAAAATATAAAGTTTATTTAGTAGATAATGATTTCCCGATTGAAACAGCCGGAATACTAGGAATAGATTTTTTCCACAAATACAATTGTAAAATAAATTTTGACACACACACCCCCTAGATATTTGCACAGATGATGAAATCATAACACTCCCCATAGAAATTTGTACAAAAAAGATAAGTAACATAATTATTCCACCCAGAAGTGAAAAAATAGTACTAGTAAATATTAATATTAGTGAAGATAGTGTTGTATGTAGTAAGGAAATAGAGTGCGGAGTCTTTGTGGCAAACACAGTTATACCTAAAGACGGACATCGTCATATAAAAATACTAAATACATTAGTGGTCCCAGCACGTCTATCACTACTAAAAATTTCAACAATCCTTTTAAAACACTACAATGTGTATAAAGCTACACCTCAAAATAACATATATTCAGAACAAAGATTTCAAAAATTACTTAATACAATAAATTTCCAAAATTTCGAAGAAGAGAACAAAGATGTTATATACAACATTTTAAGACAATATCAGGAAATATTTCATCTTGAAGGAGAGCAATTAACAACAAACAATTTTTACAAACAGAATATAGATTTAAATGACAACTCTCCGACATACATAAAAAATTACCGCCTACCACAGACACAATTAGATGAAATTAATAGACAAGTTCAAGGACTGTTAAAGGACAATATCATAGAACCCTCAATTAGTACCAAAGAAGGGACAAGAAGATATAAAAAAGTGGCGATTGGTAGTAGATTTCATATGTTTAAATAAAAAAAAGAATCGATGATAAATTCCCTTTAACTAAATTAGAAGATGTGTTAGATAAGCTTGGAAGAGCCAGATATTTCTCAACATTAGACATGAACAGTTCTTACCATCAAATAGAACTAGAGCCATCGTCAAGACCTCTTATAGCTTTTTCAACACCCAAAGGTCACTTCCAATACACTAGGTTACCGTTTGGATTAAAAATATCATCAAACAGTTTTCAGAGAATGTTAACCGTATTTCCTTTGCGCGTGTATAATGATATGCACAATTATAGCACATACAATGATGTGTACAATTATAGCACGCACACTACACTTTTATAAATTATTCTTAAAGACATGGTAAATAGCTCCAAAAGGATTTTATAGACGAATTGTACTTTATCCAAAACTAACAATATTATTTCTAAAAGTAACCATTTTATGTCATGAATTCTTTTAAAATATTCCGATATTATTTGGAATAGATTGTAGGTTCCGGAAAATATATCTTAAACTTTTGAAAGGTGAAATAATATCTATTTATGTTTACAGAAAAGCCATACAATCACCAAAGCATGTTTTGGTCTGATTTGGGACCAGAAATCGGCTATGAAGGTATTGGATTAATTGATTCATCACTGCCAACCGTAGGCGTCTTTTCATTACCTTCCAAAGTTATTGACAGGTCTGATAATCTTGCTGAGAGTTAGAATGTGGAATCAGAGGAAAATAAAATAACAACAACAAGTAATACCACTACTAATATCCTTAATTCAGATGCTGATTCGCCACCCAATTACGGGCGGGGAGTAGTTTTTTATCTAAGAGATGAAAAAATCGTTGGTATTTCGTTATGGAATATTTTCAATCGCGTAGAACTGGCACGTACGATGACCTCAACGAAGTCGCTAAACTATTTGAAATTCATTCGTAGAAAAACACTTAATTTTAATTTAATTGTAATTTGATTAGGTAAAAATGTTTATTGTTATTGTTATTTAAATGTCTAACTTGCAAAGAAAATCAATAGTACTTTGATTATAAAACTACATATACATACCTATACATTAAGGGGTTTTCGGTTAATACGAACACTCTCCATAAAACAGCTGCATTTTGTTTTCAAAATTTCAATTGCAGGGGATTTCCTTATAACGTTGGAAAAACTAATTGTTTCCACTTAAAAACGTGTCTTAAGCTGTATAAGCATTTGTGCCACCATATGCAAAAACATAATTAATACAGGCAGGTAAATTCAGAAATTGAGCGCTTAGTCGCAGGTACATTTGAAATTTGCTATAAAAGATCTAAAATTTAGATGTAAATCATCAGTTCCTTTTTGAACGCCAACGAAATACATACAACATGGAAAACAAAAATATTAAATGTTATTTGCCTAATGATCATCCAGAAGATGAAAAACTCAACAAACAAATCCAAGAAGCTGGTAAATTAAACAAAAAATCTAATATTAAAATTTAATAATAAATTTAATTTATGTTAAACAAAATATCTTTACAGTTTCAACCAATAACGAAGAAGAAATATGTGCTGCAATTGGGTTAATGTTATTGCGTAATAAATCTGTGGCTCGAATGGAGAAACAGAAGCAAGATGAATTGAACCGCCAATCAGTGATTGCAAACGAAAATCTCCCACAAATGCGAATTTGTATCTGAATCGTACGGAAAATTGCGGTATATCTTTCCTTTTGGATTCATGCCGCATTATTTTAAGAGAATTCTTGTCGCAAAATGATAACTGATGATAATCACTAGGACAATAAAAACAACGTTTTTTTTTAATTTTTTTAAACATAAATCTTTTAAAAACTAAAATATGTAACTTGTTTAAATTTTTGTTTGTATAAACAAATAAAAACCTTTTTATTATTATCAAAAGTTAAACTTTGTCTGTTCGGACGCAAAAAAATTTTGTACATAGAAAATGACCTCTCAACGTCAACCGAAATTATAGGAGCATACTTGAAGGAAGACAATTCATTTGGAGAATATTCATTTTCTAATTCAGAGCCCACATTTGATTCCAGATCAAAAATCTTTGAAATTTGTTTTATTTTTTGGATTTTTGTTTTAATTTGTTGGGCTTAATTAATTTGATTTGAGTATTAAGTGAACCAAATCCCTCCAATTTAGTTATTGTGTCCCCAATATATACGTAGTTGGAAAATACAAATGCTAATTGACTTTTGATGTTATTTAAATTTTTATTTTTTTTTATTTTATTTTTTTTTATTGCCTTTAATTATTTATTGAATCTTCATATATGAAATGACAATAAGTATTCAAATCTTAATACTAAAAAGAAAATAATAATCCCAGCCAGTGCTGGACAAAAATTTTTATGATACTAAAAAAATTTCACATCAACTGATCCAGTCATCTGTTTTGCGCTTGAGTTAAAGCAAGGGTATCCCTCCTTCTCAACCGATTGTGGCCACTAAAGTTAAGGATGTCTCGTACAAATGGGTTTGGATGGTGTTCAAGTTTGCTGACATACTTTGACGCATATTTTGTAAATTCGACTTTTACTAATGGCACGCCTAGATCTTTGTGGATTCGAGAATTTTTAACATACCATGGAGCTGCAGTAATTATCCGTAGAATTTTATTTTGACCCCTTTGAATTTTTTCAATGTTTGATGCTGAGGCCGTACCCCATAATTGAATTCCATAGCACCAGATTGGCTTTAGTATTGCATTGTACAACAAAAGTTTGCAATCCAATTTCAATGTAGAGTTTCTACCGATTAGCCAATTAAGTTGCACTGCTTTTAATCTCATTTGTGTAAGTTTCGCTTCAATATGAGACTTCCCAGTTAAACGGCGGTCGAGGTGAATGCCGAGGTATTTGACGTCATTGTGTTGCGGGATAATTTGATTATTTATTCTGATGAACGAGCAAGTTTCTTTTCGCAATGTGAAAGTGATATGAATACATTTCTGTTCGTTAACCCTGATTTTCCAAAGCTCTAGCCAATTCTCTAGTTTATAAACATAATTCTGCAAATTCTGTGATGCAACTTGGTGGTCCTTATGGACGCTAATAAAGGCTGTATCGTCTGCGAAAGTTGACGTGTGGATTTTGGGGTCTGACGGCATGTCGGATGCATAAATCAAATATAAAGTAGGACCCAGTATGCTACCCTGGGGTACTCCTGCTTCAATTGGCTGAGCGTGGCTTAAAAAATCGCCTTCTTTGATTGTAAATTTGCGACCATATAAATAACTTTCCATGAGTTTGCGGGTGTTAGCAGGCAGAGCTAATTTTATTTTATGCATAAAACCTTCATGCCAGACTTTGTCGAACGCTTGGGAAACATCAATGAAAAGCGCGGAACAGTATTCTTTTTCTTCAAGCGACCGTCTTATCACATTTACCAATCAGTGTGTTTGTTCGATGTTACTGTGTTTAGCTCTGAACCCGAATTGGTGATTTGGGATACATTGAGTGTCGTTCAGAATTGGAATCAACTTAGCCATTAACAATTTTTCAAACAGTTTTGAAATTGTCGGCAGTAGACTAATTGGCCTATATGACTCTACCTTGGTGTGGTCCTTCCCTGACTTAGGAATCATAGTGATCATAGACACCTTCCAATCTGCAGGATAGTATTCTAGGCGTAAAATAGCGTTGAAGATAAAGAGCCCATTTCTAGCCCAGTCACCAGTCGGATTTCGCAAAGGAGGTTTTCCTCTCACTGGTCTTTTTAAACCTCTTGCCGCCCTCCATAACGAGTAGTCAGATTGTGGGGTACTAGCAAGACCTTCCAAGTAATACTATGTTTCCACGGTACATGCTTCGCTCTCTATTCATGCTTCACACCCCAATCTTGTGCGAAACAACTTGCTTCACCATACTAAATTTTAAGAGCGAATCAAGTAGATTCATATTGAATCTACTTGCGAAGCACGAAAAATTGCACTCTTCCCTAATTTTTATCGCAAGTTTATTTGCACTAGCTGTACAAATTTAATATTATTGTAAACAAAGCAAATTATTTTCTTGTTGCTGGAAGTAAAGAAAGTAAATACGTACGAATGTATGTTTTTTTTTCAAATAAGCTAACTAATTTCCACTCACTTTTGTTTGTCCATTAAAAAAAATTATTTTCCATAAATTGTAAATTCTGTTTTTATACCCTTCACCATCGTGAGAAGGGTATATATAAGTTTGTCCTTCCGTGTGTAATTTCCACAAAAAAATTTTCCGACCCTATAAAGTATATATATTCTGGATCCTTATAGATAGTGAAGTCGATTAAGCCATGTCCGTCTGTCTGTCGGTCTGTCTGTTGAAATCAGTTTTTTGAAGTCCCTAGATATACTCGGGATCCAAGCCTGCAATAATTCTGATAGAAGTGCTTTCGAGAAGTTTGCTATTTAAAATCAGCAAAATCGGTTTAGGTCAACCAGAGTTATGAACCAATATGTGAGACCACCTCCATAAAAATTTGATATTTTTCGTCCATTTTATTGCAATATTTTGAAATATATTGCAGATAATATCATGAAATTTAGTACACGTTGTTTTTATGATAAAAGAAGAAAGTGTGCGGAAAATAGTAAGAATCGGTCCATGATTTCTCCTAGCCCCCATACAAATATATGTATATACATATGTATTCCCGAAATATGGCTTAATGATAAATAAATGCCTATAACATTGGAATATCTAGACAAAATTCAGCAAAAATAAGGCTTATACAAAAACAAATCGCAAAACGAAATTTTTTTTTAGTTCGGTTCATGTTTGACTATAGACCCCATATAAAGTCCACTTCCAAAATTCACTTAAATACGTATAAAATAGATATAAATAATGCTAAACGGCTAAAATTTGGCATAAATACTCTCTATAGGCAAATAAATTGTTGTACTAAATTTTATGGTAGTCAACCCAGAATTGGTCATAGCTCCCATACAAGGACCACATCTGAAAAATACATTTTTCCCCATATATATTGTATAAATATCGGTGCCGACTCAAAACTTTGCACAGATCATTTTAATATATACAAAAATCATCCCACAAAATTTTTTGAATTTCGGTCTATTTTTAACCATATGCCCCATATAAAGCCCTCTTCCGAAAATCACTTTGACATTCATAAATCGCTTATAAATAAGGGTACCAATCCAAAATTTTACACGGATCATTTACATACATGCCTAAATCTAACTGCTGGATTTTGAGAATATCGGTCCATATTTGACTATATCCCCCACATAAGGTCCACTCTCGAAATCCACGTTAATACTAATATATATCGTATATATAGTGGTATTATGTTGAAATTCGACGTCAAGTATCCTCATATGCATGAAAATAACTGTTCCAAAATTTAAGAAGATCGGCCCATAATTTGTCATAGCTGCCATATAAGAACCATTTCCAAAAAAACAAATAAATTCGGGTCAAAAAATATTCTTTTCGGATTTAACCCATATTCGGTATTTTTAATACCTTTTATTTAATGTATTACAAATTATCAGACACCCAGTAGTTCCCGAGATATAGGCCTATATATTTTCAACTTTAAGGACCCGCCCCCTCGAAAATAGGCGTGACCGCCAACAAATTTTTTTTTTGCTAGTATCTCCTCTAAAAGCCCTATCTGATTTTTTTTTTTTTTTTTTTGAGCAAAATCACTAAAACCGAATTGTACCCCTTTTTTATACTCTGTTTGTTAAGTTACACTCAAGATTATTATGAACATCAGACAAACTCTGTAAATTATGGTAAGAATTGGTAATTAAATCAATTAAAATGGTAAAAATTAGACAGCATTTCAAAATATTTCAAATAAATTATGTTGGTCGTCAAATTGTCTTTCAAACAATATATCAAATACTAATAAAATTTACACTAAGACTGAATAGAAAACACAAAATTAGGATATTCTAGTCTAGTGTAGTTTCTGTATTTCTTATTACGCTTAGGTAAAGGGTATTTAAGATTCGGCACAGCCGAATATAGCACTCTTACTTGTTTATACTCTGTTTGTTAAGTTACACTCAAGATTATTATGAACATCAGACAAACTCTGTAAATTATGGTAAGAATTGGTAATTAAATCAATTAAAAATGGTGAAAATTAGACAAAAACTGAATAGAAAACACAGAATTAGGATATGCTAGTCCTATAACCAGTATAGTTTTTGTATTTCTTAGTACGGTTAGGTGGAGGGTATTTAAGATTCGGCACAGCCGAATATAGCACTCTTACTTGTTTTTTATTCTGTTTGTTTATTAAAGACAACTGTCAAATCGAATCAAGTTTATTAGTCATGTAAACAGCATGATTCATAAACATGATTCAGAAGGCGAAGCAGGTGATTCAAGTCGTCGTGGAAACATAGTATAAGATCTAAGTGAGGCCGTTCTTTGGGTTTCTAAGAAATGTCTTAGTATATCTCTGCATTCCCGTAGCCTAGCTTTCAGTTCAGGAGACCTGTGAATTTGCCACTCTCTTCTCATTCTTCTTTTTTCTGATAGGAGATGTTCGAGTTCAGAGAATTAAGTTCTGTTTGTCCTATTTCTACATTCAACGTGATAAGTGGAAGCGTGATGCACAGCTCGTCGAAGGTCCTCGGTAAAGTTGCCAATCGACTCATCAATATCGTCGGTAGTTCTCAACACAACATTTTCCGTACAATGAGAACTTAAATACTTTTTGTATTTTATCCAACTTACTCGGGTCTTAGTCATGTTCATAAATGGAGAACCACACACTTGAGGGAAATGCATTGAAATGATAGTAGGAGAGTGATCTGAGGACAAGTCCAGTGAAGGATCCACTTGCATCCATTCTACAGGGATATTTTTCACTACTCCGAAGTCAATAACATCGGGAATCTTCCGTCGGCCAGTAGGTGGGATGCCGGCTTGAGAGTACATCTAATCCCATTTTAGCAATGGTGTTGAAGAGTACGCGACCCTTTGGGGTTACCAGACGTGAACCCCAAAATGTGTGTTGGACGTTAAAGTCGCCAGCAACTAAAAATCTAGCTCCAAGGAATTTAAAGAAGTTATGGTATTGGTGTTCTTTTATTGAAAATCGAGGCGGAGAATAAATCGATGATAAAACAAATTTGTATTGACAGAATTCAATGCAAATGTTTGTTGCTTAATCCTCACTTATGTTATTCATTAGAACGGCGGAGGCCGTTCGCGTTCCAGAAACAAATTTTTAAATAAATCATTTCTTTAACATGGCTTGCAAGATAGTGGATTGCATTTTCAGCATTTCCTGCATCATGGATGTCATAGTGGTCGTAAAAGTGTTCATGGTTTGGACAAGTGTCTGCAATTAGTTTTGTTCTCGAGTTCAAAAGTTCAAAGTTGTATTATTCATTTTTCATCATTATTCAATTTAGCACATTTTTTTTGGCATTTTAAACCAAGTTTTAGCATTTGTGAGCTTATTTTTAAACTGATTTAGCCGCTTAGCTTTTTGAGCTCTGGTCATACTGCTTCAGAGCACCAAGAGTCTTTGGCGGGTGTCGAACCAGCAACCCTCTGACTGATAGTCCGGCAAACTATCGCCTAGTCTTAAAACTATTGGTCTCCAAAAAAGGGTTGAAAGACTTAATTCTTAATTGAAGAATAAAATTTGATATTTTAACCATTTCATTAAAGGACACGTTAGCAAATTATTCATTCTGAACTAAGCTCTTACTGAATTAACTTAATATTGAATCAATTAGAAGATCTGCAAAATAACTTTGTTTACAAACTCAATTCCTTTAATTACAACGTGTTACTGTGATACTTAGGGTGGTACGGTCATACCTGGCAAATATTTACTCAAAAAAGCGTAACCAATCACCCGTATCATTCCCACGACAGCCGGTTCTACGCACCAAATGACCCGATATCACTCGGCCAAGGGCTGTCAACTCAGCAATTACTGCTGTTACAACAACAACAACAACAACCCGTATCATGAATAAAAATTCCACATGAATTTTGTTCACTTTTATTTTTTTAACATTGAATTTTAATAGGAAAAATGTAAAAAGGGAACAAATTTCATGTGGAATTTTTATTCACGATAGGGGTGAAACTGTTTTTATCTACTTACGCTGATTTTTATTGAGCCGTCTGGAAACATTTAACCCAAATTCCTAAAGGATTTAGCTTATTTGTTTTAACTATTGTCTTGTCCTCACGAACTGTTGTCTCTTGCGGTGGCTGCTTCCGATCTTTCTTTACATTAAGCAAATTTGCATTTGATTTAAAACATTTATTGATATTATAAACAATCTTTTGAGAACATATAATTATTTCAGCTATTTTTGTTTCTTGTGTACTCTTTTGGTGAAGTTCCCAAATAAGCTTTTATTTCTCAAGTGAGCAGTGCGATCCTTTTCCCATTTTGGTTGACAATATTAATGATGAATAATATTTTTGTTAAATTACACAAGAATTTACCACCGAAATTAGCTACAAATATTTTTATTTGAAATCGAAATAACTGTGCGTTATTTCATTGTCCAACCATAAAACTTTATTTTTTAAAAAAATAAAGAACGTGCAAAAGTTAACAGGACATTTCTAACTAATTTTTGAAAAAGCAGAGTGGAGCAAAAGAATAGCATGGACATTTATTATCATTCAATTTTCAATATAATACGATGGGTACTTCATAGAACATTTCTCTATCCATAATTTATAAAAAAAAAGACAACAATTTATATATTTTTTTTTTAATTATACATCATTTATTAATTATACTTATTACATACTAGGTCCCAATTTAAGGTGGATTAACCCATATGTTCCGAACAAAATATGTGTTCGGACAAAGTTTTTTTCATATGAATATTTGTAGTCTTTTAAAAAAATGGGTGAATCCACCTTTACACTCTTTGCAATTTTTATTGAAAAGATTAATACAATTTTTTCCTTCGGTGTTTACACAGCACAATATTATGGCTTAAATCACTCGTATTTTAATTTGAGAGTATGTATACACACATTTGTATATGCTTATGTGTTACTTCCCAGCTAGCAATTGGAAGATTGTTTTTGATAATATCAGCAAAATGAGTCTTTTATGACTGCCTTAGATGACCAAAAACTGATTAATCAGTTTGGCGATAAAAAAAAGACTAAAAATAGACTCATTTAAATGTTTCGAAAGCGACTAATTTGAAAAACAAAAACAAAATCTGCTGAATGTGCGGAATCATAATTTAATCACAAAGGTGCTCATAATATGACTGTTTTTATGCTGTGTTTTTTAACGGGATTTGTTATTTTAAATTTTATAAAGGGACATTTGTGATTTGAAAGGCAGTAAGTAAGATTTTATGATTTGTATTATTTCTTAGTTTATCTCGTGCTGTCCTCGCGTGTGCATTAAAATAAGTATAATACAAAAGTGTTAAAAACTAAAAAAGTGAAAAAAAACGATAAGGTAATGTCAGCCAAAAAAAATCAAAAGAGTGGCTAAAAACGAAGCTTAAAAATTATTAAATTTTAGCAACAAAAATATTTGTTCTTATCAAGAAAGTTATCAAAAAGAACAAGACGTTGACGAAACAGGCAGTGAAAATAGTTTTTCTGATAATGCAAGCGATGTTTTCATTAGTAGTGAAAGTGATATTTCCGATAATATTGAAAATGAAGAATCACCTGACTTATGTGAAGAATTGGCTAAATGGGGCATCAAATTTAATATTAGTTTTATTGCAGCTAATGCGCTTTTAGGAATATTACTGAAATGCAGTATGAAAGTGCCGAAAGATGCTAGAACTCTATTTTTCGAGACTAAATGAAAAAAGTACAAACTTCATAAAAATAATAAAATTATTTTAAGTTCACTTTTAATTTTATATGTATGTATATATGAATCCCTTGAATTTGTTTTTCTTCTTTTTTATTACTTCTATATATATAAAATTCAATGTATGTATGTATGTATGTATGTAACGTATGGACTCCAAAACGGCTGAACCGATTTTGATGAAATTTTCACAGCATGTTACTGTGACCCTGGAAGAAATAATAGGCTATATGAAGTTTTGATTGTACAAACGGGGGTGGCACCGTCCATATAACCCACAAATTTAAATCGGCATATTTTGGGCAGTTTTTGACCTACGTCAATGATGTGTGGTACATATGGAATTGGCATAATTAGGAATACGTACCAGGAGAAAAGTGGGTGGGACCACGCCCCTTTTTAGGAAAATTAAAAATCGTAATATAGTCTTAACTACTGGACCGATCGTCATTAAATTTTCATAATAGGATATTCTTACGAAATAATAAATTCTTGACTATGTAAGTGGACAAAGGGGCATGGTCTCGCCTAAAGCATTGCAATAAATACATTAAAATAAATAAATAAATGTTTGTAAATATATAAATACGTTTTATTTTATTTTATGACGAGGGGGGGTAGCAAAGCACACCGGGTTTAGCTATTTATAATAAAATACAATAAAAATTTAAAAAACTGCTTTAATTTGTATAATAAAGAACATAAGAAAAGTAAGTAAAACCATATGCAATAACAATTTAAGGAAGACTCCCATATGATTAGTTATATGAGTGCTAGATGACTCGAAAAGGAATCAAAATAGATGAGGAAGCGACTGCGCATATGATCATAAAAATAACTTTAAAAAGATTCATAAATGAGTCCCAAATGATTGCAGGAAAGTGACAAAAAGGTGTCGTAAGGGTTCAGAAAACCGAGTCATAAAAGACTCTTTCAGAAGAGTCGCGGCTAGGGTACCATTTTCTCCCGACAAAACATTAATTTTCGACTCAAAAGCGAGAGCATAAGTGATTATTTTAATCGTGTGGGGGGGTCAAAGAAGATTCATATTTGATTAAAAATTTCAAAAAATGCTAGCTGGAATATTGAAAAGAACTAAATATGTAATTTGAAAGATATAATATTTTTTAAATAATTTCTAAATGAAATATTTTTACTCCCTTATTCATAATACATTTTCAAATTTATCAAAGGTGTAAACAAAATACAAATGTCCACGCAACATTTTATAAACGTTAAATAAATTTATTTTATGTGGGCAGTGAGCGGTCATATTGAAAACAAGTCATAGTTGCTAGCTAGATTTTGGTATGACTTTTAAATTGTTATTGTTTTATTTCAAAAGCTTCTCGCATAGTTTTCGAGTTTTAAGTACCTATTTAAAGTAAAATGTCTTTGAGCGTTTGAAGTAGATTTATGTTTTAATTGTTGATATTTGATTTGTTATAACTTTTATTATAGTAAAGTTACATCTTTGTAATTTGGAGATTTGTTAGAGAATAAAATGCGCTTTCAAACTTATACATAAACAAGTTCCTACACCCAGTATTTGCAAAGATTTTTATGTAAATAAAATAAACCGCGAAATTGTATTAAATAGGCGTGGAAGTTGTTATCTAAATTTTGGTAAAAGTTTTGTCCCAATACCTCCAATAGTTTTATTGATATGAAATAAAAACAAAAATTCACTTGCTACAAAATTACAAGGGAAAACTAAGCTATGATAGCAATAACAGAAGTAACAGAAATTTTAGGTATAACAATAGATATAACAGAAATAACAATAGCAACTCAATGAACAGAAGCAATAGTAATGGCAATTTTATTAGGAACAATAATAATAATAATAATAATAGTAACAACAATTATAATAACAATAACCGTAGGAGAAGCGATAATCACAACGTATATAGCATACAAGAACAGGGAAACATTCAAGCCCTGGAGATTCAGAACGATTCTCAAAGAAGGGAAATTAAAGATATATTCCATAAATAATAAAACATCACATTTTATTTACCTAAAAGTTAAAAACATAAAGTATAAAATAACATTTCTGATAGACACAGGATCAGAAATATAATTCATAGTTATGATAGAAATTTTGAGGATATTTGTAAACTTAACGGGACACAAGCAGTAGGCTCAACGGACTTAGACATAGAATTGAAAATTTAAAATATAAAGTTTATTTAGTAGATAATGATTTCCCGATTGAAACAGCCGGAATACTAGGAATAGATTTTTTCCACAAATACAATTGTAAAATAAATTTTGACACACACACCCCCTAGATATTTGCACAGATGATGAAATCATAACACTCCCCATAGAAATTTGTACAAAAAAGATAAGTAACATAATTATTCCACCCAGAAGTGAAAAAATAGTACTAGTAAATATTAATATTAGTGAAGATAGTGTTGTATGTAGTAAGGAAATAGAGTGCGGAGTCTTTGTGGCAAACACAGTTATACCTAAAGACGGACATCGTCATATAAAAATACTAAATACATTAGTGGTCCCAGCACGTCTATCACTACTAAAAATTTCAACAATCCTTTTAAAACACTACAATGTGTATAAAGCTACACCTCAAAATAACATATATTCAGAACAAAGATTTCAAAAATTACTTAATACAATAAATTTCCAAAATTTCGAAGAAGAGAACAAAGATGTTATATACAACATTTTAAGACAATATCAGGAAATATTTCATCTTGAAGGAGAGCAATTAACAACAAACAATTTTTACAAACAGAATATAGATTTAAATGACAACTCTCCGACATACATAAAAAATTACCGCCTACCACAGACACAATTAGATGAAATTAATAGACAAGTTCAAGGACTGTTAAAGGACAATATCATAGAACCCTCAATTAGTACCAAAGAAGGGACAAGAAGATATAAAAAAGTGGCGATTGGTAGTAGATTTCATATGTTTAAATAAAAAAAAGAATCGATGATAAATTCCCTTTAACTAAATTAGAAGATGTGTTAGATAAGCTTGGAAGAGCCAGATATTTCTCAACATTAGACATGAACAGTTCTTTCCATCAAATAGAACTAGAACCATCGTCAAGACCTCTTATAGCTTTTTCAACACCCAAAGGTCACTTCCAATACACTAGGTTACCGTTTGGATTAAAAATATCATCGAACAGTTTTCAGAGAATGTTAACCATATTTCCTTTGCGCGTGTATAATGATATGCACAATTATAGCACATTCAATGATGTGTACAATTATAGCACGCACACTACACTTTTATAAATTATTCTTAAAGACATGGTAAATAGCTCCAAAAGGATTTTATAGACGAATTGTACTTTATCCAAAACTAACAATATTATTTCTAAAAGTAACCATTTTATGTCATGAATTCTTTTAAAATATTCCGATATTATTTGGAATAGATTGTAGGTTCCGGAAAATATATCTTAAACTTTTGAAAGGTGAAATAATATCTATTTATGTTTACAGAAAAGCCATACAATCACCAAAGCATGTTTTGGTCTGATTTGGGACCAGAAATCGGCTATGAAGGTATTGGATTAATTGATTCATCACTGCCAACCGTAGGCGTCTTTTCATTACCTTCCAAAGTTATTGACAGGTCTGATAATCTTGCTGAGAGTTAGAATGTGGAATCAGAGGAAAATAAAATAACAACAACAAGTAATACCACTACTAATATCCTTAATTCAGATGCTGATTCGCCACCCAATTACGGGCGGGGAGTAGTTTTTTATCTAAGAGATGAAAAAATCGTTGGTATTTCGTTATGGAATATTTTCAATCGCGTAGAACTGGCACGTACGATGACCTCAACGAAGTCGCTAAACTATTTGAAATTCATTCGTAGAAAAACACTTAATTTTAATTTAATTGTAATTTGATTAGGTAAAAATGTTTATTGTTATTGTTATTTAAATGTCTAACTTGCAAAGAAAATCAATAGTACTTTGATTATAAAACTACATATACATACCTATACATTAAGGGGTTTTCGGTTAATACGAACACTCTCCATAAAACAGCTGCATTTTGTTTTCAAAATTTCAATTGCAGGGGATTTCCTTATAACGTTGGAAAAACTAATTGTTTCCACTTAAAAACGTGTCTTAAGCTGTATAAGCATTTGTGCCACCATATGCAAAAACATAATTAATACAGGCAGGTAAATTCAGAAATTGAGCGCTTAGTCGCAGGTACATTTGAAATTTGCTATAAAAGATCTAAAATTTAGATGTAAATCATCAGTTCCTTTTTGAACGCCAACGAAATACATACAACATGGAAAACAAAAATATTAAATGTTATTTGCCTAATGATCATCCAGAAGATGAAAAACTCAACAAACAAATCCAAGAAGCTGGTAAATTAAACAAAAAATCTAATATTAAAATTTAATAATAAATTTAATTTATGTTAAACAAAATATCTTTACAGTTTCAACCAATAACGAAGAAGAAATATGTGCTGCAATTGGGTTAATGTTATTGCGTAATAAATCTGTGGCTCGAATGGAGAAACAGAAGCAAGATGAATTGAACCGCCAATCAGTGATTGCAAACGAAAATCTCCGAATTTGTATCTGAATCGTACGGAAAATTGCGGTATATCTTTCCTTTTGGATTCATGCCGCATTATTTTAAGAGAATTCTTGTCGCAAAATGATAACTGATGATAATCACTAGGACAATAAAAACAACGTTTTTTTTTTAATTTTTTTAAACATAAATCTTTTAAAAACTAAAATATGTAACTTGTTTAAATTTTTGTTTGTATAAACAAATAAAAACCTTTTTATTATTATCAAAAGTTAAACTTTGTTCGGACGCAAAAAAATTTTGTACATAGAAAATGACCTCTCAACGTCAACCGAAATTATAGGAGCATACTTGAAGGAAGCCAATTCATTTGGAGAATATTCATTTTCTAATTCAGAGCCCACATTTGATTCCAGATCAAAAATCTTTGAAATTTGTTTTATTTTTTGGATTTTTGTTTTAATTTGTTGGGCTTAATTAATTTGATTTGAGTATTAAGTGAACCAAATCCCTCCAATTTAGTTATTGTGTCCCCAATATATACGTAGTTGGAAAATACAAATGCTAATTGACTTTTGATGTTATTTAAATTTTTATTTTTTTTTATTTTATTTTTTTTTATTGCCTTTAATTATTTATTGAATCTTCATATATGAAATGACAATAAGTATTCAAATCTTAATACTAAAAAGAAAATAATAATCCCAGCCAGTGCTGGACAAAAATTTTTATGATACTAAAAAAATTTCACATCAACTGATCCAGTCATCTGTTTTGCGCTTGAGTTAAAGCAAGGGTATCCCTCCTTCTCAACCGATTGTGGCCACTAAAGTTAAGGATGTCTCGTGCAAGTGGGTTTGGATGGTGTTCAAGTTTGCTGACATACTTTGACGCATATTTTGTAAATTCGACTTTTACTAATGGCACGCCTAGATCTTTGTGGATTCGAGAGTTTTTAACATACCATGGTGCTGCAGTAATTATCCGTAGAATTTTATTTTGACCCCTTTGAATTTTTTCAATGTTTGATGCTGAGGCCGTATCAACCAGATTGGCTTTAGTATTGCATTGTACAACAAAAGTTAGCAATCCAATTTCAATGTAGAGTTTCTACCGATTAGCCAATTAAGTTGCACTGCTTTTAATCTCATTTGTGTACGTTTCGCTTCAATATGAGACTTCCAAGTTAAACGGCGGTCGAGGTGAATGCCGAGGTATTTGACGTCATTGTGTTGCGGGATAATTTGATTATTTATTCTGATGAACGAGCAAGTTTCTTTTCGCAATGTGAAAGTGATATGAATACATTTCTGTTCGTTAACCCTGATTTTCCAAAGCTCTAGCCAATTCTCTAGTTTATAAACATAATTCTGCAAATTCTGTGATGCAACTTGGTGGTCCATATGGACGCTAATAAAGGCTGTATCGTCTGCGAAAGTTGACGTGTGGATTTTGGGGTCTGACGGCATGTCGGATGCATAAATCAAATATAAAGTAGGACCCAGTATGCTACCCTGGGGTACTCCTGCTTCAATTGGCTGAGCGGGGCTTAAAAAATCGCCTTCTTTGATTGTAAATTTGCGACCATATAAATAACTTTCCATGAGTTTGCGGGTGTTAGCAGGCAGAGCTAATTTTATTTTATGCATAAAACCTTCATGCCAGACTTTGTCGAACGCTTGGGAAACATCAATGAAAAGCGCGGAACAGTATTCTTTTTCTTCAAGCGACCGTCTTATCACATTTACCAATCTGTGTGTTTGTTCGATGTTACTGTGTTTAGCTCTGAACCCGAATTGGTGATTTGGGATACATTGAGTGTCGTTCAGAATTGGAATCAACTTAGCCATTAACAATTTTTCAAACAGTTTTGAAATTGTCGGCAGTAGACTAATTGGCCTATATGACTCTACCTTGGTGTGGTCCTTCCCTGACTTAGGAATCATAGTGATCATAGACACCTTCCAATCTGCAGGATAGTATTCTAGGCGTAAAATAGCGTTGAAGATAAAGAGCCCATTTCTAGCCCAGTCACCAGTCGGATTTCGCAAAGGAGGTTTTCCTCTCACTGGTCTTTTTAAACCTCTTGCCGCCCTCCATAACGAGTAGTCAGATTGTGGGGTACTAGCAAGACCTTCCAAGTAATACTATGTTTCCACGGTACATGCTTCGCTCTCTATTCATGCTTCACACCCCAATCTTGTGCGAAACAACTTGCTTCACCATACTAAATTTTAAGAGCGAATCAAGTAGATTCATATTGAATCTACTTGCGAAGCACGAAAAATTGCACTCTTCCCTAATTTTTATCGCAAGTTTATTTGCACTAGCTGTACAAATTTAATATTATTGTAAACAAAGCAAATTATTTTCTTGTTGCTGGAAGTAAAGAAAGTAAATACGTACGAATGTATGTTTTTTTTCCAAATAAGCTAACTAATTTCCACTCACTTTTGTTTGTCCATTAAAAAAAATTATTTTCCATAAATTGTAAATTCTGTTTTTATACCCTTCACCATCGTGAGAAGGGTATATATAAGTTTGTCCTTCCGTGTGTAATTTCCACAAAAAAATTTTCCGACCCTATAAAGTATATATATTCTGGATCCTTATAGATAGTGAAGTCGATTAAGCCATGTCCGTCTGTCTGTCGGTCTGTCTGTTGAAATCAGTTTTTTGAAGTCCCTAGATATACTCGGGATCCAAGCCTGCAATAATTCTGATAGAAGTGCTTTCGAGAAGTTTGCTATTTAAAATCAGTAAAATCGGTTTAGGTCAACCAGAGTTATGAACCAATATGTGAGATTACCTCCATAAAAATTTGATATTTTTCGTCCATTTTATTGCAATATTTTGAAATATATTGCAGATAATATCATGAAATTTAGTACACGTTGTTTTTATGATAAAAGAAGAAAGTGTGCGGAAAATAGTAAGAATCGGTCCATGATTTCTCCTAGCCCCCATACAAATATATGTGTATACATATGTATTCCCGAAATATGGCTTAATGATAAATAAATGCCTATAACATTGGAATATCTAGACAAAATTCAGCAAAAATAAGGCTTATACAAAAAGAAATTGCAAAACGAAATTTTTTTTAGGTTGGTTCATGTTTGACTATAGACCCCATATAAAGTCCACTTCCAAAATTCACTTAAATACGTATAAAATAGATATAAATAATGCTAAACGGCTAAAATTTGGCATAAATACTCTCTATAGGCAAATAAATTGTTGTACTAAATTTTATGGTAGTCAGCCCAGAATTGGTCATAGCTCCCATACAAGGACCACATCTGAAAAATACATTTTTCCCCATATATATTGTATAAATATCGGTGCCGACTCAAAACTTTGCACAGATCATTTTAATATATACAAAAATCATTCCACACAATTTTGTTAATTTCGGTCTATTTTTAACCGTATGCCCCATATAAAGCCCTCTTCCGAAAATCACTTTGACACTCATAAATCGCTTATAAATAAGGGTACCAATTCAAAATTTTACACGGATCATTTACATACATGCCTAAATCTAACTGCTGGATTTTGAGAATATCGGTCCATATTTGACTATATCCCCCACATAAGGTCCACTCTCGAAATCCACGTTAATACTAATATATATCTTAAATATACCGTTATTACGTTGAAATTCTACGTGAAATATCCCCATATGCATGAAAATAACTGTTCCAAAATTTAAGAAAATCGGCCCATAATTTGTCATACCTGCCATATAGAAGCATTTCCAAAAAACAAATAAATTCGGGTCAAAAAATATTCTTTTCGGATTTAACCCATATTCGGTCCATATTTTATAATCATGATATATATCGTTGGAAAGGTATTTTTAATACCTTTTATTTAATGTATTACAAATTATCAGACACCTAGTAGTTCCCGAGATATAGGCCTATATATTTTAAACTTTAAGGGCCTGCCCCCTCGAAAATAGGCGTTACCGCCAACAAATTTTTTTTTGCTGGTATCTCCTCTAAAAGCCCTATTTGATTTTGTTTTTTTTTTTTTTTTTTAAGCAAAATCACTAAAACCGAATTGTACCCCTTTTTTATACTCTGTTTGTTAAGTTACACTCAAGATTATTATGAACATCAGACAAACTCTGTAAATTATGGTAAGAATTGGTAATTAAATCAATTAAATATGGTGAAAATTAAATAAAATTTTAAAATATTTAACATAAATTATGTTGGTCGTAAAATTGTCTTTCAAACAATATATCAAATACTAATAAAATTTGCACTAAGACTGAATAGAAAACACAGAATTAGGATATTCTAGTCTAGTGTAGTTTCTGTATTTCTTATTACGCTTAGGTGAAGGGTATTTAAGATTCGGCACAGCCGAATATAGCACTCTTACTTGTTTATACTCTGTTTGTTAAGTTACACTCAAGATTATTATGAACATCAGACAAACTCTGTAAATTATGGTAAGAATTGGTAATTAAATCAATTAAATATGGTGAAAATTAAATAAAATTTTAAAATATTTAACATAAATTATGTTGGTCGTAAAATTGTCTTTCAAACAATATATCAAATACTAATAAAATTTGCACTAAGACTGAATAGAAAACACAGAATTAGGATATTCTAGTCTAGTGTAGTTTCTGTATTTCTTATTACGCTTAGGTGAAGGGTATTTAAGATTCGGCACAGCCGAATATAGCACTCTTACTTGTTTATACTCTGTTTGTTAAGTTACACTCAAGATTATTATTAACATCAGACAAACTCTGTAAATTATGGTAAGAATTGGTAATTAAATCAATTAAATATGGTGAAAATTAAATAAAATTTTAAAATATTTAACATAAATTATGTTGGTCGTAAAATTGTCTTTCAAACAATATATCAAATACTAATAAAATTTGCACTAAGACTGAATAGAAAACACAGAATTAGGATATTCTAGTCTAGTGTAGTTTCTGTATTTCTTATTACGCTTAGGTGAAGGGTATTTAAGATTCGGCACAGCCGAATATAGCACTCTTACTTGTTTATACTCTGTTTGTTAAGTTACACTCAAGATTATTATGAACATCAGACAAACTCTGTAAATTATGGTAAGAATTGGTAATTAAATCAATTAAAATGGTGAAAATTAGACAAAAACTGAATAGAAAACACAGAATTAGGATATGCTAGTCCTATAACCAGTATAGTTTTTGTATTTCTTAGTACGGTTAGGTGGAGGGTATTTAAGATTCGGCACAGCCGAATATAGCACTCTTACTTGTTTTTTATTCTGTTTGTTTATTAAAGACAACTGTCAAATCGAATCAAGTTTATTAGTCATGTAAACAGCATGATTCATAAACATGATTCAGAAGGCGAAGCAGGTGATTCAAGTCGTCGTGGAAACATAGTATAAGATCTAAGTGAGGCCGTTCTTTGGGTTTCTAAGAAATGTCTTAGTATATCTCTGCATTCCCGTAGCCTAGCTTTCAGTTCAGGAGACCTGTGAATTTGCCACTCTCTTCTCATTCCTCTTTTTTCTGATAGGAGATGTTCGAGTTCAGAGAATTAAGTTCTGTTTGTCCTATTTCTACATTCAACGTGATAAGTGGAAGCGTGATGCACAGCTCGTCGAAGGTCTTCGGTAAAGTTGCCAATCGACTCATCAATATCGTCGGTAGTTCTCAACACAACATTTTCCGTACAATGAGAACTTAAATACTTTTTGTATTTTATCCAACTTACTCGGGTCTTAGTCATGTTCATAAATGGAGAACCACACACTTGAGGGAAATGCATTGAAATGATAGTAGGAGAGTGATCTGAGGACAAGTCCAGTGAAGGATCCACTTGCATCCATTCTACAGGGATATTTTTCACTACTCCGAAGTCAATAACATCGGGAATCTTCCGTCGGTCCGTCGGCCAGTAGGTGGGATGCCGGCTTGAGAGTACATCTAATCCCATTTTAGCAATGGTGTTGAAGAGTACGCGACCCTTTGGGGTTACCAGACGTGAACCCCAAAATGTGTGTTTGGCGTTAAAGTCGCCAGCAACTAAAAATCTAGCTCCAAGGAATTTAAAGAAGTTATGGTATTGGTGTTCTTTTATTGAAAATCGAGGCGGAGAATAAATCGATGATAAAACAAATTTGTATTGACAGAATTCAATGCAAATGTTTGTTGCTTGGAGGTAATCCTCACTTATGTTATTCATTAGAACGGCGGAGGCCGTTCGCGTTCCAGAAACAAATTTTTAAATAAATCATTTCTTTAACATGGCTTGCAAGATAGTGGATTGCATTTTCAGCATTTCCTGCATCATGGATGTCATAGTGGTCGTAAAAGTGTTCATGGTTTGGACAAGTGTCTGCAATTAGTTTTGTTCTCGAGTTCAAAAGTTCAAAGTTGTATTATTCATTTTTCATCATTATTCAATTTAGCACATTTTTTTTGGCATTTTAAACCAAGTTTTAGCATTTGTGAGCTTATTTTTAAACTGATTTAGCCGCTTAGCTTTTTGAGCTCTGGTCATACTGCTTCAGAGCACCAAGAGTCTTTGGCGGGTGTCGAACCAGCAACCCTCTGACTGATAGTCCGGCAAACTATCGCCTAGTCTTAAAACTATTGGTCTCCAAAAAAGGGTTGAAAGACTTAATTCTTAATTGAAGAATAAAATTTGATATTTTAACCATTTCATTAAAGGACACGTTAGCAAATTATTCATTCTGAACTAAGCTCTTACTGAATTAACTTAATATTGAATCAATTAGAAGATCTGCAAAATAACTTTGTTTACAAACTCAATTCCTTTAATTACAACGTGTTACTGTGATACTTAGGGTGGTACGGTCATACCTGGCAAATATTTACTCAAAAAAGCGTAACCAATCACCCGTATCATTCCCACGACAGCCGGTTCTACGCACCAAATGACCCGATATCACTCGGCCAAGGGCTGTCAACTCAGCAATTACTGCTGTTACAACAACAACAACAACAACCCGTATCATGAATAAAAATTCCACATGAATTTTGTTCACTTTTATTTTTTTAACATTGAATTTTAATAGGAAAAATGTAAAAAGGGAACAAATAAGCTTTTATTTCTCAAGTGAGCAGTGCGATCCTTTTCCTTTTTTATTTTTGTTAAATTACACAAGAATTTACCACCGAAATTAGCTACAAATATTTTTATTTGAAATCGAAATGACTATGCGTTATTTCATTGTCCAACCATAAAACTTTATTTTTTAAAAAAATAAAGAACGTGCAAAAGTTAACAGGACATTTCTAACTAATTTTTGAAAAAGCAGAGTGGAGCAAAAGAATAGCATGGACATTTATTATCATTAAATTTTCAATATAATACGATGGGTACTTCATAGAACATTTCTCTATCCATAATTTATAAAAAAAAAAGACAACAATTTATATATTTTTTTTTTAATTATACATCATTTATTAATTATACTTATTACATACTAGGTCCCAATTTAAGGTGGATTAACCCATATGTTCCGAACAAAATATGTGTTCGGACAAAGTTTTTTTCATATGAATATTTGTAGTCTTTTAAAAAAAATGGGTGAATCCACCTTTACACTCTTTGCAATTTTTATTGAAAAGATTAATACAATTTTTTCCTTCGGTGTTTACACAGCACAATATTATGGCTTAAATCACTCGTATTTTAATTTGAGAGTATGTATACACACATTTGTATATGCTTATGTGTTACTTCCCAGCTAGCAATTGGAAGATTGTTTTTGATAATATCAGCAAAATGAGTCTTTTATGACTGCCTTAGATGACCAAAAACTGATTAATCAGTTTGGCGATAAAAAAAAAGACTAAAAATAGACTCATTTAAATGTTTCGAAAGCGACTAATTTGAAAAACAAAAACAAAATCTGCTGAATGTGCGGAATCATAATTTAATCACAAAGGTGCTCATAATATGACTGTTTTTATGCTGTGTTTTTTAACGGGATTTGTTATTTTAAATTTTATAAAGGGACATTTGTGATTTGAAAGGCAGTAAGTAAGATTTTATGATTTGTATTATTTCTTAGTTTATCTCGTGCTGTCCTCGCGTGTGCATTAAAATAAGTATAATACAAAAGTGTTAAAAACTAAAAAAGTGAAAAAAACGATAAGGTAATGTCAGCCAAAAAAATCAAAAGAGTGGCTAAAAACGAAGCTTAAAAATTATTAAATTTTAGCAACAAAAATACTTGTTCTTATCAAGAAAGTTATCAAAAAGAACAAGACGTTGACGAAACAGGCAGTGAAAATAGTTTTTCTGAAAATGCAAGCGATGTTTTCATTAGTAGTGAAAGTGATATTTCCGATAATATTGAAAATGAAGAATCACCTGACTTATGTGAAGAATTGGCTAAATGGGGCATCAAATTTAATATTAGTTTTATTGCAGCTAATGCGCTTTTAGGAATATTACTGAAATGCAGTATGAAAGTGCCGAAAGATGCTAGAACTCTATTTTTCGAGACTAAATGAAAAAAGTACAAACTTCATAAAAATAATAAAATTATTTTAAGTTCACTTTTAATTTTATATGTATGTATATATGAATCCCTTGAATTTGTTTTTCTTCTTTTTTATTACTTCTATATATATAAAATTCAATGTATGTATGTATGTATGTATGTAACGTATGGACTCCAAAACGGCTGAACCGATTTTGATGAAATTTTCACAGCATGTTACTGTGACCCTGGAAGAAATAATAGGCTATATGAAGTTTTGATTGTACAAACGGGGGTGGCACCGTCCATATAACCCACAAATTTAAATCGGCATATTTTGGGCAGTTTTTGACCTACGTCAATGATGTGTGGTACATATGGAATTGGCATAATTAGGAATACGTACCAGGAGAAAAGTGGGTGGGACCACGCCCCTTTTTAGGAAAATTAAAAATCGTAATATAGTCTTAACTACTGGACCGATCGTCATTAAATTTTCATAATAGGATATTCTTACGAAATAATAAATTCTTGACTATGTAAGTGGACAAAGGGGCATGGTCTCGCCTAAAGCATTGCAATAAATACATTAAAATAAATAAATAAATGTTTGTAAATATATAAATACGTTTTATTTTATTTTATGACGAGGGGGGGTAGCAAAGCACACCGGGTTTAGCTATTTATAATAAAATACAATAAAAATTTAAAAAACTGCTTTAATTTGTATAATAAAGAACATAAGAAAAGTAAGTAAAACCATATGCAATAACAATTTAAGGAAGACTCCCATATGATTAGTTATATGAGTGCTAGATGACTCGAAAAGGAATCAAAATAGATGAGGAAGCGACTGCGCATATGATCATAAAAATAACTTTAAAAAGATTCATAAATGAGTCCCAAATGATTGCAGGAAAGTGACAAAAAGGTGTCGTAAGGGTTCAGAAAACCGAGTCATAAAAGACTCTTTCAGAAGAGTCGCGGCTAGGGTACCATTTTCTCCCGACAAAACATTCATTTTCGACTCAAAAGCGAGAGCATAAGTGATTATTTTAATCGTGTGGGGGGGTCAAAGAAGATTCATATTTGATTAAAAATTTCAAAAAATGCTAGCTGGAATATTGAAAAGAACTAAATATGTAATTTGAAAGATATAATATTTTTTAAATAATTTCTAAATGAAATATTTTTACTCCCTTATTCATAATACATTTTCAAATTTATCAAAGGTGTAAACAAAATACAAATGTCCACGCAACATTTTATAAACGTTAAATAAATTTATTTTATGTGGGCAGTGAGCGGTCATATTGAAAACAAGTCATAGTTGCTAGCTAGATTTTGGTATGACTTTTAAATTGTTATTGTTTTATTTCAAAAGCTCCTCGCATAGTTTTCGAGTTTTAAGTACCTATTTAAAGTAAAATGTCTTTGAGCGTTTGAAGTAGATTTATGTTTTAATTGTTGATATTTGATTTGTTATAACTTTTATTATAGTAAAGTTACATCTTTGTAATTTGGAGATTTGTTAGAGAATAAAATGCGCTTTCAAACTTATACATAAACAAGTTCCTACACCCAGTATTTGCAAAGATTTTTATGTAAATAAAATAAACCGCGAAATTGTATTAAATAGGCGTGGAAGTTGTTATCTAAATTTTGGTAAAAGTTTTGTCCCAATACCTCCAATAGTTTTATTGATATGAAATAAAAACAAAAATTCACTTGCTACAAAATTACAAGGGAAAACTAAGCTATGATAGCAATAACAGAAGTAACAGAAATTTTAGGTATAACAATAGATATAACAGAAATAACAATAGCAACTCAATGAACAGAAGCAATAGTAATGGCAATTTTATTAGGAACAATAATAATAATAATAATAATAGTAACAACAATTATAATAACAATAACCGTAGGAGAAGCGATAATCACAACGTATATAGCATACAAGAACAGGGAAACATTCAAGCCCTGGAGATTCAGAACGATTCTCAAAGAAGGGAAATTAAAGATATATTCCATAAATAATAAAACATCACATTTTATTTACCTAAAAGTTAAAAACATAAAGTATAAAATAACATTTCTGATAGACACAGGATCAGAAATATAATTCATAGTTATGATAGAAATTTTGAGGATATTTGTAAACTTAACGGGACACAAGCAGTAGGCTCAACGGACTTAGACATAGAATTCAAAATTTAAAACATAAAGTTTATTTAATAGATAATGATTTCCCGATTGAAACAGCCGGAATACTAGGAATAGATTTTTTCCACAAATACAATTGTAAAATAAATTTTGACACACACACCCCCTAGATATTTGCACAGATGATGAAATCATAACACTCCCCATAGAAATTTGTACAAAAAAGATAAGTAACATAATTATTCCACCCAGAAGTGAAAAAATAGTACTAGTAAATATTAATATTAGTGAAGATAGTGTTGTATGTAGTAAGGAAATAGAGTACGGAGTCTTTGTGGCAAACACAGTTATACCTAAAGACGGACATCGTCATATAAAAATACTAAATACATTAGTGGTCCCAGCACGTCTATCACTACTAAAAATTTCAACAATCCTTTTAAAACACTACAATGTGTATAAAGCTACACCTCAAAATAACATATATTCAGAACAAAGATTTCAAAAATTACTTAATACAATAAATTTCCAAAATTTCGAAGAAGAGAACAAAGATGTTATATACAACATTTTAAGACAATATCAGGAAATATTTCATCTTGAAGGAGAGCAATTAACAACAAACAATTTTTACAAACAGAATATAGATTTAAATGACAACTCTCCGACATACATAAAAAATTACCGCCTACCACAGACACAATTAGATGAAATTAATAGACAAGTTCAAGGACAATATCATAGAACCTTCAATTAGTACCAAAGAAGGGACAAGAAGATATAAAAAAGTGGCGATTGGTAGTAGATTTCAGATGTTTAAATAAAAAAAAGAATCGATGATAAATTCCCTTTAACTAAATTAGAAGATGTGTTAGATAAGCTTGGAAGAGCCAGATATTTCTCAACATTAGACATGAACAGTTCTTACCATCAAATAGAACTAGAGCCATCGTCAAGACCTCTTATAGCTTTTTCAACACCCAAAGGTCACTTCCAATACACTAGGTTACCGTTTGGATTAAAAATATCATCAAACAGTTTTCAGAGAATGTTAACCGTATTTCCTTTGCGCGTGTATAATGATATGCACAATTATAGCACATACAATGATGTGTACAATTATAGCACGCACACTACACTTTTATAAATTATTCTTAAAGACATGGTAAATAGCTCCAAAAGGATTTTATAGACGAATTGTACTTTATCGAAAACTAACAATATTATTTCTAAAAGTAACCATTTTATGTCATGAATTCTTTTAAAATATTCCGATATTATTTGGAATAGGTTGTAGGTTCCGGAAAATATATCTTAAACTTTTGAAAGGCGAAATAATATCTATTTATGTTTACAGAAAAGCCATACAATCACCAAAGCATGTTTTGGTCTGATTTGGGACCAGAAATCGGCTATGAAGGTATTGGATTAATTGATTCATCACTGCCAACCGTAGGCGTCTTTTCATTACCTTCCAAAGTTATTGACAGGTCTGATAATCTTGCTGAGAGTTAGAATGTGGAATCAGAGGAAAATAAAATAACAACAACAAGTAATACCACTACTAATATCCTTAATTCAGATGCTGATTCGCCACCCAATTACGGGCGGGGAGTAGTTTTTTATCTAAGAGATGAAAAAATCGTTGGTATTTCGTTATGGAATATTTTCAATCGCGTAGAACTGGCACGTACGATGACCTCAACGAAGTCGCTAAACTATTTGAAATTCATTCGTAGAAAAACACTTAATTTTAATTTAATTGTAATTTGATTAGGTAAAAATGTTTATTGTTATTGTTATTTAAATGTCTAACTTGCAAAGAAAATCAATAGTACTTTGATTATAAAACTACATATACATACCTATACCTTAAGGATTTTTCGGTTAATACGAACACTCTCCATAAAACAGCTGCATTTTGTTTTCAAAATTTCAATTGCAGGGGATTTCCTTATAACGTTGGAAAAACTAATTGTTTCCACTTAAAAACGTGTCTTAAGCTGTATAAGCATTTGTGCCACCATATGCAAAAACATAATTAATACAGGCAGGTAAATTCAGAAATTGAGCGCTTAGTCGCAGGTACATTTGAAATTTGCTATAAAAGATCTAAAATTTAGATGTAAATCATCAGTTCCTTTTTGAACGCCAACGAAATACATACAACATGGAAAACAAAAATATTAAATGTTATTTGCCTAATGATCATCCAGAAGATGAAAAACTCAACAAACAAATCCAAGAAGCTGGTAAATTAAACAAAAAATCTAATATTAAAATTTAATAATAAATTTAATTTATGTTAAACAAAATATCTTTACAGTTTCAACCAATAACGAAGAAGAAATATGTGCTGCAATTGGGTTAATGTTATTGCGTAATAAATCTGTGGCTCGAATGGAGAAACAGAAGCAAGATGAATTGAACCGCCAATCAGTGATTGCAAACGAAAATCTCCCACAAATGCGAATTTGTATCTGAATCGTACGGAAAATTGCGGTATATCTTTCCTTTTGGATTCATGCCGCATTATTTTAAGAGAATTCTTGTCGCAAAATGATAACTGATGATAATCACTAGGACAATAAAAACAACGTTTTTTTTTTAATTTTTTTAAACATAAATCTTTTAAAAACTAAAATATGTAACTTGTTTAAATTTTTGTTTGTATAAACAAATAAAAACCTTTTTATTATTATCAAAAGTTAAACTTTGTTCGGACGCAAAAAAATTTTGTACATAGAAAATGACCTCTCAACGTCAACCGAAATTATAGGAGCATACTTGAAGGAAGCCAATTCATTTGGAGAATATTCATTTTCTAATTCAGAGCCCACATTTGATTCCAGATCAAAAATCTTTGAAATTTGTTTTATTTTTTGGATTTTTGTTTTAATTTGTTGGGCTTAATTAATTTGATTTGAGTATTAAGTGAACCAAATCCCTCCAATTTAGTTATTGTGTCCCCAATATATACGTAGTTGGAAAATACAAATGCTAATTGACTTTTGATGTTATTTAAATTTTTATTTTTTTTTATTTTATTTTTTTTTATTGCCTTTAATTATTTATTGAATCTTCATATATGAAATGACAATAAGTATTCAAATCTTAATACTAAAAAGAAAATAATAATCCCAGCCAGTGCTGGACAAAAATTTTTATGATACTAAAAAAATTTCACATCAACTGATCCAGTCATCTGTTTTGCGCTTGAGTTAAAGCAAGGGTATCCCTCCTTCTCAACCGATTGTGGCCACTAAAGTTAAGGATGTCTCGTGCAAGTGGGTTTGGATGGTGTTCAAGTTTGCTGACATACTTTGACGCATATTTTGTAAATTCGACTTTTACTAATGGCACGCCTAGATCTTTGTGGATTCGAGAATTTTTAACATACCATGGTGCTGCAGTAATTATCCGTAGAATTTTATTTTGACCCCTTTGAATTTTTTCAATGTTTGATGCTGAGGCCGTATCAACCAGATTGGCTTTAGTATTGCATTGTACAACAAAAGTTAGCAATCCAATTTCAATGTAGAGTTTCTACCGATTAGCCAATTAAGTTGCACTGCTTTTAATCTCATTTGTGTACGTTTCGCTTCAATATGAGACTTCCAAGTTAAACGGCGGTCGAGGTGAATGCCGAGGTATTTGACGTCATTGTGTTGCGGGATAATTTGATTATTTATTCTGATGAACGAGCAAGTTTCTTTTCGCAATGTGAAAGTGATATGAATACATTTCTGTTCGTTAACCCTGATTTTCCAAAGCTCTAGCCAATTCTCTAGTTTATAAACATAATTCTGCAAATTCTGTGATGCAACTTGGTGGTCCATATGGACGCTAATAAAGGCTGTATCGTCTGCGAAAGTTGACGTGTGGATTTTGGGGTCTGACGGCATGTCGGATGCATAAATCAAATATAAAGTAGGACCCAGTATGCTACCCTGGGGTACTCCTGCTTCAATTGGCTGAGCGGGGCTTAAAAAATCGCCTTCTTTGATTGTAAATTTGCGACCATATAAATAACTTTCCATGAGTTTGCGGGTGTTAGCAGGCAGAGCTAATTTTATTTTATGCATAAAACCTTCATGCCAGACTTTGTCGAACGCTTGGGAAACATCAATGAAAAGCGCGGAACAGTATTCTTTTTCTTCAAGCGACCGTCTTATCACATTTACCAATCTGTGTGTTTGTTCGATGTTACTGTGTTTAGCTCTGAACCCGAATTGGTGATTTGGGATACATTGAGTGTCGTTCAGAATTGGAATCAACTTAGCCATTAACAATTTTTCAAACAGTTTTGAAATTGTCGGCAGTAGACTAATTGGCCTATATGACTCTACCTTGGTGTGGTCCTTCCCTGACTTAGGAATCATAGTGATCATAGACACCTTCCAATCTGCAGGATAGTATTCTAGGCGTAAAATAGCGTTGAAGATAAAGAGCCCATTTCTAGCCCAGTCACCAGTCGGATTTCGCAAAGGAGGTTTTCCTCTCACTGGTCTTTTTAAACCTCTTGCCGCCCTCCATAACGAGTAGTCAGATTGTGGGGTACCAGCAAGACCTTCCAAGTAATACTATGTTTCCACGGTACATGCTTCGCTCTCTATTCATGCTTCACACCCCAATCTTGTGCGAAACAACTTGCTTCACCATACTAAATTTTAAGAGCGAATCAAGTAGATTCATATTGAATCTACTTGCGAAGCACGAAAAATTGCACTCTTCCCTAATTTTTATCGCAAGTTTATTTGCACTAGCTGTACAAATTTAATATTATTGTAAACAAAGCAAATTATTTTCTTGTTGCTGGAAGTAAAGAAAGTAAATACGTACGAATGTATGTTTTTTTTTCAAATAAGCTAACTAATTTCCACTCACTTTTGTTTGTCCATTAAAAAAAATTATTTTCCATAAATTGTAAATTCTGTTTTTATACCCTTCACCATCGTGAGAAGGGTATATATAAGTTTGTCCTTCCGTGTGTAATTTCCACAAAAAAATTTTCCGACCCTATAAAGTATATATATTCTGGATCCTTATAGATAGTGAAGTCGATTAAGCCATGTCCGTCTGTCTGTCGGTCTGTCTGTTGAAATCAGTTTTTTGAAGTCCCTAGATATACTCGGGATCCAAGCCTGCAATAATTCTGATAGAAGTGCTTTCGAGAAGTTTGCTATTTAAAATCAGCAAAATCGGTTTAGGTCAACCAGAGTTATGAACCAATATGTGAGACCACCTCCATAAAAATTTGATATTTTTCGTCCATTTTATTGCAATATTTTGAAATATATTGCAGATAATATCATGAAATTTAGTACACGTTGTTTTTATGATAAAAGAAGAAAGTGTGCGGAAAATAGTAAGAATCGGTCCATGATTTCTCCTAGCCCCCATACAAATATATGTATATACATATGTATTCCCGAAATATGGCTTAATGATAAATAAATGCCTATAACATTGGAATATCTAGACAAAATTCAGCAAAAATAAGGCTTATACAAAAACAAATCGCAAAACGAAATTTTTTTTTTAGTTCGGTTCATGTTTGACTATAGACCCCATATAAAGTCCACTTCCAAAATTCACTTAAATACGTATAAAATAGATATAAATAATGCTAAACGGCTAAAATTTGGCATAAATACTCTCTATAGGCAAATAAATTGTTGTACTAAATTTTATGGTATCCAACCCAGAATTGGTCATAGCTCCCATACAGGGACCACATCTGAAAAATACATTTTTCCCCATATATATTGTATAAATATCGGTGCCGACTCAAAACTTTGCACAGATCATTTTAATATATACAAAAATCATCCCACAAAATTTTTTGAATTTCGGTCTATTTTTAACCATATGCCCCATATAAAGCCCTCTTCCGAAAATCACTTTAGTACTCATAAATCGCTTATAAATAAGGGTACCAATTCAAAATTTTACACGGATCATTTACATACATGCCTAAATCTAACTGCTGGATTTTGAGAATATCGGTCCATATTTGACTATATCCCCCACATAAGGTCCACTCTCGAAATCCACGTTAATACTAATATATATCGTATATATAGTGGTATTATGTTGAAATTCGACGTCAAGTATCCTCATATGCATGAAAATAACTGTTGCAAAATTTAAGAAGATCGGCTTATAATTTGGCATGGCTGCCATATAGAACCATTTCCAAAAAACAAATAAATTCGGGTCAAAAAATATTCTTTTCGGATTTAACCCATATTCGGTCCATATTTTATAATCATGATATATATCGTTGGAAAGGTATTTTTAATACCTTTTATTTAGTGTATTACAAGCACCCAGTAGTTCCCGAGATATAGGCCTATATATTTTCAACTTTAAGGGCCCGCCCCCTCGAAAATAGGCGTGACCACCAAGAAATTTTTTTTTGCTGGTATCTCCTCTAAAAGCCCTATTTGATTTTGTTTTTTTTTTCACCATCGTGAGAAGGGTATATATAAGTTTGTCATTCCGTGTGAAATTTCCACAATATAATTTTCCGACCCTATAAAGTATATATATTCTGGATCCTTATAGATAGCGAAGTCGATTAAGCCATGTCCGTCTGTCTGTCTGTCTGTCTGTCTGTATGGATGTTGAAATCAGTTTTGTGAAGTCTCAAGATATGTTCGGGATCCAAACCTTCAATAATTCTGTCAGAAGTGCTTTCGAGAAGTTTGCTATTTAAAATCAGCAAAATCGGTTTAGGTCAACCAGAGTTATGAACCAATATGTGAGACCACCTCCATAAAAATTTGATATTTTTCGTCCATTTTATTGCAATATTTTGAAATATATTGCAGATAATATCATGAAATTTAGTACACGTTGTTTGTACTATAACAGAAGAAAGTGTGCGGAAAATAGTAACAATCGGTCCATGATTTCTCAAAGCCCCCATACAAAAATCTTCCCGAAATATTATTCAATTATACATAAATGTCTATAAAATTTGAATATCAAGACAAAATTCAGCAAAAATAAGTTTTATACAAAAAGAAATCACAAACCGAAATTTTTTTTAGTTCGGTCCATATTTGACCATAGACCCCATATAAAGTCCACTTACAAAATTCACTTAAATACATATAAAACAGATATAAATAATGTTAAACGGCTAAAATTTGACATAAATACTCCTTATAGGCAAATAAATTGTTGTACTAAATTTTATGGTAGTCGGCCCAGAATTGGTCATAGCTCCCATACAAGGACCACATCTGAAAAAGACATTTTTCCCTATATATATTGTATAAATATCGTTACCAACTCAAAACTTTGTACAGATCATTTACATATATACAAAAATCATTCCACACAATTTTGTTAATTTCGGTCTATTTTTAACCGTATGCCCCATATAAAGCCCTCTTCCGAAAATCACTTTAACACTCATAAATCGCTTATAAATAAGGGTACCAATCCAAAATTTTACACGGATCATTTACATACATGCCTAAATCTAACTGCTGGATTTTGAGAATATCGGTCCATATTTGACTATATCCCCCACATAAGGTCCACTCTCGAAATCCACGTTAATACTAATATATATCGTATATATAGTGGTATTATGTTGAAATTCGACGTCAAGTATCCTCATATGCATGAAAATAACTGTTCCAAAATTTAAGCAGATCGGCCCATAATTTGTCATAGCTGCCATATAAGAACCATTTCCAAAAAACAAATAAATTCGGGTCAAAAAATATTCTTTTCGGATTTAACCCATATTCGGTATTTTTAATACCTTTTATTTAATGTATTACAAATTATCAGACACCCAGTAGTTCCCGAGATATAGGCCTATATATTTTCAACTTTAAGGACCCGCCCCCTCGAAAATAGGCGTGACCGCCAAAAAATTTTTTTTTGCTAGTATCTCCTCTAAAAGCCCTATCTGATTTTTTTTTTTTTTTTTTTGAGCAAAATCACTAAAACCGAATTGTACCCCTTTTTATACCCTTCACCATCGTGAGAAGGGTATATATAAGTTTGTCATTCCGTGTGTAATTTCCACAAAAAAATTTTCCGACCCTATAAAGTATATATATTCTGGATCCTTATAGATAGCGAAGTCGATTAAGCCATGTCCGTCTGTCTGTCTGTCTGTCTGTCTGTCTGTCTGTCTGTCTGTCTGTCTGTCTGTTGAAATCAGTTTTTTGAAGTCCCCAGATATACTCGGGATCCAAACCTTCAATAATTCTGTCAGAAGTGCTTTCGAGAAGTTTGCTATTTAAAATCAGCAAAATCGGTTTAGGTTAACCAGAGTTATGAACCTATATGTGAGACCACCTCCATAAAAATTTGATATTTTTCATCCATTTTATTGCAATATTTTGAAAACTATTGCAGATAATACCATGAAATTTTGTATACGTTGTTTGTACTATAAAAGAAGAAAGTGTGCGGAAAATAGTAAGAATCGGTCCATGATTTCTTATAGCCCCCATACAAATATATATATTCCCGAAATATGGCTTAATGATAAATAAATGCCTATAAAATTGGAATATCAAGACAAAATTCAGCAAAAATAAGTTTTATACAAAAAGAAATCACAAACCGAAATTTTTTTTAGTTCGGTCCATATTTGACCATATACCCCATATAAAGTCCACTTACAAAATTCACTTAAATACATATAAAACAGATATAGATAATGTTAAACGGCTAAAATTTGACATAAATACTCTTTATAGGCAAATAAATTGTTGTACAAAATTTTATGGTGATCGGCCCACAACTGGTCATAGCTCCCATACAAGGACCACATCTGAAAAAGACATTTTTCCCTATATATATTGTATAAATATCGTTACCGACTCAAAACTTTGTACAGATCATTTACATATATACAAAAATTATTCCACACAATTTTGTTAATTTCGGTCTATTTTTAACCGTATGCCCCATATAAAGCCCTCTTCCGAAAATCACTTTAACACTCATAAATCGCTTATAAATAAGGGTACCAATCCAAAATTTTACACGGATCATTTACATACATGCCTAAATCTAACTGCTGGATTTTGAGAATATCGGTCCATATTTGACTATATCCCCCACATAAGGTCCACTCTCGAAATCCACGTTAATACTAATATATATCGTATATATAGTGGTATTATGTTGAAATTCGACGTCAAGTATCCTCATATGCATGAAAATAACTGTTCCAAAATTTAAGCAGATCGGCCCATAATTTGTCATAGCTGCCATATAAGAACCATTTCCAAAAAACAAATAAATTCGGGTCAAAAAATATTCTTTTCGGATTTAACCCATATTCGGTATTTTTAATACCTTTTATTTAATGTATTACAAATTATCAGACACCCAGTAGTTCCCGAGATATAGGCCTATATATTTTCAACTTTAAGGACCCGCCCCCTCGAAAATAGGCGTGACCGCCAAAAAATTTTTTTTTGCTAGTATCTCCTCTAAAAGCCCTATCTGATTTTTTTTTTTTTTTTTTTGAGCAAAATCACTAAAAC